>JAOTOL010001500.1:507500-1240000 GCA_034440575.1 Imbricaverruca yamaguchii | reverse complement strand
CGAGCTGCACGACGGCATGGACCGGCTCGGCACCGACGAGGACGTCGTGCTGGAGACGCTCATCAGCAGCACCGACGACGAGATAGCCGCCATCAAGCCGCTCTACTACGCCAGTGAGTGCGGTCGGCGCGTGTAGTCTGCGGGGTAAGCTGCTCGTCTCACAATCGAAGGGTCGTGGGTTCGAGTCCCACCTGTTGCTACCCTTCGCCCGCGACCAATCGGCGTGCGAGATTGGCGACGCTGCGTGACTCGACGGTCGATGTGTCGCAAAACCAGTGACTGACCGACAAGAGCGCGTCGGTACCGCGCCGGTCCGGTTCGAATCCAGGTGGCGGCTGAGCTTTTCCGGGGCGAGATTCGCATCCCGACTACAACTGCGTTTTGTGGAAGACGAGCGCACGTATATTCGACTGGTCGCGGCGGGATATTGTTGCAGTGCATCGTCACGGAATGTTTGCAGGGAGGACACACTTTAAGCTCTTATTGAAGTATGAACCGGAACCTCACATTGGTCGCATTGTTTCACAGGAACAGGTAATGACGGATACAATGGGGGAGGGTACAATAGAGCCATGTCCCCTAAAGATGGCGCTTTTTATTCGCATGTTTGCATTAGTGTGACATTTTCTCGAAAGCTAAGAAGATTTCATGACATAAATACTACATTCGGCAGACCCGACGACTGCTAGCTGTTCAAATGATTCTTTATTTTTTCGAAATCAATCGAATGTTGTTTATTTGCTCCCAGCTAAGCTTCTGGGTCCGCCCCTGGAAACAGGGAGTGGAATGAAGGACGAGTGGAGGGCGACCCACCCGGGCGGTGGAAAAGTCATGAACGAACCGTCTAGGGTTGTGCGAAGAAAAGCGGTTTGGCTCCACGTATGACATCGTCTCCACCCCCTGTAGCCACAGGACAGCCGTGCTAACAATACCAGGATACTCCCTACCGACACTGACTTCATAACTACACATACTCATGACAGCCAACCGCTAGAGCTAACGTATCATGCATGACGTCGGGTAATGCATCTTTTTTTCTTCTTAATTTTTTTTTAAAAATCCGAATTGTTGCTGGGGTGACTTGAGGAACCAGGGTTCTATTGCTAAGCAGAGTTTGTTGCGTGAACCCTGGCCCCACCACCCAATCCATTAACTCCAGTTCAACGGCAGAATTTAGACCGAAAGTTTAACGTGCCGCTTATGCACCGACACGGCCGCCCGGTAGCTGGTCCCCGGCCTTATCGGGCCAGCTGCCAAATGACACTCCCGCCCGGGGGCTAAATACGAGCGCGCAAAGCGACTCGAACCCTGTGTTGCCAATACAGGGGAGACCAGTGCAGGCCAGCGCTCTAACCAACTGAGCTACCGGGGCGGCATCTTCGCATGTGATAGCTAATAGGAGCCACTAAGTAGGGAAATAATTTTGCCACCGCATAGTTTCGACTACATGTTTAGCATAATGGTGAATTTGTACTACAGCGATTATTTTCCTACCTCGCATGCAATTTGAGCGTATGCGATTTTCATGGAGTATTTTTTTACCTTAACATTTCTTGGAGAATGGTGACGTATGCGCATTTTACCCCATAAAGCAATTCAGACATATACGACGGCCACATAGCTACGTACGGATATGCTTAAAATAGCCACAGAAATCCGGAAAATAGTAAAACAGCAGTGAAATAAAACACATGTAGTGTATTTGAGCACACGATAAATACACAAATTCAACAAAACACTATCGTGTGGTCGAAGAATTCACACAACCACACGACACCCGAGTACACTTTCTAACAGGGAGCTGCTCTGGTCGCAGTCGAAAATGACAACCTGATTGATGACTTCCAGAGCCACACAACACGAACGCACCCCACCCGAGTACACCCCGTAGCAAGGAACTGCTCTGGTCGCAGTCGAAAATGACAACCTGATTGACTACATCAAGAGCTACTTCACACGGATTCACGCCTCCCGAATACACCCTCTAGCAGGGATCTGTTTTGCTCGCAGTCGAGAATGACAACCTGATCGACGACATCAAGAGCGACTTCAGTGGCGACCTGGAGGACATCCTGGTGGCTCTTGTCAACGGATCGCGCGACAACAGCTTCAGGGTCAGCAAGTCCAGGGCCAGAGATCAGGCCGCCTCCCTGTACCAGGCCGGTAAGAAAGGGTCACTGCTGATGGGGGGGGGGGGGGGGGGGGGGGGGGGGCGCTCCGACCAGAGGGTCGCTGATGAGGCGTGCTCGGCGCTGTGAGTGTAAGGCGCTTGTTGTTGAATTGGCAGGCGTATTTTTCAGCCAGTAGCGCGTGCTACCTTGCAGGGTAAAACTTCCGGCTTCGGATAATTCTAAGACGGTTTACGTGCGACTTACTCGATGCATGACCCTAGGGTGTTGCTAGGGTTTGCCTGGGCTGCTATGGTCGTCCGGCAGAGGTCCTCTATCGTCCGGCAGAGGGCAATCCCATCCACCTTCAACTTACATCAGTCGTTCGAAGTTTGTCTACTGTGTATTTCTTTTCGTGAAGCATTGCTTATTCGCTTTCGGACAATGGCATGCCACGGCCCTTCAACATTCACCCAATATTCAATACACTGCGCACACCAGCGACTTCGGTGACAGCTTTCAGTTTGTGACCTGCGCGAGCAGTTGGTAACAAATTTTCTTACCGAACAGGTGGACGCACATTTGTTTTCGGACGAGCACTTTTGGCGAAAAGCCCGTGACAAATTTGAGCCTTCTCGTCTGAAAAGGGTGCTTTCTTCCCTGAAAGGGTGGTCATTGGTTGAACAATCCGTTGAACGAGGGGAGGGGTTGCACTCGAGCCTTCATGGAGACCAGAGGGCGCCACTTTTCCAGAGTGAGGTTGGGGCGAGTGGGCGACATTTTCCCAAGTGCCCCCTGAATCAGTGTCCGCCCCTTACCTGCGTCCATCTATCATCAGCGACCTCAGCTCAACTCCCAACAGTGACCTGTGCCCGTCTTCAAACAGTGACCTGTGCCCGTCCCCCAACAGTGACCTAAGCTCAACTCCCAACAGTGACCTGCTCCCGTCTCCCAATAGCGACCTAAGCTCAACTCCTAACAGTGACCTGTTCCCGTCTCCCAACAGTGACCTAAGCTCAACTCCCAGCAGTGACCTGTGTCCGTTTCCAGACAGCGACCTGCGCTTGTTTCCAAACAGCGACCTGCACCCGTCTGCCGACAGTAGCCTGTGCCCGTCTCCCATCAGTAGCCTGCGCCCGCCTCCCAACAGTGACCTGCGCCCCCCCCAACAGCTCTCCCAAACCCCCCAACCCCTCCCAATCCTGCGCCCGCCTCCCAACAGTGACCTGCGCCCGCCTCCCAACAGTAGCCTGTGCCCGTCTCCCAACAGTGACCTGCGCCCGCCTCCCAACAGTGACCTGCGCCCGTCTCCCAACAGTGACCTGCGCCCGCCTCCCAACAGTAGCCTGTGCCCGTCTCCCAACAGTGACCTGTGCCGTGTTCACAACAGTGGCCTCTCTCCGGGCAGGTGAGGGCGGCCTGACTGGACTGGGCACCGACGAGACCACCTTCAAGTACTACCTGACGCACGAGAACTACCCGCAGCTGGCACTCATCTTCAGCGAGTACGAGCAGCTCAGCGGCCAATCCTTCACGGAGGCGCTCGAGGACGAGTTCAGCCGGCACATGGAGGACGCGGTGTTGGCCATCGGTGAGCCAGGCCACGCCAGGTCGACAGTTGGTTATTTAGGCTTTGAGGCGCGTCGACTTCAATGGTCATGCAGCGCCCGTACGCCAAGAGATGCGAGCACCATCCGTGATGGTGCTCGCAGGTTGTGCGAGTGTCCAGCCGCGCCGAGATTCGTCGACTCCCACCGTCACAGGCGAATGCAGAGTGTGGTGCGGTTCGGTTCCACTTCCTCGCACCGGCACAGGCGAAGGCAGAGTGTGGTGGGGTTCGGTTCCACTTCCTCCCACCGGCACAGGCGCATGCTGAGTATGGTGGGGTTCGGTTCCACTTCCTCCCACCGGCACAGGCGAAGGCAGAGTGTGGTGGGGTTCGGTTCCACTTCCTCCCACCGGCACAGGTGAAGGCAGAGTGTGGTGGGGTCCCCCCCCCCCCCCCACAAAATCCCCCCCCCCCCCCAAACGCCCCCCTAACCCCACCTTAAAAGACTACCCACAACAAACAAACCTTTCCTCGACGAAATACACCAGCATCATCCACATCATCACCACCGACTTCGCCTGGCGTCCAGGAGGTCGCTTCTCACACCTGCCTGCCTCTGATTGACAGTCGAGGTGACCCGACACCTGCCGCGCTACTTTGCGCTGCGTCTGCACGACGCCCTGTGGGGTCGCGGTCTCTTCAGCAAAGACGACTCGTCTCTGGTGCGCATCATCGTGTCGCGCGCCGAGATCGACCTGGGCACCATCACGCAGGAGTACGCCAGCAAATATGGCCGCGAGCTGGTGGACGACATCGAGGTAAGGGAACGAAAAAAAACTCGTGAGGAAAACGTGTCGAATAATTATCACGTTTTGTGCTTGCCACGCTTTTAAATATGCTTGAAGTATTCCTGGGAACTTGCCGCAGTTGAAATCAGAGAATGAACCGTGGTGACCGATGAAGCATGCCGTGGGGTGCAAGTGATCAAGCAGTCAAGTGATCTGACCCTTCCTTGGTCGAAGAGGTGTCGAATTTGCTCTAGTTCGTTTTCGCCGTCTCCGGAACTACTTTTGGTGGATAAACACCACCAGGGAGATTCTGACGAGCATTGCCTTTTTGTAGCAGTATGGGTAGCAACCGAGTATCATGCGTCTTCCGTCAGGGGAAGTACATAATGTATTCCGAAAAATGATATCAAGGTCATGTCACTAGGACCGACAGTGGTATAACTTTGGATTCTTTGTTGGTGGAATTGCGCCCACGAACCAAATGTTTGCACCCACAAAATGATAAAAGAAACTGAAATGTCCCCTGTTACCACACCTCTGACGACAAGATCATTTTATATATTTTCCTACCGCCTTCCGCAAAAATACAATGTTACGTTCAATCACATAATCTGCACTGAAAAGGATTTTGTGACTATTGCATCCCTAATCACAAGGAAGACTTCAAAACGTTCACTTCTATTTTGAAGCATGTATGATCTTCATAGTCGACACGGAAAGATGAAAATAGTTCGGTAATTTAACCTCACCTTCCGATCCCAGAGAGCTGAAGGTGGCCAGAGGCGAAAGTGTCTAGCCTGTCAGCTACAAAATATCAGACACCGCAAGGCTCTCAGATGTGGAAACAAACGCTGTCACTGGCTGCGTGAAATAGCATTCAGTTTTGTCTTCAAGCAATGGCGAACACGTATCTCTTTTTCTGCGTCGGTGGCTAGCTATGCAGTCAACTGGTTTGTGTGATTGTTGCTATAGTTACTGGAACGCAGAGACGACATCTTGGTACAGCCGTTCAGCCAAGGATAGCGTAAAGCTAAATAAACCACGCACCTAACATCCGTTTCCCTCATGCCCCACAAGCTGAGATTCAGATGAAAATCGTTCAGTTTCCCAGCGACATGCCATGTGCAAGAAACTAGGTCATCGGCAGTCAGCAGCGCTGTTAAATCACTATTAAACAAAACATGTCTGGTGCATGAAATCATCCGACACGTGGGGAAATGCCAACACTGATTAAAATGTTGGAAAATTGAGGTGAGCAAACTTGATGCAGCTCCTTGCCATGCACTACAGTAGTAACAATTATTAAAGGTTTAGGACCCTATATATGTACTGAAATGTTCTCAGATATCGAAACATGCTGTTTGTGTGTACAATTTCGGCAAAGAATGTCTCGTGGTGTTTGGGCCAAGCCCCGTATCTCTCCCTGGGTCTGGCACGGACCTTAAATTGCCACTAAACTGAGAATGTTTTTCAAATATCCGTCACCCACGCTGTTAGACAGGTGGCTGGCTTTTTACTTCTGAAGGTGCCATTCAAAATGCTGTATTTATCGAAGAAGATTAACGACACCCGTGGCTTTGCAAACAATGATTGTAGAGCTAAACATCTCAAACAGGCGACATTCAATTTTGACAAAACTTAGTGACAACTATTTCTACGGCCAAGTGATCAGTTGCGTTCGTGTAGCAATCAGTAGTCTGGGAGCCTATCGTCCTTGAATATGCTGTGTGCTCAAATACAACATTACCATCAGCTATTTCGTCGACTTGGCTCTATGTGGAATAAATTATTCCACTAAACGTTGCGTAAGCCTCGAGCGAATCGAAGAGCCTCTCCTGCACCATGTGTGGTCACATGTTTGGTCACGGTCGACCACGTCGTGCTCGATGTGTCTCGCGCTGCTTATCGACATGACCAGTGGACGAAATACCTGTGCTTGATCCCCCTCCATTTCAGCTCAAGTCCACCGGGGACTACGAGGACGCGCTGGTCGCACTCTGCGGAGGAAAGTAGTCGCGCCGGCGTGCAGCAGGACAGCCTGATGTGCTCGTGCGCCGTAGCGGGCGACGCAGGCCGGGAACTCGGTCTGCTGTCGCTCTTCTGCACGCCTTCGCAACGTCATCGACGGCTGTGCGCGAGCCGTGAGACGATTTCAGCCGCTTTGCGACGCCGAGCCGTGACGTGTTGCTCTTCGCCGGCCATGCCGCGGCGTGAATGGATGTTTGGGTTGCATGACCGTGCAGTGCAAGTCCAGATGGATGCGTCACACGTGTGGAACAATAAACAGCGTGTGGCTTCTGTTCTCCGGGCTGCTTCGGATACGGTCCGCTAGATGGCTCTATAAGTGCGCCGGGTGACCTGACCACACCACAGAATCGATCGACGTACACGAGGCAGGTCTTGCCTGCGTGACTGAAGAAGTCTGCGGGCACAGACTCGAAGACTGGGCTCGGCGAGGGGTCAGACATCAGTGGCTCTTGTTGCTGGCAAGATGCCGGCCCAGTATACAGATTGGCCATATACAGCCATAAACCTGTCACACTTCGAAACTTCTGGTGCCCGTCGTACGTCGTTTCCCACACAAACGTTTGGGAGCTGCGCCGCAATCGAACCGTATCAACTGTCACGGCGTATCTGTGACAGCCTGCTGCGCCACGGTTCAGCCTAATGGAGCTGGCTGCGTGCAGCCGATATTGTGCAGCAGGATCTGTCACCAAAAGAGTTAGCGCTACCAAATGTCCTGTTCCGAAATTGCAGTGACAACTTACCGAAATATAAGGGAATAATTTGCGAAATAACCAAAAATAAAGTGAACGTGAAATATATTTGCGTTAAAATACCTTACCTGAAGTGATATATCTCTTCATGCGGTGAATATTTTTCCTTCTTCGAATCACGCTTAACTGTCACAACTACGACACAGTTTCAGCCAATATCTGTCACCTACGCTGGCAGACGAGTTGGCAGGTTTGTGCACCTCTGGCCAGGTTGGTCTTTTCCATGTAGTGCACTAACGCTTGTGCTACATCCAAACAGTTTTGGATACGCATCACCGTACTCTGCTGTGGCGGGAAACATGATTACAGTGCTGTTCAAGCACTGCCAATCTGCGAAATAAAGTAAAATGCATTAGCACGAACATGTTCCACTAACAAATGTAAACAGCACCAAATTTAGTCATCTATTAAGGAAGTATCGTCCTGATCGTGAAGGCGCAAGGGCTTTAATTGACAACCTCTGATTGAGGAGAAAATGGTATCCATACACCAGCAAATATAACAGGGTAGATAGTTTGAAACAATAGCCTTAAATTAAACGCCTCCAGTGGCACAGTGATTTTCTGGCGTTAGTCCTGAGGGAAGCTGCTTCACATCTAAGGGGAGAGTTCATGACGTCCAAGGTTCATTTACCACTAAGGTTCATAACGTCCAAAGCTCACGTCCAAGAATCATACAGTTTATGAAACGAAATATAGTCCAAAAAGGTATGGTGTAGGATAAGTTCACGATGTCCAACGACCACAACCTACAATACTGGCTTCATAGAGGGCGTTCATAACCTCCAAAATATCATCTACGTCCAAGGATCATAAAGAACAAAATAGTTCGCTAGACAAGCCCGTAGAATCACTGGCGGTGAAATCCTGCACCTGTACTTCCGCTTTATGTCACCAGGTTGCAGCAATGTACGGTATGTGCGCTTGCAGTTTGTTGGAGGTGCTGCCAAGTGTAGTCTGGTGATCTTTTTTTTTTGCCAAAAGAGCTTGTTCGTGGCCGATTGATAAGCTTTCTGTCGCGGTGTGGTGCAAGACGCTGCGCCTGGAACAAGGAAGCCTTACCAAGGTCGCCTCTTGCCCTCACTCATGCAACGCCGCCCCCAATGGTGCCGAATATTGGCTAAAAATTGTAACCTGAGGAGCCACGAGTGAGCCACTTTATTGCGTTTCGAACTCATCACCATTTATAATTGCCGAGAAGCTGAATGGCCGACGCAGTCGATGCGCCCCTAACCTGTTTCTATTGCTGAACCCTCCTAATAGCTCCACCCCTCGCCGAGATGCGATGCCTACTGGAATATCCTGCACCGCTTCCTATATTGTACCGATGGAATGTGCACGCCTCACGCACCCCTTCCCAACATCCCTAAAACACCATACTAAAACACCATCTACATACAATGACAACGATAGATTATCTAAATGGATGGATAGAGGCGGAGCCATGTATACGTGCCAAAGATGACTGTGGAGAATGCAAGGGAGCAATGGTGGAACAGCGAGGGTTTGATGTGTGACGTAATCTGACTGTTTAAGGGGCAGAAAAACGGATACTATGTTTAGTTAGTCGGTACCTTCCATTGTTTCCTTTTGGAGCCAGAATACTGGTGTGACATGCGACATCATGGATGCATTCACGGTTTCGAAATTGTTGTGGGTGGGGGGTGGGTGGGGGGGGGACAAAGCAGGAACGCGGCAAATTTGGACAGGATAGAGGGGTGGTCCCGTTCTTCCTTCCCCAAAATCCCAGGAATTCAGCCCCTCCTTTTCTAATGCCTGGTTTTCAGATTTGCCATTGGTAAAAAATATATTTTGCGGACAAAAAGTTCCACTAGATTGGCAATTTTCACTCCATATCTTTACGATTCAGAGAGCTTGTGACGGTAGATAACCTTTGAAGCCTGTTGATTGACGAGATCGGTTTGTAGTACTTTTGGTGATTCTCTTGCAAATATATTTTCACTTGATAAATTTTAATGTACAATTTGGCGACGATCATACTCAAGTAGCTGAGGCTTGGAGGGGACACGGAAAACACTGAGGGGACTCAGGCTGGTGGCGTCGACTACTAACAACCTACCGCCACAGCTCGGGCTACGGCACAACGCGTCACAAAATCGACATCGCACCGGCGAGCGTGTGAATGCTACACGTAAGAGGGAATGCTGAGGTCGATTTGGAGGCCAGCGGGGCGGTGAGAACGCCTGCCGGTGCGACGGGGGGCCAGACGGGTCGGTGTCTGTGGGGACGGTGACCGTCGGTCAATGAATTCGTCCGCAAAACGAAAAGTGCGCCGTGGGCGGGTCGGCGCGGCGTGACTGGGCGGCGCCGACGGACTCGGCGGTGTGTACACGGACACGAGCGGGCGGAATGGGCGCAGGGAGCGGCGTTTGCGCCAGTATATGCGGCCACTGGGGAGCTTCACTAAGAGGTCACGCCGTCAGCCTACACCTACTGCAGTGCCTCGCCGATCCCATAATCCGGTCGATGGGTTCCGAAGGGACACGTGGGTCCCAACGCACAGGCTGCCACTCGGGTGCGAAGGCACGATGGTGAATGGGGACCGCTGAGCGCAGAGGACGACAGTAGAGGATTTGAGCCGGTGACCGCTCGCGGGGTGCTACGTAGCTCTAGCACACCACGAGCGAACGCATCACAGTCACGATCACCCGCTACAGTCGCTTTCTGCACCAGTCTCTTCGCCAATTGGACGGCCGCCTCGACACCTCGACAGGTCGGCTCGACGCCGGTGCTGGCCGAGCCGCACTACCACCACCACGGGCACCGCGTCGTCCTGCTGGGCGACAGCCACGCGCAGCGGCTGGACGCGGCGCCGCCGCCGGACCGCGCGCGAATCGGCCGCGTCCGCAACACGTTCGCCTCGACGGCGGTGGCGCGCGCCCGCCTCGGGGCGTCCGTGGCGGAGGATCTGGCGCGGCTGCGGCGGCGGTCGCTGGGGCTCGTGTCGGGCGGTCTGTGCCCCGCCGCGGCTGTCCTCAGCTTCGGCGGCAACTGCCTGACGCGGCCGCGGCGCCACCAGCGACTGCGGCCGAAAGTCGCCGCCGCGCGAGACCAGCGCGTGTCGGCCGTGCGCCAGGTCATCCAGCCGCTGCTGACGCTGCGGCACCTGCCGGTCGTGCCGCTGTCGCCCGTGCCGCGCGTGCTGCTCGGCGATGCCGCGCCGCGCGAGTTCCGCCCCCCGGGCGCCCAGAACCGGGCACTGAGCGGCGAGCTCGGCGTGCGGTGTCTGGACGTGGAGGAGCTGCTGCAGCCGCAGTCGGTGCGCGACGCCGGCCCGCGGGCGGAGGCGGCCGACTCGACCACGCCGAGGGGGGCGGACGGTGGGGGGCGGGCCAACGGGGGCGCCGAGGGGCCGGCCGGGGCGGTGCCTGGCCCGCAGCCGCAGTCCAGTGCGGAGGCGCCGCGCTTGCCCGAGGCGGTGTTGGCGCGGGATTGCGTCCACCTGTCGAGGGCGGCGCTGGCGCCGGTGTGGGATGCGCTGCGGGAGGCTGTCCTGACGCATCACGACGACCCGTAGGTTAGGCTAGGTTAGGCTAGGTTCGACAAACTGCATAGTTATCGAACTTCCAAATTCTGGTGGCGAGAGTGGGTTGAATGTAGTACGTTTGTGTACCATGTTGTGCGTGAGGACAGAATTCATACTTGCCAGGAAATTATAAATCCTGTGGAGTGGTGGTTCTTCGCTGCAAAGCGCTTCGCTGTTTTATGGCCCTATTTGCATGTCGGGGCGCGTCGACTACAGCGGTCGGTGTAATAACTTCCGGACCAGACAGGTGATTCTTTGCGTGCAGTCCAGTATGAGCGTAGCGCGTCGTTCGAAACAAACGGTGAAGGGTGGCAGAGCGTTGCATTGTGCGGTTAATTGGTCGCGTCGTCCTGATGGGCGGAAGCTGTGTCGAGAGACTTGCCGGCGACCCACTCCCGGCTCCTGACATGACGCGACGTGTTTGTTGCGTGTTCATGCCCCCCGTAGGACACATTTGACACAGGTTGATGCCCTCCGTACGGCTCGTTTATCGCGGGTTGATGCCCTTCGTAGGGCACGTTTGTTACGGGTTCATGCTTGCCTAGGCCTCGTTTGTCACAAGGTGATGTCCTCCGTGTGCGTTTTCACAAGGTGATATTCTCCGCAGGGAACATTTGTCACAGGGTAATGTCCTTCGTACGGCTCGTTTATCACGGGTTGATGCCCTTCGTAGGGCTAGTTTGTTGCGGGTTGATGTTCTCCGTACAATGTTCATGCGCCCCTTTCCCCACCTGTAACCTGCAATTGTCGGCAGTATTGCTTACCTTAGGGTCTGCGAATATCGCTCAAAACATTTCCTGTGGTGTCGTGTGCATGTGTATATTCAGTTGTGTGTTGTTTGTTGCTACTGCCATCTCCCAGCGACCTGGTCAAATCGAATGGTGTCGAACGGATAATGATGCAGGCTAATTTTAAATAGGCCAGCGTGGCTGAGCTGCGAATATCGCTCAGAACATTTCCTTCGGTGGCATATGTGTGTATATTCAGTTGTGTGTTGTTTGTTGCCACTGCCATGCACCAGCGACTTGGTGGTCAATTCGGACATTGTCGAACGGATAATGGGGCCCATTAAGCTCAGAGAGGTCAGCGTGGACCCGGGGCTATGTCCACTTCTAATGTGAATGTATTCAGACTTTGATGTGTGTGTATGTATTTCGTAACATGCCATGTGTTACTACTGCCATGCACCAGCGACTTGGTGGTCAATTCGAACATTGCCGAACGGATATTTGTGCACGTTATGCTCAGGTGGGTCAAGGATCACAGCACGTGAACATCGTCAGCTGTCACGCTGGCCTTGCGATGCGTTGGCCAAGGCAATAACATGCTCGTAGCGCACCCAGTGAATGTTTGGAACGTAGTCGTGGCACGCGTTCGGTGCGTTCGGTGCCGGTGCGGATCTCCGGGCCATTCGGCGCTTGCTCATCGACGCGCGTCACGCACCGCGCGCCAGCGTTGAGGGCGTCTGCGCAGCTGTCTGGTGTGGTCCGGGGACGCCGATAGACTTGCTCTTGCACGGACCGAGCACGTCGTCTGGTGCGGCCGGCTGGCCACGCGCGATGAGCTGCCGTGTGGCCAGCCGAGCGGACGTGCCGCGCATCCTGCGGGGTGAGCCTGCCCGTCAGGCGCCTTCTGCGCGGACGTCGCTGCCGCCAAACCGGAGTCGGTCCGAGTGGCGCGGTGCGGATCCCTGCTGCGGGCGGCGTCGGAGGTTTGGGACGTGAACTCCGAAAGGAACGAGCGCGCGCCAGTGCTCCATTGGCGCCCTGGGGTCCAGTCAACCAAGCGGGCTTGGCCGCGTGGGTCGGTAAGCCGGGCGGGTCACCCGATCGTGTTGGTCGGGGCGCGGGCGGGCCGGTCGGCTGCCGGCGAGGCCGGTCGGGTCCCCCGATCGCGTTGGTCGGGAGGCCGGTCGGGTTTCCTGGTCGAGTGGGTCGGGAGACCGGTCGGGTTTCCTGGTCGAGTGGGTTCGGAGGCCGGTCGGGTTTCCTGGTCGCGTGGGTCGGGAGGCCGGTCGGGTTTTCTGGTCGCGTTGGTCGGCGCCGGCGGGTCCCCGATCGCGTTGGTCGGGAGGCCGGTCGGGTTTCCCGTCGTGGTCGTTTATGGTCGCGTTGGTCGGCAAGCCGGTCGGGTTTCCTGGTCGAGTGGGTCGGTAGGCCGGTCGGGTCCCCCGATCGCGTTGGTCGGGAGGCCGGTCGGGTTTCCTGGTCGAGTGGCTCGGTAGGCCGGTCGGATCCCACGATCGCGTTGGTCGGGAGGCCGGTCGGGTTTCCTGGTCGAGTGGGTCCGGAGGCCGGTCGGGTTTCCTGGTCGAGTGGGTCCGGAGGCCGGTCGGGTTTCCTGGTCGAGTGGGTCGGTAGGCCGGTCGGGTTTCCTGGTCGCGTGGGTCGGGAGGCCGGTCGGGTTTCCTGGTCGCGTTGGTCGGCAGGCCGGTCGGGTTTCCTGGTCGAGTGGGTCGGTAGGCCGGTCGGGTTTCCTGGTCGCGTGGGTCGGGAGGCCGGTCGGGTTTCCTGGTCGAGTGGGTTCGGAGGCCGGTCGGGTTTCCTGGTCGAGTGGGTCCGGAGGCCGGTCGGGTTTCCTGGTCGAGTGGGTCCGGAGGCCGGTCGGGTTTCCTGGTCGAGTGGGTCGGTAGGCCGGTCGGGTCCCCGGATCGCGTTGGTCGGCAGGCCGGTCGGGTTTCCTGGTCGAGTGGGTTGGCGCCGGTCGGGTTTCCTGGTCGCGTGGCTCGGTGGCCGGTCGATACGCGTGGTCGGGAGGCCGGTCGGGTTTCCTGGTCGAGTGGGTCCGGAGGCCGGTCGGGTTTCCTGGCCGAGTGGGTCCGGAGGCCGGTCGGGTTTCCTGGTCGAGTGGGTCGGTAGGCCGGTCGGGTCCCCGGATCGCGTTGGTCGGCAGGCCGGTCGGGTTTCCTGGTCGAGTGGGTCGGCAGGCCGGTCGGGTTTCCTGGTCGCGTGGGTCGGGAGGCCGGTCGGGTTTCCTGGTCGAGTGGTTCGGCAGGCCGGTCGGGTCTCCCGATCGCGTTGGTCGGCAGGCCGGTGGGGTTTCCTGGTCACGTGGGTCGGCAGGCCGGTCGGGTTTCCTGGTCGCGTGGGTCGGCAGGCCGGTCGGGACCCCCGGTCGCGTTGGTCGGTCGGGTGATTATGTCCAAGAGGGCAATAATCAGCTACTTTTCTCCGGACGGCACAGCCGGTGAAGCCCGGTACTTCCCGTCTACCTGGGGACTGAGGTGAGCAATTCACCGTTGAACGGCTCCTGCTCCGTTTAGATATGTACAAGAGGATATGCGTTTCAAAAGATGGCGCATGATTACCGCTTGTAGAATACCGTCGTGGGCGGTGCCGTTTGCCGCGTTTTCAACATCGCAAGCATGTTTGGCTACACACTTACGTACTTCGGTGGTGGTAGCCTGAAACCACTCATTAGTTCGGTTGATGCAGTGCCTTGACGTGCTTGGCGGTGTCTTGCGCTGAGTGTAGTGTTCATTTCAACGGTAAATCGATGCTCTGCTGTTGGCGGATTGGTGCCGTGCCGACGTGTAACATACATACGTGGTGTCGGTTGCAGGATTCCGCATCGGCTTCACGTCTGCGGCGAACCCCGGGTACTGTGTAACCACCAACAAACCTCATCCCTTCCGCTTAGCTACCAGACCAAGCTCGTCCAAGTGCTGGAATTCGCTCCACAACCTGCTTGTTTCGGCAAGTGGGTATTACGTATGCTGCCGGTTCTTTACGGCGCATTCAACTCCTCGTTAGACTGCCGGCAACCTTTTACGCCGATTGGAACGTCAACCTGCTGCTGGACTGGATAATGTCTAGACCCGAAATAGCGCCAGCCTCGTCACTCGCCCCCCCCCCCCGACCTGGCATCACCTTTACGTGGTTGCGGGGATTGCGTGCCTCAAGGATCCGGCGGCCAGACTACCAGGCAGCCGGGGAGAGGTCAGACTAAGAGTGCCTCACTCGTCCTTTCGTTCGTGCGCTCAAATTCCTATGCCCATATCATCCCAACATCCATGTCCTTCACCTGGCCCTGCAACACCAACTATCCCTACTATGAGCAGGCAGGACAACTTCCCCAGTCCTACCCACGAGCTCAGCTTTATCGGGGTAGCCGCGCCCCTTCGGCCCGCCCACGGGGTTGAAGGAGTCCTTCGCACGATGCCAGTTCGGAGAAGTTGAAGTCCCCGTGCACGGTGCTTGTTGTGACGGGGGACCAACACACCTCTTTGGTCCTGATATCCCGGAGGGGCGGGCGGGCCCGTAGGGCCTCACGCGGGTTAAGTGGCTAGTTCCCTCGGGCCCGGGGCCCTGGGACCACTTTCGGTGCTCGCCGGCCCGGCCGGCCGGGGTCAAAGGATAGGCGGCGCTGGATTCCGGTCGGGGTGGTGAGTCACTCTGCCGGCCAGATGATGGCGTCGCCTGCCCCGCATAGCTCCGCGAACGTCTGGTGTCCTCCCATTGTCGTGGCAGAGTCACCCCCCCCCCCAGTAGGGCCCCAGTGTGGTGGGACGTCCGCGGATCGGAAACAAACATACTACATGGCAACCAAAAACCCAAAAAACAACAAGAGACGGTGGCCTGGAGGTGGAATTTAAATATACAGAGGACGCAAGGAGGGCGATGGAAACTACAGAACTAAAGCACACTGTAGGAGATGAAAGTAATAGGCGAAAGGTCACCGCAAATATTCAGGTCTTTCCCCATCACACGAAAAATTATATAAAGGCGTGATTAGTTGCTATGACCTAAGAGATGTGTCGGACGCTGACATTGTGGATGGATTGGCAGAGTGGGGCGTAGTAGAAGCCAGAAGAATCACGATCAAGAAAGGACAAGAAACCCAAAGAGCTGATAACATCAGAAATCAGAAACTGCAGAAATCGCGAGGCGTGTGGAAGATGTGGCGCAACAGAGCATGTCATGGACAAATGCGAAGCGGAATACCCAAAGTGCTCCAACTGTGGCCCCAACTAAAATCCTCACACTGCGTATGACCGGTCTTGTCGGATTCTTCTGAAAGAGGAGATAGTCGCGATCAAATTTTCTAAAAAGATTACATTTCGGGAGGCACGTGAGTTATATGAGGAAGCTCAGCCAAGGATATTTATTGCAGCAATGGCACAACCGAACATTACAACCAGGCAACAGACTAGCACTAAACATCTCGCTGGCCATACATACACACAGCCCAACATGGCTTCCGAGCTAGTTGCTCAGCTCATGACCCTTTTGCGGTCCTTTGGAATGTCCTTGTCACCGCCTGAGAAGTAGAGAAAGCCAATCGAACACGACGAGGCGATCGAGGTTCCACCCTCCATGAGTGGACTCCCCGCTTGCCATCTGAGACCTCTCCCAGATCAATCCTCGAGGGTGGGGAGTGGACTCTGGTCCAACGGTCCAGGAGGCCTCCTCAGTCCCTTCAACCAACTCCGAGGTCCTCCCCAGTTACCTCATCACCTACCTTGAAATACCCACTTCCCACGTCACAATGCCTTAACGCCCCATCGCCCCAAACATTCCGCAGCACCACCCCTAAATCCATCCTCTCCACTTCCTCCCTACCTAAACCTCCTCCCCTTCCCGTGAGGAGGCCTCGTCCCCGCCCTCGACTCCCACTTCCGCGCCTACATCTCCGTCCCGACGACCGATCAAAATCCCGAATATCCACTATCAGGAAGCCGAGAGACGCGTCCGCGAGGCAAAGTGAGCGAGGCTTGTCGAGATGGAAATGACCCGTGAGAGGAGTAACCAAGGAGCTGAGTTGGCTCCTCCTCGGAGGCCGGCTACCCCATCGCCACGTCGGCGAGTGGAGGGACCGGCTTCGTCTGCCAACGAGATGGGTCCTCCCCGCCTCCACCCCTTCTGGGGCCTCAGAATCGAGGCCTACCACCATCAGGCTCTCCACCAGGGCAGGGGTCACTAATTCCCGCCCGGGGACCCAGTCCCTACGACCTGGTCGAGCTGAAACCCCCCAGCGGTCTCCTCTCTTGGGGGAGGAGGGAGCCGGCGCTTTGATTGTTTTTTTTTTTTAAATCACAACTACTCTTAGTTTTCCCACCGTGGTCAACTCTGATCCACCACTGGACATTTACCGCTTAACATGTTTTAGTAACTAACAAGATGACTCCATTTCTTTTACAATGAAGCTGCAGAGGGATTTGTTCCACTATGGTGGAACTTGAAATACTCCTAAGGACGCAATGTGCAACTGCCATATGCCTGCAGAAGACCAAGCTACCTTTTCAGTCTTCATTTGGTCTCAAAGGCTGACAAAAACATGCCATCGGATACAGTCTATGAGTCATAGGGCGCCATACAATCTCATCAGACAATCTCTGTGCTCATCAGACAATCCATGTCACATTATTTTGACGGATTCTTTAAGTAGCCTATTAGGGAAACAGTGTGGGAGACGCCATTAGCCGTCTTCGTGCATAAAGCACGTCGAGAGTCACCCAATGAACAAACAACAACAAACAATCAAGAACCAATTGAGGTATGATCACGAAATTCGAACATAAGAGTTTCCCCACCGCCCTCACCAGAAATGCAGAATTATTGTTCCCAGCTTTCATGGTATAGATAACGGTGCTGATGATCTCTCGCTTTCTGACATCCTAGCCCTCTTGAACATCTTGTGAGCTTCCATTAGACCGACGCTGGATTTAGCTCGCGCACCGGCTGTCTGTGCACTTCTCAGAAGTCATCGGTGGCTATGGAGGTTCGTCATAGCTCATCGTCGAATACCTTCTCTGCTGAAATAGCTCTTTCGTATAGCTACTGATCGGCTGCAGAACGGAACGAAAATAATCCAACCCTTACAAAAGGAGTTGCATTGTGCTGCAAATTCCCAAATTTTATCGCGGTGTGCCACCTGTTCGCGAACATTTTGATTTCGAGCGACCCACTGCATTCCCGCTGAGAAAATACGCCATGTGGACGCATGTGCAGTCATTTAATCATATAATGTCAATGGACATGGACATAACCAGTCACCGGCCAGTGTCAGGTCATGTGTCAGGTCAAGTGTCAGGTCATGTCAGCTCATTTCCTTCCAGTGGAATCGCCGTGGGTTCAAAGTTCGACAGGAGCGCACATTTTCGTGCATGGCGGCGCCCAATGCCACACAGATGTCACTCGGAGTTTATTTTAGGTGTATTAGCAGCATGTTCACCAGCAAGTGCATTCCAATGTCATTGAAGCGATGTTCACTACCAGTCGATAAAGATTCATCTCATGGTCACATTGGGAGTCATGTGATGTTGGTATGAATGCGAGTCATGACATTTATAGTCCAAACATCCTACCGTCCATGGCTTTGTCATCTCATCAAATAGCGAAGGTTGAATTCACACACGTTACAGTAATACAAAGAGCCGAAAGCACGATGAAGAAAATGAAACACAGCCACCAGGGCTAACGCAAACCAACCTACACACAGTCGGGCGAAAAGAGCGCTCTGGCGGACAGCTCGGAAATTACCCGATCATAGCCCTACCCTACATCCCTTCGGCACCGTCCGGACCACCTCTAACAACTCATCTCTAACCATCTAAACAGCCGATATCATCTGACGATGGCAGGCTGGTCAAATTCAACAAACAACAACGAACGCAACACTAGCGAACATCCCAAGATACAAATCGCATCTCGCGATTTGCATCTTGGCAAATCGTGAGTTGCGATTTGTGACCGATTCGGAGGTGCAGGCTGTCCAAATCCAAATCATTGCTCAGTGACCTAGCTTGTCCGACACCTGAAAATGTCGGGTATGAAGCTTCACCAAATCTCAACTACACGAAATGTAAGCATCGTCACGCCAGTAACGTGTGGCATGGATTCCAAAAACACAGCAGGGGAATGATGGCTGTACTCCCCTTGTACATAATGAAAGGTGTAAGTCAGCCACGGCAACTACGCTCGTGTTGTAGAAAGGTCTAAACCGACCTGCCACACTAATGTTAAAACATTGGTATTTTTTTCACCTTCAACGCAGTACGGACAGGGCTGTGTCGTGTGCTGGGCAGACTTGTGCTCGACTCAAATGTTTTGAATCGACTCGTATGTGACTCATAGATCATAGAGTGATATAAATTTGAATCGATGCAAATCCGACTCAGTGGCATTATACCAATCAACCATATGATTTGGTGTGCACTACCTATACATGATACTTGAATAATTGACTCATGATTGGCCCATTTTTTACAAAGATGTGATTCAACTCGTGCCACAAGATATGTTTTTTGGAAATGAATCGATTGAACTTGCGATTCATCCAAAAACAATTGATTCATGAGTCGATTCTGGATTCAACTCGAGTCGAGCACAAGCTTGGCGTTGAAAACATTGGTGCCGTATGACATGTGCCGTGTGGTATGTGCAACATTCAGATGTCGGCTCGGGTGTCCAGGTGTACGCTTCTGAAAAGAGTGAGAGAGAAAGAGAGAGCGAGAGAGCGAGAGAGCGAGAGAGAGAGATAGAGAGAGAGAGAGAGAGAGAGAGAGAGAGAGAGAGAGAGAGAGAGAGAGAGAGAGAGAGAGAGAGAGAGAGAGAGAGAGAGAGAGAGACGTGAGACGAGTCCATTGACGCTGTCTCCAATGTTCTGGACACGGTTGCCGGAGTGGAGCACTGTCTGTCGGACGGCAGGAGAGCCTGCTGGCGCAGATGACGTCGGTCTCGACGGCACATACCGGCACACACTGGCACATACCGGCACACACTGGCACACGCCGGGCGACTGTGCTAACCTGTTCTCACCGGCACGCACGAGACAGAGCCGTCGCCCTGTGGTGCCGTCAATTCGGGCGTCTTGTTTCCGGTATTCTCTCAAAATTGTCCACCATGCTGAAGCCTGCGTACCCGACATCTACCGGAGCTTATAAGATGGGCTGAACACTGAAGACAGCGCTGTCTTTGTGTTGACTTTCAAGAGACTTCGGCGTGGATCGACAGTGTTTGATCTGCATGCGCTACCCTTGTGCGCACGTCTGCATCGGCCGCCGTTGACGTGAACTCGCTGGACCGACTACAACTCCTGGAGGCTGTCACCATGCTCCGCGAAGGTCTTATGTGTTTGTCATGGTGGAGGCCACATTGGTGAAGCATCGTAGATCAGTCTTAGCCATGCATCTACTTGTCCGGATCGTACACGCACATTCCGCAAATTCCAGATAAGATAGATCTATCGGCACCTAGGTCTATCCATTTGTGGACCGCATCGCCCTTTAGAAATGTCCCAAGGTGTGTGGACATGGGATCATTTGGTTCGGGAGAATGCCATGCCACGTAATCTAGCGTGCTTCCGTCCATGTTGCGGAACTCGCCGTCGGCGAATTCCGGCAGATGGTGCACTCCGATGTAGGCATGTCTGCACATGTCGCTTCCTTTCAGCATGGAGTAGATGAACGGATCGAGGGCCGAGCTTGGGACGGGCGCCAAGGCAGAACCGGACCGTTGTTTCTGGCAGAGTTCGGCCGCTTGGCTCCAAGTCGACACAACATCGGTCAGCCTATAGCAGAAGCCGTTGTAACTCGTCCAGCCGAAGGCACACTGCACCAGCTGACAAGACGAGCGGTCGTCGAAGGCGATTGCACAGCATCCCTCGCAGAGCATGCCGCACTGGAGGCGACTCAAGGCCGGTACTGTAATTCTTGTCTCATGGTGGCTTGTGTCCCCTGGAGTGGCCCAATTCAGCACGCGCAGTCGGCGTGCGGTGGCGGTACGCAGCGGCGTCAGCAACAGCAGCAGCAGTAGAGGCGGCGGCAGCGGCGGCATGCCGGAGACAGTGCGGGCACGTCGGCGCCGACGGCGGTTGAACTGGCGACTGCGCCGACTTCGATAGGTCCGGCCAACCGCTGTTGTGAGCAGTCGCCATGGTACACTCGTCTTCAGCGAAATGTACCATGCGAACCTTAACTATGGCTGGCCCCTAGGAATGTAAGCTGTGCTGCTCAACACCAATAATTACTGGTAGACTGCGCCGCTTCACAGTTGTGCGTTGCGAGACAGTCTACAATTTTCATCACTGATCGGTCGCAGGTATTTGTTTGTGCGGTCGTAACGTGGTCATTTTCCTTGCAGCCATGTAGTTAGATATAATCGTATAATGGTCACAGCGCGCCAGAAAATGCCTTCCTGCCACAATGGGCTCGACAAACCATTCGTGACCTGGGACTGGGGTCTGGTCGAACTGAGCGCGTCATCGGCACCAGGCTTCACCCAACTTGTGTGTGGGTGAATGTCTAAGTTGTGAAATTGTGACGAAAAGCCAGGGATCGGTTCGGATAGAAGCTCGAGCTACTTAGTCGCACTTGCCAGTAAGGGTTACTCCCAAGTTGCGTTCCAATAGACACATGTTCTGGTAAGTGATGCTTGCACTGCTTAGTGAAACCAAGACATCTCGTTCTTGTGGACACTCCGGCCAGTTAATGCCACATATCTGTCAGTTCCACTAGGTTAGAGCGGTGTACCTCACTAGCATTGTATCCGTACATGAAATCGAAGGAGTAAATACGTTTGGCATGTGGTATTAATGAACCCAAAGCGCAATACCAATCACTTTTATAAGTCGCTGATTTATGTCAAACATGTGATTGCCCAGGTCTTGATAGTGCTTAGCAATGGGAGGATGTTCCATGATGTTCATCGAAATTGTATTTTAAAAACATCGGTCGAGTAGTGATTACTTTGAATCTTATGATGGTTGGAAATTCTACCCCTGGTTCGGGTAGACAACACACCAGTGCATCAAGTAGCATAATAATTCGGGGACGAGTTGGTGTCGGATTAAAACCATTTCTTCCCGTTTGTTGAAATAAAGACCTTGGTCATACTGTGTTTTATGGCAAATAGCTCGCTTCGACACTGGAGACTGGAGATACCTTTGGAATTGGTGCAAGTTTGGGAAGCCTAATAATCTGGCAAGTGATTCAAAAGACCGCAAGCGGAGTGAGAGTGACATCATCCACATGCCAACGGGGAGGAGCAAACTACTCGACACCCACCACAGATTCTCTGAACATGCCGACGTGTCGTGATGGACTGTGTCGACCGCAGCGACCTGAGAGTGAAAGATGCTGGCGAGATGGAGGCCTCTTTCATCAACAGGAACGGCTGAGTCAGCAGACTGTGGGTTGACAGACAATAGGTGAGCAGACCATAGGTCAGCAGATTGTGGGCCAGCAAATTGTGAGTCAGCATACTGTGGGTCGTGCAAACGGTGTGTCAACTGACCATAAGGCAGCAAACTGTGGGTGAACAGGCAATAGGTCGGTAGACTATGGGCGAGCAGACCATGAGTCAGCAGACTATCGGTCATCAGACTGTGGACCATCAGGCAAGAGATGGGCAGACCATGGGTCAAGAAGCAATAGGTTGACAGACCATGGGTCAAAACAGACGACGGTGAACAAGGAGTGAGTCAGTTCATTGGTCAGTAGATCGTGGGGGAGTAAATTAGATGAGAAATGAATTATCAAAGAATAGGAACTAACCCTACTCCAGACGAACCGTTTCCTATTCTTAATAGACGCATTTAGCTAGGCATGCGACTACATTCATTTCATGTTATGTAATAAGCAATCCCCGATCCCATTAGGAGGTCAGCCAGGTCGACAGTTGGTTATTTAGGCTTTGAGGCGCGTCGACTTCAATGGTCATGCAGCGCCCGTACGCCCAGAGATGCGAGCACCATCCGTGATAGTGCTCGCAGGTTGTGCGAGTGTCCAGCCGCGCCGAGATTCGTCGACTCTCGCCGTCACAGGTGAAGGCAGAGTGTGGTGGGGTTCGATTCCACTTCCTCCTACCGTCACAGGTGAAGGCAGAGTGTGGTGGGTTTCGGTTCCACTTCCTCCCACCGTCACAGGCGCATTTGGCAGAGTATGGTGGGGTTCGGTTCCACTTCCTCCCACCGTCACAGGCGCATGCAGAGTATGGTGGGGTTCGGTTCCACTTCCTCCCACCGTCACAGGTGAAGGCAGAGTGTGGTGGGGTTCGGTTCCACTTCCTCCCACCGTCACAGGTGAAGGCAGAGTGTGGTGGGGTTCGGTTCCACTTCCTCCCACCGTCACAGGCGCATGCTGAGTATGGTGGGGTTCGGTTCCACTTCCTCCCACCGGCACAGGTGAACGCAGAGTGTGGTGGGGTTCGGTTCCACTTCCTCCCACCGTCACAGTTGAACGCAGAGGTTGGTGGGGTTCGGTGCAATTACCCACGGCTTTCAAATCAGCGGAGGCCCCACTGTCGATGGCGGAGTGTACCCCCTACTCGCTCCCTTCAGATAAGCTGGGACAATGCTGTCTGTGGTGGACTGTGCCTCTCCTCGCCCCTCAAGACAATCCGAGGTCATACTGTCCGTGGTGGACTGTGTCCCTACCCGCCCCTCCAGATCAACTGGGGCCATACTGCCGGTGGTGGACATCTGCTGAGTCCATCCGCCAGGTCTATGAGAGTCCAACTCTCCACTGGGTCGAAAGCGGTTGCTTCCTTAAAGGCGATACGTGTAAGTGCCACGTACTCTGGATACTCTGGTACTCTGGTGACCGATGAAGCATGCCATGGGGTGCACGTGATCAAGCAGTCAAGTGATCTGACCCTTCCTTGGACGAAGAGGTGTCGAATTTGCTCTAGTTCGTATTCGCCGTCTCCGGATCTATTTTTGGTGGACAAACACCAGCAGGGGGTTCTCACGAGCATTGCCTTTTTGTAGCAGTATGGGTAGCAACCGAGTATCATGCGTCTTCCGTCAGGGGAAGTACATAATGTATTCCAATTTTTTTTTCAAGGTCATGCCACTAGGACCGACAGTGTTATAACTTTGGATTCTTTGTTGGTGGAATTGCGCCCACGAACCAAATGTTTGCACCCACAAAATGATAAAAGAAACTGAAATGTCCCCTGTTCCCACACCTCTGGCGACAAGATCATTTGAGATATTTTCCTACCGCCTTCCGCAAAAATACAATGTTACGGTCAATCACATAATTTGCACTGAAAAGGATTTTGTGACTATTGCATCCCTAATCACAAGGAAGCCTTCAAAAAGTTCACTTCTATTTTGAAGCATGTACGATCTTCATAGTCGACACGGAAAGCTGAAAATAGTTCGGTAATTTAACCTCATCTTCCGATCCCAAAGAGCTGAAGGTGTCCAGAGGCGAAAGTGTCTAGCCTGTCACCTACAAGATATCACACAACGCAAGGCTCTCAAATGTGGAAACAAACGCGGTCAAAGGCTGCGTGAAATAGCATTCAGTTTTGTCTTCAAGCAATGGCGAACACGTATCTCGTTTTATGCGTCGGTGGCTAGCTGTGCAGTCAACTGGTTTGTGTGATTGTTGCAGTGTTGCTATGCAACAATCACAATTTGCAATGCATTGTTGCTATAGTTACTGGAACGCAGAGACGACATCTTGGTACAGCCGTTCAGCCAAGGATAGCGATGCGTGACGTGACATGATGAGGTGTGTGTGGGGGGATTTCAATGAACTCCACTTCTCACAGGGGAGGTCTCGGGGGAAGCGAATAATTGTTGGAGAAATACCCGGCGGCGAAACTGCATCACTGTCCAGTGGCATTATAATTGTTGGGGCAAGCTGGAATAGTATGCATTTCGATGTCCCTGGAAGGAGATGTTGTGCGCCACTGGCTGACTTCGCATCACATTGAAATACCCTGGCGGTATCGACTGTGCCGCCGTACACTGGCGTAAGGCGGGAGAGCTGGCCGCACAGTCCCGTATCTGGGTGAACCACATCACTGAGGGCGGATAGCATAACATGAGAGGTAGCCCAGTTGCAGTCCTAGCATATGTGGTGGCAATATCAGCTGCCCACAGAGTGCATACCACTGGATACTTGGCAGAACCGACTCCCCATCGATCTGCGTAAGAGAGGGTACTGAGCAAAGCCATTCCACCCTCAGTCTTCATAAGAGGTGATGGTAATGAGCAAGTAAGAGGTAATGAGCAAGATAAACCACAACCGCGACACCGGCTTCCACTTGATCGGTATATAGGAGCGGGTACTGAGCAGAACAACTCCACCTCAACACTAGGTTTCGGCACATAAGCGGGTACTTGGCAAAGTCATTCTCCCCCATGCACGTACATGCACAACGTGCTTCCACCAAATGTGCAGGCCCCCGATATTGGCGCGTTGCCTTGCTCGGACGCACGCGTCTCCAAGATATTCCACGGTAAGCACGCACCGATGGGGGGATCGCGGCAAGCCTTGGTTTGGGGTTGACGTACCCGTTGAAATCACTCTGGAGTGTTGGCCTGTGGTGTTCAAGTTCTAAGAATACAAAATTGGAGCAGGACAAAAATAATTACTTTTGTGAAGGAAATTTGGTGGCGCAAGCATGATCTACTGGTTAGCAGTCCAGTCCGTAACCAGTTTAGTGCCAGCGTGTATGTGATCGGCAAAAGAATACAAGTATTTCATGAAATTAGACCAGGGGCAGGTTCCAGGATGAGCCACAATACTCTGTGTGCTGTTTCACTTAATCCGATGCGGTGAAACTCAAATTTATCTACGGCTTCACACGGCGTTAGGTAGCTAACATCGATCGGCAACTTTAAAAACAGCTCGGTAAGCTGCTGAATTCATTCGACACGGCAGTATTGAAGCCTTGGCTCGATCTTGGGTGAGCTAGGTGTGAGCTAAGCTCTGTGACGGCCGATATAGGCGTTCCAGACGACTGGCTCCTCCGCGTCACACATTCTGTCGCGTGTTCGTGGAAGTCCAAGCCTGACGGCGACCTGAGCATCCAGTGACCGGCGCTACTCAACAACGAATTGCTTCGATGTGCAATCACTGCGACTCGTCTCGGATTTGATTGTGCCAGCAACTCCGGAGCGGTATGGAGCATGATAAGTTCATTTTGTTTCATTATGCCCTCTGCATCTCACCTGAATGTGGTCAGGAGGATTGCGTTTTATGTGCCTTGAAAGCAACGTTGTCGCTGTTCTGGTTATATATGTTCATTGCGAACGGGATAGTCTGGAGCAAGGTGAGTTCCCTTTCTTTCATGATAAACTTTGCATCTGACCCTAATGGGATCGGGGGGATTACTTGTTACATAACATGAAATTAATGTTTCCGGATGCCTAGCTAAACACGTCTATTGAGACGCGCCCTGGAGGGGGGGGGCGAAATCCGCCCACCCCCCTGTTTTTTCGTAGAAAACTTCAGATTGTACCGGCCGATATGCGCCATTGTTTGTGTACCTGTTTATAAATGACCGGCACGTTGTTTAAAGGAAGAAAAATGGAAATTGACCAAAAACTCTTACTTCGAGTTGGGGTCGCTAAAGTCAAAAGCTTTTATTAGCGCCAGATCACAAGTATCGGCGCTGATGGGCTTCCCGTACATTGGCAAATAGGAAGTGTTCTTGGCAAAACCAGCGACTTGTTTGGTGTACATTGTTATGCTATATTGCTTCAAAGTCATGTCAGGTCACCGAGGTCAAGCCAGGTCAAGTTTATGACAGGTTTGCTCACGCCCTGGAGGGGATGGCGAAATCCGCCCACCCCTCCGATTTTTCGTACATAACTCCATCTTGTCCCGGCCGATACATGCTATTTTTGCGCACTTACTTGGAAATGACCGGTGCATTCTTTGAAGTAAGAAAATTGAAAATTGTCCGACAACTTTTCAAGTTAGGTGCCGTTAAAGTAAGAACAATTCGCAGCTCCAGACCACAAAAAATTGGCGCTGATGCGCTTCCCGTATATTGGGAAAAGGGAACTGTTCTTGACATCACTAGCGACTTGCTTGATGCATTTTGTTATGCTATATAATTTAAAAGTCATGTTAGGTCGCCGAGGTCAAGTCAGGTCAAGTCCATGACAGGCTAATGGAACCAAACTTGGCCAACTGGAATGTGTCATAAATGCAAATTACTGTCATGCGATTGATGTCACTTTACATCTTACTCCCTATACATCACGAAATCTCCTGTTTATCATTGTGTGCCTAAACGTTTCCATATTTTATTCATGTATTTCACTCCTTTCTTTGCGAAGCCGATTGTGCCGAGCCGCCAAACGGAGCAGTCGGGATGAGAGCCCGGTTCCGGTAACTGGAGCAGGTAATGACCTAATAAAGTGCTCCTACATAGGTGGCCTGAGGTCAAATGGCGGATTTGACATCTGTATTACATCATTAGTAATGTCCAAACATCATTCATGCCAATTTTGGAGCATTTATACACAACCACAGCGATCCATAGCAATGACAAGCCAAGCCACGCACAACCAGACAATTTTCTATTTTAACCTCATTTGACCTTGAAGATAGTGCAATTTGGACAGAAACGGCAATACAATTTAGGTTGTTAGCTATTTTGATCTGACGATGGAGGAGGGTGGTTTAGGTTGTTAGCAAATAAAATTAACACCATATCACTCAGTTTACACTTCAGAATTAGTCACTTTTCACGCCTGTCTGGAGCACATTGTACAAAATCACATCACCGCACCAACAATCATCTGCACTGACTCACGTTCATCCATCAATTCTTTCGCAGCCATACACAACACCACTCATCCATCACTCCACCCTATCTGTCAACTCTATCACACACATCACGCTCACCTACATCTCACACTGCTCTGGGTCCCTGGCCACATGAGGATTCCGGGCAACGAGCGGGAGGACGAGTTCGCCCATCGAGTCATCGAACTCCCACCCACCCCCAAGCTCACAGTTCCCCCCTGTGACCTTTTGTTCCTCACCAACCACCTATTTAACACGGACATGCTGGAACCACAATACTACGCCTTTTCATCACAGCAAATCCCTTCTCGCCAAATGGCCCTCTTCCGGCAACACACCCGCTCTCATGAGATCCTCCTGGCCCGACTTCGACTCGGACACACCAAACTTTCTCATGATTACCTCTTCCTCCGACCTCGCCGCGCTTCGCCTTGCCAGACATGTGATGTTCGTAATTCTGTTGATCATTTCTTACTTCTTACTTACCACTTACATTGACAACCCTTCTCGGTGACGAACACCCAGTGCTCATCAGACAATCCATGTCACATTATTTTGACGGATTTTTTAAGTAGCCTATTAGGGAAACAGTGTGGGAGACGCCATTAGCCGTCTTCGTGCATAAAGCACGTCGAGAGTCACCCAATGAACAAACAACAACAAACAATCAAGAACGAATTGAGGTATGATCACGAAATTCGAACATAAGAGTTTCCCCACCGCCCTCACCAGAAATGCAGAATTATTGTTCCCAGCTTTCATGGTATAGATAACGGTGCTGATGATCTCTCGCTTTCTGACATCCTAGCCCTCTTGAACATCTTGTGAGCTTCCATTAGACCGACGCTGGATTTAGCTCGCGCACCGGCTGTCTGCTGCACTTCTCAGAAGTCATCGGTGGCTATGGAGGTTCGTCATAGCTCATCGTCGAATACCTTCTCTGCTGAAATAGCTCTTTCGTATAGCTACTGATCGGCTGCAGAACGGAAAGAAAATAATCCAACCCTTACAAAAGGAGTTGCATTGTGCTGCAAATTCCCAAATTTTATCGCGGTGTGCCACCTGTTCGCGAACATTTTGATTTCGAGCGACCCACTGCATTCCCGCTGAGGAAATACGCCATGTGGACGCATGTGCAGTCATTGAATCATATAATGTCAATGGACATGGACACAAACAGCCACCGGCCAGTGTCAGTTCATGTCAGCTCATTTCCTTCCAGTGGAATCGCCGTGGGTTCAAAGTTCGACAGGAGCGCACATTTTCGTGCATAGCGGCGCCCAATGCCACACAGATGTCACTCGGAGTTTATTTTAGGTGTATCAGCAGCCCGTTCACGCAAGTTGTAAGTGCATTCCGATGTCATTGAAGCGATGTTCACTACCAGTCGATAAAGATTCATCTCATGGTCACATTGGGAGTCATGTGATGTTGGTATGAATGCGAGTCATGACATTTATAGTCCAATCATCCTACCGTCCATGGCTTTGTCATCTCATCAAATAGCGAAGGTTGAATTCACACACGTTACAGTAATACAAAGAGCCGAAAGCACGATGAAGAAAATGAAACACAGCCACCAGGGCTAACGCGAACCAACCTACACACAGTCGGGCGAAAAGAGCGCTCTGGCGGACAGCTCGGAAATTACCCGATCATAGCCCTACCCTACATCCCTTCGGCACCGTCCGGACCACCTCTAACAACTCATCTCTAACCACCTAAACAGCCGATATCATCTGACGATGGCAGGCTGGTCAAATTCAACAAACAACAACGAACGCAACACTAGCGAACATCCCAAGATACAAATCGCATCTCGCGATTTGCATCTTGGCAAATCGTGAGTTGCGATTTGTGACCGATTCGGAGGTGCAGGCTGTCCAAATCCAAATCATTGCTCAGTGACCTAGCTTGTCCGACACCTGAAAATGTCGGGTATGAAGCTTCACCAAATCTCGAACTACAAGAAATGTAAGCATCGTCACGCCATTAACGTGTGGCATGGATTCTAAAAACACAGCAGGGGAATGATGGCTCTACTCCCCTTGTACATAATGAAAGGTGTAAGTCACCCACGGCAACTACGCTCGTGTTGTAAAAAGGTCTAAACCGACCTGCCACACTAATGTTAAAGCATTGTTATTTTTTTCACCTTCAACGCAGTGCGGACAGGGTTGTGTCGTGTGCTGGGCAGACTTGTGCTCGACTCAAATGTTTTGAATCGACTCGTATGTGACTCATAGATCATAGAGTGATATAAATTTGAATCGATGCAAATCCGACTCAGTGGCATTATACCAATCAACCATATGATTTGGTGTGCACTACCTATACATGATACTTGAATAATTGACTCATGATTGGCCCATTTTTTACAAAGATGTGATTCAACTCGTGCCACAAGATATGTTTTTGGAAATGAATCGATTGAACTTGCGATTCATCCAAAAACAATTGATTCATGAGTCGATTCTGGATTCAACTCGAGTCGAGCACAAGCTTGGCGTTGAAAACATTTGTGCCGTATGACATGTGCCGTGTGGTATGTGCAACATTCAGATGTCGGCTCGGGTGTCCAGGTGTACGCTTCTGAAGAGAGTGAGAGAGAAAGAGAGAGCGAGAGAGCGAGAGAGCGAGAGAGAGAGATAGAGAGAGAGAGAGAAAGAGAGAGAGAGAGAGAGAGAGAGAGAGAGAGAGAGAGAGAGAGAGAGAGAGAGAGAGAGAGAGAGAGAGAGAGAGAGAGAGAGAGAGAGAGAGAAAAAAAAAAAAAAAAAAAAGAAGAGAGACGAGTCCATTGACGCTGTCTCCAATGTTCTGGACACGGTTGCCGGAGTGGAGCACTGTCTGTCGGACGGCAGGAGAGCCTGCTGGCGCAGATGACGTCGGTCTCGACGGCACATACCGGCACACACTGGCACATACCGGCACACACTGGCACACGCCGGCCGACTGTGCTGACCTGTTCTCACCGGCACGCACGAGACAGAGCCGTCGCCCTGTGGTGCCGTCAATTCGGGCGTCTTGTTTCCGGTATTCTCTCAAAATTGTCCACCATGCTGAAGCCTGCGTACCCGACATCTACCGGAGCTTATAAGATGGGCTGAACACCGAAGACAGCGCTGTCTTTGTGTTGACTTGTCAAGAGACTTCGGCGTGGATCGACAGTGTTTGATCTGCATGCGCTACCCTTGTGCGCACGTCTGCATCGGCCGCCGTTGACGTGAACTCGCTGGACCGACTACAACTCCTGGAGGCTGTCACCATGCTCCGCGAAGGTCTTATGTGTTTGTCATGGTGGAGGCCACATTGGTGAAGCATCGTAGATCAGTCTTAGCCATGCATCTACTTGTCCGGATCGTACACGCACATTCCGCAAATTCCAGATAAGAAAGATCTATCGGCACCTAGGTCTATCCATTTGTGGACCGCATCGCCCTTTAGAAATGTCCCAAGGTGTGTGGACATGGGATCATTTGGTTCTTGGGAGAATGCCATGCCAGGTAATCTAGCGTGCTTCCGTCCATGTTGCGGAACTCGCCGTCGGCGAATTCCGGCAGATGGTGCACTCCGATGTAGGCATGTCTGCACATGTCGCTTCCTTTCAGCATGGAGTAGATGAACAGATTGAGGGCCGAGCTTGGGACGGGCGCCAAGGCAGAACCGGACCGTTGTTTCTGGCAGAGTTCGGCCGCTTGGTTCCAAGTCGACACAACATCGGTCAGCCTATAGCAGAAGCCGTTGAGACTCGTCCAGCCGAAGGCACACTGCACCAGCTGACAAGACGAGCGGTCGTCGAAGGCGATTGCACAGCATCCCTCGCAGAGCATGCCGCACTGGAGGCGACTCAAGGCCGGTACTGTAATTCTTGTCTCATGGTGGCTTGTGTCCCCTGGAGTGGCCCAATTGAGCACGCGCAGTCGGCGTGCGGTGGCGGTACGCAGCGGCGTCAGCAACAGCAGCAGCAGTAGAGGCGGCGGCAGCGGCGGCATGCCGGAGACAGTGCGGGCACGTCGGCGCCGACGGCGGTTGAACTGGCGACTGCGCCGACTTCGATAGGTCCGGCCAACCGCTGTTGTGAGCAGTCACCATGGTACACTCGTCTTCAGCGAAATGTACCATGCGAACCTTAACTATGGCTGGCCCCTAGGGATGTAAGCTGTGCTGCTCAACACCAATAATTACTGGTAGACTGCGCCGCTTCACAGTTGTGCGTTGCGAGACAGTCTACAATTTTCATCACTGATCGGTCGCAGGTATTTGTTTGTGCGGTCGTAACGTGGTCATTTTCCTTGCAGCCATGTAGTTAGATATAATCGTATAATGGTCACAGCGCGCCAGAAAATGCCTTCCCGCCACAATGGGCTCGGCAAACCATTCGTGACCTGGGACTGGGGTCTGGTCGAACTGAGCGCGTCATCGGCACCGGGCTTCACCCAACTTGTGTGTGGGTGAATGTCTAAGTTGTGAAATTGTGACGAAAAGCCAGGGATCGGTTCGGATAGAAGCTCGAGCTACTTAGTCGCACTTGCCAGTAAGGGTTACTCCCAAGTTGCGTTCCAATAGACACATGTTCTGGTAAGTGATGCTTGCACTGCTTAGTGAAACCAAGACATCTCGTTCTTGTGGACACTCCGGCCAGTTAACGCCACATATCTGTCAGTTCCACTAGGTTAGAGCGGTGTACCTCACTAGCATTGTATCCGTACATGAAATCGAAGGAGTAAATACGTTTGGCATGTGGTATTAATGAACCCAAAGCGCAATACCAATCACTTTTATAAGTCGCTGATTTATGTCAAACATGTGATTGCCCAGGTCTTGATAGTGCTTAACAATGGGAAGATGTTCCATGATGTTCATCGAAATTGTATTTTAAAAACATCGGTCGAGTAGTGATTACTTTGAATCTTATGATGGTTGGAAATTCTACCCCTGGTTCGGGTAGACAACACACCAGTGCATCAAGTAGCATAATAATTCGGGGACGAGTTGGTGTCGGATTTAAACCATCTCTTCACGTTTGTTGAAATAAAGACCTTGGTCATACTGTGTCTTATGGCAAATAGCTCGCTTCGACACAGGAGACTGGAGATACTTTTGGAATTGGTGCAAGTTTGGGAAGCCTAATAATCTGGCAAGTGATTCAAAAGACCGCAAGCGGAGTGAGAGTGACGTCATCCACATGCCAACGGGGAGGAGCAAACTACTCGACACCCACCACAGATTCTCTGAACATGCCGACGTGTCGTGATGGACTGTGTCGACCGCAGCGACCTGAGAGTGAAAGATGCTGGCGAGATGGAGGCCTCTTTCATCAACAGGAACGGCTGGGTCAGCAGACTGTGGGTTGACAGACAATAGGTGAGCAGACCATAGGTCAGCAGATTGTGGGCCAGCAAATTGTGAGTCAGCATACTGTGGGTCGTGCAAACGGTGTGTCAACTGACCATAAGGCAGCAAACTGTGGGTGAACAGGCAATAGGTCGGTAGACTATGGGCGAGCAGACCATGAGTCAGCAGACTATCGGTCATCAGACTGTGGACCATCAGGCAAGAGATGGGCAGACCATGGGTCAACAAGCAATAGGTTGACAGACCATGGGTCAAAACAGACGACGGGTGAACAAGGAGTGAGTCAGTTCATTGGTCAGTAGATCGTGGTGGAGTAAATAAGATGAGAAATGAATTATCAAAGAATAGGAACTAACCCTACTCCAGACGAACCGTTTCCTATTCTTAATAGACGCATTTAGCTAGGCATGCGACTACATTCATTTCATGTTATGTAATAAGCAATCCCCGATCCCATTAGGAGGTCAGCCAGGTCGACAGTTGGTTATTTAGGCTTTGAGGCGCGTCAACTTCAATGGTCATGCAGCGCCCGTACGCCAAGAGATGCGAGCACCATCCGTGATAGTGCTCGCAGGTTGTGCGAGTGTCCAGCCGCGCCGAGATTCGTCGACTTTCGCCGTCACAGGCGCATGCAGAGTGTGGTGCGGTTCGGTTTCACTTCCTCCCACCGTCACAGGCGCATGTTGAGTATGGTGGGGTTTGGTTCCACTTCCTCCCACCGTCACAGGCGCATGCTGAGTATGGTGGGGTTCGGTTCCACTTCCTCCCACCGTCACAGGTGAAGGCAGAGTGTGGTGGGGTTCGGTTCCACTTCCTCCCACCGTCACAGGCGCATGCTGAGTATGGTGGGGTTCGGTTCCACTTCCTCCCACCATCACAGGCGCAAGGTGGTGGGGTTCCACGCACACGTGAACGCAGAGTGTGGTGGGGTTCGGTTCCACTTCCTCCCACCGTCACAGTTGAACGCAGAGGTTGGTGGGGTTCGGTGCAATTACCCACGGCTTTCAAATCAGCGGAGGCCCCACTGTCGATGGCGGAGTGTACCCCCTACTCGCTCCCTTCAGATAAGCTGGGACAATGCTGTCTGTGGTGGACTGTGCCTCTCCTCGCCCCTCAAGACAATCCGAGGTCATACTGTCCGTGGTGGACTGTGTCCCTACCCGCCCCTCCAGATCAACTGGGGCCATACTGCCGGTGGTGGACATCTGCTGAGTCCATCCGCCAGGTCTATGAGAGTCCAACTCTCCACTGGGTCGAAAGCGGTTGCTTCCTTAAAGGCGATACGTGTAAGTGCCACGTACTCTGGATACTCTGGTACTCTGGTGACCGATGAAGCATGCCATGGGGTGCACGTGATCAAGCAGTCAAGTGATCTGACCCTTCCTTGGACGAAGAGGTGTCGAATTTGCTCTAGTTCGTATTCGCCGTCTCCGGAACTATTTTTGGTGGACAAACACCAGCAGGGGGTTCTCACGAGCATTGCCTTTTGTAGCAGTATGGGTAGCAACCGAGTATCATGCGTCTTCCGTCAGGGGAAGTACATAATGTATTCCAAAAAAAATTTCAAGGTCATGCCACTAGGACCGACAGTGTTATAACTTTGGATTCTTTGTTGGTGGAATTGCGCCCACGAACCAAATGTTTGCACCCACAAAATGATAAAAGAAACTGAAATGTCCCCTGTTCCCACATCTCTGGCGACAAGATCATTTGAGATATTTTCCTACCGCCTTCCGCAAAAATACAATGTTACGGTCAATCACATAATTTGCACTGAAAAGGATTTTGTGACTATTGCATCCCTAATCACAAGGAAGCCTTCAAAAAGTTCACTTCTATTTTGAAGCATGTACGATCTTCATAGTCGACACGGAAAGCTGAAAATAGTTCGGTAATTTAACCTCATCTTCCGATCCCAAAGAGCTGAAGGTGTCCAGAGGCGAAAGTGTCTAGCCTGTCACCTACAAGATATCACACAACGCAAGGCTCTCAAATGTGGAAACAAACGCGGTCAAAGGCTGCGTGAAATAGCATTCAGTTTTGTCTTCAAGCAATGGCGAACACGTATCTCGTTTTATGCGTCGGTGGCTAGCTGTGCAGTCAACTGGTTTGTGTGATTGTTGCAGTGTTGCTATGCAACAATCACAATTTGCAATGCATTGTTGCTATAGTTACTGGAACGCAGAGACGACATCTTGGTACAGCCGTTCAGCCAAGGATAGCGATGCGTGACGTGGCATGATGAGGTGTGTGTGGGGGATTTCAATGAACTCCACTTCTCACAGGGGAGGTCTCGGGGGAAGCGAATAATTGTTGGAGAAATACCCGGCGGCGAAACTGCATCACTGTCCAGTGGCATTATAATTGTTGGGGCAAGCTGGAATAGTATGCATTTCGATGTCCCTGGAAGGAGATGTTGTGCGCCACTGGCTGACTTCGCATCACATTGAAATACCCTGGCGGTATCGACTGTGCCGCCGTACACTGGCGTAAGGCGGGAGAGCTGGCCGCACAGTCCCGTATCTGGGTGAACCACATCACTGAGGGCGGATAGCATAACATGAGAGGTAGCCCAGTTGCAGTCCTAGCATATGTGGTGGCAATATCAGCTGCCCACAGAGTGCATACCACTGGATACTTGGCAGAACCGACTCCCCATCGATCTGCGTAAGAGAGGGTACTGAGCAAAGCCATTCCACCCTCAGTCTTCATAAGAGGTGATGGTAATGAGCAAGTAAGATGTAATGAGCAAGATAAACCACAACCGCGACACCGGCTTCCACTTGATCGGTATATAGGAGCGGGTACTGAGCAGAACAACTCCACCTCAACACCAGGTTTCGGCACATAAGCGGGTACTTGGCAAAGTCATTCTCCCCCATGCACGTACATGCACAACGTGCTTCCACCAAATGTGCAGGCCCCCGATATTGGCGCGTTGCCTTGCTCGGACGCACGCGTCTCCAAGATGTTCCACGGTAAGCACGCACATACGGGGGGATCGCGGCAAGCCTTGGTTTGGGGTTGACGTACCCGTTGAAATCACTCTGGAGTGTTGGCCTGTGGTGTTCAAGTTCTAAGAATACAAAATTGGAGCAGGACAAAAATAATTACTTTTGTGAAGGGAATTTCGTGGCGCAAGCATGACCTACTGGTTAGCAGTCCAGTCCGTAACCAGTTTAGTGCCAGCGTGTATGTGATCGGCAAAAGAATACAAGTATTTCATGAAATTAGACCAGGGGCAGGTTCCAGGATGAGCCACAATACTCTGTGTGCTGTTTCACTTAATCCGATGCGGTGAAACTCAAATTTATCTACGGCTTCACACGGCGTTAGGTAGCTAACATCGATCGGCAACTTTAAAAACAGCTCGGTAAGCTGCTGAATTCATTCGACACGGCAGTATTGAAGCCTTGGCTCGATCTTGGGTGAGCTAGGTGTGAGCTAAGCTCTGTGACGGCCGATATAGGCGTTCCAGACGACTGGCTCCTCCGCGTCACACATTCTGTCGCGTGTTCGTGGAGGTCAAAGCCTGACGGCGACCTGAGCATCCAGTGACCGGCGCTACTCAACAATGAATTGCTTCGATGTGCAATCACTGCGACTCGTCTCGGATTTGATTGTGCCAGCAACTCCGGAGCGGTATGGAGCATGATAAGTTCATTTTGTTTCATTATGCCCTCTGCATCTCACCTGAATGTGGTCAGGAGGATTGCGTTTTATGTGCCTTGAAAGCAACGTTGTCGCTGTTCTGTTTATATATGTTCATTGCGAACGGGATAGTCTGGAGCAAGGCGAGTTCCCTTTCTTTCATGATAAACTTTCCATCTGACCCTAATGGGATCGGGGGATTACTTGTTACATAACATGAAATTAAAGTTGTCGGATGCCTAGCTAAACACGTCTATTGAGACGCGCCCTGGAGGGGAGGGGCGAAATCCGCCCACCCCCTGTTTTTTCGTAGACAACTTCAGATTGTACCGGCCGATATGCGCCATTGTTTGTGTACCTGTTTATAAATGACCGGCACGTTGTTTAAAGGAAGAAAATGAAAATTGACCAAAAACTCTTACTTCGAGTTAGGGGTCGCTAAAGTCAAAAGCTTTTATTAGCGCCAGATCACAAGTATCGGCGCTGATGGGCTTCCCGTACATTGGCAAATAGGAAGTGTTCTTGGCAAAACCAGCGACTTGTTTGGTGTACATTGTTATGCTATGTTGTTTCAAGGTTATGTCAGGTCACCGGGGTCAAGTCAGGTCGAGTTTATGACAGGCTTGCTCACGCCCCGGAGGGGATGGCGAAATCCGCCCACCCCTCCGATTTTTCGTACATAACTCCATCTTGTCCCGGCCGATACATGCCATTTTTGCGCACCTACTTGGAAATGACCGGCGCATTCTTTGAAGTAAGAAAATTGAAAATTGTCCGACAACTTTTCAAGTTAGGAGCCGTTAAAGTAAAAAAAAATTCGCAGCTCCAGACCACAACAAATCGGCGCTGATGCGCTTCCCGTATATTGGCAAAAGGGAACTGTTCTTGACATCAATAACGACTTGCTTGATGCATTTTGTTATGCTATATAATTTAAAAAGTCATGTTAGGTCGCCGAGGTCAAGTCAGGTCAAGTCCATGACAGGCTAATGGAACCAAACTTGGCCAACTGGAATGTGTCATAAATGTAAATTACTGTCATGCGATTGATGTCACTTTACATCTTACTCCCTATACATCACGAAATCTCCTGTTTATCATTGTGTGCCTAAACGTTTCCATATTTTATTCATGTATTTCACTCCTTTCTTTGCGAAGCCGATTGTGCCGAGCCGCCAAACGGAGCAGTCGGGATGAGAGCCCGGTTCCGGTAACTGGAGCAGGTAATGACCTAATAAAGTGCTCCTACATAGGTGGCCTGAGGTCAAATGGCGGATTTGACATCTGTATTACATCATTAGTAATGTCCAAACATCATTCATGCCAATTTTGGAGCATTTAAACACAACCACAGCGATCCATAGCAATGACAAGCCAAGCCACGCACAACCAGACAATTTTATATTTTAACCTCATTTGACCTTGAAGATATTGACTAAAGGTCATAAACTTTGCACACAAGAGAGCTCACTATCGTGCCCATCCATCCTGTGAATTTCGTTGCTCTAGCCTTCATAGGAACTGAGATCTTAGGGGGCGAAATCCCCCTCCCTCCAGTGGAAGTTATTTTCAGAGGGCCTCCAGGGCGCGTGCTAAAACGCTGAATGTACTGGAGGTGGTTTCACGTACATCGTACGGTGCCGACAGACTCACCTTACTGCTTTTATACCGATCTTTAATCCGTTCTAAGCTTGACTATGCGTGCTTTGTGTATGACGGTGCATGTGCAACAGACAGGCGAACGCTGGACACCATTCACCACATTTCGCTACGCATCGCTACCGGCGCATTTCGCACATCACCGGCAGTAAGTCTTTTAGTAGAAACCAACGAGCCCAGCCCTGCTGTGCGTCGCGAATTGCTAAGGCTGCGCTATGCATGCAAGCTGTGCCAGTTTCCTGAACACCCCACATATCGGTCAGTATTTCCCGACGCACACTTGCTCTGTTCAGAGGGAGACGACTGGAAACATCGATTCCTTTCTGTGTGAGGATCCGCGCCCTCTTCGAGAACAGCGGCATACGCTTGAGTGGAGTGCTGCGTGTGGATTCTTTAAAAACTCCTCCCTGGAGACTGGTCTCTCCAGATATTGATCTATCACTGGCACGTATGAGAAAACGTCATGTCGTTCTTGCAGAACTCAAGCTCCGAGCACTGTAATTTATTTCGTCATACGGGGACTACACATCGACATATACGGATGGTTCCAAAACGGACACCGGTGTTGGCAGTGCCTTTGTTACAGACCTTGCAACTTGAACATTTTCGCTTTCAACAAATGCATCGGTGTACACATCGGAATTGGTTGCAATCAACAAGACTCTGTGTTTTATTTAGATTGGACATGATACGTCACATTTGATATATAGTGACTCGTTCAGCAGCCTGTTGGCGCTAAAAGGATTTTACCCACGAAACCCAGTGGTACGAGACGTTCTATCTAGACTTACGTTGCTCAGTACAATAGCTAAGAAAGTAGTATTCTGTTGGCTCCAAAGTCACGTGGCATCAGCGGAAATGAGGCTGCGGATGTTGCGGCGAAATTCGCCGCTTTAGGTCCACGCGCTCGACGTCTTCCTCTCCCTGCGAGGGACTGTTTTTCCAGACATTAGGAGTGCCGTTCTAAAGAAATGGAAGGCAGGAAACCGAATATTGCAGGAAATTCTGGTGAGACTTATATCTTTGAGAAACAGTGGCGAGGGAGTAGGTTTCTGTTGGATTCCGAGCCAAGTTGGAATTCGTGACGAGGCCGCTGATGCTGCATTAAAGCCTGCTGCTCTGGATATTTACGCAGGAAGTCTTGCCCACCCTACCTCTAACCTCCATCCAAAAATTAGGGGGCTCCTCTTCAAGAAATGAAACGGCAACTGGGACGCCATGACAGGCAACAAACCGACAAGATCAAACTCTCTCTTGGTGAGTGGTCTTCGTCATCAAAAGATAGTAGACGGAAAGAGGATGCACTGTGCCGCTTACGATTTGGTCACACCTACGACACACACCGCTACCTCCTCACCGCCAGTAACAGTGTGTTGTGTCCAAGTTACCATGACGCACAGTCAGTGCGGCATGTATTGATCTACCGGCAACGACTTGACATGAGCGAAGGCGCCACTTTGGGCGTGCTTCTCTCCCTTAGGGAGGCATTATGCAACGAGTAGATTAAATTGACTTGGCCGGGGCGGGGTGGCCGGGTGGTTAAGGTGTTGGCTCTGGGTACCAAAGGTCCTGGGTTCGACACTCGCACCGCTCCAGCATTTCCCAATCCCGTGGCTCACCGGCGAAACCGTGCGGATGGCACCATCAGCCGTGATCGTGCATAAAGTGCGTCGTGAACCACCCCATAATAGCAAAATTGACTTCGGCAGAGTTGGTCGCGTTCGCACCATGCGGCTTCTGTACCATCATTGTCACGTGACCGTCACCTCAGTAGGGTTCTGTTCCGGCGACCTCATCCTGAATAGGTTGAGCTTCGGCCAGAATAGCTCTTCCAGGTCGAGGCGCCGGAACGACCGGTAGAGTTTTGTCCTTTAATCAGTTGTTGGCGGTGATATGGTTGTAGTGTTATTTGGCGCATATGCCCAGATCGGTGGCATTCTCGGTCGCTTGCTCCGATCTTGCGTCTAGCAGTGCCGATATTTTTCATTGACTGATATATTTACTTGCTGTTGTGAAAGCCCTATGATTCCCATTTTGTAGCAGCTATTGGAGGATGAAGAAAACACGTTGGAAGCTGTTTTTTATTCCGACTGCGATCGAGACGCTGACGCACAGTGGATGACGATGGTCTGTGCCGCTTCTGGAGCTCCAAAATCATTTATTTCACCATTATAAATCACGGGTGACTGCTCATATCCATCACATATTCCAAGTCTCTCGGACTTCTTTCAATAAAATAGTCATGAAACAAAGAAAGTACGACTTATATAACCTAATGACTGTGCCCATGACCTAAGTGAAATTCAAAACTACTTCATTCTGAACGCCACTGTTGCGGCACGTTTGTCACATTCCAAGTTTGCGCTTCCTCAACCGCCGACCGGCCGGATTAGATTTTGGGCATCCGGTGGACGTTCAATGCGAGTGAACCTATTCCGGATGAGGCACTGGAACGGGCGGCAGAGGAAATGGACTCTCAACCTTTTCCGGATGAGGTCGCCGGAACAGACCCTACTATAGACAAGTGATATCATGCTGGATGCGTCCCACTTAGTCATAATCAATCTGCACCAGGTACGCAGAGTAATTGCTGCCATTATACACACTTATATTATCAGGGAAGGAGACAGGAATGAAACAACTTCAGGCGCGTAATTACTATCATACTGCTATTACTGATTATTGATGGGTGGCATTGTCTTGCGTCACTCGAATGCCTGGATGAAAATATGCATGGATTAGTCCATCCTACTTGCGTCAGTGTATAAAATACAAATGCACATGGTGATCTTCCGTTTTGTCTGGAAAAATATGACGCAGAAAACTCTGAGGGCAATGCATTAACTTCGTATGTCTTATGCGGATGGAAATTACAACATGTCTGATGCTACCAATTCCTGCCATATCAGAGGAAAAAAGGTGTTACGTCACCAGATCGCCTTCCGAAGATCGCCTTCAACGATCGTTCCTCTAAGCATTCGGCACTAATGCTAGGGTCGATAGGTATTCGCCGAGCGGAGAAGGTATGAGCTATTGTTTGAACGTCTTGATTTTCGACTCTTGCATGTTACAATCTCGGACATTTTGATCTTGGACTTCTAAAATCGTCGCAAGGTTCGGATTTAGACGTTAATTAACCTTACACCTGTAAAATTATCTTTGCACGTTCATTCCTGGACTCTTCCCGTTTGGATGTTCGGTAGAACCCAGTACGGATACACCAGGGTATGTTAAACAACATTAAATGCTTCCAATAGTTTATTTACAGCTCCGCCTCAACCCGCAAAGTGGATGTGTCGTACAGGGGCAGCAGTTGCATGCGACAACACATCAGTTAGTTACGTCAGTTCACATTTTCTCTAGACATAACTTCATCTATGACTGGTGGAACATTTCTCGAGCAAGGACATTATGCATCAGAAACATCTTGCAGGTCCACCGGCCGTGACAGGCATACGTACAGCCAAGTTGTTCTTCCGGTGAAAGCAATTCCCGTTCGGCCGCACTCGATGGACTCTTCGGAGGAAAAGTTCGTCATTCGACGAAAAAAGCACGGCAAACTTGTCAGACTTTATATAAAAGCAGCATCACCCCCGACATCTGACGTCACTGCGTCGCGCGAGCATGGAAACTCGGCAGCTGCACTGATCAGGGCGTAATTGTAAGCACGATCGTGGCAGTTGTTGGAGAGACATGCACAGCACGGCTGCGGCTCGAATGAACTAAGTCCGCCACCGTCGGCCATCTGCATAACCAAACGCCAACAAGCTACGCGGTAGAAACACTTGCCAAGTCACGCCAGCAGTTAACACCGTTCACGGTCGAAGAGTCGCCACGTTGCCACGACTGCAACACACAACAGGGGGGAGGGGGGGGGGGCGGGAAGAATCCCCAAGCGCCGGCAGTCTTAGACGTGTGTGTGTGTGTGAGTGTGGGGGTGAATTTTGCCAGCCTGCCACCGTGTGGTGATATCGGCTGGTTCCGATTGAAGAGAAGATGTTCAAGAGAGTGAGTAGCATAGGGTAGGAGGATGTATCCGAGGTGGAGGCTTAGCAGCGTCGTCGAGCAGTAATGAAGTAGAGCTGAGACGTTCTTGAAAAGTAGAGTTGAGGTGGTCCGGATCGATTGAAGATGTGGAGCTGGTACAATAGAGTTGTTTGAGAGCCGGAGATGATGAAGTCGAGAGAGGGGGTTAGCCCGCTTGGTGCCACATTGGGGTAGGGGTGTAGTGGGGGGTGGGGAGGGGGGGTCGGGTCATCGCCATATGTGAACATTGCAAGAACATATATTTTCTTTTGTTTTTGTACCCAAATAGTTACACCCATGATGATGATGATGATGATGATGATGATGATGATGATGATGATGATGATGATGATGATGATGATGATGATGATGATGATGATGATGCGTGTGCGTGTGATGTGTGTGTGATGATGCGTGCATGTGATGAGTGCATGTGTGTGTGTGTGTGTGTGTGTGTGTGTGTGTGTGTGTGTGTGTGTGTGTGTGTGTGTGTGTGTGTGTGTGTGTGTGTGTGTGTGTACGTGGGGGTATGTGTGTGCGTGTGTATTATGCGTTGTTAACCGGTTCCTCAGTGCCACGGAGTCTCCAATTTTCAGCGGTGCAACGTCATTGCTGTTTTGTAACGTCAATGCAAAATGATTCGTATTCGATGGTTCAGTTGGTGTGAAATTCCCTTGCATGGTCCCCAGCAGCGTATTTCGAGTTTGTTGGATTTCTAATGTGCTCATTAAGCCGTTCTCTCATGCTGCGATTGGATTCTCCAATGTCCCCGATCAAAAATCCGTGGCTTCACTTTGCCAAGTCAGCTAGGCAGCACAATGACCAGCTAACTCCTGCGTGAAACAAAATTAGTGCCCTGAGTGATAACTATATACATCGCCAATAATAACTACATTCATACTGATAAAAATAGATGTCTGAGTAAAGCGCCCCCTTACCCCTTATCCCCTACCCCCTCCTTCCCGCGTTACGTTCTGCCGACCCAGACGCACAAAACTCATGCCCAATGCACACCATGCAGATTTGCGGATGGCGCCAGCGTTCCCGTTATAGGTGGCGGTGTGTAGCTGCAAGTCTTTCACATGCCGGGTATTCACGTCGGAGCCTGCGAACCAACTGACTCACACCACAGCCGGGGGCTATCTCCCCGCCTCCTGCGCGTCACCCCCCCCCAGACATGACGCGGCCATCGCTGGGCCATGCCCTAATACGGCGCGATCGACGGCCGCCTCCCGGTCATACCCTGACTCATCCATTGTGCCACCCCAGCCCAGTCACCATATTCAATGCGAGTGTATGGTGTGGTGCGTGTTCCATATTCAATATTACACCATATTCAATGCGAGTGTATGGTGTGGTGCGTGTTCCATATTCAATATTACACCATATTCAATGCGAGTGTATGGTGTGGTGCGTGTTCCATCCAATATTCAATATGAGTGTGGTGGTGTTCCATACACCATATTACACATGCGAGTGTATGGTGTGGTGCGTGTTCCATATTTAATATTACACCATATTCAATGCGAGTGTATGGTGTGGTGCGTGTTCCATATTCAATATTAATCCATATTCAATGCAAGTTGTGGTGCGTGTTATCACTATTCAATTTATACTATATTCAATGCAAATGGTGCATTACATCCACGGCTACATGGTAGGCTACATCCACAACTATATGGTGCATTACATCCACAACTACATGGTGCGTTACATCCACAACTATATGGTGCATTACATCCACAACTATATGGTGCATTACATCCACCACACGGTGACGGACCGCGCCGGCGGCGCACGGTCGCGCGCTGGGAGCGATGTGACACCGGGCAGGGCGGTCGGGAGGGCAGGCGCGGTCCTCGCAGTCTGGCAACTCTGCCCGGCCTCCACTGCGTGGCTCGTGGCCGTAGACTGCGCGCCGAATTATCGCGCCTGCACGCTCGGGCGCAACTTGCGGGCGCCACCCCCTGCGGCGTCCGCCAAGCGGTCAATCCCGGCGACGATGTTGGTGAGGACGCCGCCGATGATGTGCGCCACATCCGTCACGGCGGCCTGCGGCAAGCGCGGCCGCCACGGCCCGGACGCAGACGGATCCTGTGCCGGCACGCCACGCGGAGAACGACCGATGGCCGTCGGGTGCGCAGCTGAGGGCCTCCGGTTCCGGCTGTCTTCTCCAATGCGGAGCACAAAATCAAGCCCGGCGACAGAGACGCCAGTTTCAGCGTCCGGGAGCGCGCTGGAGCTGTCGGGCCGTAGTCCCGATTCGGAAATGACCTGCAGGAGTGTGCTGGCGGCCGGCGCGACCGAAGCACGGTGGCGGGCCGCCGTGGACGTCACAGGTAATCGGGTCAAAGCCACAGCCTGCACGTGGGTCCGGTAGTCAGCAGCGAAGCGTCCGGTCTCACAGCAATGCGAGCGTTGCAGCGTTGCAGCATTGCGGACGCTGATGATGTGGAAGACGATATGATAGTGAGGGGGACAATGGAAACGGACGGTGGGAAGAGAGAAGAGGAACGATGGAGACAGGGAAGACGATCATGAACAAGGGAGAAGGACGCTATGGTAGCGGGAAGTGGAGGGAGAGCCAGACATGCGTATACAGGTGCACACACTACCCAGGCTGTCTGCACAGAACCGATTCGTGCACACGGTGTTGGTTGTAATTTCCGATCGGCAATTTACATGATACAGATCATGCTTTTACGTCCACGACTACATGGTGCGTTATATGTATGGCTACATGGTGCGCTATGCCCATGGCTGCATGGCGCGGTACGTCCATGGCTGCATGGTGCGTTTCGTCTGTGACTTCATGGCGAGTTACATCCACAACTACATGGTGCGTTACATCCACGGCTGCATGGTGCGTTACATCCACAACTACATGGTGCGTTACATCCACAACTACATGGTGCGTTACATCCACAACTACATGGTGCGTTACATCCACGGCTACATGGTGCGTTACGTCCATGCCTACATGGTACGTTATGTCCATGGCTATGTTGTTGCTTTACATCCATGGATACATGTTGCTCATAGCAGGCCAGTCACGTAAGGCAAGGGAAGTGGCGCTGCTAGAGTGAATCACGGGCGTATGTATCATTAATTGATGAAGGCGAGAGCATTGGTACGTACGTTGCAGCGTGAACTCATTAGTGTTCTCAACGTTTTTTTTCGTGCATTTTACGCCTCGGACGAACGAAAAGTCTGTGTCGTGAGAGCCTGACTTTTGTCGTTGCGGACGTTGCGGACAGAATGCAGCTCTGTGCACCTCTGCATACGTATGGGGTGTGAGAACACCGGGGGAGGGACGGAGGAAAAGGAGCAATGGAAGGGTGAAACACCATCCGAGCAGGGAACGATTGAGAATGGAAGTCGATGACAGGGTGGGTGCCATGCAAGATGGGAGGTGAACGGACAGGATCATTCGAGGACGGAGAAGGTCAGACGCGAGGGGAGTGACCAGACCGCAGATGGGGACGAAATATTCCACCTCGGACACTACTGGTTTTCTGTCATGTCATGAATGTCATGTCATGTCACGTCATGAATTCATCACCGAGCGGCAACATCGGCCTCGCAGTTCCCCGTCGGATTTACTTGTGTAGCTTACCTGGACGGTGAGGCGGGTCGGTGTCCGTACCCAGAAGCTGGGTATGGACACCGACCCGAGCAGGGGCTTCTGGGGCAGCAGTGCCCGCCGATGTTTGGCGTCTGGTTTGTGTTCCACTCTCCGACACGTGACGTCATCACTGCGCAGTCCGTCGGGGCCGCAGCTGCCGAGGCTCTGGAACGTGTCGCAGACCACGGAATGTGTAGTGTAGTGTAGTGTAGTGTAGTGTAGTGTAGTGTAGTGTGGTGTAGTGTGGTGTGGTGTGGTGTGGTGTGGTGTGGTGTGGTGTGGTGTGGTGTGGTGTGGTGTGGTGTGGTGTGGTGTGGTGTGGTGTGGTGTGGTGTGGTGTGGTGTGGTGTGGTGTGGTGTTATGTGGTGTGGTGTGGTGTGGTGTGGTAGTGTAGTGTGGTGCGGTGTGTGGTGTGGTGTAGTGTAGTGTAGTGTAGTGTAGTGTAGTGTAGTGTAGTGTAGTGTGGTGTAGTGTAGTGTAGTGTAGTGTAGTGTAGTGTAGTGTAGTGTAGTGTAGTGTAGTGTAGTGTAGTGTAGTGTAGTGTAGTGTAGTGTAGTGTAGTGTAGTGCAGTGTGGTGTGGTGTGGTGTGGTGTGGTGTGGTGTGGTGTGGTGTGGTGTGGTGTGGTGTGGTGTGGTGTGGTGTGTCGTAGTGTGGTGTGGTGTAGTGTAGTGTAGTGTAGTGTAGTGTAGTGTAGTGTAGTGTAGTGTAGTGTAGTGTAGTGTAGTGTAGTGTAGTGTAGTGTGGTGTGGTGTGGTGTGGTGTGGTGTGGTGTGGTGTGGTGTGGTGTGGTGTGGTGCGGTGTGTGACTGTTGGACTGGTGAGGAGTGAACAGAAGCGGATCCAAAAGCCTAACACGGGAAATAACTACAAACTATCCCACGTAAAAACCTTCGGATTTGAACAGGTAGATGTCGTCGGGTCTGCTTATATACTGACTATTGACTAGTTATATATTGGCAACATTGATCTACTATAATGCTCGGAGACGTTCCGAAGACACAATTGTTATGCAAAGTCTCGGCACAAATCGCCCTCTTGGGGGAAGTCATGAACCGTGAGCGCCCTGGATCCGTCACTAGGCCCGGATGGGTGAGCGGGGACGGCTGCGGGCGGACGTTGCTGCCATCCTACTCCGGCGAACATGATCCAACAGCTTCCGGTGCCAGTCTGGGGTCGCGTGGACCGAGCGCCAGCTGCGCACCGTGCCGCTCGGGCCGATGCTGCGGTATGCTCAGAGTTGCTGTGGTCAGGGGCGTATGGAGCGACAGGATGAGTGGGGTCTTCACGGCAGCGCAATTTTCTTAGAGAGGAGCCACTGCCTGCACAAAAAACATCAACTCAGCTCAGTTGCTAAGCAGAGCGTCTGGCATGCCAGACTTACCGGGTTCGACTCTCAGCAGCGCCCACCCTTCCTGCCGGGGTGAGAGGCGGACAACGCCATACGGCTTCAGCTGCTGAGTGCGCCGCTAAGTCACAACCACCAAACACCACCATCTGTGTCAGGCCGGAATACCACGTGGCGCCACAGTCGGCTGCTATTAGTTATTTTGGCTTGCAGGCGCTTCGACTGCTCTGGTCATATTGCGCCCATAACTCATATGATCATTGCGATGTGGTTAGAAGCAGCTCCCAGCGCCACACCACAGACGCAGATTCGTCGCTATGCTTTGTTACCAAGTTTACATATGACGCATATCGATGAGGATCATATATAGTCAAGAACGACACTTCGGATAAAAAATCATCAGTTGTCCCGATTGGACAACGGTAGAGCTGTCACTAAGTACACTGTCAAGCGAAACCATCTGGAGAGATTCAAAGAAACGTCTACGCTCGTCAGCGTATGTAGGACACGAGATCAAAACATGGTGCACTGTCATTGGTGATAAACGTCTAGCGCACTGGGGTCTGTCGCCGCCGCACAGCAGGTAACTGTGCGTGGCATAAGTGTGCCCTATGCGGTGGCGACATAGTGTCACCTTTTCTTTTATATGCATACGATGGGACGAACCCCATGGTTCCAAACGTGGCTTGATGCCTCTCAGCTTGTTCGCACTGGTCTCGTCCCATATTGTTTGCCACTTTTCCAGGAGAAATGCGGAAATCTGTCCGTAATAGTCTGTGGCGGGAATAGGCGGCGACCGGGTGCACGGGGCATGCGCTGCTCGCCTCACCGCAGCGTCCGCCAACTCGTTCCCAGCAATTCCAACATGGCCAGGAAGCCAACACAGAACCATTCGCCGTCCCAAGCGGTGCACAGCGGTAAGACACCTTAGAATATCACGCACAAGTGGGTTGGAAGGATTAAATGTTTTCACGGCTAAAAGACTACTTAGAGAGTCGGTGGAAACAACATGGCGACCACCTTCTGACACTTCGATATAGCATGAGGCTTTCAAAATGGCTACAAGTTCTGATGAGTATACAGATGCTTGCTTCGGGAGGGAAAATGATCGGGTGACGGTGCCACAAACGAATGCGCTGCCAACACCATCATCAGTTCTAGAGCCATCGGTATATGTGGTCGCCCACTCATGAAACGAAGCGATGCGTTCAAGGGCCAGCGAGCGGTTGGTTGGTCATTGGGGTTTAAGGGCGCATCGACTGCAGAGGTCATGCAGCGCCCATAACATAGTCACTCATATCAGGTTGTAGAACGGAAGTTGGTACTCAATGTGACATTGTAAAATCCACTGTCGTGATATACAGCATCGCCATACCAGTTCTACCACATAGCTGTCGTATTAATGTGGCGTATAAACCACCGCAAACTTGACTTCTGCAAGGAAGTGGAATAGCTGTCCCGATTGTATGAAGGGGTGATTCATCCCCCAATACTTCCCGTAACGAGACTGAACTGACGAAGTGACTGACGACGAAACTGAACTGAACGAAACTGAACTGACTGACTGAACTGACGAAAAAACCGAAGTGACGTCTTCACACAGGGGCAAGTATTGGGCACGCAACCAATATGTGTTGTACTGATAGGAGAGCGCGGCACCTTTGACACAACGGTTTTTCGTCACCACTCAGGAGGTACCGATGGGTGCCGTATGTATGACCTATTCGCAAGCGGCATAATACCACCTCCCTGCGACTGATGTTATGTGATGATGATGATGGCCATTCACCGAGACGGTGCTTAACTCTCTTCAACTTATTATCAGTCATGAACTCCCAACTGGCTTCCCATTTCTTTAGAACGGCGCTCCTAATGTCTGGGAAAAAGTCCCTCGCAGGGAGAGGAAGACGTCGAGTGCGTGGAGCTTGAGCGGCGGGTTTCGCTGCAGCATCCGCAGCCTCATTTCCCCTGATTCCCATGTGGCATGGGATCCAACATAATACTACTTTTTTACCTATTGTGCTGAGCAACGTAAGTCTAGATAGAAGGTCTTGTACCACTGGGTTTTGTGGATAAAACCCTATTAGCGCCAGCAGGCTGCTGAGCGAGTCGCTATATATCACATGCGACGTATCATGTCCAATCTCAATAAAACACAGCGCCTTGTTGATTGCAACCAATTCCGATGTGTACACCGATGCATTTGTTGAAAGCGGAAATGTTCAAGTTGCAGTGTCTGTAACAAAGGCACTGCCACCACCGGTGCCCGTTTTGGAACTATCCGTATAGGTCGATGTGTAGTCCCCGTATGACGAAATAAATTACAGTGCTCTGAGCTTCAGTTGTGCAGGAACGACATGACCTTTTCTCATACGTGCCAGTGATAGATCAATATCTGGAGAGACCAGTCTCCAGGGAGGAGTTTTTTAAAGAATCCACACGCAGCACTCTACTCAAGCGTATGCCGCTGTTCTCGAAGAGGGCGCGGATCCTCACACAGAAAGGAATCGATGATCCCAGTCGTCTCCCTCTGAATAGAGCAAGTATGCGTCGGGTAAATACTGACCGATATGTGGGATGTTGCAGGAAACTGGCGCAGCTTGCATGCATAGCGCATCCCAAGCAATTCGCGACGAACAGCAAGGCTGGGCTCGTTGATTTGTGCTAAAAGACTTACTGCCGGTGACGTGCGAAATGCGCCGGTAACGATACGCAGCGAAGTGTGATGAATGGTGTCCAACGTTCGCTTGGTTGTTGCACATGCACAGTCATACACAAAGCACGCATAGTAAGCTTAGAACGGATTAGAGATCGATATAAAAGCAGCAATGTGAGTCTGTTGGCACCATATGATGTATGTGAAACCACCTTTCAGCGTTTTAAAACACTTGTCACGGAACATTTTAAAATGGTCCCGATTGTTAGGCGAGAGTCAAGCATAACACCAAGAAACCTAACCACCGGTCTCGTAGGAATTTGTGACTTATGCAGCATTCTCTCCATGTTCTGACAACGTTGACGCCGACAGAAATGCGTGGCTACAGTTTTTCCTGTTGAAAAACGGAAGCCACTTGGGTTTGGCCATCGCTCCAAGCGAGAGACAGCAAGCTGTAGCTGCCTTTGTAGTGCGGGTGATGAGGCGCTCGACGTCCAAATAGCGAAGTCGTCGGCAAAAAGCGAGCTACAGATAGGTGGTGGCAACGTACTGCCGATATCATTAATGAGGAGGAAAAACAGAGGAACGCTAAGCACGCCGCCCTGAAGCACTCCATTCACCTGCCGGAACCAGCCAGAGAAATGGTTGCCAACCCCACGGGCCAGCCCGCCCCTCCGGGATATCAGGACCAAAGAGGTGTGTTGGTCCCTCGTCACAACTAGCACCGTGCGACGGGGGACCTCAACCTCCAGGACTCCGTCAACCCCGAGGGACGGGCCGAGGGGGCGCGGCTACCCCGATAAAACTGAGCTGGTGGGTAGGACCGGGGAAGTTGTCCTACCTGCTCGTAGTAGGGAGAGTGCGTGTGGAAGGGCCAGGTGAGGAACGTGGATGTTTAGATGAGCTGGGCATTGGAATAGGAGCGTATGTACGGAAGGACGAGTGAGGCACTCTTAGTCTGACCTCTCCCCGGCTGCCTGGTGGTCTGGCCGCCGGATCCTTGAGGCACGCAATCCCCCTCCCCCACCACCACGTAAAGGTGATGCCTCGTCGGGGGGCTGCTGTATCGGTTTGGAGTGTGAGAGGCCGTTGGTTTGGGTCCGGCCCTAACACGCTGCTGCTCTGCCGGTTCCAACTCAGAAGATGCCAGCAACTACAGGGAGGGTTGGCAGTGTCACGGGATCAACACTGCCTCGGGCGCACGGCCATGCCCAGCCCTCAGACACCTCTGGGTCCGGTGGCACGCTCTGATGGTGTTCTCGCCTCGTGCTACTGGAACGGTCCTCTGCTCACCGGGCTCAATAGATCGGGATAGCCCAGTCGTGGGCACGAGGTACCACGTCGGAAAATCGTGCACGGAATAGCATGGCCGTGGACAGGACTGTCACGCAAGGGTACCCGAAAATATAGCCTCTACCATAGGCGTACACACGCACCTGTGTGTGCGTGCGTGTTGGTATGTGTGTGTGTGTGTGTGTGTGTGTGTGTGTGTGTGTGTGTGTGTGTGTGTGTGTGTGTGTTGCAAGTTAAAAATATTTCAAAGGTGTGACTGCTGGGCCGACCCGGACTTCGCCACTCCCATGAACACGTGTGGTGCATACACGGGGGTAAATGTATTCGGACTTTGCTCCCGACCGTAATCACATTTATGTTGGCAGCATGGTAGAACTGCTGGGTGCTGAGATGACTTTGCGAAAGTCTTAGTCCGAAGAAAATGCCAAGTAAGGCATATCTGAAACGAAAGGAACGAAGCAAATCCTGAGACGAACCAGCCTAAGTGCTCATTCCGACGCGCAGCCAGGATATTCTGAAGGGGCGGTGAACAGCGGCACGATGAAGGTTTGCAAAGAATAGGATCTGGCGACACAAAATCGTCTCCGAATGTTTCTAAAATTTCTGGCAATTTAATTGAACGTCCGAAAAAGTGTGCACCTTCTGACTCTGAGTGAGTACTGTCTGAGGAGTTCGGGCTGCACCCCCTCAGCGCATTCGGGCGCTGCACGATCGATGTAGTCGATGCGCCCCTGAACTCAAATAGCCAAACAACCAACCCTCCCCACATTCGGTGCGCCTACGTGCTCAGTCTCCTGAACCACACAATAGCCTTCAAACAACCGCAATGACGTCACGTCAGCCCGTTTGACGCGCACACTGACGTCACCGATTTACCCCGCGACCTGCTGGCGCTCGCCGCGCCCGCAACTGGTTATTACATCTGCGGTGCCCCGAGGCGCGACGCGATCACCATAACAGACCGACTGCCGGCAGCCGGCTGCAGACCGACCTTCGTGGCGGGCGCCGCGCCGTCGTCCGGAGACCGGCTGGTGACGCGCGCGAGCCGGCGCAAGATGAGCCTCGCGGCGCGACTGCTCGCCGCTGCGGCGGTGTTGACTGCCGCGCTGCGCGGCAGCGGGCAGGGCTTCAGCTTCCAGTACGCCCACAAGTGCTACCTGCCCGGCGGTCTGGGCGTGTGCGTGGCCGCCGGCGAGTGCAGCGAGTTTGACGCGGGCCGGGCGGCGCGGTGTCCCGGGAAGGTGTGCTGCGAGAGGGGCAGGGTGCTTCCTGCCGGGGCGGCGGTCGGTCGGGTCACTGTGAAGGGTCAGCTGCAGCTGGTGCCGGACTGCGGCCGGACGCGGCCCGAGTCGCTCTTCCTGACCTCAGGAGCCGGCCGCCGGCGGCTGAGGGGCGGCGGCCGAGATCTGCAGGGAGATGAAGGGTTTCGCTCGCAGGTCGCAGACCTGCCCTTCTTAGACCCAGCTGGGATTCCAGATGACCGCCGGCCCGTTGGCGACGAGGGGTTCGCAGCGAGTCGGGGAAGAAGCCAGCGTGCACCACGGGACTCCGTGAACCTCGAGTTCATTTCCGACGACACCACGTCATCCGACTCCAAATCTTCTCGCGTTGGAAACACGGCCACAGACGGCGATTTTTTCTTGGGCGATGATCGTCGCGGCGGCGGAGGCGAAGAACGTCGCACCAGCGGGGAAGATCGTCGCGGCGGGGAAGATCGTCGCGGCGGTGGCGGCGAAGAACGTCGCACCAGCGGGGAAGAACGTCGCACTAGCGGCGAAGATCGTCGCGGCGGCGGCGCACTTGGCGGCTCCGGCGGCCACGACGCAGCGAGCGCGTTTCTGTTTGCGCGGCCCCCGACGCGCCAGCCGTCACACGTCGCCGGCGGCTACGACGCCGTGGTGGGCAAGTGGCCGTGGATCGTGCTGCTGGGCGAGCCGGCCGACGGCGACGCCGACGGCGACGGCTTCGACGACGAGCCGCGCTGGCTGTGCGGCGGCAGCCTGCTGACGGCGCGCACCGTGTTGACGGCGGCGCACTGCGTGACGGGCCGCGACGCCGCCCGCCTGGTCGTCCGGCTCGGCGAGTACGACCTGTCCACCGGCGAGGACGACGGCCGCCGGCGCGGCGACGCCGCCGTCGACCGCATCGTCGCGCACCCGGCCCACCGCGCCGGCCACAACGACGTGGCGCTGCTGCGGCTCGCGCGCCGCGTCGCGTTCGACGCGCGCGTGCAGCCCGTCTGCCTGCCGCCGCCGCACGCCGAGCACGTCGGCGGCACGGCCGACCTGGCCGGCTGGGGGCGGCTCGAGTTCGCCGGCGGCGTGCCGGACGTGCTGCAGGAGGTGGCCGTCCAGGTGGTGGACGCGGCCGAGTGCGAACGCGTGTTCGCGCCGCTGCGCAGCTTCCGGACCCGCTACCCCGGCGGCTTCCAGGGCCGCACGCTGTGTGCCAACGGCGCCAACGGCACGTCCAGGGACGCGTGTCAGGGCGACTCGGGCGGGCCGCTGGTCGTCAACGGCACCGACGGCCGCTACCAGCTCATCGGCGTCGTCTCCACGGGACTCGGCTGTGGCAACCCCAAGTACCCCGGCATCTACACCAAGGTCTCCGAGTACATACCGTGGATCATCGAAAACGCCGAGTGATGCTGCCACCGGTGCGAGTAATTTGTCTGCACCTCACTTGTCTATGGATATGTTTACGCGCATGCCTTGTACTCTTGGAGCTCTTTGTCTACAATAGGACAGTTATTTGTCGTACTTGCTTGTGTCATTCAGCATCCTGCGGCCTTTCGATGGTCGTACATCGATGGGCATTGTCCGCTATTGCCATTTTCATGTCAGCATCCCTGCAGCAATGCCTACAACAACCGAACAAATTCGGAACATTTCGTGTTTCAGGACAACCATACGAGGATATCCTTTGTTGGCACATTTCCCAGCCGGCGACTTACCGCGCTGTTTGCGATAAACACTGGATTCCTTCGGCAAAATCCGCCGTCGCTTCCAGCTCGGCAACCCTGCGCATTTCACGACACCTTGGTGTGCAATATGCAAATGCCGCCGCTCTTGTGGGGTTTGGCGTGCCATTGCATCTCCGCCGACGCATCCTGTTCCAGTGTGTAGGGCTGGCTGTGTACAGGAAGCGATTGTGCAACTGTGAAGATACACCCTGGCCCTTATTTTCGGATCGGGGATTCAGAGGTGAAATCCCGCCACTGTTATGGCATCAGCTCTGCGATGCTGCGTGAAAATAAATATTTCAAATCTAACCTATCGCTGTTGGTCATCGTTGATGGCAAAGGACAACTCAGGCACCAACATTGCTTCACGCGCCGTACGTGCACCAGGTTCAAGCGTAACCATTGCAATCGTAAGTGTATTCACATTTTAAGTGGCCAAAGATGCCGCTTATTGACCTTGACAGGTCATGCAAAATGACAATATGCTTGTAAACAACGTGAGTAGTATTATGGAACATACTAACACTCGTACGTCCGGAGGTCCGCGCCAACTTCGCATTTTCGGGGGGAGATGTCTGTCCCCCTAAGATCTCTAGAACTATGCTAGCTAGTGACAAACGGAAAACGGCGTTGGGTAGCTGGTGACGGGCTCTATCGACAGTGTGTCGGTCCTTTTTTCCGCTCAGGACAACATTCAGGTCATTGGGTCATCATAGGTCAAATTCGACCAGATCAGGTGGGACTCAGATATTGACACATATCTCAGGACCTGTAACAGATAGAAACAAACGGCGAACGCTATTCGATAGTCCTTGAAATGCGCTACCGATAACAGATGATGTAATTTAAGGTCAGCTCAACGGAAACTCAGGTCAAGGCCATGAAGCCATGGCCTCAGGTCAAGGTCATGAAGTCGCCTAGGGAGATCAGGTAATGTATCATGAGACACGTCTTGGCGATACAAACACAATGACGGTAATTTCAGCCTTCTAGCTCAATGCAGTGCCAAATAATGCGCAGAAATGTGCTAGTGATCTCAGGTGACCTCAGATGACCTTGGTTAGGTCACTGATTAAAAATGTCAGCGATACCATTGAGCATAGCTTCCATCTACATGCCACAACCGTTGTCAGATCATTTCGAGAGTAAATATGTAACCAGGAAACATTTGTATATTTTACCATAGCCCTGTAACGGGGATACCTTGGCCGAGACCTGACCTTAGATCAATGCTACGACGAAAAAACGATATACATATTATGGTCCCTGATAAGATCATGACATGTTGTACGTTTGAAATAAATCGCACAATTACTGTGGAAGTTATGCCACCTAGAACTCCGAGTGTAGTTGGGTCACTTCGCCTGACCTGGTGACCTGACCTGAGATGACCCAGGATTAAAAATGTATGAGGATATGCGGAAAGGACTCGTGAACAGCTATGCAAGGGTTGGCCTTGCTAACTCGATTAGTTTGGCAGTAAATGTGGAAAAACCACAGGGGGGCAGATATCTGTCCCTCCCCCGGACGTGCGAGGGTTAAGAACACTTCTCATTGCAATTGCCATCCTGACAACAGGGGCGGTCCGTGGCACCCAAGTGAGGTGAGGCAGAAAACAATTGGCCGAATTTCGACCAGTATTTTTCATCAGTACCCCTTATTGTTTTATGTTACGATGAGTATGAACAACTTAATATGGCGCTGCAAGGTCCCAAACCTATCACCATCGTTCCGAAGTCAGTAAATTTCAACCCTCTCCCTCGTGTTCAAATGCTTCAGAAATTGCCGGGGAGTTTTCATATATTTCCATTTCGTAACCCGAAATGGCTGGCATACGCACACACATATTCCATGCATATATATATATATATATATATATATATATATATATATATATATATATATATATATATATATATATAAATATATATATATATAAGTATATATACATACATACATATTATATATACATATATATATATACATATATATATATATATAAATATACTATATATATGATATATCATATATATATACAGTTTACCGCCAGGTGTCACGGTGGAAGCACGTCGGTGGAGAGCTCCAACTTACCAGCTAAGTCGTTGCAGAACAGGGCAGTACACAAGGTTCAGCTGTGGATATATTTTTAGCAATTACTTCTGTGAATATATTTACTTGGTTTTTATCTGATAAGTACTTCTGTAACACGCAAATTACACTGTATCAACCTAGCCAGGCTGCCCGGCGCCATCTTGTCTTTAGGCGCGGCCTCTTGGCTTAGATTTCTGTAGTGTAGAGGAATAAGTTTTGGTCTTTTTGGTGTTAAAGTTTAGGATATTGTTCAGGAGTTAAATAGTTAGCTTCAATCACTCTAGGTATATCTCCATATGTCGGGTAATTGTAGAGGTATACAGGTTTCTTCATTTTTGGAGTATTTTAGTATCTAGTTTTGTTCAGTTGGAGATATTACAAGTGTGTAAATATGATAAGTACATTGCAGAATACTAATACTTTTCTAACATACCGTATTAAAGTTTTGAGGTGCAGTCTCTTTGGTGTTTAAGTTTAAGATAGAGTTTAATTCTAAGTTGGTGGTATTCATAAGTGCTGTGTGACTGTTCATTTTGCTGTCCAGCCATAAGAGATATCATAAGTGATATTCACATAGTTATCTACTTGTCTAGAAGACAATTAGATTAGACATTTAATTTCAAGAGAAAAAAAAAACAAAACAAAAAAACAGTTCTTTAATAGATTCTGCTTAGTGTGTTCATATTCTTGAGGTACTTGGATCATTATCTGGCAGTATAGGAGGTAGCGATTTATAGTGAAGAATAATTGGATTTTTTAAAAATTAATTTTTGTCAGTTGTTTAACGAGTTAATTTAAATATAAATCCAGGTATAAGCTGCAGCCTAGGATTGTTTCTACCAGGCACTGGCGGATCTAGCCGCTCGGTTTTTTTTTTTTGGGGGGGGGGCTAAACTGGGTCTCTAGGACTTGCCAACCGGGGGGGAAGCGAGGTTGGCGGGGCGTTTGTCCTCGACCGGGGAGGGAGGGGGAAGCAACGTAGTCGTGGTGTTTGACGTGCTGACCTGGGGTAGGATGGGAAGCGATGTGTTGTTGTCTCGACCATGGGGGGGGAGGGTGTGGGAAGCGCAATGGGCGGAACAAGTCCCTGGTTGGGGGGGCGAACCCGAAAGTTTAACTGGTGACGTAGAGGGGGGGGGGGGCTGGGAGTCGAAGCTTGACTGGCCGCCAGGAGTGGGTTGTGGTTGAAATCTGGAGCTGTGGAGGAACAGGTCACTTAAACATTGTTTGACTACCACGTTTGATTGGAATTTTATGTTATGTACATGCTCTGTTTATATATTTCATGGAGATTTGATGAACTACCATAGTCTCATACACATTTTATTTTGTGCATTGTTTATTTTGCTGCCTTTGCACATGTTCTGAATGGGAATGTACGCAGGAGTTGAATGGAACGAAAACAGTAATCCACGAAGACATTTAAAAAGAACGAACATCTCAGTTGCACACGCAAGAAACATGGCAGGGAAGCATCCGCGCAGCAGCGGTGGGCGCGACAGCAAACTTAAATGGTTGGCTGTGGTTGGCTGTTTCTGTGAGCCGGGCTCACAGAAACAGCCAACCACCACCACGCACACACATTACCCGGCTCTGACAACACGCTCCCAACCTAAACAGAACAAAAACACCAACGCAGAACAACCGCAACCCCAGCACACGCGAACACCACCTAACACAAGCACCCGCAAAACCAGACCACCAACACCAGGACCTTCAAAGCACCGTTAAGCACACTCAAACCTATGCACTCCAACCTACCACCCACCATCGCCACCAGAATACCAACCAACATCCGCAGCATCCCCACAAACCACACACACATTTGACAGATCACCTACACCACACCCATACACAGATCGGGACACAGACCCGTACGAGCAGACGGACCGAGAACACAGGACATCTGACCCCCCCTCCAACTACCCAGCAAACAGGCCAGCCAAGAGCACAACCAAAGAACAACCATCACCTAAATGCCCACGCACCCGCGCTAACACATACAAACAATGAACACAATACTGCAATGGAACACACACGGACTCATAGGACACTGGCCAGAATTCAAACACTACGCACTACGATCAAATCATATAGCACTCTGCATACAAGAAACCCACTTCAAACCCAACGACCCATATCAATTTAACATTCCCCAATACTCACTACACAGACAAGACACACACAACACACATAGGTGAGGCAGTGTATGCACATACATTAAGAACACTGCACCACACCGCCTGATACACTTCAACACCAAAGCAGATATACTGATAACAGAAATACACCTCCACAACACAGCTTACACACTCATTAACATATACGACCCCCTCACGGAACACAGAAACCCTTTCGGAACTAGACAAAGCACCTGACCAAATTAACACCCCAGTAATATTAACCGGAGACTTCAACTCAAACCACACACTATGGAACCCACGCACCACAACACCTGACAACAGAGCGCGTGCACTCATCACAATAGCGGACAAACACAACCTCACAATACTCAACACCGGATCACCAACCTACCTCATCCCAATTGGCTCCCATCCCCCCCCCCACAACCCCAGACGTGACCCTCTCATCATCACGCCTAGCCCTTACCCTATCCTGGACCTCCGATTCAGACCCACTTTAGCAACACACACAACTCCCACCATACACTTAGCACCACCACACATCAACATTACCTTCACCTAAATCCCGACCACCCCCCACCACCCCAATCCCCAGCCTGGCCGGTGGAAACTCAAAAAGCCTCCTGGAACCCTTTCTCGGAATCCCTAGCAGTGCAAACAGCCCACAGCCCCCAACTATCCCCAGAACAATGCGCAGACATACTCATCACCAAAGCACATCAACACATACCACACACAACACTACGACGCCAGCACAAACCTCGCGCGGCTCCCTGGTGGAGTGATGACTGCCACCGGGCGATCCGCGCGAGGAACCAGGCACGCCAGAGACACGAAAGACACCGCACACCGGAAGGACTAACAATATGCAACCAACTCAGAACACAATGTAAGACCATCATTAAAAACGCAAAAAAGACTTCTTCGAACACATTTAGCACCCAATTGAATACATTTTCACCCATAAGCGAATTTGGGACACTTCTGAAAACATTCCAACACCGACAAAGCCCCCAAGCAAAGCCATCACACTTAGACACAACAACACCACAACAGATCCACAAACAATAGCGAACCTATTCGCAGATCACTACCATCTCAGATCATCTACACTTCCACGAACCCACCCCCACCTCCAATCACACACAAGCACACACCTTTACAACACTAGATTTACACTTACAGAACTACAATTAGCAATCGCACAGACAGGTAACACAAGTGTAGGACCTGACAACATTCAATATTCTTTTTTCAAACATCTACCAACGTCAGCACTGCACACACTTCTCAAAACCTACAACACCGCATGGGCCACACATACGTACCTACAATCCTGGCTACACACTTCTCTCATACCCATGCCTAAACTAAACACAGATTCAACTCTTTGCACTTCCTATCGCCCTATTGCCCTCAGTAGCTGCTTCCACAAACTATTCGAACGTCTTGTCCAAAAACGCCTCTTCTATATCATTCAAACACAAAACTTAATATCTCCTGTTCAATCAGGCTTCCTTCCCAATCGATCGTGTCTAGACAACTTCACTTACCTCATCACAAACATCCAGGAAGCGGCGGCCAGGAAACGTTCCACGGTCGCCGTCTCCCTGGATCTAAAACAAGCATATGACACCATCAACATAACAGCACTACTACAACACGTACAGAACATAGACATACAAGGCATACTGATGCACTACCTACATTTCTATCTACTCAACAGACCTTTTCAAGTCAAAATTGGGCCCCACATCTCAGACTCCAAATTCCCCACCAGCGGTTTAATGCAAAGCTCAGTTCTCAGTCCCATACTCTTCATTTTAGCTCTAAATTCAGCCATCACCGACAAGTTTTCGACCAAAATCGCAATTTACGCCGACGACATAGTATTATCGACATCAACAGAAGCACCAGCACACGCACTAACAGTACTACAACACGCACTAGCAGAACTCCACAACAAACTTGCCACACTAAACATTCATATAGCACCACTCAAATCAAAATGCATGATTTTCGGCTACAACAGAGACACAAACCTACAACCACTAAAAATGAACAACTCACTCATTCTCTTTGTCACCACAACAAAAGTTCTCGGTATCACATTAGACCAGCGACTAGGTTTCGGCCACACCTCCCAAACATACAAAAACACGCCTCAAAAAGAATAAATATACTACGGGCACTTTCTGGAACACACTGGGATCCGACCGAAACACACTTCTAACCCTTTACAAATCACTCATTCGGCCAATTATGGAATACCGATCCCCACTCTTCGAAAAGGCAGCTAAATCAAACCTGAAAATTATAGATTCTATTCAACGACAATGCCTACAAATAGTCGCAGGAGCTTACAACACCTCACCTTCTCACGCTCTTGACATATACAACCACATCCCAGAACTATAGCACAGACGAACAGAAGCACTACTTAGGTACTACTACAAGACACAACTCACGAAGCAACACCCATGCACCCAGGCACTAAAACTCCGCACAACACGCAGACACCAACTCATGAATTCAACACGACTAAAGACCACAATAGGCTGCCGCATACACAGACACGCCAACACACTAGATATAACACCCCCAACGACAGCACCACCACCACAACCCATCGCATGGTGGAAACAACCGACACCAAACACACACTTCCTCATTGACAAACCGAAAAACACATACACCCACGCATAAATGCAGAAACTCTTCCTACAATTCACAGCACAGTACGCCAACCACGGCATCATATACACAGACGGCTCCAAATAACATACACAGCAGACGGGCACAGCGGCGGTGCTGTACCCCAACGCAGCGCCGCCGCGGGACATCCTACGTGCCCGTCTCCACCACACAGCATCCACATACACAGTATAATTATTCGCAATCTTCTCGGCATACTGTACCATCTAGAACAACAAAATTGAACACATCATAGCCACGGACGCAAAACCAGCATCACAGAGCACAACACCCCACACCAAATACAAACACCCCCTCATACCCAAAATACTGCGCATCCACAAACAACTCACTATACCACAACGGCCAACACTTCTCTGGATCCCAAGTCACACAAACATACACGGCAACGAACACGCAGACACGGAAACAAACATAGCCGCAACACTACAACAAATCACACAATGTCCCTACTCACAATCTGACTACTATCCCACAATACGACAGGCCATCAACAAACACATACAACAAACATGGGATACAGTAACAAACAGCTACACGAAATACACCCCAAACACGAATACTGGCACTCCATCAACCAAAACACTAGACTCAGAGAACGGACACTAACACGACTACGCATAGGACACACAACACTCACACACTCTTACCTCCTACACAATCAACAACGACCACAATGCACTACCTGCCGCCACACACTCACAGTCAAACACATGCTCATATACTGCACCAAATACAACAACCAAAGACAACATATTTCAAACTACTGCACAACGAACAACATCCCACTGAACCTCACCACGCTCCTCAACGACGACCATCCAGCATTACACGAACACCTCTTCCACTTTCTGAAGACTACATGCATTATGGAACAATTGTGAAAAAATAAAAAAAGGAAAAAATAAAGAAAAGATATGTTAAAAAACGAAAGAGAAAATGAACAAAACCAGAAAACGGAAAAAAGTAAAAGATAGCGTTAAAAAAGAAAAAAATGTTCTTGCAATGTTCACATATGGCGATGACCCGACCCCCCCCCCCCACTACAGCCCATACCCCAAGGTGGCACCGACCGGACTAACCCCCTCTCTCAATTTCATCATCTCCGGCTCTCAAACAATTCTACTGCACCAGCTCTACATCTTCAATCGATCCGAACTACCTCAGCTCTACTCTTCAAGACCATCTCAACGCTACTTCACCACTGTTCGACGACTCTAATAAACCTCCACCTCGGATTCATCCTCCTACCCTACGCAACTAACTCCCTTACACATCTTCTCTTCAACCGGAACCAGCCGATATCACCACACGGTGGCAGGCTGGCAAAATTCACTCACACGCACACACACACACACACACACACACACATCTAGAGACTGTACGCATTACCTGTAGTCCCTTTGTACATTTATGTGCAAGATCGTTGATGTGGGTGGTGTATGTCAGTCGGCGATCCATCAACACACTCAGAAACGTGGCAGCTGGTTTGAATGGTATATGGCGTCCATTGAGCATAATCGCGGGGTCAGTACAAGTGCGTTTGCGACAGAAGTGGATAGCGGTGGTTTTCGACGTAGACATGACGAAACCGGTTTTGTTGCACCAATCCTATACCTTCCGAACAGCCATTTGGAGTTGTCTCTCAACCGTGTGCACAGAGTGTGAAGAGGACCATATGCCGAAATCATCTACGAAAAGCACTCTCCCTACGGAAGTCGGCAGCAAGGTACCCACATCATTGATTGAAATTGCAAACAATGCTACGCTCAGTACGCTCCCCTGCGGGACTCTGTTAACTTGTGAAAATGTGCCAGAAGATAGGGAGTTTCCTATTCTAAAGCGAAACGTTCTGGAAGATAGAAAATTGGACAAGAACTCACCCATGGGACCTCTGATTCCCATATTGTATAGCTTTATCAGGATACCGTGACGCCACGGCGAGTCATATTCGCCGTCAATGTAAAAAAAATTACTGCTGTGTGGTGGCGTTTCACAAAACCAGAGCGCACAACGCAGTCGAGTGTTAAAATGTGGTCAAGTGTACTACGGTGCTTTCGGAACCCACTCTGAATCACAGTAAGGAGATTGCTATGTTCTAAAACGACATCAATCGGACATTCACCTTTTTTTCGAACAGTTTACACAGGGAGCAAGTCAGTGAGATTGGACGGTAATGCAGTGGATCATTCCCAGATTTATTTGGTTTACGTATGGGCACTACAATTGCTTCCCGCCATGAAGGTGGAAATGTGCCCGATGCCCATATTGCATTTAGGGATTCCGAAAGTGCTTCTAAAGCAGCAGCTGGTAAACGTTTTATGATATTATTATGCATAGTGTCGGGACCCTCTGCCACGGTCTTGAGTGTGCTGATTGCTGCGGTTAATTCGGAAATGGAGAATAGCATGCCGTACTGGAGGACGTCTGTGGTGGAAAAAGCAAAAGGACGTGCCTCGCACCGATCCTTGTGTCTCAAAAATTGCTCGTTGTATGTGTTTTTCGAGCGTGCGGACAAAGCTCGTCCCATCTCGTCCGCTACTTCTTCTGGGTCAATGATATCTCGACCGGCCATGTGTAGGGTATTAAGTGGGAGTGGTGTATACTTTCCAGAAAAGCGTTTAATGCGGGACCATACAGATGACAGTGATGTGGATCGATTGAAGCTTACGTTCACGTACCATGGTCCACTACCATCCTTCACTAGTCTTGAATGGTCCACTCCACTCCCTCACACTACCATTCCTTTGTTCACGTAAGCTTTCCATGAATCTCGTTTCGCTTCGGTGTTAGTACGCCTAGCGAATGCCCGTGCTTTGCGGAAAGCTATTAAATTTGCCATACAACTATTTCTATTAAAGGTACGAAAAGCCTTCTTCCTGGCACGCAACGCCGCTCGGCATCTTTCCGACCACCACGGAACGGGTACTCGAACTGAAGTTCCTGAAGAACGAGGAATGTGTCGCTGGACGCTCTGCACGGTTGCCGTCGTGAATGCCTCCACGGAAACACCGGGTTCATTGGGGTAGTCTCCAAGTCTACTCTCAAGATTTCCTTGGAACGCACCCCAATCGGCCCGGTTAAATATCCATGTCGACGGTCGTCGGCTTCAACAAATCTGTTAATAAAACAAGACCAAACAGGGAAATGGTCACTGTTGTGTGGATCATCGTCCACGGACCATTCTAAAAAAGGTGCAAGTTCTGGACTGCAGAGGGTAAGATCCAGCACGGAAGTCTGCCCCGTTGGCAATGTAAAATGGGTTGGCTTTCCTGTGTTAAGTACACATAGTGGAAAATTTCGTACAAAACATTCGGCTGCACGCCCACGGCTCGTCGTGGTGGCTGAGCCCCACAGAGGGTGGTGGGCGTTAAAATCGCCGTACACCATTACCGGTGGAGTGAGTTGCCCCACCATCTGGGACAGCTCAGAAAGTGGGAACCTCTCACCCGGCGGAGATATATGCTACATATGGTAACGGAGGGTCGATTTATTTTCATGCGAACAGCGATACACTGGACATTTGAAGATATAGATATTTGCTGAAAGGAAACAAAGTTGTGCACAGCAATAAGTACTCCGCCGTGTGCCGCAGTGTGAGGAGTAACATCCCTACGTAACACAGAGTAGTTGTTCAGGTGAAAATGTGCATCAGGAGAAAGATTAGTCTCTTGGAGACAAACTACTAATGGTACTCGTAAATGTAAAATGGTTCGGAGGTCGCTGAGGCTGGTTCTCAACCCTCTACAATTCCATTGGAGAATAAAACTCGTACGTCAGATATATAAAGGTGAATATTGGGAACTAAAAACAGGGAAACGAGAGCGGGTTAGGTTTCCCCTGTTTCCACCCTCAGATCCGGAGGAAATCCGCGAGCTTCCGGCTGACTCGGCCCAATGGACTGAGTCCTCGGGCGGGAGCGTGGTGACCCCTCCCCCGGTGGAGAGCTCGATGGTGGGAGACCTCGCTTCTGAGGCCCCAGCCGGGGAGGGGGTGGCGGAGGACCCATTTGATTTATGGATGGAGCCGGCCCCTCTACTCGCCGCCGTGGCGATGGGGTTGCCGGCCTTCGTGGTGCAGCCGCCTCGGCTCCCTGGCGGCTCTTCTAGCGGGCCCTTTCCATTTCAGCGAGCCTCGCTCGTTTCGCCTCGCGGGCGCGTCTCTCAGCCTCCTGGTAGTGCAGATTAATAGCTGGAATTTGTACCGGTCGTTGGTTGTGTCGGGGCGGCAATGCAGGTGCGGACGTGGAACACGAGGGTTTGGGAGAGGCCTGAATGACGGGAAGGGGAGAAGGGCAGGTAGGGAGGAGGTGGAGAGGCTGGGTTTGTATGTGGTAGTGGTGCGTGCGGGAGGCGAAGATAGATTGGAGGGCGGATTGGAAATGGGAGGTGGGGATTTCGAGGCAGATGGAGAGGGGCTGGGACCGGGCGGAGAAGACCCAGGAGGCCTCTTTGAACGATGGACCAGCGTCCACGCCCCACCCTCGGGCGTTGGTCGGGAGGGGGTCTCTGATGGTCGGACGGCAGTACTTGTGGACGGTGGAACTTCTGTCGCATCAGTGTGGGATTGGCCTCGCTGGTCTTGATTCATTTGCGACGCAAGAGGCACTCCAAAAGAGCGAAGAAGGGCAGGTAATTGTGTGACCAACTCAGATGCTCTGTCAGGCTGTGTGTGCTGTGAAGAATACATGCTACTTTTAACTTTGGATGCGTAAGATATTCTTGGATGGGTCTGTTCATAATGATCTCTTGCTTCGCGAAACGATACCTTTTGTGTGTGTTTGATGTAGATTATCTCTTTCTCTCCGATGTAAGTCGGGCAAGTTCGGTCGAAAGAAGCGTGTGGGTCCTGACCTGCGCCGCAATTCGCACAAAAGGGGGTCTCCGAAGTGCAATTTTCGCTAGTGTGTTCATAGGAGGCACGGTTGGCACATGCAGGATGATTTCGGCAGAATTTGTTGGTATGGCTGAACTTTTGGCACCTGAAACACCTCATGGGATTCGGGAGAAACATACGGAATTTTACGCGGACGTGGCCTACACGAATTTCAGGCGGAATATCTGTGGCATTGAATGTTAATATTACGTTGTTTGTTGTAATCATTTCAGAGCCCCTCCTTGCTTTCACCTTCCTTGCCTCAGTCACTCTGAACTTCGACAGACCGTCTACAATCTCCTCCTCCGGCACTTCCCTCAAGTCGAAGCAGTTGATGATGCCTCGTGAAGTATTTTTTGTTTTGTTTTGTGGGGTTCAATGGTGATCGGAATAATCTCGTCGGACGTACTGTGATTTTTCCGGTCGCTGTATCTAACTTTCAACACTTTCAATGCGCTCTCCGCCTCTCCTGCCCGTGCAAATTCTACCTCTAAGGCGCCATCCTTCAATTTTTCGTACCGTACAATTTTCCCAAACCTGTCACATCCGTCTCGCCTCTGAAATGGTGATAACGAGGCGAGGGACCTGGTCTTACCTCGAAAGATACGTACACGTGGGGCAGATGAATCATTTGTCTGGTCTCTTCGAGAGGGACCAGGGGTGTTTTTTTGTGCTGTAGTTGCCATGTGAAGTGTGCATTTCGGCTCAGCGGACGCCCCACCACGCTGGAGCCCTACTGGGGGACGCCTGTGTCCCGATAACGGGAGGACTCCAGACGTCCGCGGAGCTATACGTGGCAGGCGACGCATTCACCCGGCCGGGAGAGAGAGACTCACCAGGATCCAGCGCTGCCCACCCCTTGACCCCGGCCGGCCGGGCCGGCGGGCACTGGGAAACCCAGGCCCCCAGCCCGAGGCGACCTGCCACCTGACCCGGGTGAGGCCCCACGGGCCCACCCGCCCTCCTGGATATCGGGACCAAAGAGGTGTGTTGGTCCCCCGTCACAACTAGCACCGTGCGACGGGGGACCTCAACCTCCAGGACTCCGTCAACCCCGGGGGGCGGGCCGATGGGGCGCGGCTATCCCGATAAAACTGAGCTGGTGGACAGGACCGGGGAAGTTGCCCTGCCTGCTCATAGTAGGGATAGTTGGTGTTACAGGGCTAGTTGAAGGACATGGATGTTGCGATGAGATGGGAATTGGAATGGGAGCGTATGGATGGAAGGACGAGTGAGGCACTCTTGGTCTCACCCCTCTCCGGTAGATGGTCGTCGGATCATTGGGAACTCAATCCCCCCCACCACGGAAAGGTGGTGCCTCGTCGGGGGAGTTCAACCAGTCGTCACGCTTTAACGGATGCAGATATGTTAATGAAACTTTCAGCGTTTGCTTATCTTTAGGGATGCAATAAAACGTACGAGTGAAATTTTTCATTAAAAAAAAACTATATATAAATTTTGCATATTTGCCAATTGCAGTTCAAATAGAGGATTCTGGCTAAAGTAAGCATTTTTATTAGGGCAAGTTGCCTTCCAACAACGTTTCTCGATCTGCTCTACCCATTGGAAAATAAAAATGAAAAAAAACTTGAAAACTCAAAATTTGGAAATTTATAAAATACAATTTATATTTTTGGGGGCGAAAAAAATTGCATGGCCCTGGTCGATTTCGCCGTCCTTTTCTCATTCCAAACCAAAAATTATCATTTATCCCCAAAATTTACTCCCCAGAGCCAAAAACATAATGTGAGTCGTGAAAAGTCGTGAAAATCTAGCCCCCCTGGTCACGTCACTTTCTGGGGGAAACTGTTTTGGGGGTGGATCCGGACCCTACCCGTCGAGCGCTTTCCGATGACACCTCTTTCGCTTTCGTGCGACGCTTAGTTTGGATTTTCGAGGGGGATTCTCTCCCCCCCCGAGACGGGTGTGAGGATCTGACCGGAGAGACGTCTATACGGATTAAAGCAATAGCTTCACATTGGAGTTTTTCAGAGCCAGCTCATCGAAATAGAAATCGTCGATGCACGGTGTACCTGCAACATGTGGATAGTCATGGTTGCAGCCCCATCGCAGAGGCTCGGGGGAGGGTGCGAATCAGAAGTGGGAGACAAAATCAGCGTCTTTGGGACTTCATTTGAAAAGCCATTTAGTAACGGGAAAATGTGGAAAATGTCTATTTCGCGTCCAATGTTTCCGGAACGAAAGCTAATTTTGACAAACTCTGAGGCATGTTTCCTCCTAGCCCCTCCCCCCAGTAGTTGCGCCAATATGCAAAGCTCGCAGAATCGGCACCGCTGGTAACCGTCCCAGTGTTTGTTGGCTACAAAACAGTATATACGCCTGGCTTCAAGAAACTGGCCTCCCGGCCATGGTAAAGTACGCAGGTCAAGCATCTTTTCTTCCGTGTATTTCCGGCCAGACTCGATTTAAACAGCCTGTATACATTTGTATGATCTTTTGAAACACCGAACGTGCACTCAATCGTCAATATTTTAACTTATTCTCCCGTGCAGGTTGAGAAAATGTAGAAAAATTGCTTGTTGTGTGATGTTTGCAAATTGGGTCGTTCGTATGCAGAATGTTTATTGTAGTAACTATAATTTGCACTCATGCCTTGATTATAATTCGTCGGTTTTCACTTGACAGAACAAAGAAGTTTATGAGGATGGCCATTCCAAGCCACGAACATACCCGAAGATGTCAGTGGACTGGGCCAACGATAAGGTACGAACTCGGCTCAGTGTGTATTCAAAGTATTCTGTATATTCGCACGGCGCGGCATCTTATTGGATAAACCGCTAGCGGCGAGCCTACGCCAGCTGGCTGGTGGCAGACCATTGTGACAGACCATTGCACTGGAGCAGACCGCTGAACATCTCCCTCTCTAACGGCAGACGAAATGAGCCCACATCACAACAGCACGCGGACTGCACCGACTATATGGTTACAATGCTGCCAGGCATGCTCAATAGCTTGAAGCAGAGAGTTGGTTACCCACGAACAATGGCAGAATCGGACGCCGGTGATCTATACGTACTACAGAGGTTTGCTACGCCGGCTCGGCGAGCGGAGACGCGGACACTACACTAACGCGGACACCACACTGCCGGCCATCAGTCACCAGGCACCCGACACCAGACATGAGTAAGCAGGACCGCTGCGCGTGCGTTTGTGGCTGTCGGCCTGTTGCGATGCAGCGCAGGCCGGCGGCGTGTCGGGTCGCGGGTGCTGACGCTAATCCGCAGGGGCTTGTCGCTCGCCGCGGCTCGACTGACGGGCTGGAGTCGGATTGCTCTCGGCCGGCTGTGTCAGCGGAGCGAACCGGTTGGGGGAAGGGGGGGGGGTCCGACTGTGGCTGGCGGACGCTGTAGAAGAGCACCAACATCAGGTGGTGGCGATTTCGACGGGGAGACAGCCGTGGTGGGGCACCAGATAGCTGAGGTCAGACATGGAGCTTTCCACGGTGCCTTTTACGAGAAATCGGAGGTGTGGGCGGATTTCATCCACCTATCCGCTGTGCGTGCTAACCAGTTAAGCACCAACTCTAGTTAACACTACTCCTATGGGTGTTGTATGGACGCAACGGCTTAATACATCAAGATTACTGCTGATGTCTTCGTATTATTACACTTGATATCATCCATGTTCATCATCACCTCACCCGTCACACGCAAAGTAGGGCATTTTGTTGGTGCTGCCAATGTTACCAGACAACGGATGTTGATGGAGAGCTATTTGATGAATCATTGGGTCACCATGACCGGACTATCCGGAGGATATCGGCACGAACGTAGGACGTACTTTCCTTCAGTAAACTGCACGTATATGCGTATCATGATAGTAAGGAATAAACTATGAACCGTATTTGCCCGTGAGTTTTCCCCTATATTAGCTCGCGTTTTATTATTCACTGTTTTATACCGGTGTTCTTTTCTTTCCAAAACTATCTGTTATGGATGGTATGTTTTTTTCTATTTAGGTGGTTTCTGATTTTTTTATCTCCATATCTTAGAGTACATGGCAGTGGAGGACAGGAAGTTGGGAATGTACTATTGGAGTGCTGGATGTTTGCCATTGAGGAGTGTTTTGATGCTGAAGTTGAGATGGTTTGTGTTCTGGTATGTGATAAAATTAACCATCCAGAGGAAAAAGCATAATGTAAGTCGTGAAAATCTAGCCCCCCCCCCCTGGTGACGTCACTTTTGGGGGATTTTTTTTTTTGGGGGGGGGGTGGACCCGGACCCTACTCGTCGAGCGCTGTCCGATGACACCTCTTTCGTTTTCGTGCGATGCTTAGTTTGAATTTTAGAGGGGGGGGTCTTCAACCGCCCCCCCCCCCGAGACGGGGTGGGAGGATTTGACAGGAAAGACGGCGCGGGTTAACGTCTCATTTCGCACCATGATTGCTATGAAATACCCAAAAAATGAAAATAAGTTAGTGAAAACTGCCAAGAGATATACAGGGAACCTTTTTCTCAATTAATAATAATCAGGATTATGGGAATAAATTAATCATTGGATCAGAATGAGGCTTATAAGAGTGTAGAGGATTACGTCAACACACGTAAATCTGAATTTATCCGGAGTGGGGAAACCTCGCGGTCGGAGTGGCATGAATACAACTATTCCCGCTTGTTGATGGAATTCGGAAACAATATAAGTCATGAAATCGAAAGAAGGTGAAATTTCTGGTTCTATGGATCTTCATCTTGGAGCAAAGCGTTAGCAGGTTTTAGGAACGTTTTGGTACCATTCAGGCAATTTTCATGGGGAAAATCCTTCCGATATATTTTATGTATATCACCCCTGATTGCTTAATAATATTAATATGAACGGTTTTATCCACCCATTTGATGCAGAACATACCATTCTCCAAGGAAGCAAGAAGAAATGAATTATCCATGGCTTTTCGTAGCAATTGTTTAAATAGCTCCGGCCGGAGTGGGAAATGAAGAGCGGTGAATTCATCGAATCCAAGAACGGACCTTCCTACGAGGTCGGGCTGGTAAAGGTGAATTCCTATATTTGGTTAGCGGAGCGTAGTGATTTTTTTATTCAGCGAAGGATTTTCTTTAAAGCTCTTCGCTGCTCTCCGGATGGAATTGACTGCGTGTTTGGCTCGAGGTATGAGAGTTGGTATTACATGACTAGGTATGTAGGTACCTACCTACTTACCTATATCAAATATCTTCGCTGTTATTCGAGTTATTGATTTGGGTAAACCAAAGCTGTAAGCTTGTGTTGTGTGAGGGGTATCTTCAGATAATACAAGGAGCAGGACATGATAACATTAATTGCTGCGATGTTTTTCCCATAAGCGTAGCAATGAACAAAGCTGATTGCCTTGCTTTTGTCTGGAAAATCCTCTTTTCACTTACCACATTTTGCAGCGTGAATGTTTTTCTTTCAAAATGGGGGCTGGGCCTCTTCAGTGCACAATGACTGCAGATATAGATATGCATGCATTCAAGCATTATTTGTGCATTCATGAAATGTTCAGGGAATTTTTAGGTGTATCCTGTCCCCATTGAATACCATTATACTTTTAACATTTCTGGTCTCTGACTTTCTGAATGGACAAATTTGCAGTTTAAGCTGATTTGATTTCTTGAAATTTATTTTTCGTGCAATGATTATGAATGTGTTCATAATATAGGTACTTACATGACGTGACAACACATTTTTTTGGCAAGTGCAGTTGGGTAGCAAAATGACACCAAAAATGTGGCTTGGGTTTGGTTGGGAAATATACCATGAAACGCAATGTTAAAAATGAAGGAAAATGCTGGAGCCTAACTGGATGCAAGAAAGCTTTTTTAATGGAAATTTTCTAAGCAATTTTTTTTCGTCTAAAAATTAAAAGTAAACGGCCTATTCTAATCAAATAGCGTATGCTAGCCTCAGTGGTTTTTTTAATTCAAAAACTTTTTTTAAATAATCCTGAATGATCCCGAAGCGAATTTGATGAATGGCTAACTTACAAAAAAAGATAATCTAGCATAACTTAGCCAAACCTAATACTTTTGTATGCTTCATGGAGGTAAAATGTGTGTAAAACGTGTGTGGAAAAGCAATAGTGCCCATGAAAATTCCTATGCTGTGGCAAAACATAGCTCATATCCACCAATATTTTGAGGATTTGGTGGAAGTGCTACACTTTGTGGCTTAGCAGCTGTGTGGATGCCACTCTAGCTCTTGGTGTTCATCCATACATTCTTCTGGGCACATCTGGACTCTGTTCTGAGGTTTGTCCACAAATGGAGAACATACACATGAATGCATTGGTGGCTGTTTATTAATTCACTTGCACTTCACCAGAAATCACACATGCACAAATGGAATGTTATGGAAGGATATGGAAGATGGAATGTTATGAAATATGGAATGTTCAGTGGCATTAAGATCATATTCAGACTGCAGTGATCCATATTTTGCCATCTGTGGACATCTATTGTACTTGTGCATGCTAGCAAGCTGATGTTCTTCCAATCTGGCTGGCATCTCATTTCCAGCTCCACTCCTGCCTCCTCTTGGAATGTGCCTACAGATGACCTGAAATAACAAATGTGTATTATCCTCAATTATACTAGACACTTTATGTGGTAGGGGACCCAGTATGACTGAATTTTCCTCTCGACCAAAGTTATCACTATTGTATAATGACATCTAGCTGTCTTGCTAGTTAAGCATGTCTTCATCCAGCAATGCAAGGGGTGCATTTTTTCCGTAGTGCATAATTCTTTGGATGACAAAATTTCTTAAAAACGGTCACTTTTCAACGCTGGGGGTGATCGACTGATTTGGTGGGCAACTGGTTGAGTGTCCAGAATGCAACCAAGAAGGGCCCTTGTGGCTCATAGTTGCGCTGATCTTTTATGTCTTTGTCTTTACCACCAAGGATTGCGCGGAAAATGTTTCGCAGGCCTCCCCTCGGTCTACCCCTGAGGGCGGGGAGTGGATCCAAGTGCATCGGTCCAAGAGCCCGGCTCGGTCCTCTCCTTCCAAACCCAGTCCATCCACGATTACCACGTCTACTTATACCCCATCATCACACAAACGGACGCCCACTCCTCCCAAAGCCATCCTCGTTAACCTAATCCCTCCAGTCATCTCAGAAGGGGGCAGTGCCGCCTCCCGCCGCGTCCCGGTAGTACCACCCCCGGCATCTCGACGATCGCAGATGACCGGGGTTCGACCAGGAGCTCCCGATATGGGAGCATCGGGTCGAGTAATCCGGGACAGGTCGAGTGGCCCCTCGCTTTGCGTGCGGCCTGCCGGTCCGTCACAGGCCGATGGCCTGCACGAATCCCCTAGCCGGGACCTCTCGGCCATCCCCCCCCCGTGACGGTTCCTGGAGATGCGATGCGACCTCCACCTGTTCGCCCTCGTGAGAACCAGACACGCTCTTCCCCTATTGCCGGACGCAAATGGGCATCACCCTGGGCAATTTGGCCACCGGGCGGTGGTATCCCTAGGAATCGTCAGCGAGCGCATTCCGCGTCCTCGGAGGCTAGGGTCCACACTGGTGGATCATAATCAGCTCATTGCACTAGTCATTCATGCAGTGGCGTCGCCACGAAATTCTTCCAGGGGGGGGGGGGCGAGATCGAAAGGGGGCCTCCTGCTCCCCGAAAAGGGGCCTCCATTGTGTTAGGGCCTCCTGCTGTTTTTAGGCCCTTAGTATGGTTCGGGAATGGGAAACTGAGGGCTGGAGGGCCTCCTTTTCGTCCTAGAGTGCCTCCTTTTCGTCCTGGAGGGCCTCCTTTTCGTCCTAGAGGGCATCCTTTTCGTCCTGGGGGCCTCCATTTTATCATGGGGACCTCCTTTTCGTCCTGGGGCCTCTGTGTCAATATTTGGCACTCGCTTGATTTCTGGGGCCTCCTACCCTCTCCTAGGTGACTTCTTTTTACAAATTAGGGTCCTCCTCCTGGAGACCCCTAATTTTTATAGCCTCTTTTTCGTCTTGGGGGTCTCCTTTTCATCCTGGAGGGCCTTTTTTCGTCGTGGAGGGCCTCCTTTCCATCCTGGGGGCCTCCTTTTCGTCCTGGGGGGCCTCCTTTTAGTTCTGGAAGGCCTCCTTTTCGTCCTGACGTACCTTCTTTTTGTCCTGGGGGCCTCTTTTTCGTCCTGAGGGCCTCCTTTTCGTCCTGGGGGTTTCGTTTTCGTCCTGGGGGCTTCCTTTTAGTCCTGGAGGGCCTCATTTTCGTCCTGGGGGGGCCTCCTTTTAGTTCTGGAAGGCCTCCTTTTCGTCCTGACGTACCTTCTTTTTGTCCTGGGGGCCTCTTTTTCGTCCTGAGGGCCTCCTTTTCGTCCTGGGGGTTTCGTTTTCGTCCTGGGGGCCTCCTTTTAGTCCTGGAGGGCCTCCTTTTCGTCATGGGGGGCTTCCTTTTCGTCCTGGGGGCCTCTTTTTCGTCCTGGGGGCCTCCTTTTCGTCCTGGGGGTTTCGTTTTCGTCCTGGGGGCCTCCTCAAATTTCAGGGGGGGGGGGCAGTCTCACGGCAGGGGGGCAATTGCCCCCTCTGCCCCCCCGGTGGCGACGCCCCTGCATTCATGCCATTTTTATATTAACCTCCGAAGCTTGCATGCCCCGAGGCAGGGCAAGATTGTACACATGAAGACACTTACCACTTTGAATTTCTAAGACACTTATATGAACCGTTTTACAATGGGATTTTTGAGGATTTTTTTAACTAGCGCCCAGGATCTAGAGATGGTTTTAAATCGGCACGGCCCTGTGGCGGTATGTCTCCAGGAAATCAAGCTTTCACCCAACTGCATGGTGTCGTTGAGTGGATGCTCGACATTTCGGAAGGATGTGGTGACTGATGCTGCACCACACGGTGGAGTGCTACTGGCGGTCCATAACATCGTCTCGGTCAATGGTACTACGTTCATAACGGCTCAGTTTTAGTTCCCCGCCCGCAGAAATGGACTGGGGTAGACTTCAAGAGAAAGATGCAGCTGCTTTCCGATCCGAACCAAGGTCTCTATCACGGCCAGTGACCGAATTAACTGCACTTCTGCTGAAATGCGCCTTTTCAAGTACCTCCAGGACCTCTGGATTCCTTCGACGCACCCCTGTGTCGTGGTGGGTGGAAGATTGCCGAGACACTATTCGAGCTCGAAGAGGCGCGTTTCGAGCCTTTAATCGCAGCAGCACCACTATCAACGTAATAGAGTTTATGCGTGTTCGGGCCCTCACCCGGCGCACTATGCGGGAGGCCAAGCATGTTTCGTGGCTTCAGTATGTTAGCTCACTCAATCGATCTTCGCCAACCTCATAAATTTGGTTTCGCACCAAGGGTATTTCTGGTCCATTCAGTGCAGGCCCGCTTCCCACGTTGACAGTCCGTAGCCTCGAGGTGACTCACCCTATTGATGTGGCCGACGAGATTGGACGCGCTATGGCAGACGTTAGCCGCGCCGGCAACGAAGAATCACAATTTATATGCCATAATATGCCATAAAGCCAGCCGTGAATCAACTTCGATCGACTTCTCCACTCCAGAGCACTTGTCATACAACGGTTGTTTTACCCAGGCTGAGATGGAATCAGCGATGAACTCGTTGCGAAGTGTTGCCGAAGAACCTGATGAAGTGCACAATGAGCTGCTGAGACACCTGTCTTCCTGTGTGGTCGCAGAGCTTTTACGTACTTTTAACTACATATGAACGAATGGAGAGTACCCTCCATCGTGGAGCCAAGATCAGTGTTGCACTTTCACTTCTCGGTCTTGGATTCGGAGTGTATAATTTTTGGTCTTGGCAAAGTATGGATTGTATAATCTTGAAAAGCACTATGTAATGGAGGATAATTTCCCAGTTTGCCAAATTATGGGGTGTATATTGAAGCACCAGGTAATGGAGTGCACACATTTTATAAATAACGAAGTGTATACACTTTGAAAAAAAATGCACTCATGTTTCCTGGTATCAAGAATAAAAACCCAGGGGTCTCGGTAGCCTAGTTGGTGGAGCGTCGGACTCGAATTTCGCGGCCGGCGGCATCTGCAGAGACCACCCATGAACAATCGGTGTGATAGGTTATCAATGCTATACAACCCTGCGGTTGGATGAGTCGCAAAATAATCCGAGATTCTTCTTCTTGAAGAATAAAACGCCTCAAATCATTTGTTCGGTTCCTATCCTAGTGTCTCACAGACAAAAAGATGAGGGACACCACACATCGTCGTCTGAAGTCATCCACGTCACGTGGATGACTTATAAGCCAACTTCCTGAGCAATGGCAGAGAAAATGATCACAGAAGTATACTTAACCGATGTCAACCAAGTATATATATCCATACCTGTCACTCCTTACATGCCCACACCGCACGACTAATACATATTCACAACATACCTCACGAGCAGGACGTTCGTGCACCGACCGACATATGGGAAGGTCTAAAATGTTACTTGCCGACTATTGGGATATTGGTTTCGAAGTATAAAATTGTTTCAGAAAATTATGCAAAACAATCCATCTAAAATACTTTATTCTCACGACCGTGAAACAATTAAAAAAGGTGATAAATTTTATTCAAATAAATTCTTATGAATATTAAATATATTTCGATGTACTTTTTAGTTCACGTCTTGAATGTTTAGTTCAAGCAAGGATTGACTTGGAAGGATCAAAAGCGACCAGACGGGCGGGCAAATTGCCGCTGTAAAACCGACTATCGTCACGGACGAGCGGAAGTTTGCGTCTCACTTCGCACAATGATTGGTATAAAATACCGCAAAAATGAAAATAAGTTAGAGAAAACCGCTAACGGAATTATGGGGATTTCTTCTCAATTAATCGTCAGGATTATGGGAAAAAATTAATAATTGGATCAGAATGAAGCTTGTAATGGAACAACACATGTATACTTGAATTCGTCCGGAGTGGGAAAATATCGCGGTCCGAGTGGCATTAACACAACTATTCCCGCTTGTTGATGAAATTCGGAAGCAATATAAGTCACGAAATCAAAAGAGAGTGAAGTTTCTGGTTCTATGGAGCTTCACTTTGTTGCAGTCTTAGCAGGTTTTAAGAAAGTTTTGGTACCATTCAGGCAATTTTCATGGGAAAATCCATCCCATATATTTTATGTATATCGCTTCTGACTGCTATAAGATATAAATATGAACGATTTTATCCATATCATTGGACGCAGAACATATCTTTCTTCAAGGAAGCAAAGCAAAATGCATTAGCTATGGCTTTTCTTGGCGATGGTTTAAATAGCTCCGGCCGGAGTAGCAATTGGAGAGCGGTGAGTCCATGGTATCCAAGAACGGACCTTGGCACGCGGTCGGGCTGGTAAAGGTGACTTCCTTTATTTGGTTAGCGAAGCCTAGTGGTATTTGTTTATTGAACGAAGGAATTCCTTCGAAGCTCTTCGTTGCTATTCGTTTTTTTTTTTTTTTTTTTTTTTTTTTTTTTTTTTTTTGGGGGGGGGTTTTTTTTTTTCAAAAAGATTTTTTTTCTCCTTTTTTTTGTTGATTTTTTTGGGTTCCCCTGGGTGGAAAAATTGGTTGCATGTTTGGCTCGAGGCACGATAGTTGGTATCACCTGGCTATGTACCTACCTACCTATACAATTTTTTATCACGGTTATTCGAGTTATTGATTTGGATAAACCAAAGCCATGAGGATATGTTGTGTGACGGGATATATTTGGATAATGCATGGAGCAGGAAGTGAGAATATTAATTGCTGCGATGCATTGCCGACCAGCGTAGGAACGAACAAAACTGATTGCTTTGCTTTTGTCTGGGAAATCCTGTTTTCACTTGGGGAGCTGCATGACCTCTGCAGTCGATGCGCCCTTAAACCCCAATAACCAACCAACCAACCTGTTTTCACTTGCCATGTTTTAAATGGTGAATGTTTTTCTGTCAAACAGAGCTGGGCGTCTTAAGTGCGCATATACTTTGCAGATATCATACATATGCATGCATTCAAGCATTATTTGTGCACTCGTGAAATGTTCAGGGAATTGTTAGGTGCATCCTGTCCCCATCCTCTATTGAATACCATGATACTTTTAACATTTCTGGTCCCTCTGGCTTTGTGAAAGGATAAATTTGCAGTTGAAGGTGATTTGTTATCTTGGGATCTTTTTTTTAATGAAATGCTTATGAATGTGCACATGATCATTATGCACCTACATGATGCAACCACACATTTTTTGGCAAGTGCAGTTGGGTAGCAAGATGACACCCAAAAAGTGGCTTGGAGTTGGTTGGGCAACGTAGCATGAGACGTAATGTTCAAAATGAAGAAAAAAGATGCAGCCTAGCTCTGGATGGAAGCAAGCAATTTTTTTTAATGGAAAATTTCCAAACAATTTTTTTCCTAAAAAATTCAAACTAAACAACCTATTCTAACCTAACTTAGCCTATGCCAGACTGGACGATGGCTTAATTATATTTTTTTTTTTGCAAATCAGAAATTTGATAATTGTCTAACTTACAAAACAACCTTGGAATCTAACATAACTTAGCAAAACCTAATACCTTTGTATGCTTCATGGAGGTAAAATGTACGTAAAACTTGTCTTGTGGACAAGTAATAATGCCCATGAAAATTCCTATGCCATGGTAAAACGTGGCTCATCGACGATAGTTTTGGTATTTTGGGGAAATGCTACCCTTTGCGGCTTCCCAGTTGTGTGGATACCACTCTGGCTATCAGTGTTCAGCCATACATTCTTCTGGGACATCTGGACTCTGTTCTGAGGTTTTTCATAAATGAAGAACATACACATGAAGGCATGGGTGGCTGATTATGAATTAACCTGCACTGCACCAGACAATTACACATCATGCACAAATGGAATGCTGTGGAATGTTATGGAATATGGAATGATCAGTGGTAGTAAGGTGCATTTTCCTAACCTGAAACAAATGACCTGAAATAACAAATGTGCATTTTCCTCAAATATGTTGGAAAGTATATGTGGTTGTGGACCCAATGTGACCGAACAGTATAATGATTACTAGGACTAGAAGAGGATCTTTTTATCGTATAATGATTACTAGGAGTAGGACTGGAGGATCTTATTATCAGCCATAGATCACCAAATGTTTAGGACCCATAGCATGCTGCTTAATCTCCATCCAACTTATCACTATTGTATAAGGACATCTAGCTGTACATTGTGAGTTAAGCATGTCTTCATCCATAAATGCAAGGAGTTTATTTATTTTAGGAGTGAATAATTCTTTGGATGGCAAAAGTTCCAAAAAAGGGACACTTTTCCAATGCTGGCCAAGATACTGTGGTCCAACTCTTGAAATATGGGAAACGCGGCCTGGATCCGTTAGATTATCGCCCAATCTCTCTCACAAATGCATTAGGTAAACTAATGGATAAACTCATGAATGTACGCCTGTCCTGGTTTTTAGAAGAAAGAACCATCTTCATAGACACGCAGTATGGTTTTTGCAAAAACAGGATTATCATTGCCCAAAATATTAGCACTGGACACAGAAATGCGCCTCGCTTTAAATAGGAAGCGACATCTGGGCGCTGCGTTCTTTGACATCGAAAAGGCCTATGACACCACGTGGCGTAGGGGAATCCTGTTGAAGATCCACAAGTATGGAATTCGAGGAAAAATTGGCACTTTTTTACAGCTCCTTGCAAAACGCTCTTTTCGTGTATGATTCGTCAACTGCATATCGGATCGGTGCATTCAAGAGAACGGTGTTTCACAGGGAAGTATCTTAAGTGTGACCATTTTTGCGGTAATGATCAACGACATTGGGGACTCACTTCCTGTGGCCGTTGGGCGATCCTTGTATGTTGATGATTTCGCCATATGACCATGTGGCTCAAGTACATCGCCGATTGAGCGACAGCTACAGTTAAGTCAGGTGTTTGAAGAAATGAGGAAATATGAAAGGAAACGCTACGAACCACGCAGCTTACGCCCATGTATTTTTCCACCGGACACTAACACTGTTCTCAAACGAACACAGTGAGAGTGAGTGAAAATGCGACTTCTTTTCTGAGAGCGGTCTCCGGCTCCAGGGAGTTCAACGGACTGAATCCATTTCAACGCTTCCCTGGGAACTGATCACACCGGAAGTGGACACATCCCCCGCCTCCACAAAGAAAGCCGATATTACGCGCTTATATTACAGGTACTGTGGTTAGAAGCGTTTCCTTCCTTTTCACTTCACATGTGTCTGCGTATTCTTCCGAGCTGATTGTCATTTTGAAAGCTCTATGTTGCACTGAAGTATCAGACGATCTACTTCACATTATTTTTACGGATTCGTTAAATAGCATTTTAGCGATGAGGACATACAATCCGTCAAACCACATTATATGGGACGTTTTCAGTCATTGTCACTCAGTGAAGTTTTAGGCAACGCCTCGGATATTGTTCGGTCTGGGCGACTTTTTATTACCTCGCTGAAAATAATTTTCAGTAATATACGTATCACGTTGAAAACGTTGAATGTTGTCATACCTTATTTCATGTACAGTTCATTATACTGACTAATATTCTGCAAGATTAACTAGCTAGCATGTGCGATATTTCGACGTGTAAATCAGTTGTATTGATCTGGGCGTTACATACAAGTTGCGGTCAATGCGTCCTAAAGCCTATAACTAACTAATACTGACCCACAAACAACTAACTAACTGACTCGACGCAATACAAGTGGTCATTTTCCGAATATATATAATCTCCCATGATCAATTTAATGACGACGGCGGATCTTCGAGACACCCGTTCTCCCACGACCCGCGTGTCGATCACGGGCAGCCGACAATACGGTGTGGTGCGGACAACGGCGCGGACAACGGCGCGGACAACGGTGTGGACAACACCTTGGCCGGTGCACGTTTCTCGCGCTACGGCGAGCCGGCCACCATGCGCCAGACGTGGGCGTACGCGGCCGGATCGGCTGCCACACGCTCGGGCCGCTCCGACTCGAGACGGTGCAGGATGTCGTCGTACACGCGGCCGTCGAAGTAGGCGGTGGGCAGCGCGTCGGCGGCGGCCAGCGGCCAGCCGCACACGGTCAGCGCGTGCAGCACCGCCAGCACGCCGCGCATGTACAGGTTGGTGGCGTACACGACGCGCACCGTAATGCCGTGCAGCGGCGTGTCGTCGACCTCGTCCAGGGTCAGCCGGCCGGACATGGCGGTCAGCAGGAATGCGTGCGTCTCGCGCTCTCGGAGCGGCGCCGGCGGCTGTTGCTCGCCGTACCGCTGCAGGTAGCGCAGCACGGCCACCGGCACTACCAGCCGCCGCTCGAGCGATCGCACCGCGTCCACGGTCCACGTCGGGTCCACCATTCGGCAGAAGGTGGTCCAGCGCAGGTGGCCGTCGCCGTCCGCGCCGTCCGCGCCCCACAGGTCGCTCAGGCACAGGACAGGTATGCCTGCGAGCCGGTCGGTCGGAACAAACTCCACGGGATCGCTGTCACTCCATATGTCGTGGAACGCCACGACGCTCAGCTGCAATGCTGGAAGAGCAACGCTCAACACTGCCATCGTGAGCCCGTTGAAGACTTCCATCGACGACTTGGGGTGGAGTTCCTTCTGGAAATACCGGACAAAGTCCTGGTAGGACGGCTCATCTGTAAGCGCGAAGCCCCACATCAAGCGCAGCAGGAACCGTGTCCCTTGGCCGCCGTTTGACCTTGCTTTCACCGTTTCCGCCAATTGGGGTTCCACCTCGACTCGCCCTTCCTTTCCGGTCTCCACCTCCACTTCACAAAGTCGAAACACATCCAAGCTCTCCTGAATCAGCCTCGGAGACAGCCGTACCCCGGTCAACACATGGATGGACGTAGCAAGCTCTTCGCCGCTTTGTCCGCTCGCTTTCCTGCACAGCCTAGCTAGTGGCTGGATGAAGTCGGCAAGACGAGGTCTCCGGTGTCCAGCATACGGCGCTCGACCGCCACGCTGACGGCCAACCCCGGGTGCACGAACCCCGACCACGCTCAAATGGAGGTCTTTCAACTCTTCCCATGGGTAGGCGCCGCTGGTGCTTCCGCTCAGAGTGGCGAGTAGTGGCAGGCGGTCGACAGGCACATCCAGGAACCCTGCCAACAGCTTTCGATCGTAGTGTACGGTGGTGAACGTGTCGAGATCCAGGTGTTTCAGCGATAAATAGGCACTGTCCATGTCGTACATCAGAAAATCAGTGTTCTGGCCGAGTATCAGGACGGCTGAGTTGCGCTTCGCGAAGTGAGCCACCCCATCGGCCGCGTGATACGAATGCACAATCTCGACATCGGCACTGATATTCTTCAGCATAATCGGCAGCAGTTCATACACGGCCGTCTGGGGAACCTCCTGGAGATCGCCGGAGAGTGCATGCTGATTTTCCATTTCCATTTTCTTCAGCGTCTCCATGATGGTGATTTTATCATTCACATGACCTCTTAGATTGTACCTCCTCGAGGCGACGGCTCCACTCGTGTGAAAGACTACGGCTAATTTGCCCACGCGACGCTGAATTCTTCGCACGAATGTCTGGAGACGAACGTGCAGGTTGAGCCACTGCCCGCCCCGCAGGGGATCTTCCTTTGCAAGGAATCTAGCCAAGTTGTTTCCGTCGACCACAGCGAGCTTCAGCAATCCTGGATTCGATGTCAGGAAAGAGGATACAACTTCGGAAACATGTAGTTTCGGTGCTAAACCATGGGTTTCCAAGAAAGTTTCCAGGCCGGAAATACCCATGTCGATGCGTTATTCCCGATGTTGGTGATCACAGCCGCGAATTATGCGCTTCAGGCTGTGTGCGATAAATTCAATATCCTTGAGCAGTAGTTGTAGTCAAAACATGTCCAAACGTTCTCAACGCTCCTTTACCAACGGCTGCCGTTGCGCCCGTCGTGCTCGGGCTTAACCCCTGCGAAAAGACACATTTAAGAAGATCAAGAAAAGCGGATGAATTTTGCAGGCTTAAACATTGCATCAAGTAGTAAAATCGTTAATTGATTGTGAAAAGCACAACTTGCCGGCGGTTCGATTTGGTAGGCGTCCTAGATATGATTTTTACACGACACACCGATTTCTAATTTATCCAGAAGTGATTAGCGCTGCACGGCAGTGATAGGATATGATGTTGAGCAATCGAGGCGTGTATCAAAATGTGACACCACAAAAATATCTGGAAGCTTCTCGACATTTCCAGACAAGATCACTTCCTCGTTGCACACTTGGCTCTCTCACCAAGCATGGGTCTTGCCACTCTCGCCATGTGCAGAGGGGGCGGAGCGGAGGTTTTCCTTTCTTGCACACAATCGCTACATGCTACATGGTTACACAGTCCCCCAGCGTCAGCCACACAACACCGCCTGGTTACTCGTTTCACAGTCCCCCAGCATCAGCCACACAACACCGCCTGGTTACTCGTTTCACAGTCCCCCAGCGTCAGCCACACAACACAGCCTGGTTACTCATTACAGTCCCCCAGCGTCAGCCACACAACACAGCCTGGTTACTCATTACAGTCCCCCAGCATCAGCCACACAACACCGCCTGGTTACTCGTTTCACAGTCCCCCAGCATCAGCCACACAACACCGCCTGGTTACTCGTTTCACAGTCCCCCACAGTCAGCCACACAACACCGTTTGGTTGCATGTTACACAGTCCACCACTGTTTGTTTATTGGTTGGTTCACGACACACTTTATGCACATTCACGGCTAATGGCGCCGCCCACACTGTTTCGCCGGTGGGCCGCGGGATTGGGAAATGTTCTGAGCGGCGCTAGAGTCGAACCCGGGACCTTTGGTACCCATAGCCCGACACCTTAACCACTCGGCCATCCCCGCCCCCAGTCCACCACTGTCGGCCGTGCAACCGCGAGTCCCAACTTCAGCGCAGAGACAGCGAGCGATGCGCACCGGGCATACAGCTGGGCAGCAGGACGATCAGTGACATCCACCAGGTGACCACCGGCACCGGCACGTGTACAGACATTCGGAGGAGTAGGCGCGGTGATCCAGCGTGGAGTCCGCGTGTGACCCAGTCAGCCAGCAGCTGGTGCAGGCTGACGGCCGTTCCACGCAGGCTTGTGCAGACCGATGCCGCACGCTCTGGTTACGTCGGCTCGCTCTGCATTGTTGTGGCAATCGCAATCGTTGACCGTGGTCGCGCGCTGGGTTGCCTGGCAATTCGTTCCCCGTGTCGATGCCTTTTAGGACTCGCACTCTTGCTTGGTCGATGCGTGTGAGCATCTCGCACTCGCAATACAAGCAAATCACCGAAACATGTATTACAATTCCCAACATTTGACAATTATGTGCATTGAAGGTCGGGCAACTGCACCGAAGCCCAGTTAGATGTTATAATAAGCTAGTCACCAAATTAATAACAAATATGTGACCAAAGTAATTCAAGAGTGGTGCATCATGCCCTCAACCAACAAATATGGATATCTGTAAACCTAGCTGCAAGATTAATACAGCTCCCTCAAAATCATGGTTAGATCTCATTCCTTGGAAAATTAGACACCTTTCCAATCCTCTCGCTCCGCCATGAGCTGAGGCAAAGCATTAGCCGCCCAGCCCGTTGCCATCGCTAGCGGACCAGGCAACTGCCATAATAGGGTGTCGTTCATGTTCATGCTCATGAATCTAAGATATACTAGTGTACAAAAAGGACTACTTCATTGCTGCCCAGGCATTGTGGCAGCTATAGGGGCACACAAGTTACGAATAAATATGACTCACTATACATGAAGGCATATACCAGACAAGACCCAGGGTAAGCCATTTTCAAACCCCTGTCTGATCAGTAACATTCTGCTCCTGCCACCTTTTTTAAATTAAAAAAAAATCAAATTCCCCTACCCATTAGTAGGTAGGCAGGAGTGCCCTTCAATGCCCGTGCGACCTAATTACGTTAAATTCCAAGGGTGAGAGGTAGGTCATGGTAAGCAAATCAAGGCAGGTCACACCACTCACCGCTACTGTTTCTTGCTAGACAGATCCCGCCACCAGATATTAGTAAAAGATGTTCCTGAAGCCCTCTCAGACAATTAGCAAGGCTAGTAACGTCTTCGAGGGCTCCACGAAAATAACTGCTATAGGCGTTAATGGGGAAATAATACAAAATCATAACCTTGCACACGCATTTCCTAAACTACTACTACACTAAGGAGAAAGGACGACCAAGTATTAAGAAGAAGAAAGAAAAGAAAACATGTTTCATAAACGAAAATGTCCGAATGATACCAGATCACCACGCATAGCACATTACCAAACATATTATTGAAAAAGTTCATATTTTCTAATAATGTATTGTCTGATGTGTTTCTTCAAGATCATTTTACTCCTAGGTACATCATCAATCCTGTGGAAGTGAGAGCAGATTATTTTATTCCAGGCTTTTGGTGCAATAAAGGGTAATGAAAACATTCTATAATTGATATCAGAAAAGGGTATTTGAAAATGTTGTCTAACTCTGAGGCCACCACAGCGTAGGAAAAGTGGTTCGCTGACCTGGAGTCGGAGAATAAAAAAATTGTATCGGAGCCCTCCAAGAAAAAGAAGATATTCCTGCCCATGGAGTCGGAGAATAAAAAAAATTGCCTCGGACCCCCTCCTAAAAAAACAGAAAGCTACTGGTGTCGGAGCCCAAAAAAAGATGATTGCTGAAAAGCATACAAGCCGCTTAGTTACAAGCATACTTACACCCCTTTACTGGACCCTAAGTCACTTCAATCACGCCCACTTAATTCACTCCCACTTACTAGGTTTTTCTCCGGAAAGCTCTCAAAACTTTGTCTCAACCCGAGTATACCCAACCAATCGAGACAAAGATCTTCGCACAAAGGGAAGGGGACAAAGCAGCGAGGCGAAAGGCGCGGTCAAAGTGTGGTCGCTGTGTAAACATGACTGCAACATTTACACAATTTCAAGACCGCTGCTTGACCTCAATTCCTGTCGCCTGTAATAGGAATTCATACGTCAATACGGTGTTACCTTTTTTCTTCAGTTATATGGGAATCAATACACTGAAGATATATGTTCCTAATCATGAAATTACGTTGTCTTTATCCTAGATGAAAACATGAATCGGGCGAGACCGCCCCAATCATTTGTTAATTCTCCTACTCTAGTACTGATATCGTCCTGTCCTAACGGCGACGTATCCCAAGGGTGGTCAAATGATAAAATGATAGATTTTCGTAACTATTTTAAATGACGTCTATTTGTGACCATAAATGGCCCGGAGAACGTTTAAACTCCGTACATGCACAGTTACTGCAGTTGCTGAAGTGATAAAACTACTATTCAGATGCTTTTCTCTTGATGGGTTACTGTAGTTTTGCGAATTGAGGTGGAATTCATACCAAAGTAACCCAAGGTCTTTTGCATTTGTTTAAGCATTTACATGGCTCTCAAAAATAGGTCTTCTGCCATCAATGAAGTTCGCTAGTTGGTGCTATTTTATGCATTTCAATTCGAAATTGAATGCTCTATTTCGTGAAATAAACAGAATTACTGAAAACGGTCTGAGATGTCCAGAATTACGTTCTCCGATAGTCTCCGATTGGAATGCGGCTGGAGAACAGGACATCGGGTCCGATATGTGAGTATTTGACGTCATTGTGCATATTTCGAGTTTCACTATGGTGGCAAGATATGGCAGCAATACAAGAGGTTCCGTAATGGAGATTTTTTGGTGTAACGCCAGTATTTCCCGGAATTATGAAGAAGAATCGTGGTATATTCCAATCTTTCCTTCTGAAGAGTCATATCGACAGAATTCTGAAAACATACGAAAACCTAATCCCTCATATCTTTGTTATTCAGAATGAGACGAGGTTGGCGCAAGCCGAATGACGATTCATCTGTGGTTACAGAGTGATGGTGCTGGGCCGCCGTCCTGCCAGTGTGAAAATATCCTGGAGAGTAATAGGCTGAGGTATTAACTAGTTCCGAAATTTACATTATTTTGTTCTCTATTATTTTGATGCTATGTCGATGCTTTTGTTTCGTTCGGATTTGGGGGCATCGTGCACACCAACGATTACCTGAGTACCCCCCCCACGATTTCGGCCTTGATTGGGGCTTAGACTGAGCCAGGACATAGTTTGTAACTGTGCGATCCATGCCTATCTGATATAAACAAGGTCTCCACCACAAATGTGTGGGATTTTGCAGCAACATTTACTTCATGTCATTTCCTTGCACCTTCAATATGAGTTCTTCCAGGCAAAATAAATATAGGTATAGCCAGAATTTAATGTATTTATTCCAAGCATATTTGCAGATTCATACACACCTGCATAACATGCAATATGTTTGACACATGCACAATGCAATCCAAACAACCACCACAAAGTTGTAGGTATTCTGATATAACATGATATGCTTCCTGGGCAATTGACTGCAACCTGCATTTCATGCCTTATGACCTGCTATGCCATGCTCTTCTGTTCTGTTGTCCAGGCTTCTAATTTGTATGATGGACTGGAAACTGCAACTGTATTGTTGGAGCTCGACTGAGATCCTGGAAACAAAATGTCATCTATTATTGGCACGTTTCATTCGGAGAATAAAAAAGTTCAACATTTGCAGTCACAATCCTGGAGAATAAAATGCCCTTAGGTCTCCATACTCCAGGAGAGGCCCAAAATTCACACCCTAGGCAACCATGTCATAAAGTTGAAACATATTAGAAAGAGGTGCTGGTAATGATTTATTTAGAAAACCTAGCATGATGTAAATACATTGCTCATCAACTATGTCCAGAAGCTTTAGAACTCTATATTTAATAAACAATTCATTTGTATGGTATAAGTACGGTTTCTTATCAACAATCCTAATGACACGCTTCTGCAACTTAATAATTTTATCAAGCTTAGAGTGATATGTACTTCCCCAGACAACGTCACCACATGGTTTCCTGGAAAAATTTGATATCCAGTCTTCTCAGCATTAATAGATAATCTGTTGGTATGAAACCATGTAATTATTTTGGGTATTAACTCATTTACTTTACTTTGTAATTGAGAATGGTCATTAGCGGTAATAGTTACGGCAGTGTCGTCTGCAAATAGGTAAAAGTTAGCCAAATTGGAAACTTTGCAGAGATCGTTAATGTATAGAGTAAATAGCAGAGCTCCAAGAATCGAACATTGAGGAACACCTTTTGTGATATGTAATGGTTGGGAGATGATGTCATGTATCTTGGTTCATTGAGATCTATTTGATAGGTATGAGGCTAACAGTTTATATATATTTCCTCTAAAGCCAATAAAGTTAAATTTTTGTAACAAAATGCTGATGCTGACGGTGTCAAAAGCTTTTTTTAAAATCAAGATACAGAGTACAAACTAATTTATTACTTACAAGGGATTTAGTTACTTCGTTATGCATCAGAGCAATTGGCATGTATGCGCTGTGTTTTCTTTTCTGAAGCCGAATTGCAATGGGTGCATGACATTATTTTCATTTAGAAATGATGATACCCAAAAGTGTATTAATCTTTCCAGTACTTTCGAAAATATTGGTAGCAAAGAGATTGGCCTATAATTAGTAAATTTATTATTTTCCCTGCTTTATATACAGGAATTATAACTGCAGATTTTAATCTATCAGGGAATATTGCAGTGTTCAGACAAATATTAAAGAAATATGTTAGATGTTGCAAAATACTTCTAGATGTTCCAATCAAAACTTTTGGACTAATTTTATCAATACCTCCACCAACAGGGTTTAAAGTCTTAATAATGTCTTCAATTTGAGCATCATTAACAGAAGGAATATTGTTAATGCTTGCATAATTAGGGTGTGTAAGATAATTTAATGGACTGATATGTGTCGCAGGCATTTTTGTTTCCAACTCACTACCTATCGTTGAAAAAAATGTATTAAATGTATCAGGTATTTGTTCATTTACACAGGTAGCCCCAGAGTTATCAGCAAAACACATGGGAGGAACTGTTTGCAATTCATTCTTGTTGATAATTTCCTTGAAATACCTCAGGGTTAAAATAATGGTTTTTCGTTAGATGTGAGAAGTCGAAACGAGCACAATAAGATGTCGAAATTTGTCATGCAATTAGTGACATAGGCTTTTAATGTCTTTCAGACTCATACTTGAGCCAATGGTGTAGGTACCTATGCCAGCACCTTTATTATCTGTTTTCAGATTCATAATTTAGGAAGAGCTACATTCGGGACATGGAGAATTATCCTATGCTACAAGCTGGAAATGCATGCCACATCACATTAAAGACCATCATTTTCTTGAAATTCGTGTTACGGAAGATTCGTGTATTACCATACCTTATCGAGAGCATGTACTGATGAGCGAGATACTGTTAGAAAGGAGACATACTGTCAGACTGATGAGCGACTTCATAAGCATCCATCAAGGAGCAGGATGTCGATACCTCTTGGAGAGGGATGTCGATCGAGTGTTCAATAAGTGGTATATTCCACCCTATTTCACGAATAATTTAACACTGAAATACCTCCATGTTTTTTTGCCATCACCTTTGCTATCCTGAAATGCCCTCTTGTAATATAATCGTTTCGCATCCCTAAGCACATTGCAAAGCATGTTCCTATACATTTTGTATATATTTTCATTCAGTAAAGTTCTATTCCTAATATATTTTGCATATAGTGTATTTTTTGTATTTATTGAACACAGAAGTGCAGGGTTTACCCATGGTTTAATTGGATTCTTTCTTCTACTGGGTGTAAAAGTTTTAGATAATTTTGTAATACCTGTTTCATAAGCCTTAATAAGTTTGTTGCATGCTTGATTAGCATCAGTCTCATCTTGAAAGGCTTCCAAGGTACTAATGAGGTGATCATTTAATTCACTTATTTTATTCTTATCAAAGACTGTCACTGAATGTCTTGTTATAGTTGTGCTTTGAAGTAATGACAGATTAAGAAAAACTTGAAAATGATCCGATAAATCATGAAGTAGAATTTCTGAATTGTTCAAGACATTAACATCATTTATAAATATATTATCCAAAAGAGCATCAGAATTATTAGAAATCCGGATCGCTTTCGAGATGGTTGGGGAAAATCCATAGGTATTTAACATATTCATAAAACTAAGTGTTGGTTTATCAGAGTGATATTTCAAAATATTGTAATTGAAGTCCCGTGCTATGATACATGTACACTTAGTGTTTTCCAATGAATCAAGTATTTTTTCCAAGTAGTCCATAAATAAAGTATGGCTCAGGTTTGGAGGTCTATATAGTTCCCCCACTAGGAATCTCTTTGCTGGTACACCCAACTTCATTTTGATTTCCAGAAAACTTGTCTCAATATGATCACTCTCCAGGTCTTTTCTTTCCCTAGCCTCATATCTATTACTTTCATATATTGCTGTACCTCCACCTTCACCTTCTTTTCTACTAGATGCAAAAAGATTACAATTTTTTAGACTAAAGTATTGCTCTAAATCTTTCTTCAACCATGTCTCTGACACACAAATAACTGACCAATCAACTTCAAAATTTGCTAGAAGATTAAAACATCAAATTTATTCTTGAGGGACCTTGCATTGATATGAAGTACTGAGAACCCAACATTCAACTTAAGTGGTTGAGGTAATGAATAATATTTACACTGTGACAGTATGTTCATGAGGAGGGTATTTATCACTCAAATCATTCCCTAGCAACTCCAATGTAGCTCCTTCAAGTTTAAGCCCACTCATTAATCAGGGAATGAGCCAACTGGAAATGGGGGATTAGTTCTGGAAATGGAAAACTTGGAATAATAATTGCGCATGAACAATGAACTGGAACACAAAATGGACAATGAATGATTGGAAAGTAAAATGGAAAAAGGAAATTAGAGGTAAAGCTCACACCATTAAGAAGCATAGTTAGAGAAACAAATCTAGATAGTTTTATGCTTAGATAAGATGATAGAGGAGCAAGGATTCTATTCCAAGTGAAAGGAACACTTGCCAGGACCATGTGTGGGAAGTTGTCAACTATCCCTGCAGCAGTAAACTTCAGGAATACCAGTTGTCCACGACACCCCTCCCTCCATAGGTAGCAATTTACAATTTAATGACAATAACATCACCAGGCAGCATGCTCTCTCATGTCAACATGATGGTAGATTAATACATGTTCAATGTTCAAAATAAAACAAAAAATGTCAGAGTGAAATGATTATAAGGAATTCAGCAAGTGGAGTATAAACTATGAGCTGGAGTACGAAATTTTGAGCTGGAGTACAATAGCTATGCAGTTGCTGACAATTAACCTTGTTTTAGTGGGACTGAAAACCAATGTTTGCATTTTGTATGCATAAACATCTTGACAAGCTAAGCCGTATACAACGTTTTGTCGCACTAAAAAAATGAGTAACTAAAATATGGTACAGTTAACAGCAACTACTTCAAGACTGCACGTTAAATTGAATTGAAAATGTTCATCGGACGAGAGCATCTGTGGTTCTTCATCCTTACCCAAGTCAGTAGGCCATTAGGACCCATATCATATGCGCTCAATTGGATCGGGAATTATCGCGACAATTTCACCGGTCTCACCGGTTGGTCGATGTTGCGGCTTCACGTCACACTCAGAAGCTGGCGTTGGCGTCGCCCGCTTTTTATCCTGGCAGGGATGGCGAGCACCGCGGGGAATATAATATGAACCGCCGAGCCGAGGCACAACACCACTCAGGTGATTGACATCCAACATCACCCTCTGCACCCGGCAAACAGAAAACGTGGCGATGGGTCCCAGTCGCGATGAGCCGGTTTTACAGCAGAAATTTCCTCATAGGTCACGCGGTCTCAGGAACAAGGTAGAGGTAGAAGACCCGGCATAATGATCTGCATAAACTAAAAGCGACCACAAAATCTGCTTTTAAAAAAATCAGTTTTAATAAAGAAATATGTTTTACTACTCATTCTGCTGAAATAAATAGAATTAAACTTGCGAACATCAGCAACTTGTAATATGCTTTCTGATTTACGTGGAGACTGCACCCAGCTCTACGGAATATGACAGCCAACAAAGGACTGCCAGATACAAAATTGGCGCTTTGGTTAAATTAGCGAAGGATGAGATTATAAGCCAACTTCATTAGCAATGGTAGAGCAAATGATAACAAAGGTATACTTAATCGATGTCAACCAAGCATATAAATGCATACCTGACACTCCTGGCCAGCTCACACCGCACACCTAAAAATGTTCACCCACGAGTAGGACGTTCGTGCAACTATTAATGTCATTTCCCGACTATTGGGATATGGGTTTTGCAACATAAGATGTTTTAATGAAAATTATACTAAAACAATCCGTCTAAAATAGCTTTATTTTCACCACCAAGGAACAGTTATTTTGCATGAAAAAGATGAGAAAATTGATTGAAGCCAATTCTTATTAATATGAACCCTCGCCGTCTCTCTGGTCAGATCCCCACACCCCTTCTGGGGGGGGGAATAGTAACGCTCCCATCTAAAATCCAAACTAAGCGTCGCACGAAAACAGAGGTGTCATCGAAAAGCGCTCGACGAGTAGGGTCCGGATCCACTCCTCAAAAGTGACGTCACAAGGGGGGCTAGATTTTCACATGACACGACTTATATTGTGTTTTTGGCTCTGGAGAGTTTATTTTGGGGGATATTTGAGAAAAAAATATCTTGAATCGGAAAAGGACAGCGAAATCGACTAGGGCCATCAAATTTGTTGGCCCCACAAACACATCTTTTTTTCTTCAAAAGTGCAAAATTTCGAATTTTTAAGTTTTCTTTGAGTTTCCTTTTCTAATGGGTAAAGCAGACCAAGAAACTTTATTGGAAGCTAACTTGCTCCAATAAAAATTGTTTACTTTAACTATAATCATTGATCCGAACTCCAATGTGCAAATATGCAAAATTAATAAGTAGTCAAAAACGGAAAAAATGAACAGTTCTTCTGGTACGTTGGGTTGCATCCCTAAAGATAAGCAAACGCTGAAGGTTTCATTAAAATATCTCTATCTGTTAAAGCGTGACGTCTGGTTGAACCTTTTTGGAGGTGACCTCACTTGACCTCGATGTGACACTTGACCTCACTTAACTCGTTGATCCTAGATGACCTGACTTCAAAGATTTTGAAACAGCTTGCCAAATTGATGTGGGAAAAAGGTATGCCAAATTTTGGCGCGCTGCCGCCCGCCGTTCATTCACTATCTGGGAAAAACCTAGGGGGAGAGGGGCGGTTAAAGACCCCCCAAGACGGGACGGGTTAAAGTTCCTGGATGTACTTATTTGGTTCATGTCTGGAATGTTTAGTTGATGCAAGGATCGACTTGGAAGGATTAAGAGCGGCTAGACGGGAGAGCAAATTGCCGCTGTAAAACCGAATAATAGTCGGTTTTATTATTGCTGTTGATTAGAGCTGGTCGGATTCGCTTACCCCAGCGCTCGAAGTACAGCTGACCACCGGGCCGGCAAACAGGAGATGGGTCGGAGTAAGATTGGTACAAGTATTACGGACCCTTCACTGACACTGATGAATTCCAAATGCAGTTATATTTCCAGGTACATGATTTATCTTCGCACACACTTACAAAAAAAAATAATTTGACAGTCATGAATAAGTGCACAAATGGCATTGGGTTCCCGGTGTAAGCGCCTCGGAGAACTTCCCTGCTCCGGAGCCGCTTTGAGTAAATTTGAAGTGATTTTTTGTTTGCACTGAACATGCTCATTGTGTCTCAAAAGTTTAACAAAAACCTGATTGCGCGTTCAAAGCACGTTAATGGCCAAACGAGTTTTCAATATTTACTCCGGCGATCCAAGAACCCCAGATTTCCCAACTACAGATTTCTGGTACATCTTGGCACGTACCCAGCACAAACATATAATAATAAATATGCAATACATTTTAATTAATATAAATATGTAATATATAAGAATACATATTAATAAATATCGAATTCATATAATAAATATCGAATAAATATTAATATATATCGAATAATTATAAAATAAATATTGAATTAAATAGGGACTATATTCACAAATATGTCTTTTCACATGACGTCCTCCGCCGCCATTGTGCGGAGACGTTTTTAGCGCAAGACCAACAGTGTGCTTACAAAAAAGGCACGGTTTGTACTGTCTTTCGAAGCTGTATCGTGGTCATTTACGGGTAGGCGCGCAGTCTGCTGAAACTGCTAGTTGTTTTCTGGTATGGACTTTGTGTGGTGGCACTCAACCAAACAATGTTGTTCTTCCTTTTCTATTCTGCAGTACAAAAAAGTCACAATCCTGCAGTACAAAGTTTGACACGCATGACAGCAACAAAAGCCAGCTTTTCCAACACTGTATTATTGTGCATTAAGGTGTTCACAAGAGAAGTTTTACATACATTTTTCCCCCATGATGCAAACAAATATGTTATGTTTGGTGAGACTGTGTTAATTGATGATTTTATAGTTAGCAAATACATACTCAGATTTTTCAGATTTTTCAAAAGAAAACACTGAGAATTCTTGGCGAAATGTGCACCTCTCTTTCAAAAGCCCACCTCCAACTATCAGGCCTCCTTCTTATCATGCCCGATCATCAATGCATCAATTCGTTAAGTTGAGCTTCCTTTTGGTGCCACAAGATGGCAGGAGCATGCGCCCAAATGGTGAAACAAAGGAAAAACACTTTTGTGGTGAATGATGACGTGGATATAAACATGTTATTGGAGTGGGGAGAACTTGGCGACAATGGGGTCCTTGGACAGACTCCATTAGAGGTGGATAAGAGAAGTGTTTCGGTGAGGTTACTCTTCAGAATTCATGCTTCAAACATCAAAGACATTGTCAGACTTTGTTCAATAATTTATCATTCATGTAGCATCAAGCATCAAGATATCAAGATATCCAACTAAGAGACTAAGCAAATAACTGCAACAGTGGGAGGCAAGACTTAATGTTTTACACTGATGTAAATTGAATAAGTTTACAAGACGTGAACAGGCTATAAAGAACCGAATTGATCTTTACCAAGGTAAGCAAGACTTTTTGGTTTGGCACTGCTTGAAACAGACAAAAATCCTCACACAGAAAATTGTAAACTTAGCGAACCTGGATCATTGTTTCAAGCCTGTTCCAATCATTGTGGTCATGCATACCAAACCTTGACAGATATTTATCAAGCCTTGTGTGTGCACTCACATTTGGCTATAGTTGGTTACATTGTGACTAGCACTGCATACAAGTATATTGCACATGTGATCATTTACACTCAGGCCACAATTTGCATTCACAAAGAACTCATGCAGAGAAGATAGGCATAGTACACTGCAAAGAAGAAATACTAAACAGTGGTGCATAATTCACTATACTGTGCCCACATTGATGGACACCTGCTGATACTGGCATAATGCTGTTTTCACTGCAGAAATAACATGAATACTTTCCAAGCAACTGCCATCATAGTTCCATTGGCACTTTTCACATGAGAAACAAACACTTTTGCTGCACATTTATATAGCTATCAGGGATATCAGTATATATTTAGGATGGATGCTGCCATTGGTAAACTTGCTGGTGAAAATGTGCAAGAATTGAAGGAAAAGCTTAAGACTTTCAAAGTGAAGAGAGGTCAGGTGAAAGGTGTAATAACCATGGGTCTGAAAAGTCTACAAGAAGGCATCAACACAGAGCTGGTTGTTAGCCAACAGATAGCCAACATAAAGAAGAAGTTGAAAGAAGTTGAAGAGTTTGACTGTCAGGTCATGACTACTCTACTAGTGGTTGGTTATGATGACCCAAAGCATTTGAGACCGAAACTGAGGACCAGGGGTTTCATCAACTGCAGTCCAAATCAAGTTTTTTTTTTTTTTTTTTTTTTTTAATGAAGGTCATGCAGCGCCCATTCAAATGATAGTGAAAAATATGACCTGGCAGTGAAGTTTCTAAGGAAAGAATTCCTGGGTAAGGACATCATTGTGGAGACACATATGCAACACCTGTGAGCTTTCTGCTCCATGGCACGGAGATCTCACAGCACTCCAAGCTTTATTGAATTATGCTCGGACCTCAGTCTATGAGCTGCAGGTATTTGGATTTGATGCACTGGAGGAAGACACACTGGGAAGTTGGATTATCAGTTTCCTCCTATGTGAGAAACTCCCAACAAACTTCAAGAACAGACTTAGCAACCAGCTTGGTACTGACACACCAACAACAGAACAGTTGTGAGACAACTACCATATCATAAGGTCATTGGAGAAGCTTGGCGACTGAAGAAAACATGCAGGAACAATACCTGTGAAGGACACCAGTCGAAACACATTCAGGCCAAAAGCACCACAACAACACAAACCTCAACATGCTGCCATGAAGTCAGCAACACTCAGCACATTCCAAACAGATGTCCAACAGGATACCCAACAGAGATACAAACTGTGCAAGCTCTGCTGGGGTAACCACTCCATGGTCAAGTGAACTGTGTACCAAGATGCAAAGAAGCAGTGCAACAGATTGACAGAACTCAACCTCTGCACATCATGCAGTGGGCAACACAGTGTGACAGACTGTCCATGCAAAAAGGGTCTAACATACCCCTGCACTATATGCAATGGAAAGACACATCACTGCACTGTGTGTATCTGACAACAAAACACAGAACCAGCTCTGCTTGATGAACAACCAGCAGGGACATCTCCCACTTCTCCCAACAACATCAGTCATCATCCGTTCACCTGAAGAAGTACAACTAACAAGAGCACTCATTAATCATGGGAGTCAAGCTAGTTACATTTGCAAACAGCTAGCAGAAAAGTTGAAGTTGGATGGAAAGAGTGTTGCAAAAACATTCACAGTGAAGACTTGCATAGGAACTCAGGAAAGGGTCTACACAATCAGAACCCGCAGTCACTGCCCACTTTTAGTACCACGAAGCACACTGACGGCACCCAAACGCACACCACCACTCCCAGTGTGTGTGAGTTTTGCCCAAGATAGTTTTGCCCAAGATAACTATAGACAAAAGGTACTACAAAGTTGGCTGTTCTAGTATAGTTAGTTTAAACTAGACAAAACCTACGCCAAGTGACGTCATATACCAGAAACGCCTATTTATTCCAGAATACTGCTGAATTATATTCTAGTTTTAGAATATACCAATACATCTACTAAATATGGTGCTTTCATTTTATCACAATTATGGCGCTTTTCTCACGATTAATTTTCCCGTTCGTTGTAAAGCATATCAGTCATTCATTGAAGCTTGAATGTTCTATCTTATTTTGCTAGCGTGCCGGTGGCTTTGAACCGAAAGGCACCATCCACAGAAATAATTTATCCATGGCGTGGTTGATATTGAGAACACACCTCAGACAATTTATGCGAGTTAAGGCCTTATACCCACAATGTCAGATTGGTCAGCATGTCATTGATGCAATGTGGTGATTAATGTTAGCATGTGCGTTGGTCCCCTGTCAGTTATCATATTGTTCCTGTGTGGTATATGTAATCATGCCATACTGTGCCATTCACCAACTTGTGGACAATTTGGTAATTGCTTGCCCATTGCATCATGGCTGGCCAGTAGTGGTAGTAGGGTAAGAGGGAGTTTCCAAACACTTAATGCGTGCACCAAAGTGCTATACTGCTGCTTTTGTGTTGCCAAACCAGTAATTATACTGCTTACTGAATTTAAAAAAGTGAACAAGGTATCTATATTCAGATGGTTCTCTCTATCAAAGTCATCTAACCACTCACATAGAGCTACTTTAAAACATATAATTCTTTTGTAGCATGCCATATTCTGAACATGAAAGTGGTTGGGCAGAATTACTTCACTGTAGCTGTTGTGCTACCAATTATTAGTAGCCACTAAAAATACTGGTGTAATTGCAAAAAATATCAGACTTTAAAATACATTTTCAGGGAACTCTGTACTTTTTAGTTAATATTTGAATTCTTGACATGCCTTTTCAATGCAAAGTTGGTTGATGTGGTTAAAATGTTTCCACTCTCACCTGTCCTGTGTGAGATGTGATTTAACGGTTCATTATTGCAGTTTTGATTGTTTACAAGTGACGTTTTGCACATTTTTACCTAGGCAAAGCTAAAATGAGGTTGGGATAAGTTAGGCATTTCTTTAGCATCCTCAATTTTCAGATGAAATTGTTCATGAATATGATTTTTGTTTAATTGGAAGCTAATTTATGTTCTCTTCTGAAGAGGCCAGGCTGAAGCTATGTGAGGTTTTTACAATTGTACCTGAGACAATTGTACAATTGTACAATTAAGATTTGCATTTTAGTTGAGGTGGTATTTCAAGAAAAATTGTACATGCATGTTTCTGAATGTCATCAAGATGACATGACCATTATATTCCAGCGCAAATGCATGTTTTTCAGTTCTTAAGTGAAGTAATGCGAAATTTGTTGCTTTGAGTGGGGTAATTGGTAATAAAGGATAATGTTAAATGTAAGAACAGTGCATCCAAACCAATGTCATCCATTGAATATCTTTGATATCATATATGCAACAATGTTGGTTGAGTTATCACCACAATCCTTCCCCAGTCCAAACCTAACCTACCTCTTTTTCAGGAAACACATTGTGTTGTTTCTATTCTATCCTCCAAATTCCAAAAACCTTGGTATTTATATATAAGAAGCCCCAATGAAGACAATCTTTTAGACAAATGCATGAACTGAACTTCTTGAAGCTTATTAGCAGCTTCTTCCCATTATCCTAAAAATAATTTTCCATAAACTGTGTTGAATGAAGAACAAGGCTATTTGGGAGCAGTGAAAGATCAGAAGAAGACAGGATAGGCAGTCATGCACGAAAAGCCAAAACCAAGTTTAATTATACCAAAAAATTAATACATATATTTGCATATGGCTATTTGCAACATTTTCATCATGATATTCCAGCAGAATAATGGCCAGCCCTTTCTGCATGGAGTAATGCTAACAGATTCAGCCTAGGATGCAAAATGTATGCTTCATTAACTGAGTTTCCATGTCACGAGGTTAATTAATATACGGTGCACAATTGATGCGAGTGTGTAATTAAGGTGCAAATGATCTACCATTTCCATCGTGAATCACGTTCAACATCCAGTACACAAAGTTAGTAGGTTTTAGATGACCGAGCATGAGTATGTTTTAGGAAGTCCAACATCAGTTGGTTAGGTTAGATTCAGTTAGGATGTTTTTGTAAGTTGACATCAGTGTTCTTTGTTAGCCACCAAAAACCCCATTTCCCCACACTTTCCATATTTCTATGGCGTGGGGATAGCATGTACTGTCATTGTCAAAATTAGTGTTTTATTCTAGTGTTTGAAAAATCTTAGTTGAACGATATTAATATTATTTTTTGGTGCAATTACTTTTTTTATAGATATCACCACATGAACTTGAACTACCGATTTGCTGAGTTTCCATTTCCCATAGAAATGAATATCAGCCTCCTTCAAATCACGTCAGATAATGATGTGAATTGAAGGAATGTGAAATGCTAAGCGTGGCGGTGGGGGGGGGATGATGTGTGGCCTGGTCCATGGCCAGAAAGAAACCAGCGTACCGATCGCTGGGCACCTATTTGCGTATCCCGGAGATGAACCACGATAAGCGTTCTGGACTCGCCTCCTAAGCCTTAGCGGCCTGCCGTTTCCCACCGAGGAATTCTTTCACACATTCAGAGAGATGGATGCAGCGTTTTGTGTTCACCATGCCCAAGAATCCAACAATCTCAGCAGACATCCAAAGGTCATGGAAAGTTTCCGCCAGGTGTTGGAAATCAGATTGAATTCCACAGATAAAATATAGTTAAGTGCTTTGCGAGGATCCGGACATTTATTCATATCGGGCTGGTGAGCAAAGTGAACGTCGCCAAGCTCGCAAAGCGGCAGCAGCGGAAAGCCGAGTAGTTTGCTCAGTGACTGCGAAGTATGGGCCGCATTTTGGCGACACTTCACCTTCAGATCAATGTTTAAATCATTCGTTATTTGGACGTATAAGTGCATCACCTGCCATTGATCATATAGCGGCATTTCAGGACTTTCTACACAGATATTAAACGATACTAAACGTACGTGTTTGCAGTTGCACCGAGTGTATGTCAAGCTCAACAACTGATATGTGCCTGTGTTTGTGAAGTCGGTAGAGCGTAGCCTGTAGGTCTACGCGTACTCATCATCCCGCTACAGTGCTCGTGAGTAGTCTGTGTATGTATGCATATCGAGTTGTTCTCAGCCACAGATGTCACGATGAAGATGTTCCATCTATTCTTGCCACATCGTCCGATTTTATAAGGTGTCAGATATGTACCTACTGTAATGTTAGGTATTGTAATGTATTGACGCAATGTAATCAATATCATTAAGTAACGTGGCTTATCTGCACCTGCTACCGATAACCTCTTATGTCACGCGTTTGGTGGAGCCGCGGTAGCTTAGTCGGTAGGTTGTTGGGCTCTTGACCGCAAGATTATGGGTTCGAGTCCCGCAACCAGCGGAATTACCGAGTCCACCCGCGACCAATAGGTTTGAGAAGTTGACGACGCTATATGACCTAGCAGTTAATTGCGTCGTAAAGGAACCCAAGGTTCCTTTTCTGCTTCATCTGTTTGCTTCTCCCAATATATGTCTTGCGTTGTGCTTCCTCGATATATCGTTTAAATACGCACTCTGTTGGGCGCCGGAATATTATATTCATGTGCGCAAAGTGACGAACGCAGTCCATGCGCCCAAAATGCACGTTCACTTCCACCACAGAGTACACAACCGAGAAACAATCGGCAGTGGGAGTGAGGGCCTTCCTCATTCTTGGCAGTCTCGTTTTCCCCAGATGTATGCTCCTCGTATTAAAGTCTGATTTATAAACAACTTTTGTTGACGTATTTATGTCGTGCTGTGCTGCAAAATGCGTGATATTTCAGGTTACACGACTCGAATAAAGAAATCATATTTTAAAAGGAAAATATTTTCTTTAGTTAAAAATACAACACATTTAATTGAAAAGATGTATGGCATTACGTGGTAATTTTCCATTCCAACCACAAATTAATGTGTTATTAAAATTGCTTCCGAGCTGGTCTGGCATTGAAATTGCTGTTGCCCATGCATTATTACGTGGATGACAGAAGTTTGATTCACATGGCTTCAGCGACGCAGCCATTTCATTTCGACTGAAAATGCCGAATAACGGTGCGCGAACATGGGCAAAGCCACGGTAGGGAATGAACGGGGATGCTTCCCCAATCTTGCTAAGTTCCGCGTTAAGCCTTTGACAATGCATGATAATCGAACCGAAATCCTTATGCGGGCATCTAAAATCCGTCTTCGCGCTTACGGGTTCCACAAAGTTGTTACAGAATCTAAATCGAGCCTTCATGGTACGAAAAGCGTGATTTTGTATTTTGCGCCGGCACTCCAGAAAGTTCAGGATTGTCACCTAATTATTTTAGCCAACGTCTGCTCCTGTCAAAGCAATGCTCGTCGCAGTCCTGGTGGCGTGTGTTCGCCGTGTATCGTAAAAGGCGTGGAGCAGAGCTTAGAACTGGCATCGCTCTGTCTCCAGCACGGGTCAAATCATTTGACTGTTCGGCAGCATGCACAATTGTTAGTTTTGTCACCTTGATAATCATGTACTGTTATTGGATTCACACCTCGAGGAGCAGGGACTAATGTTGGTCGGCGTGTACTGGTGGGAGGGGAAAGGGCAACCGTTAGTTTTTAGCTCAATATTTGCGATGCACTGCCGTAGTGCCACAAATGATTAAATCCAGGGGGTCCTGTCTCCTGTCGCACCCCCGATGGTCCGACGCCCGTGTCAGTAAGGGACAGTGGGCCTTGACACTGCCATAAGCGGTGACGTGTTCCATACTTCCTATGCCTGGCTAATTAGAAGTGCCCAACCATCAATTTAAGGTGGCCGAACCTCAGCCTTGCAGAATATCTGCGCATTTCCCTTCTCTTTATGAAAAAGATCGTCCCATGTGAACAGTGTCTTAATTCACTGTCGCTTATTAGGACTTCCCACGACGCGCACAAAAGGCTGCCGGCCCCCAGGCTCGAACCGGCTACCTCCGAGTCGGTAAACTGACGCGCTACCAACTGCGCTACCCACACCGAGTTGCTCGTGCCGCTTAAGTTAAATAGTGTCGATGGATATGACATGGATCTAAATAACACCATTTTGTTTATTGGTTGGTTCACGACACACTTTATGCACATTCACGGCTAATGGCGCCGCCCACACTGTTTCGCCGGTGGGCCGCGGGATTGGGAAATGCCCTGAGTGGCGCTAGAGTCGAACCTGGGACCTTTGGTACCCATAGCCCGACACCTTAACCACTCGGCCATCCCCGCCCCAAATAACACCATTTTACACAATAACTAAGACGTTCAGGTGAAAGCCTCCCATGATTATCGAAATACCATAAAACAAGGTTTCAGATGACGTATAATTTATAGCACTCACGTATACTTGTTAGTCAGGAACGTACGTGTAAAAGTACCATTTCTTGCTGTCGTGATAACCTGCTGAACCCAAATCAGCGCCCAGATGACGTCCCCGGCTGCAAATGCACATTGACAGGGGCCGGTTTTGCCCAGATAGTTGTTTCTAGTTATCTTGGTTTTGCCAGCCTGTCAGCCACACCCAAGGCCCACGGCGATATATACGAGGTTGCGTCATCCCTACTGCGCAGCTTTCTGCGAGGGTCCTTATATGACGTCATCAGGGGTACCCCTTAATGCGGGCCAAGCCGCTAACACGCTGTCGAATATACGCAGCGTATGCATAGTACGGGTGATAAAATGAGTATTTAACCCGCGGAAGTCCGTGGCTGGGGGGGGGCAGATATCTGCCCCCCTCCGGTTTTTCCTCACGTGCCGCCAAACTAATAGGGTTAGCAAGGCCAAACCTCGCATAGCTGTTCATTGGTCGTTTCCGCATATCCTCATATATTTTTAATCCTGGGTCATTTCAGGTCAGGTCACCAGGTCAGGCGAAGTGACCCAACTACACTCGGAGTTCTAGGTGGCATAACGTCCACAAAAGTTGGGCGATGGATTTCAAACTTATAACATGTCATGAGCTCTTCAGGGACCACAATATGTATATCGGATTTTTTCGTAGCATTGACCTTAGGTCAGGTCGCTGCCATGGCTTCCCCATTATAGGGCTATGGTAAAATATACAAATGTTTCCCAGTTACATATTTGCGCTCGGAATGCTCTCACAACAGTTGTGGCATGTAGATGGAAGTTATGCTCAATGTTACCTTTGACATTTTTGCTCAGTGACCTAACCAAGGTCTCTGAGGTCACCTCAGATCTTTACACATTTATGCGCATTACATCGCACTGCATTGAGCTAGAAGGCTGAAATTACCGTCATTTTGCTTGCATCGTCAAGACGTTTCGATTGATACCTTACACGACCTCCCTAGGCCTTGACCTGAGGTCATGCATTCATGACCTTGACCTGAGTTTCGGTTGACCTGGCCTTAAATTACACCGCATATTGCCGGTAGCGCATTTCAAGGACTGTCGAATAGCGTTCGCCATTTGTTTTTATCTGTTACCTGTCCTGAGATATGTGTCAATATCTGAGTCCCACCTGATCCGGTCGAATTTGACCTATGATGGCTCAGTGATCTGAATGTTGACCTGATCGAAAAATGACCGAAACACTTTCGATAGAGCCCGTCACCCGCTATACAACGCCTGTTTCCGTTTGTCGCTAGCTAGCATAGTTCCAGAGATCTTAGGAGGGGGCAATCATCTGCCTCCCCCCCCCCGGACATGCGAAGTTGGAGCGGACCGCCGGACGTGCGAGTGTTAAGAGGTGCAGGTGGAAAACTTAGGGCGTCATAGTCCCGGAAGGGATCTCCAATACCTTTTATACACATATTATACGCGGAAGAACGTAGAAAGCGAGGTAGGACAGGTCAAATATGGCAGAGAATTATCATCTTACCGCGGCGAAATGCAGTAAGGACGTATCTGAAGTGTGGTCGTCACCATGATGGAATAAGGTGGGGAGGGGGTCGAGTCCCTTAATGTACATCAAATTTAGCATTGGTCTTATGGTGCTGCATGCCAAAATTAATTGACCGAAAGACCTTTTAACCCCTCTATATGCGGCAGTGCCCCTGATATAGGAGGCAAGGAAGGGGGACAATCGTTTCCTTTTTAAGATCGACAGGATCATAGGGAGCACGTGGAGGCAGACATTCCTTTTATGGGGGCATCTGTGAACCTCCGTACCAGCTCAGCAACATGGGTGGAACTTCCAGAAAACGATTTGGGAGACGCAATGCCTGCAGGTAACAGGAAGGCCCATATATTGGGGAGGTGGGCTCACGCCAGTCGTAAACGGGGGTTGACCCATCCCAAAAGTATGTAAAATTTCATTCTAGTTCGGAGGTTACATTCGGCGGATGGACTGGAAAGCGGTCAGACATGGGGTACTAAAAGCGGTCAGGCATGTATTGGCGGCATTCCCTAACAATGCTTTCAGAACTAGATCTGGATGATTAAAAACACTCCTACACGTCCACGTAGTCGACCTAGTCGGCTTATGTGCTGTTTCCGATTCAGAGCATGAATGAAGGATCACAATCGAAGTTCGTGGAGAAGAGACTTTGCATATCGTTCTTTCAAATCAATGATCATAGGCCTCATGAGCAACAATGAAATGGCATACGCCACACCTGTTTAATAGCAGTACCAGAGTCGGTAGCAGTGTCAAGTACCGCGAGGACGGGCGCAGCTTGTCTGCCCCTGGTCACAGTGCCAGCAGCAAAACACGCCAACCGGACAGTGGGACCGGGCGATACGACGGCAGAGTCAAGTGCCGCCAGGACGGGCCGACACAGGGAGCGCCGCCAACCCGTCAGTGGTCGCAGTGGCAGCAGCAAAACACGCCAACAAAACGGTAGGATCGGGCGGCATGAAACCAATGCAAAGTGCCGCCAGAACGGGCAACACAGGAGGCGCCGCCAGTCCGCCCCTGGTCACGGTGGCAACAACAAACACGGTTACAAAGGGCAGAACCGAGCGACACGACACGACACACAGCAGAGACGGTGACACATGGCCGGCAGTGTGAGGGTGGACATCCTATCGCTGCCTGGTGACATGATGGCGGACCTGCCTAGATGCCCACCCCTGCGCTCTGCCGAGCAGAGTTCTTGCGCAACCAGACGATGCGCACATGCAGCCTAACTCGAGTCAGCCTCCGTCTCACACAACTAGCCACACTCCTAGCTTCGGCTGCCGGCTACTAATGACGCCCACCGGGTCTCACGATGCTGGTTTCGCCTGTACAGGTTGAGTCCATGATGAAGCGGATATCAGAATTGAACTGTTTTGGCATCGCCCTCTACCACGTATGTGGCATCCAGCGCCCGCCACGATCGGTGGTGATTAACCAAGAGCTGGACACAACGGCCAGGAGCGCCTCCGGTGCTTCAGACGTCGGACAGCCAAACGATGTATTGACGCCTCATTTTGTAGGCGAAGAAGCCGGCAACGACGGCAAGGTCATCCTGCTCCAGTTCCAGTTTGCTGATAATGGTCGTGTTAAAATTAATGTGAATAGAAGTGGCATCAAAGTAATTGAACCGGTTCTTTATTTTGCCATACAAGGATAAGATATGAAGATAAGGTAAGCGGCATATGAAGCTTCCATATTTGATGGCGGTGGCCAAGTTCTATCGGTGACTCAGCAGAAGGACTTTTGTGTTATTCTGAACACAAAAGTCCTTCTTAAATATATGTGTTATTCTGTCATATATTTATGACTCAACTGCGGCATCTAAGAATTTCAGAAGATGTGTACCCCTAAAACGCTGCATTCGTGATGGTCGTCGCCTAATTCGCAGCCTAACTGAGGATGATAAAATAACAGCTCAACACGATTCCAAAAGCACAGACGTGATATTATAGGATTTAGAAAGTCAGTTGAATTGAACATATTACCATTTCAAAATGCATGAAACCATTAAAACGGCCCAAAAGTTGTACCCCAGATGACGCCAGTTGTACCATTCGAGCCGACACGCAGGAAGGCATGGGGATGACAGGGGCCTGCCCAAGCCCCTGTTATTTTAAAATAGAAATATTTTCAATTCAACTCACTTTCTAAATCCTATAATATCACGTCTGTGCTTTTGGAATCGTCTTGAGCTGTTATTTTATCATCCTCAGTTAGGCTGCGAATTAGGCGACGACCATCACGAATGAAGCGTTTATGGGCACGCATTTTCTCAAATTCTTAGATGGCGCAGTTGAGTCATAAATAGCGTAGATGTTTACATAGCTTCCTCGTAGGTTGTTTTATGCTTCGTTTTATGTCTGTTACACCTTGTGTTCGATGTACGTGCGTTTTAGTTGTAGTTTTATCATTCACTATAAATCGCTACCTCCTATACTGTCAGTTAATTATGTGAGTACCTCAAGAAAAGCAGAAACTATTAAACAATTGTTTGTTTATTTGTTTGTTTGTTTTTAAATAAAATAAATAAACAAGATGTCTAATCTAATTGTCTTCCACACAAGTAGACAACTATATGAATATCCCTTTTGATATCACTTATGGCTAGACAGAAAAATGAACAGTCACACAGCACTTATGAATACCCCCAACTTACTACTAATTAAACTATCTTAAACTTCAACACCAAACACACTATGCACACCAAAAAATAAATAAAGTATGTTAGGATAGTATGAATGTTGTCTAATGTACTTATGAAATCTACACACTTGTAATATCTCCTACTACAGAAAACGAAGCGTCGAGAACACGCCGAAAGCCACGAGGCCTCGCCTTGGCGCACACAAAGATGGCGCCCGCGGCGTCGCTAGGTTAATATAGTATAGTTTGCGTGCTACGAAAATGCTTATAAGATAAAAAATAATGAAATATAATCACAGAAGTAATTGCTAAACACCTATCCCCAGCTTAGACTAGAGTACTGCCCTGTTCTGCAACGACTTATCTGGAAACCTGGAGCTCCGGCGCACGTCCTCCCACCTTAACACCTGGCGGCAAACTGAAATCACATTGTCTTAGGGTGTGTTCACATCCAGAAAATTCATCTCCCAGTCCCTGTTTTAAGTAGTCGAGAAAACTGGCCTGCCCTTGATATATATCTCCGGTCACCGTAATACTCCTTAGATTCCTACCTTACCTTGTCTCGGTTTTCTGCTTCACCTAATTAACCTGATTCCGATACCAGTATATTTTTTCTCCTTTTCTCATCTGGACCCAGACTGGGGTGTCACAAGGAAAGAAGAAAAGAAAGAAAATAAAGAAAGAGACATGTATACAATTCAATATGTTTGTAAGGCCCATTTATTTTTTAAAATTTCATTTCGGTTTTCATTTCATTCTAGTTACAAACCGAGTCACACGCGTTTCGTGCTTTTTTTTTAAAGCATTCAAGCATTCAACAAACATTTCTTGTTCATTTTTGTCGCCGTCTGGTTGAGCACAGTGGGTGATGGTAAATAAATTGCGTCTAAATAAAACGAGTAATGGATATGCCTTAGAATATAGTTTTCAGGAAGTGGTTTGACAAACAAAGTGAAGTGCTATTCATAAAGTTGTTTGCAGTTCTATGATTGCAAAGCTGAATAATAGTTTTGGGATAATCTGATTGCGAAGCTGAATAATATAATATATCTTGCAGTTTTTCATATTATCATTACACGTGCGCAGTGTTTGTATGCGAGGAGTTTCATTGATGGGGTGTTCCAAGGTCGTATGCAGGAGCGCCGTTTATACCCATTCATAGTCGTAATTGGTTGGCTTTATAGTAAATTAGGCAGTTGCTAGGTATTGCCATGAAGTGCTCTGTTTTATTGTGTGGTATGTATAATTGATTTAATGAATGGTATCCCACTCAGGTAAATGGGAAAGTGGTCACCTGTTCAGGCTAACATGCTGAAGTGAACTTGCTAATGATGATGACTTGATTTGTAATATTTCTAGCCACCCAGGCACCTAGGTAGGTAGGAGGTAATTGCGTACTAATGCAACTCTATCATAACAGCATGGTAGGATGTATGTAATAAGATTGTGAGAGATGACAGAACAGATGCTGAAAGAGGATAAATTGGTAGGTAGGTAGGTAGCCACCCATCTGGGTAGTTGGTTGATTTGGAGATCCAGCCTACAGTCAACAGAACAACATCCAGATGGTGTATCTAGCCAGGTGAGAAAGGATGCCATGGCATTCATGGATGTAAATAGGCACATGCACATGCACAGTTGCACATACATGCACATACCCGCATATACAATTACATATACTTACATATCCACACCCAAGGGCACAGGGAATCAATCCCAGCTCATAAAGGTATAAAGGTGCATATGCTAGGTTTATTTTTTTTTAATGATGCAAATGCTGCTGTGTGGACCACTCAGTGCAATATCCAAAGGAGACTATCATGGAAATCAATGAGGATACATATGAAGGACCTCAGCACAGCAGACGAATGGTCAGCTTTGGTGGGTTGGTACCATTGTGTACCCTCTGTGGACATATTGTGTATTATATGCCTATATATATATATATATATATATATATATATATATATATATATATATATATATATATATATATATATATATAGTGTGTGTGTGTGTGTGTGGTTGCACGCACATCTTACGGAGGAGACAGGAAAACTATGTTATTGTTGTATCGCTCTCTCATTCGTTCGAAACTGGACTACGCATGTTTCATATATGGCAGCGCATGTGCAACAAGCGAACGCTCGCTGGACACTGTACACCACTCGGCACTCCGCACAGTGACCGGCGCTTTCCGCACTTCACCTTCTGCCAGCCTTCTGGCTGAAGCCCACGAGTCGCCACTCTCGCTCCGCCGCGAAATGCTCGGGATGCGCTATGCCTGTAAGCTGCGCCAATTCCCTGGCCATCCCGCATATTCGCAGGTGTTCTCCCATCGTCTCCTTGCATCATTCCGTCGCGGACCTACCATACATGCCACCCCCTTCTGCGTTCGCATACGCAGGCTCTTTGAGGACAGGGAGTATGACCGCTCTATCACAACCTTTGTTTTTAAAAAAATGGCAGTCTAGTTGGGACACACTGCAGGACAGCAAACTGCGGACAATCAAGCCATATCTTGGGGAGTGGCCCTCGTCCTATCGTAGGGCGAAGCGGGACGAAGTCGTGCTCTGCCGCCTTAGGCTATGGCACACACACCCAACGCACCACTATCTACTCTGTGGGGAGGACAGGCCAAAGCGCCCTCGATGCCACGCACCACTGTCAGTACGTCATATTCTGATATCCTACCCCCTATTCGCCGATGCTCGAAGACGCCTTCTTGGAGTCGTGCAGCCGCCGTCACCCCGCGAACTCCTGGGTGACCATTCACGCGCTGTAAATTCAGGACAGCTGTTTCGCTTTCTCTCGGATGTCAAATTTTCAGCGATTTACACACCTCGCTGACATGTAACACTATACGCTCGGAACCGTGACGCTCCATGTCGCTCCAACTGATCTTCGCTTGCTCTTACTGTTTCGCTGTTTCACTGATGATACTTCTGTTTCACTGATGTTTGCTTGCGCTTGCTCTCTCTGTTCACCGTTTCACTAATGATTCTTCCATTTCACTGTTCCACCGATGATGTTTGCTTGTGCTTGCTCTTTCGGTTTCATTGTTTCACTGATGTTACCCCCGTTTCACTGCGTTTGTTTCACCCCGTTACTGATGTTTGCTTGCGCTTGCTCTTTCGATTTAACTGGTTCACTGATGCTACTCCCGTTTCACTGTTCCACTGATGATGTTTGCTTGCACTTACTCTCTCTGTTTCACCGTTTCACTGATGTTACTTCCATTTGCTCTTTTCGTTTCACAGTTCCACTGATGTTACTTTCATTTCACCGTTTCACTGATGATGTTGCTTGCATTTCAATGTTTTACTGACGATGTTATGGGCGCTGCATGACCAACGCAGTCGACGCACCCCTAAATTCCAATAACCAACCTATTCTGTGTCAACTAGTAAGTTTTCAGCTGTGTATCTTATCCTATTGTAGTTGCACTTACGATTTCACCAGCTGCAGCCCAAGCACAGAGTCATACAAAACAGAACAAGACAATCCGCATATATTTCCTAATCTGCCGGTGCGCCGCTTCTGCCTGGACCGCCCGCCACCGGAGAGACGAATGATTCTAATGACAACGTTGCCTCGTTTTCCCGTTTCCTTGTTTCCTCGTCTTGTGTCTCTTCTCTCTCGTCTCCGCTCTTACTGCCAGGTCCGTTTATCTTGGGATAACGGGTGCAATTTTTCGGAACACAAATTCCACGCATATGTAGAGTAAATACGTTTTGTACTTCAGGAAATGTGTGAAAGACTGCTACGCCTTACAATGGTGCATGGACACATCGCAGACCCAATCGGAAACCGGACCGCCGGCAGCCAGCACCGGGCACCTCCGAGCCGAACAAACCCAGGTAACGTCGAGATGTATTTAGTGTTTCAGATGAATATGTTGCACCGGTCACCAGTGAGGGAGGAGGGGGGGGGGTCTGAGAGCAAACGTCTCTACTGTTAGGTCACGAGAGAGGTCAATCCCTGACCGACCGCTACCGTGACCGTAGGTCAGTGGTGGCTCAAAGCTGCCAGGCGGGCAACGCGAGGCCTTCGGCAGCTGCTAGACGGCAATCTATCAGGTTGATTCCGGCAGCCAATCGGCGTCGGCCGCTGATTGGCTGCGAGAAATTGCCGCTGACTTCCGATTGGCCACCACTGACAGTATGAATAGGACGGAACAAAACACGAAACGGCACGGAAAAACGCACGAAACACACGAGGGATGACAAAAACTGTTCTGCTTTGCCCAGGCAACATCACAGGAACTCACAGCGGTGCCACCTATAGCACCAGGCGACCACAGTAGCGACACCTGCACAACACAAATTCAAACTACTTCGCGGCCGGGAGCGTGGCCGACGCCGGCGGCAGCCGGGCGCCCGTTCACTCCCGCGGTTCGTGACGCGGTTCGTGACACCACGGCCACCGTGGGTCGCGCAAATCACCACCGACACGCACACCAGACACGTGTGCACCCGTGCCTCGCGCAAATCACCACCGACACGCAGACCGGACACGTGTGACGCTCGGCGACGGCTCTACCGGCCGAGAGGACGCGCCCGACGGAGACGAGCAGCGCTCGCCAGCACTGACGGTGGCCGAGACGACACGGCGCGCCCGACGCGCGGCGCGCAAATCACCCGCCATCGGCGCCGCTCCGCGCTCGGCAGCGTGAGCCGGTCGCTGCGCTCAGGGACTGGCCGATGCGTGGTCTCCGAACGTCGCCGTGTGGGCAGCAGCTCGCCGGGCGCTTCGCTCGGCAGACGCGTCCCTCTGCGAGGCGATGCGCTCTGCCGTCTCTTGCCGGTCCGCTCTGCCGTCTCCTGGCGGTGCGCTCTGCCGTCTCCTGGTGGTCCGCCCTGCCGTCTCCTGGCGGTCCGCTCTGCCGTCCCCTGCCGGTCCGCTCTGCCGTCTCCTGGCGGTCCGCTCTGCCGTCTCTTGGCGGTCCGCCCTGCCGTCTCCTGGCGGTCCGCTCTGGCGGTCCCCGCTCTGCCGTCTCCTGGCGGTCCGCTCTGCCGTCTCTTGGCGGTCCGCCCTGCCCGTCTCCTGGCGGTCCGCCCTGCCGTCTCCTGGCGGTCCGCTCTGCCGTCTCCTGGCGGTCCGCTCTGCCGTCTCCTGGCGGTCCGCTCTGCCCGTCTCCTGGCGGTCCGCTCTGCCGTCTCCTGGCGGTCCGCCCTGCCGGTCCGCTCTGCCGTCTCCTGACGGTCCGCTCTGCCGTCTCTTGGCGGTCCGCCCTGCGGTCCGCTCTGGCGGTCCGCTCTGCCGTCTCCTGGCGGTCCGCTCTGCCGTCTCCTGGCGGTCCGCGCTGCCGGTCCGCTCTGCCGTCTCCTGGCGGTGCGCCCTGGCGGTCCGCTCTGCCCGTCTCCTGGCGCTGCTGCCGGCGGCGGTCCGGCCGCAGGCGGGCTAGTCCGTCGTCCGGCCGTCCACCGTGACGGCACCGTCCAGCCGACCAAGCTGTCGCCGCGGCGGGACAGAGTCGATCGCGCCGAACCGGGAGCGGCTGGCAGTCGGGACGACTGGTATGACTTTTCGTGTATGGTTCGGCAACTGCATATCGGATCGGTGCATTCAAGAGAACTGTGTTTCACAGGGAAGTGTCTTAAGTGTGACCCTTTTCGCGGTAATGATCAACGACATTGGGGACTCACTTCCTGTGGCCGTTGGGCGATCCTTGTATGTTGATGATTTCGCCATATGACCATGTGGCTCAAGTACATCGCCGATTGAGCGACAGCTACAGTTAAGTCATGTGTTTGAAGAAATGAGGAAATATGAAAGGAAACGCTACGGACCACGCAGCTTACGCCCATGTATTTTTCCACCGGACACTAACACTGTTCTCAAACGAACACAGTGAGAGTGAGTGAAAATGCGACTTCTTTTCTGAGAGCGGTCTCCGGCTCCAGGGAGTTCAACGGAATGAATCCATTTCAACGCTTCCCTGGGAACTGATCACACCGGAAGTGGACACATCCCCCGCCTCCACAAAGAAAGCCGATATTACGCGCTTATATTACAGGTACTGTGGTTAGAAGTGTAGCGCCTAGGGGTGCGTGTGGATGTGTGGGAGTAAGGGAGTAAGGAGTAAGCGATCTGGGAGAACCACAGGGAGACGCCTTTACCAATTGACACCTAGACCGTGCACAGCAGTGCTGTACAGGCCTCTCAGTGCGGACCGGCGTCTCATGGGGATACCTACGCTGCCGCTGAGGAGTCGCGTCGCCACCTCTGCCGGAGTCGCGTCGCCAGCGCCCAGTAAAACCACTCGCTGGGTCTGGGTACGAGAACTGCTTTATTGCTCACATAGCGGAGGCTCATCCTAACTAGAACATACCTTGGGTTCTAGTTAAGGCACTAAGGTACACAGCTATGGAAAAGTAAGTGCAAGTGGGTTAAGTATACAAGTAAGTCGGCTCAGTGAAGTGGAAGGCTATTAAGTCAGGTGGCTGCTGAACATAGTGCATTGGAGATGAGCGGAGAAATAAGTTGAAACGGGCCTGGATGCATAATTAACAACACTGCCCTCTAGCGTCAATAGAGCGAACTACAAGTTGAGACACTAGATGGCGGGCGCGCGCTCACCAGCGGCTACGAGTTACCAGCTGGCCGCCAGATGGCCGGCGGATCCGCATCCGCTACATCACCTCCTCCCCAGACACGTCATTGGCTAAAGGTGACGTGACGAAAACGTGCCGGGGGTACTACCACGCGACCTGAGCGGGTGCGCAGAGCGGAGCGCAGCGGAGGGCACTCTGGACCAGCCGGACGTGGTGGCAGGCACTCGGGACTACCGTCACGCGGCGGGGGTTGTTCAGGAGCGGACGAGCGCTGCACAAGCTGCGGAGACGAGAGCTGCGGACGGGCGGTCGACGGGTGCAGCAGGAGTCGTGGTCCATCCATGGTGAACGTGGTTGTGGTTGGGACAGACGACGATCCGTTCGCGGTTGCGGTGCCGGACGGCGGGTCCAAGTAGGCAGGTTTGACGCGGTCGATGAAGAGCACCTCTTCCTTGCCCTTGCGAAGGATGGTGACCGTCTTGGAGGATCGCCGACAGACGCTGAAGGGGCCATCGTACGGTGGCTCCAGCGAAGTGCGGGACGCATCCCGCCGAACGAAGACGTGGGTGCATGTCGTGAGCTCCGTCGGGATGAAACCTGCCACCGACGATGGACGGGGCGCGGTGGGGCGGAGGCGCCGCATGGTCCTCCGGAGATCGTCCACGTAGGAGGCGGGGTTCAGCGGGGGTGTATCCGGACGTCGGGAGAAGAATTCGCCGGGGAGGCGAAGTGGCGTGCCATACACAAGCTCCGCAGACGTGCAGTGAAGGTCGTCCTTGAGCGCCGACCGTATACCCAGCAGTATCAGCGGCAGGAGGTCGGTCCAGCGCGTAGCCGGGTCCGCGGCGCGCAGAGCCGTCTTCAGCTGACGGTGGAACCGTTCCACCATCCCATTGCTCTGGGGGTGATAGCTGGTGGTGCGGCAGCGGGTGCAGCCGAGCAGGGTGGACAGATGTTGCCAGAGCCCCGACTCGAATTGAGCACCGCGGTCTGTCGTGACTTGGGACGGCACACCGAAGCGGGCCAACCAGCCAGACACGAAGGCGCGGGCGACGGTGATCGCTCGGATGTCCGGCAGGGGCAGAGCCTCTACCCACCTGGTGAAGCGATCCACGCAGGTGAGCAGGTACGTGTTGCCATCAGACGGTGGCAGCGGGCCGACCAGGTCGATGTGGACCTGATCAAAACGAGCATCCGGTGGGCTGAAGGAGCCTACTGGGGCTCTGGTGTGGCGTTGTACCTTGGCGCGTTGACACTGGATGCACGCCTGCGTCCAGATTCTGATGTCCTGCTTCATGCCCGGCCAAACGAACCTCTGGGAGACTAGGTGCTGTGTAGCCCGAACTCCAGGATGCGACAGGGTGTGCAGTAGACGGAAGTACTGGTGACGGAGACTGGTCGGTATCAGCGGGCGGGGTCCCCCGCCCGACTCGTCGACTAGTAGCGTGCGGCCGCTGGCCAGGGGCACGTCGCGCAGGGCCAGAGAGTGCGGCGCTGCCAGGAACGTCTTCAGGGCTTCATCCTCTTGTTGAGCCTCCGCCAAGGCGTCAAAGTCATGCAGAGGGGGCTGCGGTGCCTGAAGCATCGCCAATGTTCGGGACAGAGCATCAGCCACAGTGTTGTCTTTGCCCGGCACGTGCCGGATGTCGGTGGTGAACTGGCCGACGAAGTCAAGGTGCCGGATCTCACGTGGTGAGTAGCGATCGGAGCTCGAGCCAATTGCTGACACCAAGGGCCGGTGATCTGTGAAGACCGTGAAGTCCCGGCCGTCCACGCTGTGACGAAAGTGACGGATCGCCAGGTATACGGCGAGGAGCTCGCGCCCGAAAGTGCTGTACCTGGTTTCAGCGGGCCTGAGGTTCTTGGAAAAGAACGACAGGGGCTCCCATCGGCCTGCCACGAACTGCTGGAGGACGGCGCCGACACCAGTGTCTGATGCGTCGACTTGCAGACTGAGGGGTGCTGCCGGTGTCGGATGCGCAAGGCGTGCGGCCTGTGCGAGCTGCGTCTTCACTTGTAGAAATGCTTGCTCGGCTTCGTCCGACCAAGCGATGACGCGCGCGCGCTTGGACGCCTTCTTAGCCAGCAAGCCATTGAGCGGTTTGAGCAGGGCAGCCGCATCGGGTACAAAGCGGTGGTAGTACGCTACCATGCCGATGATGCGCCGAAGCTGGTTTTCGGTGGTTGGTCGCGGAAACTCTTGCACCGCAGCGACCTTGTCCGGAAGTGGTGCGATTCCCTCTGGACTGACGTCGTGGCCGAGGAACGTGAGGCGGCCGACGCCAAAGACACACTTGTCTTTGTTCGCCACCACACCGTACTGGTCGAGCCGCTGGAAAACCTGGCGCAGGTGCCCCAGATGCTCCGCCTCCGTGGTGCTGGCGATCAAGATGTCGTCCAGGTAGGCGAAGCAGCCCGGTACGTCCCGCAGTACTGCGTCCATGAACCTTTGGAACGTTTGACTGGCGTTCCGCAGGCCGAACGGGAGGCGGGTCATCCCGAATAGCCCGAATGGCGTGGTGATGGCCGTCTTCGAGACGTCGGCTGGCTCCACCGGGATCTGGTTATACGCTCGCACCAGGTCTATCTTCGAAAAGATCGTGCACCCGTGCAGGTTCCCGGCGAAATCCTGCAGGTACGGAAGCGGGTAGCGATCGGGCACGGTGGCAGCATTCAGGGCGCGGTAGTCCCCGCAAGGTCGCCACTCACCGGGTGTTTTCTTTGGGACCAGGTGCAGCGGCGAGGCCCAGCTACTCTTTGATGGTCGTTGGACGCCAAGTTGGCGCAGCTTACCAAACTCCTGGCGTGCGATTGCGAGTCGATCCGGCGCCAGACGTCGTGGTCGCGCGACCCGTGGCGGGCCAGACGTCACGATGTGGTGTGTGACAAGGTGTCGCACCGGCGTAGGGTGAGTGGCGGCTGCAGTCACCCGCGGAAACTCTCGCAGTAGCGCGGAGAAGGGCGATCCGCTGGCGACGGTACGCAGCCCCAGCGAGCTGATGGAGGTGGGCGTCCCGTGTGCACAGACTCGGCCCGACGCGTCCCGTAGGACCTGCTGACGCAAGTCGACAGCTAGGTGATGGTGCGCCAGGAAGTCGGCACCCAGGATCGGCGTCGCGACGTCCGCGATGATGAATGTCCAGTCGAGAGCCGTGTCACCTCCCAACTGCACTGCATGACGGAAGCATCCCAGCGTCCTGACCAACGAACCATTGGCCGCCTCCAGCCGAGGGAGCAGCTCCGAAGTGACGCGCGCGTCGTGTGGCACGACGGCAGGCGGCACAACGCTCACCTGAGCGCCGGTGTCGATGAGGAGCGGTCGGGAGAGGCGGCTGTCTGTCACATAAAACAGCTGCGCCAGATGCGGTGGGCCTGATACCGTAGGCGCTGGCAGCGTCAGGCCTGTCTGTTTACCGAGCCCCAGGTGCATGGCTCGGAGCAGTTGCGGGCATCCGCACCGAACCTCCGGTGGTACCAGCAGTAGCCAGCTGGAGAGGTGTCGCGCTGTCGCACTCGTGGTCTGGACGCCGAGCGGGAGCCAGAGCGTCGAGCGGTGGGCGCCGCAGACCGATGCGGCCGGGCCATGGCCTCTTCCAGCCGCCGATTGGAAGTCTCCAGGCGGCTGACTATGGCAGTCAGGCTGACGATTGCGGCGTGGAAGTCGGACGTGCTGCTGGCGGGTTGTGGCGGCGACGGATGCTCGGCGGAAGTGGCCGAGACTGCGGCGATGATGTCGGTCGGTCGAGAGGCCTCGATAAACCGATCGGCCGCCTCTGCGAGGTCTTCCAGTGGCGTGGCCTCTGGCAGGAGGGCGAGTGCGGCCCGTGCCAATCGCGGCAGCCGCTGCAGGAAGAGAGTCCGCAGCAGCCCGCTGTCCGTGGGGGCGTCGCCGGCCGTCAACTGGCCGCGCATGTCGCGGAGCAGCTGGGACGGCGTCCTGTCTCCGAGCTGCTGGTGGCGCAGCAGGGCCTCAAGGCGACTAGTCCGTGACTGCGCCAGCCTCTGGCGCAGGGCGGCGCAGAGTGCGTCAAAGTTGCCCGGCTGCCCGATGACCACATCGCGGACTTGCGATGCGATGGCCATGGGCAGGTTGGCCACCAACAACTTGAATTTGATGGCTGGTTCGGTGATGCCAGCAACATCGAACGCGCAGTCCACCTGTACCAGCCACAGCTCGGCTTCCTCAGGAGAGAATGAAGGGAGCCGGAACGACGTCATGGGACGCGGCGGCGCACTGTCGGGGGCGCTTGCCGGCGAGAAAGACATCACTAACACACGGCAGTTGCGCTCGCTGCGCCAAATGTCACCCTGCCGATTTCGCGCGAACGTCTCGCTGAGGTCCCCAGGGCGACAGAAGCGGATGGGCGTGCGACGAGTGGAGGGGCAGGACCGGTCGGACACGCGGATAGTGGAGGCAGAACTGAACGGGGCGTGCGGAGATTGGGCAGAGACACACAGCGGCTCCCCAGATCACGTCGGGGTCACCAATGTAGCGCCTAGGGGTGCGTGTGGATGTGTGGGAGTAAGGGAGTAAGGAGTAAGGGATCTGGGAGAACCACAGAGAAACGCCTTTACCAATTGACACCTAGACCGTGCACAGCAGTGCTGTACAGGCCTCTCAGTGCGGACCGGCGTCTCATGGGGATACCTACGCTGCCGCTGCGGAGTCGCGTCGCCACCTCTGCCGGAGTCGCGTCGCCAGCGCCCAGTAAAACCACTCGCTGGGTCTGGGTACGAGAACTGCTTTATTGCTCACATAGCGGAGACTCATCCTAACTAGAACATACCTTGGGTTCTAGTTAAGGCACTAAGGTACACAGCTATGGAAAAGTAAGTGCAAGTGGGTTAAGTATACAAGTAAGTCGGCTCAGTGAAGTGGAAGGCTATTAAGTCAGGTGGCTGCTGAACATAGTGCATTGGAGATGAGCGGAGAAATAAGTTGAAACGGGCCTGGATGCATAATTAACAACACTGCCCTCTAGCGTCAATAGAGCGAACTACAAGTTGAGACACTAGATGGCGGGCGCGCGCTCACCAGCGGCTACGAGTTACCAGCTGGCCGCCAGATGGCCGGCGGATCCGCATCCGCTACAGAAGCTTTTCACTTTCAGCACATGTGTCTGCGTATTCTTCCGAGCTTATTGCCATTTTGAAGGCTCTATGTTGCACTGAAGTATCAGACGATCTACTTACATTATTTTTACGGATTCGTTAAATAGCATTTTAGCGATGAGGACATACAATCCGCCAAACCCCATTATATGGGACGTTTTCAGTCATTGTCACTCAGTGAAGTTTTAGGCAACGACTCGGATATTGTTCGGTCTGGGCGACTTTTTACTACCTCGCTGAAAATCATTTTCAGTAATATACGTATCACGTTGAAAACGTTGAATGTTGTCATACCTTATTTTATGTACAGTTCATTATACTGACTAATATTCTGCAAGATTAACTAGCTAGCATGTGCGATATTTCGACGTGTAAATAAGTTGTATTGCTCTGGGCGCTACATACAAGTTGCGGTCAATGCGTCCTAAAGCCTATAACTAACTAATACTGACCCACAAACAACTAACTAACTGACTCGACGCAATACAAGTGGTCATTTTCCGAATAGATATAATCTCCCATGATCAATTTAATGACGACGGCGGATCTTCGAGACACCCGTTCTCCCACGACCCGCGTGTCGATCACGGGCAGCCGACAACACGGTGTGGTGCGGACAACGGCGCGGACAACGGCGCGGACAACGGTGTGGACAACACCTTGGCCGGTGCACGTTTCTCGCGCTACGGCGAGCCGGCCACCATGCGCCAGACGTGGGCGTACGCGGCCGGATCGGCAGCCACACGCTCGGGCCGCTCCGACTCGAGACGGTGCAGGATGTCGTCGTACACGCGGCCGTCGAAGTAGGCGGTGGGCAGTGCGTCGGCGGCGGCCAGCGGCCAGCCGCACACGGTGAGCGCGTGCAGCACCGCCAGCACGCCGCGCATGTACAGGTTGGTGGCGTACACGACGCGCACCGTAATGCCGTGCAGCGGCGTGTCGTCGACCTCGTCCAGGGTCAGCCGGCCGGACATGGCGGTCAGCAGGAATGCGTGCATCTCGCGCTCTCGGAGCGGCGCCGGCGGCTGTTGCTCGCCGTACCGCTGCAGGTAGCGCAGCACGGCCACCGGCACTACCAGCCGCCGCTCGAGCGATCGCACCGCGTCCACGGTCCACGTCGGGTCCACCATTCGGCAGAAGGTGGTCCAGCGCAGGTGGCCGTCGCCGTCCGCGCCCCACAGGTCGCTCAGGCACAGGGCAGGTATGCCTGCGAGCCGGTCGGTCGGAACAAACTCCACGGGATCGCTGTCACTCCATATGTCGTGGAACGCCACGCCGCTCAGCTGCAACGCTGGAAGAGCAACGCTCAACACTGCCATCGTGAGCCCGTTGAAGACTTCCATCGACGACTTGGGGTGGAGTTCCTTCTGGAAATACCGGACAAAGTCCTGGTAGGACGGCTCATCTGTAAGCGCGAAGCCCCACATCAAGCGCAGCAGGAACCGTGTCCCTTGGCCGCCGTTTGACCTTGCTTTCACCGTTTCCGCCAACTGGGGTTCCACCTCGACTCGCCCTTCCGTTCCGGTCTCCACCTCCACTTCACAAAGTCGAAACACATCCAAGCTCTCCTGAATCAGCCTCAGAGACAGCCGTACTCCGGTCAACGCATGGATGGACGTAGCAAGCTCTTCGCCGCTTTGTCCGCTCGCTTTCCTGCACAGCCTAGCTAGTGGCTGGATGAAGTCGGCAAGACGAGGTCTCCGGTGTCCAGCATACGGCGCTCGACCGCCACGCTTACGGCCAACCCCGGGTGCACGAACCCCGACCACGCTCAAATGGAGGTCTTTCAACTCTTCCCATGGGTAGACGCCGCTGGTGCTTGCGCTCAGAGTGGCGAGTAGTGGCAGGCGATCGACAGGCACATCCAGGAACCGTGCCAACATCTTTCGATCGTAGTGTACGGTGGTGAACGTGTCGAGATCCAGGTGTTTCAGCGATAAATAGGCACTGTCCATGTCGTACATCAGAAAATCAGTGTTCTGGCCGAGTATCAGGACGGCTGAGTTGCGCTTCGCGAAGTGAGCCACCCCATCGGCCGCGTGATACGAATGCACAATCTCGACATCGGCACTGATATTCTTGAGCATAATCGGCAGCAGTTCATACACGGCCGTCTGGGGAACCTTCTGGAGATTGCCGGAGAGTGCATGCTGATTTTCCATTTCCATTTTCTTCAGCGTCTCCATGATGGTGATTTTATCATTCACATGACCTCTTAGATTGTACCGCTTCGAGTCGACGGCTCCACTCGTGTGAAAGACTACGGCTAATTTGCCCACGCGACGCTGAATTCTTCGCACGAATGTCTGGAGACGAACGTGCAGGTTGAGCCACTGCCCGCCCCGCAGGCGATCTTCCTTTGCAAGGAATCTAGCCAAGTTGTTTCCGTCGACCACAGCGAGCTTCAGCAATCCTGGATTCGATGTCAGGAAAGAGGATACAACTTCGGAAACATGTAGTTTCGGCGCTAAACCATGGGTTTCCAAGAACGTTTCCAGGCCGCAAATACCCATGTCGATGCGTTATTCCCGATGTTGGTGATCACAGCCGCGAATTATGCGCTTCAGGCTGTGTGCGATAAATTCAATATCCTTGAGCAGTAGTTGTAGTCAAAACATGTCCAAACGTTCTCAACGCTCCTTTACCAACGGCTGCCGTTGCGCCCGTCGTGCTCGGGCTTAACCCCTGCGAAAAGACACATTTAAGAAGATCAAGAAAAGCGGATGAATTTTGCAGGCTTAAACATTACATCAAGTAGTAAAATCGTTAATTGATTGTGAAAAGCACAACTTGCCGGCGGTTCGATTTGGTAGGCGTCCTAGATATGCATTTTACACGACGCACCGATTTCTAATTTATCCAGAAGTGATTAGCGCTGCACGGCAGTGATAGGATATGATGTTGAGCAATCGAGGCGTGCATCAAAATGTGACACCACAAAAATACCTGGAAGCTTCTCGATATTTCCTGACAAGATCACTTCCTCGTTGCACACTTGGCTCCCTCACCAAGCATGGGTCTTGCCACTCTCGCCACGTGCAGAGGGGGCGGAGCGGAGGTTTTCCTTTCTTGCACACAATCGCTACATGCTACATGGTTACACAGTCCCCCAGCGTCAGCCACACAACACAGCCTGGTTACTCGTTTCACAGTCCCCCAGCATCAGCCACACAACACCGCCTGGTTACTCATTACAGTCCCCCAGCATCAGCCACACAACACCGCCTGGTTACTCGTTTCACAGTCCCCCAGCGTCAGCCACACAACACCGCCTGGTTACTCATTACAGTCCCCCAGCGTCAGCCACACAACACAGCCTGGTTACTCATTACAGTCCCCAGCGTCAGCCACACAACACAGCCTGGTTACTCATTACAGTCCCCCAGCGTCAGCCACACAACACCACCTGGTTACTCGTTTCACAGTCCCCCAGCATCAGCCACACAACACCGTTTGGTTGCATGTTACACAGTCCACCACTGTTTGTTTATTGGTTGGTTCACGACACACTTTATGCACATTCACGGCTAATGGCGCCGCCCACACTGTTTCGCCGGGGGGCCGCGGGATTGGGAAATGTTCTGAGCGGCGCTAGAGTCGAACCCGGGACCTTTGGTACCCATAGCCCGACACCTTAACCACTCGGCCATCCCCGCCCCCAGTCCACCACTGTCGGCCGTGCAACCGCGAGTCCCAACTTCAGCGCAGAGACAGCGAGCGATGCGCACCGGGCATCACATATATTAATGCTATAAGGAAAGCGAGCAGCATAGGGCAGGTAAGCCCGGCGGAGGCCGGGCGTCCTGACCTAGTCCCAACTTCAGCGCAGAGACAGCGAGCGATGCGCACCGGGCATCCAGCTGGGCAGCAGGACGATCAGTGACATCCACCAGGTGACCACCGGCACCGGCACGTGTACAGACATTCGGAGGAGTAGGCGCGGTGATCCAGCGTGGAGTCAGCGTGTGACCCAGTCAGCCAGCAGCTGGTGCAGGCTGACGGCCGTTCCACGCAGGCTTGTGCAGACCGATGCCACAGGCTCTGGTTACGTCGGCTCGCTCTGCATTGTTGTGGCAATCGCAATCGTTGACCGTGGTCGCGCGCTGGGTTGCCTGGCAATTCGTTCCCCGTGTCGATGCTTTTTAGGATTCGCACTCTTGCTTGGTCGGTGCGTGTGAGCATCTCGCACTCGCATTACAAGCAAATCACCGAAACATGTATTACAATTCCCAACATTTGACAATTATGTGCATTGAAGGTCGGGCAACTGCACCAAAGCCCAGTTAGGTGTTATAATAAGCTAGTCACCAAATTAATAACAAATATGTGACCAAAGTAATTAAAGAGTGGTGCATCATGCCCTCAACCAACAAATATGGATATCTGTAAACCTAGCTGCAAGATGAATACAGCTCCCTCAAAATCATGGTTAGATCTCATTCCTTGGAAAATTAGACACCTTTCCAATCCTCTCGCTCCGCCACGAGCTGAGGCAAAGCATTAGCTGCCCAGCCCGTTGCCATCGCTAGCGGACCAGGCAACTGCCATAATAGGGTGTCGTTCATGTTCATGCTCATGAATCTAAGATTAGTGTACAAAAAGGACTACTTCATTGCTGCCCAGGCATTGTGGCAGCTATAGGGGCACACAAGTTACGAATAAATATGACTCACTATACATGAAGGCATATACCAGACAAGACCCAGGGTAAGCCATTTTCAAACCCCTGTCTGATCAGTAACATTCTGCTCCTGCCACCTTTTTTTAATTTAAAAAAAATCAAATTCCCCTACCCATTAATAGGTAGGCAGGAGTGCCCTTCAATGCCCGTGCGACCTAATTACGTTAAATTCCAAGGGTGAGAGGTAGGTCGTGGTAAGCAAATCAAGGCAGGTCACACTACTCACCGCTACTGTTTCTTGCTAGACAGATCCCGCCACCAGATATTAGTAAAAGATGTTCCTGAAGCCCTCTCAGACAATTAGCAAGGCTAGTAACGTCTTCGAGGGCTCCAAAAAAATAACTGCTATAGGCGTTAATGGGGAAATAATACAAAATCATAACCTTGCACATGCATTTCCTAAACTACTACTACACTAAGGAGAAAGGACGACCAAGTATTAAGAAGAAGAAAGAAAAGAAAACATGTTTCTTAAACGAAAATGTCCGAATGATACCAGATCACCACGCATAGCACATTACCATTACCAACATATTATTGAAAAAGTTCATATTTTCTAATAATGTATTGTCTGATGTGTTTCTTCAAGATCATTTTACTCCTAGGTACATCATCAATCCTGTGGAAGTGAGAGCAGATTATTTTATTCCAGGCTTTTGGTGCAATAAAGGGTAATGAAAACATTCTATAATTGATATCGGAAAAGGGTATTTGAAAATGTTGTCTAACTCTGAGGCCACCACAGCGTGGGAAAAGTGGTTCGCTGACCTGGAGTCGGAGAATAAAAAAATTGTATCGGAGCCCTCCAAGAAAAAGAAGATATTCCTGCCCATGGAGTCGGAGAATAAAAAAAATGGCCTCGGACCCCCTCCTAAAAAAACAGAAAGCTACTGGTGTCAGAGCCGAAAAAAAAAGATGATTGCTGAAAAGCATACAAGCCGCTTACTTACAAGCATACTTACACCCCTTTACTGGACCCTAAGTCACTTCAATCACGCCCACTTAATTCACTCGCACTTACTAGGTTTTTCTCCGGAAAGCTCTCAAAACTTTGTCTCAACCCGAGTATACCCAACCAATCGAGACAAAGATCTTCGCACAAAGGGAAGGGGACAAAGCAGCGAGGCGAAAGGCGCGGTCAAAGTGTGGTCGCTGTGTAAACATGACTGCAACATTTACACAATTTCAAGACCGCTGCTTGACCTCAATTCCTGTCGCCTGTAATAGGAATTCATACGTCAATACGGTGTTACCTTTTTTCTTCAGTTATATGGGAATCAATACACTGAAGATATATGTTCCTAATCATGAAATTACGTTGTCTTTATCCTAGATGAAAACATGAATCGGGCGAGACCGCCCCAATAATTTGTTAATTCTCCTACTCTAGTACTGATATCGTCCTGTCCTAACGGCGACGTATCCCAAGGGTGGTCAAATGATGAAATGATAGATTTTCGTAACTATTTTAAATGACGTCTATTTGTGACCATAAATGGCCCGGAGAACGTTTAAACTCCGTACATGCACAGTTACTGCAGTTGCTGAAGTGATAAAACGATTATTCAGATGCTTTTCTCTTGATGGGTTACTGTAGTTTTGCGAATTGAGGTGGAATTCATACCAAAGTAACCCAAGGTCTTTTGCATTTGTTTAAGCATTTACATGGCTCTCAAAAATAGGTCTTCTGCCATCAATGAAGTTCGCTAGTTGGTGCTATTTTATGCATTTCAATTCGAAATTGAATGCTCTATTTCATGAAATAAACAGAATTACTGAAAACGGTCTGAGATGTCCAGAATTACGTTCTCTGATAGTCTCCGATTGGAATGCGGCTGGAGAACAGGACATCGGGTCCGATATGTGAGTATTTGACGTCATTGTGCATATTTCGAGTTTCACTATGGTGGCAAGATATGGCAGCAATACGAGAGGTTCCGCAATGGAGATTTTTTGGTGTAACGCCAGTATTTCCCGGAATTATGAAGAAGAATCGTGGTATATTCCAATCTTTCCTTCTGAAGAGTCATATCGACAGTATTCTGAAAACATACGAAAACCTAATCCCTCATATCTTTGTTATTCAGAATGAGACGAGATTGGCGCAAGCCGAATTACGATTCATCTGTGGTTACAGAGTGATGGTGCTGGGCCGCCGTCCTGCCAGTGTGAAAATATCCTGGAGAGTAATAGGTTGAGGTATTAACTAGTTCCGAAATTTACATTATTTTGTTCTCTATTATTTTGATGCTATGTCGATGCTTTTGTTTCGTTCGGATTTGGGGGCATCGTGCACACCAACGATTACCTGAGTACCCCCCCCCCACGATTTCGGCCTTGATTGGGGCTTAGACTGAGCCAGGACATAGTTTGTAACTGTGCGATCCGTACCTATCTGATATAAACAAGGTCTCCACCACAAATGTGTGGGATTTTGCAGCAACATTTACTTCATGTCATTTCCTTGCACCTTCAATATGAGTTCTTCCAGGCAAAAGAAATATAGGTATAGCCAGAATTTAATGTATTTATTCCAAGCATATTTGCAGATTCATACACACCTGCATAACATGCAATATGTTTGACACATGCACAATGCAATCCCAACAACCACCACAAAGTTGTAGGTATTCTGATATAACATGATATGCTTCCTGGGCAATTGACTGCAACCTGCATTTCATGCCTTATGACCTGCTATGCCATGCTCTTCTGTTCTGTTGTCCAGGCTTCTAATTTGTATGATGGACTGGAAACTGCAACTGTATTGTTGGAGCTCGACTGAGATCCTGGAAACAAAATGTCATCTATTATTGGCACGTTTCATTCGGAGAATAAAAAAGTTCAACATTTGCAGTCACAATCCTGGAGAATAAAATGCCCTTAGGTCTCCATACTCCAGGAGAGGCCCAAAATTCACACCCTAGGCAACCATGTTCATAAAGTTGAAACATATTAGAAAGAGGTGCTGGTAATGATTGATTTAGAAAACCTAGCATGATGTAAATACATTGCTCATCAACTATGTCCAGAAGCTTTAGAACTCTATATTTAATAAACAATTCATTTGTATGGTATAAGTACGGTTTCTTATCAACAATCCTAATGACACGCTTCTGCAACCTAATAATTTTATCAAGCTTAGAGTGATATGTACTTCCCCAGACAACAAAAAAAATATAAAAAAATAAAAAAAATAAAGAAAAAAAAAATTTAAAAAATAATAAAAAATCTTAATTTTTTCTTATATTTCTATTATTTTTTAAATTTTTGGAAAGGATGTTTTTTTTTTTTCTTTTCCTTGTTTTTTCTCAACAAAAAATACAACTAATTATTTTAATAAACCTCTTCCCTTTTATTATAGGAATTTTTTTTTTTGACTTGAAGGTCATCACATGGTTTCCTGGAAAAATTTGATATCCAGTCTTCTCAGCATTAATAGATAATCTGTTGGTATGAAACCATGTAATTATTTTGGGTATTACCTCATTTACTTTACTTTGTAATTGAGAATGGTCATTAGCGGTAATAGTTACGGCAGTGTCGTCTGCAAATAGGTAAAAGTTACCCAAATTGGAAACTTTGCAGAGATCGTTAATGTATAGAGTAAATAGCAGAGCTCCAAGAATCGAACCTTGAGGAACACCTTTTGTGATATGTAATGGTTGGGAGATGATGTCATGTATCTTGGTTCATTGAGATCTATTTGATAGGTATGAGGCTAACAGTTTATATATATTTCCTCTAAAGCCAATAAAGTTAAATTTTTGTAACAAAATGCTGATGCTGACGGTGTCAAAAGATTTTTTTAAATCAAGATACAGAGTACAAACTAATTTATTACTTACAAGTGATTTAGTTACTTCGTTATGCATCAGAGCAATTGGCATGTATGCGCTGTTTTTTTCTGAAGCCGAATTGCAATGGGTGCATGACATTATTTTCATTTAGAAATGATGATACCCAAAAGTGTATTAATCTTTCCAGTACTTTCGAAAATATTGGTAGCAAAGAGATTGGCCTATAATTAGTAAATGTATTATTTTCCCCTGCTTTATATACAGGAATTATAACTGCAGATTTTAATCTATCAGGGAATATTGGAGTGTTCAGACAAATATTAAAGAAATATGTTAGATGTTGCAAAATACTTCTAAATGTTCCAATCAAAATTTTTGGACTAATTTTATCAATACCTGCACCAACAGGGTTCAAAATCTTAATAATGTCTTCAATTTGAGCTTCATTAACAGAAGGAATATTGTTAATGCTTGCATAATTAGGGTGTGTAAGATAATTTAATGGACTGATATGTGTCGCAGGTATTTTTGTTTCCAACTCACTACCTATCGTTGAAAAAAATGTATTAAATGTATCAGGTATTTGTTCATTTACACAGGTAGCCCCAGAGTTATCAGCAAAACACATTGGAGGAACTGTTTGCAATTCATTCTTGTTGATAATTTCCTTGAAATACCTCAGGGTTAAAATAATGGTTTTTCGTTAGATGTGAGAAGTCGAAACGAGCACAATAAGATGTCGAAATTTGTCATGCAATTAGTGACATAGGCTTTTAATGTCTTTCAGACTCATACTTGAGCCAATGGTGTAGGTACCTATGACAGCACCTTTATTATCTGTTTTCAGATTCATAATTTAGGAAGAGCTACATTCGGGACATGGAGAATTATCCTATGCTACAAGCTGGAAATGCATGCCACATCACATTAAAGACCATCATTTTCTTGAAATTCGTGTTACGGAAGATTCGTGTATTACCATACCTTATCGAGAGCATGGACATGTTACTGATGAGCGAGATACTGTTAGAAAGGAGACATACTGTTAGACTGATGAGCGACTTCATAAGCATCCATCAAGGAGCAGGATGTCGATACTTCTTGGAGAGGGATGTCGATCGAGTGTTCAATAAGTGGTATATTCCACCCTCTTTCACGAATAATTTAACACTGAAATACCTCCATGTTTTTTTTGCCATCACCTTTGCTATCCTGAAATGCCCTCTTGTAATATAATCGTTTCGCATCCCTAAGCACATTGCAAAGCATGTCCCTATACATTTTGTATTTATTTTCATTCAGTAAAGTTCTATTCCTAATATATTTTGCACATAGTATATTTTTTGTATTTATTGAACACAGAAGTGCAGGGGTTACCCATGGTTTAATTGGATTCTTTCTTCTACTGGGTGTAAAAGTTTTAGATAATTTTCTAATACCTGTTTCATAAGCCTTAATAAGTTTGTTGCATGCTCGATTAGCATCAGTCTCATCTTGAAAGGCTTCCAAGGTACTAATGAGGTGATCATTTAAATCACTTATTTTATTCTTATCAAAGACTGTCACTGAATGTCTTGTTATAGTTGTGCTTTGAATTAATGACAGATTAAGAAAAACTTGAAAATGATCCGATGAATCATGAAGTAGAATTCCTGAATTGTTCAAGACATTAACATCATTTATAATTATATTATCCAAAAGGGCATCAGAATTATTATAAATCCGGATCGCTTTCGAGATGGTTGGGGAAAATCCATACGTATTTAACATATTCATAAAACTAAGTGTTGGTTTATCAGAGTGATATTTCAAAATATTGTAATTGAAGTCCCGTGCTATGATACATGTACACTTTGTGTTTTCCAATGAATCAAGTATTTATTCCAAGTAGTCCATAAATAAAGTATGGCTCAGGTTTGGAGGTCTATATATTTCCCCCACTAGGAATCTCTTTGCTGGTACACCCAACTTCATTTTGATTTCCAGAAAACTTGTCTCAATATGATCACTCTCCAGGTCTTTTCTTTCCCTAGCCTCATATCTATTACTTTCATATATTGCTGTACCTCCACCTTCACCTTCTTTTCTACTAGATGCAAAAAGATTACAATTTTTTAGACTAAAGTATTGCTCTAAATCTTTCTTCAACCATGTCTCTGACACACAAATAACTGACCAATCAACTTCCAAATTTGGTAGAAGATTAAAACATTATCAAATTTATTCTTGAGGGACCTTGCATTGATATGAAGTACTGAGAACCCAACATTCAACTTAAGTGGTTGAGGTAATGAATAATATTTACACTGTGACAGTATATGTTCATGAGGAGGGTCTTTATCACTCAAATCATTCCGTAGCAACTCCAATGTAGCTCCTTCAAGTTTAAGCCCACTCATTAATCAGGGAATGAGCCAACTGGAAATGGGGGATTAGTTCTGGAAATGGAAAACTTGTAATAATAATTGCGCATGAACAATGAACTGGAACACAAAATGGACAATGAATGATTGGAAAGTAAAATGGAAAAAGGAAATTAGAGGTAAAGCTCACACCATTAAGAAGCATAGTTAGAGAAACAAATCTAGATCGTTTTATGCTTAGATAAGATGATAGAGGAGCAAGGATTCTATTGCAAGTGAAAGGAACACTTGCCAGGACCATGTGTGGGAAGTTGTCAACTATCCCTGCAGCAGTAAACTTCAGGAATACCAGTTGTCCACGACACCCCTCCCTCCATAGGTTGCAATTTACAATTTAATGACAATAACATCACCAGGCAGCATGCTCTCTCATATGTCAACATGATGGTAGATTAATACATGTTCAATGTTCAAAATAAAACAAAAAATGTCAGAGTGAAATGATTATAAGCAATTCAGCAAGTGGAGTATAAACTATGAGCTGGAGTACGAAATTTTGAGCTGGAGTACAATAGCTATGCAGTTGCTGACAATTTTGTATGCATAAACATCTTGACAAGCTAAGCCATATACAACATTTTGTCGCACTAAAAAATGAGTAACTAAAATATGGTACAGTTAACAGCAACTATTTCAAGACTGCACGTTAAATTGAATTGAAAATGTTCATCGGACGAGAGCATCCGTGGTTCTTCATCCTGACCCAAGTCAGTAGGCCATTAGGACCCATATCATATGCGCTCAATTGGATCGGGAATTATCGCGACAATTTCACCGGTCTCACCGGTTGGTCGATGTTGCGGCTTCACGTCACACTCAGATGCTGGCGTTGGCGTCGCCCGCTTTTTATCCTGGCAGGGATGGCGAGCACCGCGGAGAATATAATATGAACCGCCGAGCCGAGGCACAACACCACTCAGGTGATTGACATCCAACATCACCCTCTGCACCCGGCAAACAGAAAACGTGGCGATGGGTCCCAGTCGCGATGAGCCGGTTTTACAGCAGAAATTTCCTCATAGGTCACGCGGTCTCAGGAACAAGGTAGAGGTAGAAGACCCGGCATAATGATCTGCATAAACTAAAAGCGACCACAAAATCTGCTTTTTAAAAAATCAGTTTTAATAAAGAAATATGTTTTACTACTCATTCTGCTGAAATAAATATAATTAAACTTGCGAACATCAGCAAATTGTAATATGCTTTCTGATTTACGTGGAGACTGCACCCGGCTCTACGGAATATGACAGCCAACAAAGGACTGCCAGATACAAAATTGGCGCTTTGGTTAAATTAGCGAAGGATGAGATTATAAGCCAACTTCATTAGCAATGGTAGAGCAAATGATAACAAAGGTATACTTAATCGATGTCAACCAAGCATATAAATGCATACCTGACACTCCTGGCCAGCTCACACCGCACACCTAAAAATGTTCACCCAGGAGTAGGACGTTCGTGCAACTATTAATGTCATTTCCCGACTATTGGGATATGGGTTTTGCAACATAAGATGTTTTAATGAAAATTATACTAAAACAATCCGTCTAAAATAGTTTTATTTTCACCACCAAGGAACAGTTACTTTGCATGAAAAAGATGAGAAAATTGATCGAAGCCAATTCTTATTAATATGAACCCTCGCCGTCTCTCTGGTCAGATCCCCACACCCCCACACGTCTGGGGGGGGGGGAATAGTAACGCTCCCATCTAAAATCCAAACTAAGCGTCGCACGAACACAGAGAGGTGTCATCGAAAAGCGCTCGACGAGTAGGGTCCGGATCCACTCCTCAAAAGTGACGTCACAAGGGGGGCTAGATTTTCACATGACACGACTTATGTTGTGTTTTTGGCTCTGGAGAGTTTATTTTGGGGGATATTTGAGAAAAAAATACTTTGAATCGGAAAAGGACAGCGAAATCGACTAGGGCCATCAAATTTGTTGGCCCCACAAACACATCTATTTTTCTTAAAAATTGCAAAATTTCGAATTTTTAAGTTTTCTTTGAGTTTCCATTTCTAATGGGTAAAGCAGACCAAGAAACATTATTGGAAGCTAACGTGCTCCAATAAAAATTGCTTACTTTAACTAGAATCATTGATCCGAACTCCAATGTGCAAATATGCAAAATTAATAAGTAGTCAAAAACGGAAAAAATGAACAGTTCTTCTGGTACGTTGGGTTGCATCCCTAAAGATAAGCAAACGCTGAAGGTTTCATTAAAATATCTCTATCTGTTAAAGCATGACGCGTCTGGTTGAACCTTTTTGGAGGTGACCTCACTTGACCTCGATGTGACACTTGACCTCACTTAACCCGTTGATCCTAGATTGACCTGACTTCAAAGATTTTGAAACAGCTTGCCAAATTGATGGGAAAAGGTATGCCAAAATTTGGCGCGCTGCCGCGCGCCGTTCATTCACTATCTGCGAAAAACCTAGGGGGAGAGGGGCGGTTAAAGACCCCCAAGACGGGACGGATTAAAGTTCCTGGATGTACTTATTTGGTTCATGTCTGGAATGTTTAGTTGATGCAAGGATCGACTTGGAAGGATTAAGAGCGGCTAGACGGGAGAGCAAATTGCCGCTGTAAAACCGAATAATAGTCGGTTTTATTATTGCTGTTGATTAGAGCTGGTCGGATTCGCTTACCCCAGCGCTAGAAGTACAGCTGACCACCGGGCCGGCAAACAGGAGATGGGTCGGAGTAAGATTGGTACAAGTACTACGGACCCTTCACTGACACTGATGAACTCCAAATGCAGTTATATTTACAGGTACATGATTTATCCTCGCACACTTAGAACAAAAATAATTTGACAGTCATGAATAAGTGCACAAATGGCATTGGTGCCTCGGTGTAAGCGCCTCGGAGAACTTCCTTGCTCCGGAGACGCTTTTAGTAAATTTGAAGTTATTTTTTGTTTGCACTGAACATGCTCATTGTGTCTAAAAAGTTGTCTCTTGAACAAAATGACCTTCGATTGCGCGTTCAAAGCACGTTAATAGCCAAACGAGTTTTCAATATTTACTCCGGCGATACCAAGAACCCCAGATTTCCCAACTACAGATTTCTGGTACATCTTGGCACGCACTCCAGCACAAACATATAATAATAAATATGCAATACATTTTAATTAATATAAATATGTAATATATAAGAATACATATTAATAAATATCGAATTCATATTAATAAATATCGAATAATTATCAAATAAATATGGAATTAAATATCGACTATATTCACAAATATGTCTTTTCACATGACCTCCTCCGCCGCCATTGTGCGGAGACGTTTTTAGCGCAACACCAACAGTGTGCTCACAAAAAAAGGCACGGTTTGTACTGTCTTTCGAAGCTGTATCGAGGTCATTTACGGGTAGGCGCGCATAGTCTGCTGAAACTGCTAGTTGTTTTCTGGTATGGACTTTGAGTGGTGGCACTCGACCAAACAATGTTGTTCTTCCTTTTCTATTCTGCAGTACAAAAAAGTCACAATCCTGCAGTACAAAGTTTGACATGCATGACAGCAACAAAAGCCAGCTTTTCCAACACTGTATTATTGTGCATTAAGGTGTTCACAAGAGAAGTTTTACATACATTTTCCCCCCATGATGCAACAAATATGTTATGTTTGGTGAGACTGTGTTATTTGATGACTTTATAGTTAGCAAATACATACTCAGATTTTTCAGATTTTTCACTGAGAATTCTTGGCGAAATGTGCACCTCTCTTTCAAAAGCCCACCTCCAACTATCAGGCCTCCTTCTTATCATGCCCGATCATCAATGCATCCATTCGTTAAGTTGAGCTTCCTTTTGGTGCCATAAGATGGCAGGAGCATGCGCCCAAATGGTGAAACAAAGGAAAAACACTTTTGTGGTGAATGATGACGTGGATATAAACATGTTATTGGAGTGGGGAGAACTTGGCGACAATGGGGTCCTTGGACAGACTCCATTAGAGGTGGATAAGAGAACAGTGTTTCAGTGAGGTTACTCTTCAGAATTCATGCTTCAAACATCAAAGACATTGTCAGACTTTGTTCAATAATTTATCAATCAATAGAAGAAAACATGCAGCAACAATACCTGTGAAGGACACCAGGCGAAACACATTCAGGCCAAAAGCACCACACCAACACAAACCTCAACATGCTGCCATGAAGTCAGCAACACTCAGCACACTCCAAACAGATGTCCAACAGGATACCCAACAGAGATACAAACTGTGCAAGCTCTGCTGGGGTCTCCATGGTCAAGTGAACTGTGTACCAAGATGCAAAGAAGCAGTGCAACGGATTGACAGAACTCAACCTCTGCACATCATGCAGTGGGCAACACAGTGTCCATGCAAAAAGGGTCTAACATACCCCTGCACTATATGCAATACAAAGACACATATCACTGCACTGTGTGTATCTGACAACAAAACACAGAACCAGCTCTGCTTGATGAACAACCAACAGGGACATCAGTCACTTCTCCCAACAACATCGGTCATCATCCGTTCACCTGAAGGAGTACAACTAACAAGAGCACTCATTGATCATGGGAGTCAAGCCAGTTACGCTTGCCAGCTAGCAGAAAAGTTTAAGTTGGATGGAAAGGGTGTTGCAGAAACATTCGCAGTGAAGACTTGCATAGGAACTCAGGAAAGGGTCTACAGAATCAGAACCCACAGTCACTACCCACTTTTAGTACCACGAAGCACACGGACGACACCCAAACACACACCAGCACTCCCAGTGTGTGAGTGAGTTTTGCCCAAGATAGTTTTGCCCCGGTCCCTGTCAATCAAGATAACTAGAGACAACAGGTACTCCAAAGTTGGCTGTTCTAGTATAGTTAGTTGAAACTAGACAAAACCTACGGAAATTGACGTCATATACCAGAAGCGCTTTTTTATTCCAGAATACTGCTGAATTATATTCTAGTTTTGGACTATACTAATAAATCTACTAAATATGGTGCTTTCATTTTAGCACAATTATGGCGCTTTTCTCACGATTAGTTTCTCCGTTGGTTGTAAAGCATATTAGTCATTCTGTCATGCATGCAATATTGCAGGGGTAATAGCAATTTCTATGCCAGACCAGCTCGGAAGCAACTTTAATAACAGTTTAATTTGTGGTTGGAATGGAAAATTACGCTAAGCTAATTTATGTCCTCTTCTGAAAAAAGTCAAGGCTGGAGCTGTGTGTGGCTTTGAACCGAAAGGCACCATACCCAGAATTAATTTATCCATGGCGTGGTTGATATTGAGAACATACCTCAGACAATTTATGCGAATTAAGGCCTTATACCCACAATGTCAACTTGGTTAGCATGTCATTGATGCAATCTGGTGATTAATGTTAGCAGGTGCGTTGGCCCCCTGTCAGTTATCAATATTGTTTCTGTGTGCTGTATGTAATCATGCAATACTGTGCCATTCACCAACTTGTGGACAATTTGGTAATTGCTTGCCCATTGTATCATGGCTGGTAGTAGGGTAAGAGGGAGTTTCCAAACACTTAATGCATGGAACAAATTGCTCTACTGCTGCTTTTGTGTGGCCAAACCAGTAATTGTACTGTTTACTGAATTTCAAAAAATGAAGATGGTATCCATATTCAGATGGTTCTCTCTATCTAAGTCATCTAACCACTCACATAGAGCTACTTTAAAACATATAATTGTTTTGTAGTGTTGTGCCATATTCTGAACATGAAAGTGGTGGTGCAGGATTACTTCACTGTAGCTTTTGTTGTACCAATTATTAGTAGCCACTAAAAATACTGGTGTAATTGGAAAAAAAAATATCAGACCTTAAAATACATTTTCAGGGAAATATGTACTTTTTAGTTAATATTTGAATTCTTGTTATGCCTTTCCAATGCAAAGTTGATTAATGTGGCTAAAATGTGACCACTCTCACCTGTACTGTGTGAGATGTGATTTAAGGGTTCATTATTGCAGTTTTGAGTGTTTACAAGTGACGTTTTGCACATTTTTTCTTAGGCAAAGCTAAAATGAGGTTGGGATAAGTTAGGCATTTCTTTAGCTTCCTCGATTTTCAGATCGAATTGTTTATGAATGTTTTTTTTTATTGGAAGCTAATTTATGTCCTCTTCTGAAAAAAGGCAAGGCTGGAGCTGTGTGAGGTTTTTACAATTGCACCTGCAGAAGAAGATTTGCATTTTAGTTGAGGTGGCATTTCAAGAAAAAATTGTAAATGCATGTTTCTGAAAGTCATTAAGTTGATATGACCATTGTATTCCAGCGCAAATGCATGCATTTCAGTTCGTAAGTGAAGTAATGCGAAATGTGTTGCTTTGAGTGGGGTAATTGGTAATGAAGGATAATGTTAAATGTATAAACAGTGCATCCAAACCAATGTCATCCATTGAATATATTTTATATCACATATGCAACAATGCTGGTTGAGTTATCACCACAATCCTTCCCCAGTCCAAACATAACCTACCTCTTTTTCAGGAAAAACACTGTTGTTTCTATTCTATCCTCCAAATTCCAAATTGGCGCTACATGACCAATGTAGTCGATGCGCCCTTAAGCCCTAATAACTAACTAACCAAATTCCAAAAACCTTGGTATTTATATATAAGAAGCCCCAATGAAGACAACTTTTTAGACAGATGTATGGACTGAACCTCTTGAAGCTTACTAGCAACTTCTTCCCAGTTTCCTGAAAATATTTTCCATAAACTGTGTTGAATGAAGAACAAGGCTACTTGGGAGTAGTGAAAGATCAGAAGACGACAGGATAGGCAGTCATGCACGGAAAGCCAAAACCAGGTTTGATTATACAAACAAAAATGAATACATATATTTGCATGTGGCTATTTCTAACATTTTTATCATGTTATTCCAGCAGAATAATGGCCAGCCTTTTCTACATGGAGTAATGATAACAGATTCAGCCTAGGATACAAAATGTATGCTTCCATTAACTGAGTTTCTATGTCACGAGGTTAATTAATATACTACGGTGCACAATTGATGCGAGTGTGTAATTAAGGTACAATGGATCTACCATTTCCTTCGTGAATCACGTTCAACATCCAGCATACAATATCAGTAGGTTTTAGATGACCGAACATGAGTATGTTTTAGGAGGTCCAACATCAGTTGTTTAGGTTATATTCAGTTAGGATATTTTTGTAATTTGACCTCAGTGTTCTTTGTTAGTCACCAAAATCCCATTTCCCCACACTTTCCATATTTTCCATATTATTCCATATTATTCCATATTCTCCCCACACTTTACATAACCTCTTATATCTTATGGCGTGGGGATAGCATGTACTGTCATTGTCAACATTAGTGTTTTTCCTAGTGTTTGAAAAATCTTAGTTGAATGATATTAATATTATTTTGTAGTGAAATTACTTTTTTTTCTACATCAGCACATGAACTTGAACTGCCGATTTGCTGAGATTTCATTTCCCATAGAAATGAATATCAGCTTCCTTCAAATCACATCAGATAATGATGTGAATTGAAGGAATGTTAAATGCTAAGCATGGCGGTGGGGGGGGGGATTATGTGTGGCCTGGTCCATGGCCACAAAGAAACCGGCGGACCGATCGCTGAGCACCCATTTGCGTATCCCGAAGATGAACCACGAGAAGCGTTGTGGACTCGCCTCCTAAGCATTAGCGGCCTGACGGTTCCCACAGAGGAATTCTTCCGCACATTCAGAGAGATGGATGCAGCGTTTTGTGTTCACCATGCCCAAGAACCCAACGATCTCAGCAGACATCCAAAGGTCATTGAAAGTTTCAAATAATTCAAATAATTCAAAAAACAAATATTACACGAGACTAAACGTGCGTGTTGCAGTCGCACCGAGTGAATGTCAAGCTCAACAACTGATATGTGCCTGTGTTTGTGAAGTCGGTAGAGCGTAGCCTGTAGGTTTACACGTACTCATCGTCCCACTACGGTGCTCGTGAGTAGTCTGTGTATGTGTGCATGTCGAGTTGTTCTCAGCCACAGATGTCACGATGAGGATGTTCCATCTATTTTTGCCAGTTCGTCCGATTTTATAAGGTGCCAGATATGTACGTACTGTAATGTACGTACATATCTGGCAATCTCCTGGCAATCTGGCAGATCTGGCAATCTACGTAATGTACGTAGGTATTGTAATGTATTGCCGCAATGTAATCTCATTAAGTACCGTGGCTTACCTGCACCTGCTACCGATAACCTCTTATGTCACGCGTTTGGTGGAGCCGCGGTAGCTTAGTTCGTAGGGTGTTGGGCTCTTGACCGCAAGATTATGGGTTCGAGTCCCGCAACCAGCGGAATTACCGAGTCCACCCGCGACCAATCGGTTTGAGAAGTTGGCGACGCTATATGGCCTAGCAGTTAATTGCGTCGTAAAGGAACCCAAGGGTCTTTTTCTGCTTCATGTGTTTTCTTCTCCAAATATAGGTCTTGCGTTGTGCTTCCTCAATATATCGTTTTAATACGCACTCTGTTGGGCGCCTGCATATATATATATATATATTCATGTGCGCAAAATGACGAACGCAGTCCACGCGCCCAAAATGCACATTCACTTCCACCACAGAGTACACGACCGAGAAATGGGCAGTGGGAGTGAGGGCCTTCCTCAATCTTGGCAGTCTCGTCTTCTCCAGATGCATGCTCCTCGTATTAAAGTCTGATTGATAAACAACTTTTGTTGCCGTATTTATGTCGTGCTGTACTGCAAAAGGCGTGATTTTTTTTTTAATTTAAAATTTAGTCCCAGTTGTTGCTGGGGTGGCTTTAGGAACCAGGGTTCTATTGCTAAGCAGAGCTTGTTGCGTGAACCCTCGCCCCACCACCCGATCCACGAATTCCTTTTCAACCGGAGAATTTTGATCGAAAGTTTACCGTGCCGTCAAAACACCGACACGGCCGCCCGGTAGCTTGTCCCCGGCCTTATCGGGCCAGTTGCCAACTCACACTCCCGGCCGGGGGCTAAACGCGAGCGCGCGAAGCGAATCGAACCCTGTGTTGCCAGGACAGGGGAGACCAGCACAGGCCAGCGCTCTAACCAACTGAGCTACCGGGGTGGCATTTCAGGTTGCACGACGCGAATAAAGAAATCATATTTTGAAAGGAAACTATTTTCTTTAGTTAATAATGGAACACACTTAATTAAAAAGATGTATGGTATTACATGGTAATTTTCCATTCCAACCACAAATTAAACTGTTATTAAAGTTGCTTCCGAGCTGGTCTGGCATAGAAATTGCTGTTACCCCTGCAATATTGCATGCATGACAGAAGTTTGATTCACATTGCGTCAGCGACGCAGCCAATTCATTTCGACTGACAATGCCGAATAACGGTGTGCGAACATGGGCAAAGCCACGGTGGGGAATGAACGGGGATGCTTCCCCAATCTTGCCAAGTTCCGCGTTAAGCCTTTGACAATGCATGATAATCGAACCGAAATCCTCATGCGGACATCTAAAATCCGTCTTAGCGCTTACGGGTTCCACAAAGTTGTTGCCGAATCTAAATCGAGCGTTCATGGTACGAAAAGCGTGATTTTTTTTATTTTGCGCCGGCACTCCAGGAAGTTCAGGATTGTCACCGAAATATTTTAGCAAACGTCTGCTCCTGTCAAAGCAATGCTTGTCGCAGTCCTGGTGGCGTGTGTTTGCTATGTATCGTAAAAGGCGTGGAGCCGAGCTTAGAACTGGCATCGCTCTGACTCCAGCTCGGGTCCAGTCATTTGACTGTTCGGCAGCATGCACAATTGTTGGTTTTGTCACCTTGATAATCATGTACTGTTATTATATGCACACCTCGAGGAGCAGTGACTAATGTTGGTCGGCGTGTACTGGTGGGAGGGGAAAGGGCAACCGTTAGTTTGTAGCTGAATATTTGCAGACAGGGGCCGCCTGTCAATGTCTATTGGCAGCCGGGGACGTCATCTGGGCGCTGATTTGGGTTCAGCAGGTTATCACGAGAGCAAGAAATGGTACTTTTACGAGTAAGTTCCTGACTAACAAGCATACGTGAGTGGTATAAATTATACGTCATCTGAAAGCTTGTTTTATGGTATTTCGATAATCATGGGAGGCTTTCACCTGAACGTCTTAGGTATTGTGTAAAATGGTGTTATTTAGATCAATGCCCTATCCATCGACACTATTTAACTTAAGCGGCCCGAGCGACTCGGTGTGGGTAGCGCAGTTGGTAGCGCGTCAGTTTGCCGACTCGGAGGTAGCCGGTTCGAGCCTGGAGGCCGGCAGCTTTTTGTGCGCGTCGTGGGAAGTCCTAATAAGCGACAGTGAATTAAGACACTGTTCACATGGGACGATCTCTTTCATAAAGAGAAGGGAAATACGCAGATATTCTGCAAGGTTTAAGGTTCGGCCACCTTAAATTTATGGTTGGTCACTTCTAATCAGCCAGGTATAGGAAGTATGGAACACGTCACCGCTTATGGGAGTGTCCAGGCCCACCGTCCCTTACTGACACGGGCGGCGGACCATCGGGGGTGCGACAGGAGACAGGACTCCCTGAATTTAATCATTTGTGGCACTACGGCAGTGCATCGAAAATATTGAGCTAAAAACTAACGGTTGCACTTTCCACTTCCACCAGTACACGCCGACCAACATTAGTCCCTGCTCCTCGAGGTGTGAATCTAATAACAGTACATGATTATCAAGGTGACAAAACTAACAATTATGCATGCTGGCGAACAGTCAAATGATTGGACCGGTTCTGGAGACAGAGCGATGCCAGTTCTAAGCTCTGCTCCACGCCTCTTACGATACACGGCGAACACACGCCACCAGCACTGCGACGAGCATTGCTTTGACAGGAGCAGACGTTGGCTAAAATATTTAGGTGACAATCCTGAACTTTCTGGAGTGCCGGCGCAAAATACAAAATCACGCTTTTCGTACCATGAAGGCTCGATTTAGATTCGGCAACAACTTTGTGGAACCCGTAAGCGCTAAGACGGATTTTGGATGAGGATTTCGGTTCGATTATCATGCATTGTCAAAGGCTTAACGCGGAACTTGGCAAGATTGGGGAAGCATCCCCGTTCATTCCCCACCGTGGCTTTGCCCATGTTCGCACACCGTTATGCGGCATTTTCAGTCGAAATGAAATGGCTGCGTCGCTGAAGCCATGTGAATCAAACTTCTGTCATCCACGTAATAATGCAGGGGCAACAGCAATTTCAATGCCAGACCAGCTCGGAAGCAACTTTAATAACACCTTAATTTGTGGTTGGAATGGAAAATTACCACGTCTTCTTAAATAAATGTGTTCTATATCTTATATAGAACACATTTATATAATTATGTTCTATAGAATTAATGTGCCATACATCTTCTTAATTAAATGTGTTCTATTTCTAACTAAAGAAAATATTTTCCTTTTAAATTATGATTTCTTTATACGAGTCGTGTAACCTGAAATATCACGCATTTTGCAGTAAAGCACGACATAAATACGTCAACAAGAGTTGTTTATCAATCAGACTTTAATACGAGGAGAATACATCTGGGTAAAACGAGACTGCCAAGATTGAGGAAGGCCCTCACTCCCACTGCCGATGGTTTCTCGGTTGTGTACTCTGTGGTGTAAGTGAATGTGCATTTTAGGCGCATGGACTGCGTTCGTCATTGTGCGCACATGAATATAATATTCCGGCGCCCAACAGAGTGCGTATTTAAACGATATATCGAGGAAGCACAACGCAAGACATATATTGGGAGAAGCAAACACATGAAGCAGAAAAGAAGCCTTGGGTTCCCTTACGACGCAATTAACTGCTAGGTCATATAGCGTCGTCAACTTCTCAAACCGATTGGTCACGGGTTGACTCGGTAATTCCTCTGGCTGCGGGACTCGAACCCATAATCAACCTACCGACTAAGCTACCGCGGCTCCACCAAACGCGTGGCATAAGAGGTTATCGGTAGCAGGTGCAGATAAGCCACGTTACTTAATGATATTGATTACATTGCGTCAATACATTACAATACCTAACATTACAGTACGTACATATCTGACACCTTATAAAATCGGACGAACTGGCAAGAATAGATGGAACATCTTCATCGTGACACCTGTGGCTGAGAACAACTCGACATGCATACATACACAGACTACTCACGAGCACCGTAGCGGGACGACGAGTACGCGTAGACCTACAGGCTACGCTCTACCGACTTCACAAACACAGGCACATATCAGTTGTTGAGCTTGACATACACTCGGTGCAACTGCAACACGTACGTTTAGTCTCATTTAATATCTGTGTAGAAAGTCCCGATATGCCGCTATATGATCAAGGGCAGGTGATGCATTTATACGTCCAAATAATGAATGATTTAAACACTGATCTGAATGTGAAGTGTCGCCAAAATGCGGCCCATACTTCGCAGTCACTGAGCAAACTACTCGGCTTTCCGCTGCTGCCGCTTTGCGAGCTTGGCGACGTTCACCTTGCTCACCAGCCCGAGATGAATAAATGTCCGGATCCTCGCAAAGCACTTAACTATATTTTATCTGTGGAATTCAATCTGATTTCCAACACCTGGCGGAAACTTTCAATGACCTTTGGATGTCTGCTGAGATTGTTGGATTCTTGGGCATAGTGAACACAAAACGCTGCATCCATCTCTCCGAATGTGTGAAAAAATTCCTCGGTGGGAAACGGCAGGCCGCTAAGGCTTAGGAGGCGAGTCCAGAACGCTTATCGTGGTTCATCTTCGGGATACGCAAATAGGTGCCCAGCGATCGGTCCGCTGGTTTCTTTCTGGCCATGGACCAGGCCACACATCATTCCCCCCCCCCGCCACGTTTAGCATTTAACATTCCTTCAATTCACATCATTATCTGATGTGATTTGAAGGAAGCTGATGTTCATTTCTATGGGAAATGGAAACTCAGCAAATCGGTAGTTCAAGTTCATGTGCTGATATCTAGAAAAAAGCAATTTCACCAAAAAATAATATTAATATCGTTCAACTAAGATTTTTCAAACACTAGAAAAAACCCCCCACTAATTTTGACAATGACAGTACATGCTATCCCCCACGCCATAGAAATATGGAAAGTGTGGGGAAATGGGGCTTTTGGTGGCTAACAAAGAACACTGATGTCAAATTAAAAAAAATATCCTACCTGAATCTAACCTAACCAACTGATGTTGGACTTTCTAAAACATACTCATGCTCGGTCATCTAAAGCCTACTCATATTGTATGCTGGATGTTCAACGTGATTCACGAAGGAAATGCTAGATCATTTGCACCTTAAGTACACACTGGCATCAATTGTGCACCGTATATTAATTAACCTCTTGACATGGAAACTCAGTTAATGGAAACATACATTTTGCATCCTAGGCTGAATCTGTTATCATTACTCCATGTAGAAAGGGCTGGCCATTATTATGCTGGAATATCATGATGAAAATGTTGCAAATAGCCATATGCAAATATATATATTCATTTTTTGGTATAATTAAACTTGGTTTTGGCTTTTCGTGCATGACTGCCTGTCCTGTCTTCTTCTGATCTTTCACTACTCCCATGTAGCCTTGTTCTTCATTCAACACAGTTTATGGAAAATTATTTTTATGATTATGGGAAGAAGTTGCTAGTAAGCTTGAAGAAGTTCAGTTCATGCATTTGTCTAAAAGATTGTCTTCATTGGGGCTTCTTATATATAAATACCAAGGTTTTTGGAATTTGGAGGATAGAATAGAAACAACACAATGTGTTTCCTGAAAAAGAGATAGGTTAGGTCTGGACTGGGGAAGGATTGTGGTGATAACTCAACCGACATTGTTGCATATATGATATCAAAGATATTCAATGGATGACATTGGTTTGGATGCACTGTTCTTACATTTAACATTATCCTTTATTACCAATTACCCCACTCAAAGCAACAAATTTCGCATTACTTAACTTACGAACCGAGAAACATGCATTTGCGCTGGAATGTAATGGTCATATCATCTTGATGACATTCAGAAACATGCATGCACAATTTTTTATTGAAATGCCACCTCAACTAAAATGCAGATCTTCTTCTGCAGGTGCAATTGTAAAAACCTCACATAGCTTCCGCCTAGTCTCTTTTCAGAAGAAAACATAAATTAGCTTCCAATTAAACAAACACCATATTCATAAACAATTTCAACTGAAAATTGAGGATGTTAAAGAAATGCCTAACTTACCCCAACCCCATTTTAGCTTTGCCTAGGTAAAAATGTGCAAAACGTCACTTCTAAACACTCAAAACTGCAATAATGAACCCTTAAATCACATCTCACACAGTACAGGTGAGAGTGGTCACATTGTAACCACATCCATCAACTTTGCATTGAAAATGGATATCAAGAATTCAAATATTAACTAAAAAGTACATATTTCCCTGAAAATGTATTTTAAGGTCTGATGTTTTTGGCAATTACACCAGTATTTTTAGTGGCTACTAATAATTGGTACCACAACAGCTACAGTGAAGAAATCCTGCACAGCCACTTTCATGTTCAGAATATGGCACAACACTACAAAACAATTATATGTTTTAAAGTAGCTCTATGTGAGTGGTTAGAAGACTTTGCTAGAGAGAACCATCTGAATATGGATACCATCTTCATTTTTTGAAACTCAGTAAACAGTATAAATACTGGTTTGGCCACACAAAAGCAGCAGTAGAGCAATTTGTTCCATGCACTAAGTGTTTGGAAACCCCCTCTTACCCTACTACCACTACTGCCCAGCCATGATACAATGGGCAAGCAATTACCAAATTGTCCACAAGTTGGTGAATGGCACAGTATGGCATGATTATATATAGCACACAGAAACAATATGATAACTGACAGGGGACCAACGCACATGCTAACATTAATCACCAGATTGCATCAATGACATGCTGACCAAGTTGACATTGTGGGTATAAGGCCTTAATTCACATAAATTGTCTGAGGTGTGTGTTCTCAATATCAACCACGCCATGGATAAATTAATTTTGTGGATGGTGCTTTTCAGTGCAAAGCCACCGGCACGCTAGCAGAATAAGATAGAATATTCAAGCTTCAATGAATGACTGATATGCTTTACAACAAGTATAAGCTGGGGATAGGTGTTTAGCAATTACTTCTGTGAATATATTTCATTAGTTTTTATCTGATAAGCATTTTCGTAGCACGTTAACTATACTATATTAACCTAGCGACGCTGCCGTGCGCCATTTCTTGTTAGGCGAGCTCCGTTGGAGCTCCAGGTTTCCGGATAATTCGTTGCAGAACAGGGCAGTACTCTAGTCTAAGCTGTGGATAGGTGTTTAGCAATTACTTCTGTGATTATATTTCATTAGTTTTTATCTGATAAGCATTTTCGTAGCACGCTAACTATACTATATTAACCTAGCGACGCTGCCTCTCGTGCGCCATCTTCGTGTTACACGAGACCTCGTGGCTTTGGGCGTGTTCTCGACGCTTCGATTTCTGTAATAGGAGATATTACAAGTGTGTAGATTTCATAAGTTCATTAGACAACATTCATACTATCCTAGCATACTTTATTTATTTTTTGGTGTGCATAGTGTGTTTGGTGTTGAAGTTTAAGATAGTTTAATTAGTAGTAGGTTGGGGGTATTCATAAGTGCTGTGTGACTGTTCATTTTTCTGTCTAGCCATAAGTGATATCAAAAGGGATATTCATTTAGTTGTCTACTTGTATGGAAGACAATTAGATTAGACATTTTGTTTATTTATTTAATTTATAATAATATAAATATAAAAAAAACATTTAAAAAAAAACAATTGTTTAATAGTTTCTGCTTTTCTTGAGGTGCTCAGATAATTAACTGACAGTATAGGAGGTAGCGATTTATAGTGAATGATAGTTGGCTTTTTTGTCGGTTGTTTAACGGGTTAATTTGAATCTAAATCTAGGCATAGGCTGCAGCGTTTAGGATGGTTTCGACCAGGATGCAGGCACTAGAAGAAGAGATTAGGACCCTTAAGGCAGAGCTTTCCAAGCTCAAGGCTGCCCTTGTTGCACAGGGTAGGGAAGATAAAGCAACGAGGGGTCACTCCGTAGCAGGGACATCATATGCCCAGGTGGTCGCAGGCCACCAGGTAGCTGAGGCTTCCCCTGCTGTGGAGGTGGCTGGGATCTCTCGAGAGGGGAGTGTTAACAGTGAACAGAGGGGGGATAGTTCTGATAGGTCACAGGAGGGGAAGTGGCATGAGGTCAGGGGGTGGAGGATTTGGAGACGCGAACCTAAGGAAAGGGTCAGTGAGTGGCAGGTGGCAGGTGGCAGGAGCGGGAGGAAGTCTAGCCGAACGGCCCAGCGGGCAGACATATTAACATCAAGTATGTTCCAGGCATTGGATGACTGCCCCCAGGAGAGTAGTAGTAAGGAGTCAGTGCTGGTCCTAGGAGACTCTCGTGTGCGACATTTAGAGCGGGTATTTTGTAAAGGTAGGAGGGACAGGAGGTGCATCACCAGGCCTGGTGCCAAGGTGAAGGACCTGGTACCTGTGGTGGCACAGGGCACCAGTGATCACCAGTTTAACACAGTCATAGTGCATGTAGGGGTAAATAACATAGGTCATACTAGGAGTGAGGAGCTTCTGCGGGAGTACAGGGCCCTTCTGGCCACCCTGAAGGGTACGAATAGAGTAATTGTAACAGCAATTTTGCCTAGGGCTAGAGCCTCCCCTGAGTGGAGCTCTAGGGCACTGGCAGCTAACGCCAGGGTAGGAAAGCTCTGCCATGAGCTAGGTTTTACATTTGTGGACGAGTGGAGCAGGTTTTATGCATCGTGGGATCTGTATCAGAGGGATGGCCTGCACTTTTCTGAGAAGGGGGTTCATGTGTTAGGCAAAGTATACGAGCATGTCCTTCAGGGAAACTAGGAAATGGGGTGGGGAGGGATGAAATTGCATTGCCAACTCAGGAATATTCCAATAGTGTCATCCAAGGCAATAGAACCTGAAAGTCTGCAAATAGGGACAGCAGCAACTCAAGGGGACAGAGTTATAGTTCATCTAGTGATAAAAGAACTCCTCAATATGAAAAAGCCAAAGGTGGTTATGGAGCATTTGTTAAGTGTATGATGTTTAATGCTCAGAGTATCCGTTCCAAATTTGATGAGTTCAAGTGTTATGTTGCTGAGGAGGAACCGGATTTTGTTTGCATTACGGATCATGGGTCAGTGAAGGGTATTTTGGAGATAACTTACAGGACTATGAGATCCAGGGATACAATATGTTTTCGTGCAATAGGGGTCCAGCAATGAAAGGGGGTGGTGTAATGCTCTATATGAATAGCTTATTCAGTTCTCAAAAAGTAGCAGGTGGGGATAAAAATGTGTCTGTGGAGTCCATTTGGCTTGATGTCACTGTGGGAAAAGGCAACAGCAATACTCTTAGGATAGGAGCTTTCTACCGATCAGGAACACTGCCACATTCTCAGCAACTGGAGCTTGACAAGGTGATTTGTGAGGAAATCAGTAGAAACTTTAAGAGGAAGTGCCTTATTCTCGGTGACTTTAATCTAAAAGGTTATGAAAATGCTGGTGTTGGCTCCCATCATGCAAAATGTTTAGGAAATGCCTTGAAGAGGACCTGTTCTTACACCAGTTTGTATCGGAACCTACCAGGCATGGTTCATTCTTGGACCTTGTATTCTCGGATTTAAGTGACTTGGTTCAAGATTTGACTGTGGGCGAAACTCTGGGAAAAAATGACCATAACATAGTTAGATTCAAGGCACATGTAGGGGAAATTATCAAGGATAATTTGGTAAAGGTTCCAAATTTCAACAGAGCAGACTTTAACGGTATGAGAGCGGCTTTAAGTGCCATCAGATGGGAAGAAGAATTATCCAATTTAAATGCCTGTGAAATGTGGGAAAAGTTCAAATCTTACTTGAAGGAAACTCAGATTAGACATGTCCCCCAAAAGCAAAGACGCAAAAGAAGGGTAGGAAAGCCAGCATGGCTTACACCAGACGTGATAAAAGCAATTAAGGCTAAGAAAACTGCATTTGGAGTTTTTAAAGAAGCCTCAAATGTCGTTAATCTAAAGGCGTATCGAAAAGCTAGAGACACTGAAGCAAAAAACCAGAGCAGCAATGCGAGCAAAAGAACTGGATTTAGCTAGAAACTGTAATGGGGACAGTACAAAGTTCTTTAGTTTCTACAAGCTGAGTAAAGTTTCTAGCACAATTGGTCCACTGGAAGTAAAAAAAAAGTAAATTGAATAAGTTTTCACTTATATATAGAAGGCTGAGAGGAGATCTCATCGAGGTTTTTAAATTTGTCCATTGTCTGGAGAGCGTATACCTTGGGAAAATGTTTCAATTGAACAGAAATGATGCAATTAGAGGTCATAAATTCAAAAATTAAAGTTAACCACAGCAGAACAAGGTTAAGGCAAACTTTCTTCACCAACAGGGTAGTAGAACACTGGAACCAGCTGCCAGAAAACATTGTCAGTAGCAGCACATTGAACATCTTTAAAAACAGCATAGACAATCATTGTAAGAACAGAGGGCTTGCTTTTGAGTATTACAGGGAGGGCTGATTGACAGATTTGGTGGGCAACTGGTTCAGTGTACAGAGTGCAACCAAGAAGGGCCCTTGTGGCTCATAGTTGCACTAATCTTTTATGTCTTTATGTCTTTATGTCTTACAACCAACGAGGAAACTAATCGTGAGAAAAGCGCCATAATTGTGCTAAAACGAAAGCACCATATTTAGTAGATTTATTGGTATAGTCCAAAACTAGAATATAATTCAGCAGTATTCTGGAATAAAAAAGCGAGTCTGGTATATGACGTCACTTGGCGTAGGGTTTGTCTACTTTAAACTAACTATACTAGAACAGCCAACTTTGGAGTACCTGTTGTCTCTAGTTATCTTGGTTTTGCCAGCCTGTCAGCCACACCCAAGGCCCAAGGCGATATATACGAGGTTGCGTCATCCCTACTGCGCAGCTTTCTGCGATGGTACTTATATGACGTCATCAGGGGTACCACTTAATGCGGGCCAAGCCGCTAACACGCTGCCGAATATACGCAGCGTATGCATAGTACGGGTGATAAAATGAGTATTTAACCCGCGGACGTCCGGGGGGAGGGGGGGCAGATATCTGCCCCCCTCCGGTTTTTCCTCACGTGCCGCCAAACTAATAGGGTTAGCAAGGCCAAAACTCGCATAGCTCTTCATTGGTCTATTCCGCATATCCTCATATATGTTTAATCCTGGGTCATCTCAGGTCAGGTCACCAGGTCAGGCGAAGTGACCCAACTACACTCGGAGTTCTAGGTGGCATAACTTCCACAAACATTGGGCGATTGATTTCAAACTTATAACTTGTTATGAGCTCATCAGAGACCACAATATGTATATCGGATTTTTTTCGTAGCATTGACCATAGGTCAGGTCGCTGCCATGGCTTCCCCATTATAGGGCTATGGTAAAATATACAAATGTTTCCCAGTTACATATTTGCGCTCGGAATGATCTCACAACAGTTGTGGCATGTAGATGGAAGCTATGCTCAATGTTACCTTTGACATTTTTGCTCAGTGACCTAACCAAGGTCTCTGAGGTCACCTCAGATCATTACACATTTATGCGCATTACATCGCACTGCATTGAGCTAGAAGGCTGAAATTACCGTCATTGTGCTTGTATCGTCAAGACGTGTCGATTGATACCTTACACGACCTCCCTAGGCCTTGACCTGAGGTCATGCATTCGTGACCTTGACCTGAGGTCATGCATTCATGACCTTGACCTGAGTTTCGGTTGACCTGACCTTAAATTACACCGCATATTGCCGGTAGCGCATTTCAAGGACTGTCGAATAGCGTTCGCCATTTGTTTCTATCTGTTACCTGTCCTGAGATATGTGTCAATATCTGAGTCCCACCTGATCCGGTCGAATTTGACCTATGATGGCTCAGTGACCTGAATGTTGACCTGATCGAAAAATGTCCGAAACACTTTCGATAGAGCCCGTCACCCGCTATACAATGCCGTTTTCCGTTTGTCGCTAGCTAGCATAGTTCCAGAGATCTTAGGAGGGGGCAATCATCTGCCCCCCCCCCGGACATGCGAAGTTGGAGCGGACCGCCGGACGTGCGAGTGTTATGAGGTGCAGGTGGAAAACTTAGAGCGTCATAGTCCCGGAAGGGATCTCCAATACCTTTTATACACATATTATACCCGGAAGAACGTACAAAGCGAGGTAGGACAGTTCAAATATGGCAGATAATTATCATCTTACCGCGGCGAAATGCAGTAAGGACGTATTTGAAGTGTGGTCGTCGCCATGATGGAATAAGGTGGGGAGGGGGTCGAGCCCCTTAATGTACATCACATTTAGCATTGGTCTTTTGGTGCTGCATGCCAAAATTAATTGACCGAAACACCCTTTAACCCCTCTATATGCGGCAGTGCCCCTGATATAGGAGGCAAGGAAGGGGGACAATCGTTTCCTTTTTAAGATCGACAGGATCATAGGGAGCACGTGGAGGCAGACATTCCTTTTATGGGGGCATCTGTGAACCTCCGTACCAGCTCAGCAACATGGGTGGAACTTCCAGAAAACGATTTGGGAGACGCAATGCCTGGAGGTAACAGGAAGGCCTATGTATTGGGGGAGGTGGGCCCACGCCAGTCGTAAACGGGGGTTGACCCATCCCAAAAGTATGTAAAATTTCATTCTAGTTCGGAGGTTACATTCGGCGGATGAACTGGAAAGCGGTCAGACATGGGGTGCTAAAAGCGGTCAGGCATGTATTGGCGGCATTCCCAAACAATGCTTTCAGAACTAGACCTGGATGATTCAAAACACTCCTACACGTCCACGTAGTCGACCTAGTCGGCTTATGTGCTGTTTCCGATTCAGAGCATGAATGAAGGATCACAATCGAAGTTCGTGGAGAAGAGACTTTGCATGTCGTTCTTTCAAATCAATGATCATAGGCCTCATGAGCAACAATGAAATGGCATACGCCACACTGTTTAATAGCAGTACCAGAGCCGGTAGCAGTGTCAAGTACCGCGAGGACGGGCGCAGCTTGTCTGCCCCTGGTCACAGCGGCAGCAGAAAAACACGCCAACCGGACAGTGGGACCGGGCGATACGACGGCAGAGTCAAGTGCCGCCAGGACGGGCCGACACAGGGAGCGCCGCCAACCCGTCAGTGGTCGCAGTGGCAGCAGCAAAACACGCCAACAAAACGGTAGGATCGGGCGGCATGAAACCAATGCAAAGTGCCGCCAGAACGGGCAACACAGGAGGCGCCGCCAGTCCGCCCCTGGTCACGGTGGCAACAACAAACACGGTTACAAAGGCAGAACCGAGCGACACGACACGACACACAGCAGAGACGGTGACACATGGGCGGCAGTGTGAGGGTGGACATCCTATCGCTGCCTGGTGACATGCTGGCGGACCTGCCTAGATGCCCACCCCTGCGCTCTGCCGAGCAGAGTTCTTGCGCAACCAGCCGATGCGCACATGCAGCCTAACTCGAGTCAGCCTCCGTCTCACACAACTAGCCACACTCCTAGCTTCGGCTGCCGGCTACTAATGACGCCCACCGGGTCTCACGATGCTGGTGTCGCCTGTACAGGTTGAGTCCATGATGAAGCAGACATCAGAATTGAACTGTTTTGGCATCGCCCTCTACCACGTATGTGGCATGCAGCGCCCGCCGCGACCGGTGGTGATTAACCAAGAGCTGGACACAACGGCCAGGAGCACCTCCGGTGCTTCAGACGTCGGACAGCCAAACGATGTATTGACGCCTCATTTTGTAGGCGACGAAGCCGGCAACGACGGCAAGGTCATCCTGCTCCAGTTCCAGTTTGCAGATGATGGTCGTGTTAAAATTGATGTGAATAGAAGTGGCATCAAAGTAACTGAACCGGTTCTTTATTTTGCCATGCAAAGATAAGATATGAAGATAAGGTAAGCGGCATATGAAGGCTCCATATTTGATGGCGGTGGCCAAGTTCTATCGGTGACTCAGCAGAAGGACTTTTGTGTTATTCTGAACACAAGATTGGGGCATCAGAACAGACGAAATAATTCATGAAGAAGGCACTGATAATGCTCCAAAATGCTCCAATGCACAAAGATGCTCCTAAATGCAGCAAGCACTCTAGACAAGCATGATGCAACACTCCATACCATACAGATCTGATAGGCAGGTAATTCATGGAATGACACCAGAAAAGGCAGGTGTTGACATTGACATTATTTTCAGCTGCATCCGTGGTCAAGATCATAATCATCAGAGGTAAAGTGGTTGGAACAAACGGATGGGCTGGTTGGATGAACTTCATCAGCTTCTTTCCGCTGTCAATTAGGTCTTATATGCATTTTCATCTCTTGGAAACATAAGCATGTTGGTTGACAATCTCTTCTTTCCATATCTTTCTTCCAGATGATAAAGACACACCACAACAGAACACTATACAATAAGACTACAACTAAAACGCACGTACATCGAACACAAGGTGTGACAGACATAAAACCAAGCATAAAACAACCTACTAGGGAGCTTTGTAAACAATTACGCTATTTATGACTCAACTGCGCGATCTAAGAATTTCAGAAGATGTGTACCCCTAAAACGCTGCATTCGTGACGGTCGTCGCCTAGTTCGCAGCCTAACTGAGGATGATAAAATAACAGCTCAACACGATTCCAAAAGCACAGACGTGATATTATAGGATTTAGAAAGTGAGTTGAATTGAAATATTTCCATTTCAAAATGCATGGAACCGTTAAAACGGCCCAAAAGTTGTACCCCAGATGACGCCATTTGTACCACTGGAGCCGACACGCAGGAAGGCATGGGGATGACAGGGGCCTGCCCAAGCCCCTGTCATTTTAAAATAGAAATATTTTCAATTCAACTCACTTTATAAATCCTATAATATCACGTCTGTGCTTTTGGAATCGTCTTGAGCTGTTATTTTATCATCCTCAGTTAGGCTGCGAATTAGGCGACGACCATCACGAATGCAGCGTTTTTGGGGCACGCATTTTCTCAAATTCTTAGATGGCGCAGTTGAGTCATAAATAGCGTAGATGTTTACATAGCTTCCTCGTAGGTTGTTTTATGCTTGGTTCTATGTCTGTTACACCTTGTGTTCGATGTACGTGCGTTTTAGTTGTAGTTGTATTGTATAGTGTTCTGTTGTGGTGTGTCTTGTGTGTAGCTGCAATGTTAAAATTAACTTCTGCTGTCGTTAATTAGTGATGGGAATTCAGGTGTATTCCGCATTAGGAATCTAATACGGAATATGCTGATTCCGCTTATCCGGTAAATTTGCAGTTTTAGGTAATTTATGATTTCAAGGAATTTCTTTTCCTAATGCAATGCTTATGAATATGCTCATCGTGATGAGACCACTTGATTCCTCTGCAAAGGCATGCTGTTCAGTTGCGAGACAGCATATCGCCCAAAAATGGTCTTTGAGTTTGGTAATATAGCATAAAACGTAATGTTTCAAATCAAGAAAAAATGATGTAACATAACGTAACTTAGCCCAGCCATTTATGCAAGAAAGTAAAATATTTGTGTGAAAATGGAAATTTTCAAAACAACTTTTCTTCTAAAATCATTTTCAAATTCAAAAAAGATTGTCCCCTTCCTTGCCTCCTATATCAGGGGCATTGCCACATATAGAGGGGTTAAAAGGCCTTTCGATCAATTAATTTTGGCGTGCAGCACCATGAGCCAAATGCTAAACTTGATGTAAATTGAGGTACTGGAACCCCCCCACCTGATTCCATCATGGCGACGACCACACTTCAGATACGTCCTTACTGCATTTCGCCGCGGTAAGATGCTAATTCTCTACCATATTTTACCTGTCCTGCCTCGCTTTGTACGTTCTTCTGGGAATAATATGTGTATAAAAGGTATTGGAGATCATTTCCGGGACCATGACGCTCTAAGTTTTGCACTTGCACCTCTTAAATCCTCATTTTATCCCCCGTACTATGCATACGCTGCGTATATTCGACAGCGTGTTAGCGGCTTGGCCGGTATTAAGTGGGTACCCCTGATGACGTCGCGCAGAAAGCTGCGCAGTAGGCATGACGCCACCTCGTATATATCGTCTTGACCACACCGAACCACACTTTCTTTCTATCGCACGCTTGATCCACGAACTATGAGAAAAAAATGTGAAGATATGTGTAAAAAAGAATTTAAGAAATCAACAAAATGGGGGAAAAAATGAAAAGATACGTTTAAAAAAGAAAAACAGAAAATAAATAAAAAAAAAGAAAAAGAAAAAGAAAAACTAACCCCACAAAAGGTATTAACCCGTCCCGTCTCGGGGTGTCTTCAACCGCTCTCTCTGGCTTTTGGCGGACAACGGAAGAACGGCGCGCGGCAGCGCGCCCAAATTTGGCATACCTTTTCCCACATCAATTTGATATGCTGATTCAAAATGTTTACGTCAGGTCACCTAGGGTCAACGAGTTAGTCAAGGGCAAGTGAGGTCACATCCAAAAAAGTTCAACCAGTCGTCACGCTTTAACGGATGCAGATATTTTAATGAAACTTTCAGCGTTTGCTTATCTTTACGGATGCAACAAAACGTACGAGTTGAATTTTTCATTGTTTTTCGTTTTTGACTACATATACATTTTGCGTATTTGCCAAATTGCAGTTGAAATACAGGATTCTGGCTAAAGTAAGCATTTTTTATTAGTGCAAGTTGACTTCCAACAACGTTTCTCGGTCTCCTCTACCCATTGAAAAAGGAGAATTACAGAAAACTTGAAAACTCAATATTTTGACATTTCAAAAAAAATTGGGGGGCCATAAACAATTATTGCCCTGATCGATTTCGCTGCCCTTTTCTCATTCCGAATACATTTTGTTTTTTATATATCCCCAAAATGAACTCCCCAGAGTCAAAAACATAATGTAAGTCGTGAAAAGTCGTGAAAATCTAACCCCCCTGGTGACGTCACTTTTGGGAGATTTCTTTTGGAGGGTGGACTCGGACCCTACTCTTCCAGCGCTTTCCGATGATACCGCTTTCGTTTTCGTGCGATGCTTAGTATGGATTTTAGAGGGGGTCTTCAACCGCCCCCCCCCCCGAGACGGTGTGGGAGGATTTGACCGGATTGTTTGGCAACCGGTGACGTCACACGCTGGACAATTGCTCAGTCCCGTAGGCGCTCCAGCAAAACTTAAGTGTTTTCCACACAACATTTCCGATCTTAAATACCATCAAAATTGGACAAATTCTAGTTCATGGGAAAGCTTGAAGAATTTTATCCATAAATATGAGCCTTATTTTCTCCTATCACTAGGACTTTTTGTTTGGACCCACGCTGACTACATTCATGTCGAGCGCCGGAGGAATCGCGCGGTGCTACGGATAGTAGCAGCATGATGGGACAGGCCAACTGAGGATCACGGCCTGGAAGGAGGGGTAGGAGCAAGTAAGATATAACTGTTGCAGCATAATTTCTCCCCACTTGATAAGACATAAAAGATTAGTGCAACTATGAGCCACAAGGGCCCTTCTTGGTTGCACTCTGTACACTGAACCAGTTGCCCACCAAATCTGTCAATCAGCCCTCCCTGTAATACTGAAAAGCAAGCCCTCTATTCTTATAATGATTGTCTATGCTGTTTTTAAAGATGTTCAATGTGCTGCTACTGACAATGTTTTGTGGCAGCTGGTTTCAGTGTTCTACTACCCTGTTGGTGAAGAAAGTTTGCCTTAACCTTGTTCTGCTGTGGTTAACTTTACTTTGGAATTTATGACCTCTAATTGCATCATTTCTGTTCAATTAAAACATTTCCCCAAGATATCCCCTCTCCAGACCATGGACAAACTTAAAGACCTCGATGAGATCTCCTCTCAACCTTCTATATCTAAGTGAAAACATATTCAATTTCTTCAATCTTTCCTCATATGCCAGGTTGCTTATGCCATTAACCATTTTTGTAGCCCTCTTTTGTACTCTCTCTAAAAGCCAACAATCTTTTTCATAGCTAGGAGACCGAGCTTGGATGCAGTATTCCAAATGTGGCCTGACGTATGCACAGTAAAGCTTCCTGATCACTTCCTCACTTCTGTATGATACATTCCTCTTTATTGCCCCGAGCATTCTCAGTGCCTTCTTCCTGGTTTCCTTGGTCTGTTCTGATGCGCCCAGTTTTGTGTTTAGAGTAACACCTAAATCCTTCTCCTGTTGAGTCACTGATAGCACTTGGCCACCCATCAAGCCTTCATATGCTGCTTACCTACATGCATGATTTTGCACTTATCAAAATTAAATTTCATTTGCCATTCTTCGGACCACTTCACAAGTTCGTCTAAGTCTTTTTGCAGCGAGATATGCTCATCTTGACCTGTTATTGCCCTAAAGACCTTCAAAACATCCGCAAATTTCAAAACTTTACTGCTTAGGCCACTTTCAATGTTATTTACAAATATAATGAACGGTAGTGGCCCCAGTACTGAACCCTGGGGGACTCCACTTAGAATATTTTGCCATGGTGACTTTGTACCATTTAGCATCACTCTTTGCTGTCTATCTGAAAGCCACAACTCTATCCATTTTAAGATGCTACCTGCAATACCATGGGACTGAAGCTGTATCACTAACCGTTTATGGGGTACCTTGTCAAAGGCCTTACTGAAGTCAAGATATGCTACATCAACCTGATTTCCCTGATCAAATTGTTCCGTGGCGAAGTTCAAAAAGTCCAAGAGGTTAGTGAGACACGATCGTCCTTTTCTAAACCCATGTTGAGTATCTTGAATCTATCTGCTACCTTCCAGATAACTAACTATTCTATCCTTGATAATTGATTCGAGTACCTTGCAGACTAGGGATGCGAGACTTACTGGCCTATAGTTTTCAACTTTCCCTCTTTCTCCTTTCTTGAAAATAGGAACTACATTTGCCCTTTTTCCAAGCGGTTGGAATTTCATTTTGTGAAACTGATCTACAAAGTATAATACTAAGTGGAAATGCCAGTTCCTTTTCAGTTTCCCGCAACACCCTAGCATAAATATCATCAAGTCCTGCTGCCTTGTTTGGCTTTATTTTCCTGATATGATTGTAAACAACATCACTATCAATGAAATCAACATCATTTGTCAGATCCCATGTCACTGAACTATGGTGTACGGTCGGCAAATTGGTCATATCTTCCAATGTAAACACTGATTTGAACTGCTTCCTCAGCTGCTCAACCATCTCACCATCCTCACCCAATGTAGTCCCGTTTACTTCCAGTGGACCAATTGTGCTAGAAACTTTACTCAGCTTGCAGAAACTAAAGAACTTTTTACTGTCCCCATTACAGTTTCTAGCTAGCTTTGGTTTTTTGCTTCACAGTGTCTCTAGCTTTCCGATACGCCTTTAGATTAACGACATTTGAGGCTTCTTTAGAGACTCTAAATGCAGTTTTCTTAGTCTTAATTGCTTTTATCAAGTCTGGTGTAAGCCATGCTGGCTTTCCTACCCTTCTTTTGCGTCTTTGCTTTTGGGGGACATGTCTAATCTGAGTTTCCTTCAAGTAAGATTTGAACTTTTCCCACATTTCACAGGCATTTAAATTGGAGAATTCTTCTTCCCATCTGATGGCGCTTAAAGCCGCTCTCATGCCGTCAAAGCCTGCTCTGTTGAAATTTGGAACCTTTACCAAATTATCCTTGATAATTTCCCCTACATGTGCCTTGAATCTAACTATGTTATGGTCACTTTTTCCCAAAGTTTCGCCTACAGTCAAGTCTTGAAGGGTCGGGTCATCGCCAGTATTGATTTTACATTGCAATAACGTTAGTAGTTAGTAGAATCACGTGGGGTTAGTTAGTTAGTTAGTTTGTTTTTTTCTGTTCTCTTTTAAACATTTTTTCTTTTTTTCCCCCTTTTTGTTCATTTTTTTTGTTTTCTTTTCTAACATCTTTTTTCTCATAGTTCCTGGATCAGGCGTGTGGTAGAGAGAAAGTGGAAGAGGTGCTCGTGTAATGTTGGATGGTCATCGTTGAGAAGTGTCGTGATGTTTAGCGGGATGTTGTTCATGTTGCAGTAATTTGTGATGGGTTGTCTCTCTGTGCTGTATTTTGTTCAGTGTATGAGTATGTGTTTAATTGTGGGTGTTCGTTGACATGTTGTGCATTGTGGTCGTGGGCGTTGTTGTAAGAGACAGGAGTGCGTGAGTGCAGTGAGTCCGAGACGTAATCGTGCTAATGTGCGTTCTTTTTGTCTAGTGTTTTGGTTAATGGTGTGCCAGAGTTCGTGTTTTGGGTGTATTTCGTGTAGTTACGTAATTGTTGTGTCCCATGTTTGTTGGATATCTTTGTTGATTGCCTGGCGTATTGAGGGGTAGTAGTCTGATTGTGAAAGTGGGCAGGGTGTGGTTTGTTGTAGTGTTGTGGCTATGTTGGCTGCGGTGTCTGCGTGTTCGTTGCCATGTATGTTTGTGTGACTTGGGATCCAGAGTAGTGTTGGTCGTTGTGGTATAGTGAGTTGTTTGTGGATGTGTAGTATTTTGGGTATGAGGGGGTGTTTGTATTTGGTGTGGTGTTATGCTCTGTAATGCTGATTTTGCGTCTGTGGCGTCTACGTCTTCGTTTTCTGGTGATGGTATGACGTGGCGTAGTAGTCTGCGCAGGCGTTGTATTGCGCTCGTTTCACGGCATTTCTGCTGTCCTTATAGGCCTGTTGTTTCATCGTGTTATTCTTGTCTTGGTGTCGGGCCTCTCGGCAGCGATCCTGCTTCTCCATGTGCTCTCTGCGCTCTTCATTTTCAGAGTGCGTTACGTGCGAGTGAGAGTGAAGCAATTCCTCCAAAACCTAATGCGTAGCTTCAGATGCCAAAGATTCGGCCACACCATACAATTTTGTCGTGGCCACCAAGCATGCGGCAGATGTGCCTCCCATGGCCACTCGAGTGAGCAGTGCTCTTCTGAGCATCCTTTCTGTTAGTTAATTAGTTATTTTGGCTTTAGGGCGCACCGACCATGTTGATCATACAGCGCCCATAACAGTGCTCCTTTCTACCTAGGTTTCAGGTCCTGGCCAGGTTTGCTTTAACGTATAAGTAAAACTATGCTCATAGCAGTGCAATACCTTTACCTCCTTGGATATATGGCAGCAAATCGCACCTGTGAGAGAAATTCCAAAAGTCGTCCGTTCTGCACCACACGGGACCCATCACCAAGAATGTTCGTCATGGTCAGCGTGTACACATCGCTTCCACAGTACCGTCGTCGTTGGGCTGAGAAGCGAGGGCACACCAAAAGAACATGTCTCACTGATAATGCGATATCACAGCGGGTACACATTGGCCTGTCTTCATTCCGGCGTAGGTAGTCTTCATTCCGTGGGTGGCATAGGTGTGTCCCACCCGCATCCTGGCGAGCACCACCTCCTCCTTTCGTGAACTTCTTGAGGATGACTCCCACCTCCCCAGCCTTCGCTTGATCGGTGTGATATGTTGGCGACGCTATACAATCTTGCGGTTGAATGCGTCGTATAATAACCCGATAATTCTTCTTCAAGAATAAAACGCCTTCAAGTAATTTGTTAGGTTCCTATCCTAGTGTCTTACAGACAACCAGATGGGGTCCACAACACATTGTCGTCTAAAGTCATCCACGTTACGTGGATGACTTACAAGGCAACTTCCTGAGCAATGGTAGAGAAAATGATCGCAAAAGTATACTTAATCGATGTTAACCAAGTTTATATATGCATACCTGCCACTCCTGATATACCAACACCGCACAACTAATACAAATTCACAACATACCTCGAGAGCAGGGCGTTCGTGCACCGACTGGGTCTAAAATGGGTGTCTAAAATGTTACTTCGGGATATGGGTTTCGGAATATATAATGGTTTAAGGAAAGTTATACGAAAACAATCCGTCTAAAAAAAAAATTCTTTCGACCCTGAAAATTTTTTTTTCCCAAAAAATTATTGAAGTCAATTCTTATTAATATTAAATGCATTTCGATGCACTTTTTAGTTCATGTCTGGAATGTTTAGTTGAAGCAAGGAATGACTTGGAAGGATGAAAAGCGACTAGACGGGCGGGCAAATTGCCGCCGTAAAACAGACTATCGTCACGGACGAGCGGAAATTAACCCGTCCCGTCTCGGAGGGGGGGTCTTCAACCGTCCCCCTCAGATTTTTCGCGGATAGCGGACGAACGTTAGAGTTATTCTGCCGCCCCGGTAGCTCAGTGGGTTAGAGCGCTGGCCTGCACTGGTCTCCCCTGTATTGGCAACACAGGGTTCGAGTCGCTTCGCGCGCTCGCATTTAGCCCACGGCCGGGAGTGTCAGTTGGCAGCTGGCCCAATAAGGCCGGGGACCAGCTACTGGGCGGGCGTGTCGGTGCATTGGCGGAACGTTAAACTTTCGGTCTAAATTCTGCCGTTGAACTGGAGTTCATGGATCGGGTGGTGGGGCCAGGGTTCACGCAACAAGATCTGCTTAGCAATAGAACCCTGGTTCCTCAAGGCACCCCACCCCAACAGCAATTCGAATTAATTTTTTTTTAATTAATAAAACGGCGCGCGGCAGCGCGCCGAAAGTTGGCGTACCATTTCCCAAATCAATTTGACATGCTGATTAAAAATTTAAGGTCAGGTCATCTAGGGTCAACGAGTTAGGCGATGTCAAGTGAGGTCACCCCCAGAAAAGTTCAACCAGTCTTCACGCTTTAACGAATACATATATTTTTATGAAACTTTCAGAGCTTGCTTATCTTTACGTATGCAACAAAACGTACGAGTTGAATTTTTCATTTGTTTTTCGTTTTTGACTACATATAAGTTTTGCGTATTTGCCGTATTGCAGTTCAAACACAAGGATTCTGACTAAAGTAAGCATTTTTTATTAGGGCAAGTTGACTTCCAACAACATTTCTCGGTCTGCTCTCCCGATTGGAAAAGGAAAATTAAAGAAAACTTGAAAAACTCAAAATTTTGAAATTTCAAAAAAATGAAAATTGTATATTTGGGGTCCCACAAAAATTATACCCTGGTCGATTTCGCTGTCCTTTTCTCATTCCAAATATTTTTTATTCTTCATATATCCCCAAAATTAACCATCCAGAGGAAAAAGCATAATGTAAGACGTGAAAATCTAGCCCCCCCTGGTGACGTCACTTTTGGGGGATTTGTTTGGGGGTGCACCCGGGCCCTACTCGTCGAGCGCTGTCCGATGACACCTCTTTCGTTTTCGTGCGATGCTTAGTTTGAATTTTAGACGGGGGTCTTCAACCGCCCCCCCGAGACGGGGTGGGAGGATTTGACAGGAAAGACGGCGCGGGTTAACGTCTCATTTCGCACCATTATTGCTATGAAATACCAAAAAATGAAAATAAGTTAGTGAAAACTGCCAAGAGATATACAGGGAACCTTTTTCTCAATTAATAATAATCAGGATTATGGGAATAAATTAATCATTGGATCAGAATGAGGCTTATAAGAGTGTAGAGGATTACGTCAACACACGTAAATCTGAATTTATCCGGAGTGGGGAAACCTCGCGGTCGGAGTGGCATGAATACAACTATTCCCGCTTGTTGATGGAATTCGGAAACAATATAAGTCATGAAATCGAAAGAAGGTGAAATTTCTGGTTCTATGGATCTTCATCTAGGCAGCAAAGCGTTAGCAGGTTTTAGGAACGTTTTGGTACCATTCAGGCAATTTTCATGGGGAAAATCCTTCCGATATATTTTATGTATATCACCCCTGATTGCTTAATAATATTAATATGAACGGTTTTATCCATCCCATTTGATGCAGAACATATCATTATCCAAGGAAGCAAGAAGAAATGCATTATCCATGGCTTTTCGTGGCAATGGTTTAAATAGCTCCGGCCGGAGTGGGAAATGAAGAGCGGTGAATTCATTGAATCCAAGAACGGACCTTCCTACGAGGTCGGGCTGGTAAAGGTGAATTCCTATATTTGGTTAGCGGAGCGTAGTGATTTTTTTATTCAGCGAAGGATTTTCTTTAAAGCTCTTCGCTGCTCTCCGGATGGAATTGACTGCGTGTTTGGCTCGAGGTATGAGAGTTGGTATTACATGACTAGGGATGTAGGTACCTACCTACTTACCTATATCAAATATCTTCGCTGTTATTCGAGTTATTGATTTGGGTAAACCAAAGCTGTAAGCTTGTGTTGTGTGAGGGGTATCTTCAGATAATACAAGGAGCAGGACATGATAATATTAATTGCTGCGATGTTTTGCCCACAAGCGTAGCAAAGAACAAAGCTGATTGCCTTGCTTTTGTCTGGAAAATCCTCTTTTCACTTACCACATTTTGCAGCGTGAATGTTTTTCTTTCAAAGTGGGGGCTGGGCCTCTTCAGTGCACAATGACTGCAGATATAGATATGCATGCATTCAAGCATTATTTGTGCATTCATGAAATGTTCAGGGAATTTTTAGGTGTATCCTGTCCCCATTGAATACCATTATACTTTTAACATTTCTGGTCTCTGACTTTCTGAATGGACAAATTTGTAGTTTAAGCTGATTTGATTTCTTGAAATTTATTTTTCGTGCAATGATTATGAATGTGTTCATAATATAGGTACTTACATGACGTGACAACACATTTTTTTGGCAAGTGCAGTTGGGTAGCAAAATGACACCAAAAATGTGGCTTGGGTTTGGTTGGGAAATATACCATGAAACGTAATGCTAAAAATGAAGGAAAATGCTGGAGCCTAACTGGATGCAAGAAAGCTTTTTTAATGGAAATATTCTAAGCAATTTTTTTCGTCTACAAATTAAAAGTAAATGGCCTATTCTAATCAAATAGCCTATGCTAGCCTGAGTGGTTTTTTAATTCAAAAACTTTTTTTTTATAATCTTGAATGATCCCGAAGCGAATTTGATAAATGGCTAACTTACAAAAAAAAGATAATCTAGCATAACTTAGCATACTTTTGTATGCTTCATGGAGGTAAAATGTGCGTAAAACATGTGTGGAAAAGCAATAGTGCCCATGAAAATTCCTATGCTGTGGCAAAACATAGCTCATATCCACCAGTATTTTGAGGATTTGGTGGAAGTGCTACACTTTGTGGCTTAGCAGTTGTGTGGATGCCACTCTAGCTCTTGGTGTTCATCCATACATTCTTCTGGGCACATCTGGACTCTGTTCTGAGGTTTGTCCACAAATGGAGAACATACACATAAATGCATTGGTGGCTGTTTATTAATTCACCTGCACTTCACCAGAAATCACACATGCACAAATGGAATGTTATGGAATGATATGGAAGATGGAATGTTATGAAATATGGAATGTTCAGTGGCATTAAGATCATATTCAGACTGCAGTGATCCATATTTTGCCATCTGTTGACATCTATTGTACTTGTGCATGCTAGCAAGCTGATGTCCTTCCAATCTGGCTGGTATCTCATTTCCAGCTCCACTCCTGCCTCCACTTGGAATGTGCCTACAGATGACCTGAAATAAAAAATGTGTATTATCCTCAATTATACTAGACACTTTATGTGGTAGGGGACCCAGTATGACTGAATTTTCCTCTCGACCAAAGTTATCACTATTGTATAATGACATCTAGCTGTCTTGCTAGTTAAGCATGTCTTCATCCAGCAATGCAAGGGGTGCATTTTTTTCCGTAGTGCATAATTCTTTGGATGACAAAATTTCTTAAAAACGGTCACTTTTCAACGCTGGGGGTGATCGACTGATTTGGTGGGCAACTGGTTGAGTGTCCAGAATGCAACCAAGAAAGGCCATTGTGGCTTATAGTTGCGCTGATCTTTTATGTCCTTGTCTTTACCACCAAGGATTGCGCGGAAAATGTTTCACAGGCCTCCCCTCGGTCTACCCCTGAGGGCGGGGAGTGGATCCAAGTCCATCGGTCCAAGAGCTCGGCTCGGTCCTCTCCTTCCAAACCCAGTCCATCCACGATTACCACGTCTACTTATACCCCATCATCACCCAAACGGACGCTCACTCCTCCCAAAGCCATCCTCGTTAACCTAATCCCTCCAGTCATCTCAGAAGGGGGCAGTGCCGCCTCCCGCCGCGTCCCGGTAGTACCACCCCCGGCATCTCGACGATCGCAGATGACCGGGGTTCGACCAGGAGCTCCCGATATGGGAGCATCGGGTCGAGTAATCCGGGACAGGTCGCGTGGCCCCTCGCTTTGCGTGCGGCCTGCCGGTCCGTCACAGGCCGATGGCCTGCACGAATCCCTAGCCGGGACCTCTCGGCCATCCCCCCCCCCCGTGACGGTTCCTGGAGATGCGATGCGACCTCCACCTGTTCGCCCTCGTGAGAACCAGACACGCTCTTCCCCTATTGCCGGACGCAAATGGGCATCACCCTGGGCAATTTGGCCACCGGGCGGTGGTATCCCTAGGAATCGTCAGCGAGCGCATTCCGCGTCCTCGGAGGCTAGGGTCCACACTGGTGGATCATAATCAACTCATTGCACTAGTCATTCATGCAGTGGCGTCGCCACGAAATTCTTCCAGGGGGGTGGGGGGGGCGAGATCGAAAGGGGGCCTCCTGCACCCCGAAAAGGGGCATCCATTGTGTTAGGGCCTCCTGTTGTTTTTAGGCCCTTAGTATGGTTCGGGAATGGGAAACTGAGGGCTGGAGGGCCTCCTTTTCGTCCTAGAGGGCCTCCTTTTCGTCCTGGAGGGCCTCCTTTTCGTCCTAGAGGGCATCCTTTTCGTCCTGGGGGCCTCTGTGTCAATATTTGGCACTCGCTTGATTTCTGGGGCCTCCTACCCTCTCCTAGGTGACTTTTTTTAAAACAAATTAGGGTCCTCCTCCTGGAGACCCCTAATTTGTATAGCCTCTTTTTCGTCTTGGGGGTCTCCTTTTCATCCTGGAGGGCCTTTTTTCGTCGTGGAGGGCCTCCTTTCCATCCTGGGGGCCTCCTTTTCGTCCTGGGGGCCTCCTTTTAGTTCTGGAAGGCCTCCTTTTCGTCCTGACGTACCTTCTTTTGTCCTGGGGGCCTCTTTTTCGTCCTGAGGGCCTCCTTTTCGTCCTGGGGGTTTCGTTTTCGTCCTGGGTGGCTTCCTTTTTAGTCCTGGAGGGCCTCATTTTTCGTCCTGGGGGGGCCTCCTTTTAGTTCTGGAAGGCCTCCTTTTCGTCCTGACGTACCTTCTTTTTGTCCTGGGGGCCTCTTTTTCGTCCTGAGGGCCTCGTTTTCGTCCTGGGGGTTTCGTTTTCGTCCTGGGGGCCTCCTTTTAGTCCTGGAGGGCCTCCTTTTCGTCATGGGGGGCTTCCTTTTCGTCCTGGGGGCCTCTTTTTCGTCCTGGGGGCCTCCTTTTCGTCCTGGGGGTTTCGTTTTCGTCCTGGGGGCCTCCTCAGATTTCAGGGGGGGGGCAGTCTCACGGCAGGGGGGCAATTGCCCCCTCTGCCCCCCGGTGGCGACGCCCCTGCATTCATGCCATTTTTCTATTAACCTCCGAAGCTTGCATGCCCCGAGGCAGGGCAAGATTGTACACATGAAGACACTTACCACTTTGAATTTCTAAGACACTTATATGAACCGTTTTACAATGGGATTTTTGAGGATTTTTTAACTAGCGCCCAGGATCTAGAGATGGTTTTAAATCGGCACGGCCCTGTGGCGGTATGTCTCCAGGAAATCAAGCTTTCACCCAACTGCATGGTGTCGTTGAGTGGATGCTCGACATTTCGGAAGGATGTGGTGACTGATGCTGCACCACACGGTGGAGTGCTGCTGGCGGTCCATAACATCGTCTCGGTCAATGGTACTACGTTCATAACGGCTCAGTTTTAGTTCCCCGCCCGCAGAAATGGACTGGGGTAGACTTCAAGAGAAAGATGAAGCTGCTTTCCGATCCGAACCAAGGTCTCTATCACGGCCAGTGACCGAATTAACTGCACTTCTGCTGAAATGCGCCTTTTCAAGTACCTCCAGGACCTCTGTATTCCTTCGACGCACCCCTGTGTCGTGGTGGGTGGAAGATTGCCGAGACACTATTCGAGCTCGAAGAGGCGCGTTTCGAGCCTTTAATCGCAGCAGCACCACTATCAACGTAATAGAGTTTATGCGTGTTCGGGCCCTCACCCGGCGCACTATGCGGGAGGCCAAGCATGTTTCGTGGCTTCAGTATGTTAGCTCACTCAATCGATCTTCGCCAACCTCATAAATTTGGTTTCGCACCAGGGGTATTTCTGGTCCCTTCAGTGCAGGCCCGCTTCCCACGTTGACAGTCCGTAGCCTCGAGGTGACTCACCCTATTGATGTGGCCGACGAGATTGGACGCGCTATGGCAGACGTTAGCCGCGCCGGCAACGAAGAATCACAATTTATATCCCATAATATGCCATAAAGCCAGTGGAATGCTGTGGAATGTTATGGAATATGGAATGATCAGTGGTAGTAAGGTGCATTTTCCTAACCTGAAACAAATGACCTGAAATAACAGATGTGCATTTTCCTCAAATATGTTGGAAAGTATATGTGGTTGTGGACCCAATGTGACCGAACAGTATAATGATTACTAGGACTAGAAGAGTATCTTTTTATCGTATAATGATTACTAGGAGTAGGACTGGAGGATCTTCTTATCAGCCATAGATCACCAAATGTTTAGGACCCATAGCATGCTGCTTAATCTCCATCCAACTTATCACTATTGTATAAGGGCATCTAGCACATTGTGAGTTAAGCATGTCTTCATCCATAAATGCAAGGAGTTTATTTATTTTAGGAGTGAATAATTCTTTGGATGGCAAAAGTTCCAAAAAAGGGACACTTTTCCAATGCTGGCCAAGATACTGTGGTCCAACTCTTGAAATATGGGAAACGCGGCCTGGATCCGTTAGATTATCGCCCAATCTCTCTCACAAATGCATTAGGTAAACTAATGGATAAACTCATGAATGTACGCCTGTCCTGGTTTTTAGAAAAAAGAACCATCTTCATAGACACGTATTATGGTTTTTGCAAAAAAACAGGATTATCATTGCCCAAAATATTAGCACTGAACACAGAAATGCGCCTCGCTTTAAATAGGAAGCGACATCTGGGCGCTGCGTTCTTTGACATCGAAAAGGCCTATGACACCACGTGGCGTAGGGGAATCCTGTTGAAGATCCACAAGTATGGAATTCGAGGAAAAATTGTCACTTTTTTACAGCTCCTTGCAAAACGCTCTTTTCTTGTATGATTCGGCAACTTCATATCGGATCGGTGCATTCAAGAGAACGGTGTTTCACAGGGAAGTATCTTAGGTGTGACCCTTTTCGCGGTAATGATCAACGACATTGGGGACTCACTTCCTGTGGCCGTTGGGCGATCCTTGCATGTTGATGATTTCGCCATATGACCATGTGGCTCAAGTACATCGCCGATTGAGCGACAGCTACAGTTAAGTCATGTGTTTGAAGAAATGAGGAAATATGAAAGGAAACGCTACGGACCACGCAGCTTACGCCCATGTATTTTTCCACCGGACACTAACACTGTTCTCAAACGAACACAGCGAGAGTGAGTGAAAATGAGTCTTCTTTTCTGAGAGCGGTCTCCGGCTCCAGGGAGTTCAACGGACTGAATCCATTTCAACGCTTCCCTGGGAACTGATCACACCGGAAGTGGACACATCCCCCGCCTCCACAAAGAAAGCCGATATCACGCGCTTATATTACAGGTACTGTGGTTAGAAGCTTTTCACTTCCAGCACATGTGTCTGCGTATTCTTCCGAGCTTATTGCCATTTTGAAAGCTCTATGTTGCACTGAAGTATCAGACGATCTACTTACATTATTTTTACGGATTCGTTAAATAGCATTTTAGCGATGAGGACATACCATCCGTCAAACCCCATCATATGGGACGTTTTCAGTCATTGTCACTCAGTGAAATTTTAGGCAACGACTCGGATATTGTTCGGTCTGGGCGACTTTTATTACCTCGCTGAAAATAATTTTCAGTAATATACGTATCACGTTGAAAACGTTGAATGTTGTCATACCTTATTTCATGTACAGTTCATTATACTGACTAATATTCTGCAAGATTAACTAGCTAGCATGTGCGATATTTCGACGTGTAAATAAGTTGCATTGATCTGGGCGCTACATACAAGTTGCGGTCAATGCGTCCTAAAGCCTATAACTAACTAATACTGACCCACAAACAACTAACTAACTGACTCGACGCAATACAAGTGGTCATGTTCCGAATAGATATAATCTCCCATGATCAATTTAATGACGACGGCGGATCTTCGAGACACCCGTTCTCCCACGACCCGCGTGTCGATCACGGGCAGCCGACAATACGGTGTGGTGCGGACAACGGCGCGGACAACGGCGCGGACAACGGTGTGGACAACACCTTGGCCGGTGCACGTTTCTCGCGCTACGGCGAGCCGGCCACCATGCGCCAGACGTGGGCGTACGCGGCCGGATCGGCTGCCACACGCTCGGGCCGCTCCGACTCGAGACGGTGCAGGATGTCGTCGTACACGCGGCCGTCGAAGTAGGCGGTGGGCAGCGCGTCGGCGGCGGCCAGCGGCCAGCCGCACACGGTCAGCGCGTGCAGCACCGCCAGCACGCCGCGCATGTACAGGTTGGTGGCGTACACGACGCGCACCGTAATGCCGTGCAGCGGCGTGTCGTCGACCTCGTCCAGGGTCAGCCGGCCGGACATGGCGGTCAGCAGGAATGCGTGCGTCTCGCGCTCTCGGAGCGGCGCCGGCGGCTGTTGCTCGCCGTACCGCTGCAGGTAGCGCAGCACGGCCACCGGCACTACCAGCCGCCGCTCGAGCGATCGCACCGCGTCCACGGTCCACGTCGGGTCCACCATTCGGCAGAAGGTGGTCCAGCGCAGGTGGCCGTCGCCGTCCGCGCCGTCCGCGCCCCACAGGTCGCTCAGGCACAGGACAGGTATGCCTGCGAGCCGGTCGGTCGGAACAAACTCCACGGGATCGCTGTCACTCCATATGTCGTGGAACGCCACGACGCTCAGCTGCAATGCTGGAAGAGCAACGCTCAACACTGCCATCGTGATCCCGTTGAAGACTTCCATCGACGACTTGGGGTGGAGTTCCTTCTGGAAATACCGGACAAAGTCCTGGTAGGACGGCTCATCTGTAAGCGCGAAGCCCCACATCAAGCGCAGCAGGAACCGTGTCCCTTGCCCGCCGTTTGACCTTGCTTTCACCGTTTCCGCCAATTGGGGTTCCACCTCGACTCGCCCTTCCGTTCCGTTCTCCACCTCCACTTCACAAAGTCGAAACACATCCAAGCTCTCCTGAATCAGCCTCGGAGACAGCCGTACTCCGGTCAACGCATGGATGGACGTAGCAAGCTCTTCGCCGCTTTGTCCGCTCGCTTTCCTGCACAGCCTAGCTAGTGGCTGGATGAAGTCGGCAAGACGAGGTCTCCGGTGTCCAGCATACGGCGCTCGACCGCCACGCTGACGGCCAACCCCGGGTGCACGAACCCCGACCACGCTCAAATGGAGGTCTTTCAACTCTTCCCATGGGTAGACGCCGCTGGTGCTTGCGCTCAGAGTGGCGAGTAGTGGCAGGCGATCGACAGGCACATCCAGGAACCTTGCCAACAGCTTTCGATCGTAGTGTACGGTAGTGAACGTGTCGAGATCCAGGTGTTTCAGCGATAAATAGGCACTGTCCATGTCGTACATCAGAAAATCAGTGTTCTGGCCAAGTATCAGGACGGCTGAGTTGCGCTTCGCGAAGTGAGCCACCCCATCGGCCGCGTGATACGAATGCACAATCTCGACATCGGCACTGATATTCTTCAGCATAATCGGCAGCAGTTCATACACGGCCGTCTGGGGTACCGTCTGGAGATCGCCGGAGAGTGCATGCTGATTTTCCATTTCCATTTTCTTCAGCGTCTCCATGATGGTGATTTTATCATCCACATGACCTCTTAGATTGTTCCACTTCGAGGCGACGGTTCCACTCGTGTGAAAGACTACGGCTAATTTGCCCACGCGACGCTGAATTATTCGCACGAATGTCTGGAGACGAACGTGCAGGTTGAGCCACTGCCCGCCCCGCAGGCGATCTTCCTTTGCAAGGAATCTAGCCAAGTTGTTTCCGTCGACCACAGCGAGCTTCAGCAATCCTGGATTCGATGTCAGGAAAGAGGATACAACTTCGGAAACATGTAGTTTCGGTGCTAAACCATGGGTTTCCAAGAAAGTTTCCAGGCCGGAAATACCCATGTCGATGCGTTATTCCCGATGTTGGTGATCACAGCCGCGAATTATGCGCTTCAGGCTGTGTGCGATAAATTCAATATCCTTGAGCAGTAGTTGTAGTCAAAACATGTCCAAACGTTCTCAACGCTCCTTTACCAACGGCTGCCGTTGCGCCCGTCGTGCTCGGGCTTAACCCCTGCGAAAAGACACATTTAAGAAGATCAAGAAAAGCGGATGAATTTTTCAGGCTTAAACATTGCATCAAGTAGTAAAATCGTTAATTGATTGTGAAAAGCACAACTTGCCGGCGGTTCGATTTGGTAGGCGTCCTAGATATGATTTTTACACGACACACCGATTTCTAATTTATCCAGAAGTGATTAGCGCTGCACGGCAGTGATAGCGCTGCACGGCAGTGAAGCTTCTCGACATTTCCAGACAAGATCACTTCCTCGTTGCACACTTGGCTCTCTCACCAAGCATGGGTCTTGCCACTCTCGCCATGTGCAGAGGGGGCGGAGCGGAGGTTTTCTTTTCTTGCACACAATCGCTACATGCTACATGGTTACACAGTCCCCCAGCGTCAGCCACACAACACAGCCTGGTTACTCGTTTCACAGTCCCCCAGCGTCAGCCACACAACACAGCCTGGTTACTCATTACAGTCCCCCAGCGTCAGCCACACAACACAGCCTGGTTACTCATTACAGTCCCCCAGCATCAGCCACACAACACCACCTGGTTACTCGTTTCACAGTCCCCCAGCATCAGCCACACAACACCGTTTGGTTGCATGTTACACAGTCCACCACTGTTTGTTTATTGGTTGGTTCACGACACACTTTATGCACATTCACGGCTAATGGCGCCGCCCACACTGTTTCGCCGGTGGGCCGCGGGATTTGGAAATGTTCTGAGCGGCGCTAGAGTCGAACCCGGGACCTTTGGTACCCATAGCCCGACACCTTAACCACTCGGCCATCCCCGCCCCCAGTCCACCACTGTCGGCCGTGCAACCGCGAGTCCCAACTTCAGCGCAGAGACAGCGAGCGATGCGCACCGGGCATACAGGTGGGCAGCAGGATGACCAGTGACATCCACCAAGTGACCACCGGCACAGAGTGATTGTGCGGTTACAGAGTGATTGTGCTGGGCCGCCGTCCTGCCAGTGTGAAAATATCCTGGAGAGTAATAGGCTGAGGTATTAACTAGTTCCGAAATTTACATTATTTTGTTCTCTATTATTTTGATGCTATGTCGATGCTTTTGTTTCGTTCGGATTTGGGGGCATCGTGCACACCAACGATTACCTGAGTACCCCCCCCCCACGATTTCGGCCTTGATTGGGGCTTAGACTGAGCCAGGACATAGTTTGTAACTGTGCGATCCATGCCTATCTGATATAAACAAGGTCTCCACCACAAATGTGTGGGATTTTGCAGCAACATTTACTTCATGTCATTTCCTTGCACCTTCAATATGAGTTCTTCCAGGCAAAAGAAATATAGGTATAGCCAGAATTTAATGTATTTATTCCAAGCATATTTGCAGATTCATACACACCTGCATAACATGCAATATGTTTGACACATGCACAATGCAACCAAACCACCACCACAAAGTTGTAGGTATTCTGATATAACATGATATGCTTCCTGGGCAATTGACTGCAACCTGCATGTCATGCCTTATGACCTGCTATGCCATGCTCTTCTGTTCTGCTGTCCAGGCTTCTAATTTGTATGATGGACTGGAAACTGCAACTGTATTGTTGGAGCTGGACTGAGATCCTGGAAACAAAATGTCATCCATTATTGGCACGTTTCATTCGGAGAATAAAAAAGTTCAACATTTGCAGTCACAATCCTGGAGAATAAAATGCCCTTAGGTCTCCATACTACAGGAGAGGCCCAAAATTCCCACCCTAGGCAACCATGTTCATAAAGTTGAAACATATTAGAAAGAGGTGCTGGTAATTATTGATTTAGAAAACCTAGCATGATGTAAATACATTGCTCATCAACTATGTCCAGAAACTTTAGAACGCTATGTTTAATAAACAATTCATTTGTATGGTATAAGTACGGTTTCTTATCAACAATCCTAATGACACGCTTCTGCAACTTAATAATTTTATCAAGCTTAGAGTGATACCCCCAAAAAAAAAAAAAAAAAATAAAAAAAAAAAAATTAAAAAATTAAAAAAAAAAAACCAATTAAAAATTAAAAAAAAATTCAAAAACTTTCCTATAATTCCAATTTTCCTGCTAAGTTTTGAAGAGAGGCATTTATATGTACTTCCCATTAATCAGACAACTTTTTTTCCTTCTAATATTGAAGTATTTATTTTGTCATGTCACATGGTTTCCTGGAAAAATTTGATATCCAGTCTTCTCAGCATTAATAGATAATCTGTTGGTATGAAACCATGTAATTATTTTGGGTATTACCTCATTTACTTTACTTTCTAATTGAGAATGGTCATTAGCGGTAATAGTTACGGCAGTGTCGTCTGCAAATAGGTAAAAGTTAGCCAAATTGGAAACTTTGCAGAGATCGTTAATGTATAGAGTAAATAGCAGAGCTCCAAGAATCGAACCTTGAGGAACACCTTTTGTGATATGTAATGGTTGGGAGATGATGTCATGTATCTTGGTTCATTGAGATCTATTTGATAGGTATGAGGCTAACAGTTTATATATATTTCCTCTAAAGCCAATAAAGTTAAATTTTTGTAACAAAATGCTGATGCTGACGGTGTCAAAAGCTTTTTTTAAAATCAAGATACAGAGTACAAACTAATTTATTACTTACAAGGGATTTAGTTACTTCGTTATGCATCAGAGCAATTGGCATGTATGCGCTGTGTTTTTTTTTCTGAAGCCGAATTGCAATGGGTGCATGACATTATTTTCATTTAGAAATGATGATACCCAAAAGTGTATTAATCTTTCCAGTACTTTCGAAAATATTGGTAGCAAAGAGATTGGCCTATAATTAGTAAATTTATTATTTTCCCTGCTTTATATACAGGAATTATAACTGCAGATTTTAATCTATCAGGGAATATTGCAGTGTTCAGACAAATATTAAAGAAATATGTTAGATGTTGCAAAATACTTCTACATGTTCCAATCAAAACTTTTGGACTAATTTTATCAATACCTCCACCAACAGGGTTTAAAGTCTTAATAATGTCTTCAATTTCAGCATCATTAACAGAAGGAATATTGTTAATGCTTGCATAATTAGGGTGTGTAAGATAACTTAATGGACTGATATGTGTCGCAGGTATTTTTGTTTCCAACTCACTACCTATCGTTGAAAAAAATGTATTAAATGTATCAGGTATTTGTTCATTTACACAGGTAGCCCCAGAGTTATCAGCAAAACACATTGGAGGAATTGTTTGCAATTCATTCTTGTTGATAATTTCCTTGAAATACCTCAGGGTTAAAATAATGGTTAGATGTGAGAAGTCGAAACGAGCACAATAAGATGTCGAAATTTGTCATGTAATTAGTGACATAGGCTTTTAATGTCTTTCAGACTCATACTTGAGCCAATGGTGTAGGTACCTATGACAGCACCTTTATTATCTGTTTTCAGAGTCATAATTTAGGAAGAGCTACATTCGGGACATGGAGAATTATCCTATGCTACAAGCTGGAATTGCATGCCACATCACATTAAAGACCATCATTCTCTTGAAATTCGTGTTACGGAAGATTCGTGTATTACCATACCTTATCGAGAGCATGGACATGCTACTGATGAGCGAGATACTGTTAGAAAGGAGACATACTGTTAGACTGATGAGCGACTTCATAAGCATCCATCAAGGAGCAGGATGTCGATACTTCTTGGAGAGGGATGTCGATCGAGTGTTCAATAAGTGGTATATTCCACCCTATTTCACGAATAATTTAACACTGAAATACCTCCATGTTTTTTTTGCCATCACCTTTGCTATCCTGAAATGCCCTCTTGTAATATAATCGTTTCGCATCCCTAAGCACATTGCAAAGCATGTTCCTATACATTTTGTATATATTTTCATTCAGTAAAGTTCTATTCCTAATATATTTTGCATATAGTATATTTTTTGTATTTATTGAACACAGAAGTGCAGGGGTTACCCATGGTTTAATTGGATTCTTTCTTCTACTGGGTGTAAAAGTTTTAGATAATTTTGTAATACCTGTTTCATAAGCCTTAATAAGTTTGTTGCATGCTTGATTAGCATCAGTCTCATCTTGAAAGGCTTCCAAGGTACTAATGAGGTGATCATTTAATTCACTTATTTTATTCTTATCAAAGACTGTCACTGAATGTCTTGTTATAGTTGTGCTTTGAATTAATGACAGATTAAGAAAAACTTGAAAATGATCCGATAAATCATGAAGTAGAATTCCTGAATTGTTCAAGACATTAACATCATTTATAAATATATTATCCAAAAGGGCATCATAATTATTAGAAATCCGGATCGCTTTCGAGATGGTTGGGGAAAATCCATAGGTATTTAACATATTCATAAAACTAAGTGTTGGTTTATCAGAGTGATATTTCAAAATATTGTAATTGAAGTCCCGTGCTATGATACATGTACACTTAGTGTTTTCCAATGAATCAAGTATTTTTTCCAAGTAGTCCATAAATAAAGTATGGCTCAGGTTTGGAGGTCTATATATTTCCCCCACTAGGAATCTCTTTGCTGGTACACCCAACTTCATTTTGATTTCCAGAAAACTTGTCTCAATATGATCACTCTCCAGGTCTTTTCTTTCCCTAGCCTCATATCTATTACTTTCATATATTGCTGCACCTCCACCTTCACCTTCTTTTCTACTAGATGCAAAAAGATTACAATTTTTTAGACTAAAGTATTGCTCTAAATCTTTCTTCAACCATGTCTCTGACACACAAATAACTGACCAATCAACTTCAAAATTTGCTAGAAGATTAAAACATTATCAAATTTATGCTTGAGGGACCTTGCATTGATATGAAGTACTGAGAACCCAACATTCAACTTAAGTGGTTGAGGTAATGAATAATATTTACACTGTGACAGTATATGTTCATGAGGAGGGTATTTATCACTCAAATCATTCCCTAGCAACTCCAATGTAGCTGCTTCAAGTTTAAGCCCACTCATTAATCAGGGAATGAGCCAACTGGAAATGGGGGATTAGTTCTGGAAATGGAAAACTTGGAATAATAATTGCGCATGAACAATGAACTGGAACACAACATGGACAATGAATGATTGGAAAGTAAAATGGAAAAAGGAAATCAGAGGTAAAGCTCACACCATTAAGAAGCATAGTTAGAGAAACAAATCTAGATAGTTTTATGCTTAGATAAGATGATAGAGGAGCAAGGATTCTATTGCAAGTGAAAGGAACACTTGCCAGGACCATGTGTGGGAAGTTGTCAACTATCCCTGCAGCAGTAAACTTCAGGAATACCAGTTGTCCACGACACCCCTCCCTCCATAGGTAGCAATGTACAATTTAATGACAATAACATCACCAGGCAGCATGCTCTCTCATATGTCAACATGATGGTAGATTAATACATGTTCAATGTTCAAAATAAAACAAAAAAAATGTCAGAGTGAAATGATTATAAGCAATTCAGCAAGTGGAGTATCAACTATGAGCTGGAGTACGACATTTTGAGCTGGAGTACAATAGCTATGCAGTTGCTGACAATTAACCTTGTTCTAGTGGGACTGAAAACCAATGTTTGCATTTTGTATGCATAAACATCTTGACAAGCTAAGCCATATACAACGTTTTGTCGCACTAAAAAATGAGTAACTAAAATATGGTACAGTTAACAGCAACTACTTCAAGACTGCACGTTAAATTGAATTGAAAATGTTCATCGGACGAGAGGATCTGTGGTTCTTCATCCTGACCCAAGTCAGTAGGCCATTAGGACCCATATCATATGCGCTCAATTGGATCGGGAATTATCGCGACAATTTCACCGGTCTCACCGGTTGGTCGATGTTGCGGCTTCACGTCACACTCAGAAGCTGGCGTTGGCGTCGCCCGCTTTTTATCCTCGCAGGGATGGCGAGCACCGCGGGGAATATAATATGAACCGCCGAGCCGAGGCACAACACCACTCAGGTGATGGACATCCATCACCCTCTGCACCCGGCAAACAGAAAACGTGGCGATGGGTCCCAGTCGCGATGAGCCGGTTTTACAGCAGAAATTTCCTCATAGGTCACGCGGTCTCAGGAACAAGGTAGAGGTAGAACACCCGGCATAATTATCTGCATAAACTAAAAGCGACCACAAAATCTGCTTTTTTTAAAATCAGTTTTAATAAAGAAATATGTTTTACTACTCATTCTGCTGAAATAAATAGAATTAAACTTGCGAACATCAGCAAATTGTAATATGCTTTCTGATTTACGTGGAGACTGCACCCAGCTCTACGGAATATGACAGCCAACAAAGGACTGCCAGATACAAAATTGGCGCTTTGGTTAAATTAGTGAAGGATGAGATTATAAGCCAACTTCATTAGCAATGGTAGAGCAAATTATAACAAAGGTATACTTAATCGATGTCAACCAAGCATATAAATGCATACCTGACACTCCTGGCCAGCTCACACCGCACACCTAAAAATGTTCACCCACGAGTAGGACGTTCGTGCAACTATTAATGTCATTTCCAGACTATTGGGATATGGGTTTGGAACATAAGATGTTTTAATGAAAATTATACTAAAACAATCCGTCTAAAATAGCTTTATTCTCACCACCAAGGAACAGTTATTTTGCATGAAAAAGATGAGAAAATTGATTGAAGCCAATTCTTATTAATATGAACCCTCGCCGTCTCTCTGGTCAGATCCCCACACCCCGTCTGGGGGGGAATAGTAACGCTCCCATCTAAAATCCAAACTAAGCGTCGCACGAAAACAGAGGTGTCATCGAAAAGCGCTCGACGAGTAGGGTCCGGATCCACTCCTCAAAAGTGACGTCACAAGGGGGGCTAGATTTTCACATGACACGACTTATATTGTGTTTTTGGCTCTGGAGAGTTTATTTTGGGGGATATTTGAGAGAAAATTTTTTTTTTGAATCGGAAAAGGACAGCGAAATCGACTAGGGCCATCAAATTTGTTGGCCCCACAAACATCTTTTTTTTCTTCAAAATTGCAAAATTTCGAATTTTTAAGTTTTCTTTGAGTTTCCTTTTCTAATGGGTAAAGCAGACCAAGAAACTTTATTGGAAGCTAACTTGCTCCAATAAAAATTGCTTACTTTAACTAGAATCATTGATCCGAACTCCAATGTGCAAATATGCAAAATTAATAAGTAGTCAAAAACGGAAAAAATGAACAGTTCTTCTGGTACGTTGGGTTGCATCCCTAAAGATAAGCAAACGCTGAAGGTTTCATTAAAATATCTCTATCTGTTAAAGCGTGACGTCTGGTTGAACCTTTTTGGTGGTGACCTCACTTGACCTCGATGTGACACTTGACCTCACTTAACTCGTTGATCCTAGATGACCTGACTTCAAAGATTTTGAAACAGCTTGCCAAATTGATGTGGGAAAAGGTATGCCAAATTTTGGCGCGCTGCCGCGCGCCGTTCATTCACTGTCTGCGAAAAAACCTAGGGGGAGAGGGGCGGTTAAAGATCCCCAAGGGTTAAAGTTCCTGGATGTACTTATTTGGTTCATGTCTGGAATGTTTAGTTGATGCAAGGATCGACTTGGAAGGATTAAGAGCGGCTAGACGGGAGAGCAAATTGCCGCTGTAAAACCGAATAATAGTCGGTTTTATTATTGCTGTTGATTAGAGCTGGTCGGATTCGCTTACCCCAGCGCTAGAAGTACAGCTGACCACCGGGCCGGCAAACAGGAGATGGGTCGGAGTAAGATTGGTACAAGTATTACGGACCCTTCACTGACACTGATGAACTCCAAATGCAGTTATATTTACAGGTACATGATTTATCCTCGCACACTTAGAAAAAAAAAAATTTGACAGTCATGAATAAGTGCACAAATGGCATTGGTTTCTCGGTGTAAGCGCCTCGGAGAACTTCCTTGCTCCGGAGCCGCTTTTAGTAAATTTGAAGTGATTTTTTGTTTGCACTGAACATGCTCATTGTGTCTAAAAAGTTGTCTCTTGAACAAAATGACCTTCGATTGCGCGTTCAAAGCACGTTAATGGCCAAACGAGTTTTCAATATTTACTCCGGCGATACCAAGAACCCCAGATTTCCCAACTACAGATTTCTGGTACATCTTGGCACGTACTCCAGCACAAACATATAATAATAAATATGCAATACATTTTAATTAATATAAATATGTAATATATAAGAATACATATTAATAAATATCGAATTCATATTAATAAATATCGAATAAATATTAATATATATGGAATAATTATCAAATAAATATTGAATTAAATATCGACTATATTCACAAATATGTCTTTTCACATGACGTCCTCCGCCGCCATTGTGCGGAGACGTTTTTAGCGCAACACCAACAGTGTGCTTACAAAAAAAGGCACGGTTTGTACTGTCTTTCGAAGCTGTATCGTGGTCATTTACGGGTAGGCGCGCATAGTCTCTGGTATGGACTTTGAGTGGTTGTTCTGGTATGTTGTTCTTCCTTTTCTATTCTGCAGTACAAAAAAGTCACAATCCTGCAGTACAAAGTTTGACATGCATGACAGCAACAAAAGCCAGCTTTTCCAACACTGTATTATTGTGCATTAAGGTGTTCACAAGAGAAGTTTTACATACATTTTTCCCCCATGATGCAAACAAATATGTTATGTTTGGTGAGACTGTGTTAATTGATGACTTTATAGTTAGCAAATACATACTCAGATTTTTCAGATTTTTCAAAAGAAAACACTGAGAATTCTTGGCGAAATGTGCACCTCTCTTTCAAAAGCCCACCTCCAACTATCAGGCCTCCTTCTTATCATGCCCGATCATCAATGCATCAATTCGTTAAGTTGAGCTTCCTTTTGGTGCCACAAGATGGCAGGAGCATGCGCCCAAATGGTGAAACAAAGGAAAAACACTTTTGTGGTGAATGATGACGTGGATATAAACATGTTATTGGAGTGGGGAGAACTTGGCGACAATGGGGTCCTTGGACAGACTCCATTAGAGGTGGATAAGAGAACAGTGTTTCAGTGAGGTTACTCTTCAGAATTCATGCTTCAAACATCAAAGACATTGTCAGACTTTGTTCAATAATTTATAATTCATGTAGCATCAAGCATCAAGATATCAAGATATCCAACTAAGAGACTAAGCAGATAACTGCAACAGTGGGAGGCAAGACTTAATGTTTTACACTGATGTAAATTTATTAAGTTTACAAGACGTGAACAGGCTATAAAGAACTGAATTGATCATTACCGAGGTAAGCAACACTTTTTGGTTTGGCACTCCTTGAAATGGACAAAAATCCTCACACAGAAAATTGTAAACTTAGCGAACATGGATCATTGTTTCAAGCCTGTTCCATTCATTGTGGTCATGCATACCCAACCTTGACAGATATTTATCAAGCCTTGTCTGTGCACTCACATTTGGCTATAGTTGGTTACATTGTGACTAGCACTGCATACAAGTATATTGCACATGTGATCATTTACACTGAGGCCACAATTTGCATTCACAAAGAATTCATGCAGAGAAGATAGGCATAGTACACTGCAAAGAAGAAATACTCAACAGTGGTGCATAATTCACTATACTATGCCCACATTGATTGACACCTGCTGATACTGGCATAATGCTGTTTTCACTGCAGAAATAACATGAATACTTTCCAAGCAACTGCCATCATAGTTCCATTGGCACTTTCCACATGAGAAACAAACACTTTTGCTGCACATTTATATAGCTATCAGCGATATCAGTATATATTTAGGATGGATGCTGCCATTGGTAAACTTGCTGGTGAAAATGTGCAAGAATTGAAGGAAAAGCTTAAGACTTTCAAAGTGAAGAGAGGTCAGGTGAAAGGTGTAATAACCATGGGTCTGAAAAGTCTACAAGAAAGCATCAACACAGAGCTGGTTGTTAGCCAACAGATAGCCAACATAAAGAAGAAGTTGAAAGAAGTTGAATAGTTTGACTGTCAGGTCATGACTACTCTGAGTGAATATGGAGTAGGAGATGATGACCCAGAAGCATTTGACACTGAAACTGAGGACCAGGTTCAGTACCAGTTTCAGATCCAGACAGCAGTGGGTGAGATCAAGGAAATGAACAAACAACCAGTGACAGAGCAGTGACTTCTACATCCCAACCACAAGAACACCATCATGGTGCAAGGCTTCAAGAGGTGAAGCTTCCAATATTCAGTGTAAATCAAGCTGATGCCATGGAGTTTAATGACTTCTTCAGCCTCTTTGAAGAGCTGGTTGGGAAGAACCCAACCTACAGTGGGGCTAGCAAGCTGCTTCAACTGAAGGCATACCTGCATGGAAGTGCTTTTGATGTCATCAAACATCTCTCAAATGATAGTGGTTGGTTATTGGCATTTAGGGGTGCATCAACTGCAGAGGTCATGCAGTGCCCATTCAAATGATAGTGAAAAATATGACCTGGCAGTGAAGTGTCTAAGGAAAGAATTCCTGGGTAAGGACATCATTGTGGAGACACATATGCAACACCTGTGAGCTTTCTGCTCCATGGCATGGAGATCTCACAGCACTCCAAGCTTTATTGAATTATGCTCGGACCTCAGTCTATGAGCTGCAGGTATTTGGATTTGATGCACTGGAGGAAGACACACTGGGAAGTTGGATTATCAGTTTCCTCCTATGTGAGAAACTCCAACAAACTTCAACAACAGACTTAGCAACCAGCTTGGTACCGACACACCAACAACAGAACAGTTGTGAGACAACTACCATGATATCATAAGGTCATTGGAGAAGCTTGGGGACTGAAGAAAACATGCAGCAACAATACCTGTGAAGGACACCAGGCAAAACACATTCAGGCCAAAAGCACCACAACAACATAAACCTCAACATGTTGCCATGAAGTCAGCAACACTCAGCACATTCCAAACAGATGTCCAACAGGATACCCAACAGAGATACAAACTGTGCAAGCTCTGCTGGGATAACCACTCCATGGTCAAGTGAACTGTGTACCACAACAAAACACAGAACCAGCTCTGCTTGATGAACAACCAACAGGGACATCAGTTACTTCTCCCGACAACATCGGTAATCATCCGTTCACCTGAAGAAGTACAACTAACAAGAGCACTCATTGATCATGGGAGTCAAACCAGTTACGTTTGCAAACAGCTAGCAGAAAAGTTGAAGTTTGATGGAAAGGGTGTTGCAGAAACATTCACAGTGAAGACTTGCATAGGAACTCAGGAAAGGGTCTACACAATCAGAACCCACAGTCACAACCCACTTTTAGTACCACGAAGCACACGGACGACACCCAAACACACACCACCACTCCCAGTGTGTGTGAGTGAGGTTTGCCCAAGATAGTTTTGTCTCTAGTTATCTTGGTTTTGCCAGCCTGTCAGCCACACCCAAGGCCCAAGGCGATATATACGAGGTTGCGTCATCCCTACTGCGCAGCTTTCTGCGAGGGTCCTTATATGACGTCATCATGGGTACCACTTAATTCGGACCAAGCCGCTAACACGCTGTCGAATATACGCAGCGTATGCATAGTACGGGTGATAAAATGAGTATTTAACCCGCGGAAGTCCGGGGCTGTGGGTGGGGGTGGGGGGCAGATATCTGCCCCCCTCCGGTTTTTCCTCACGTGCCGCCAAACTAATAGGGTTAGCAAGGCCAAACCTCGCATAGCTGTTCATTGGTCTTTTCCGCATATCCTCATATATTTTTAATCCTGGGTCATCTCAGGTCAGGTCACCAGGTCAGGCGAAGTGACCCAACTACACTCGGAGTTCTAGGTGGCATAACTTCCACAAACGTTGGGCGATGGATTTCAAACTTATAACATGTCATGAGCTCATCAGGGACCACAATATGTATATCATATTTTTGTCGTAGCATTGACCTTAGGTCAGGTCGCTACCATGGCTTCCCCATTATAGGGCTATGGTAAAATATACAAATGTTTCCCAGTTACATATTTGCGCTCGGAATGATCTCACAACAGTTGTGGCATGTAGATGGAAGCTATGCTCAATGTTACCTTTGACATTTTTGCTCAGTGACCTAACCAAGGTCTCTGAGGTCACCTCAGATCATTACACATTTATGCGCATTACATCGCACTGCATTGAGCTAGAAGGCTGAAATTACCGTCATTGTGCTTGTATCGTCAAGACGTGTCGATTGATACCTTACACGACCTCCCTAGGCCTTGACCTGAGGTCATGCATTCATGACCTTGACCTGAGTTTCGGTTGACCTGACCTTAAATTACACCGCATATTGCCGGTAGCGCATTTCAAGGACTGTCGAATAACGTTCGCCATTTGTTTCTATCTGTTACCTGTCCTGAGATATGTGTCAATATCTGAGTCCCACCTGATCCGGTCGAATTTGACCTATGATGGCTCAGTGATCTGAATGTTGACCTGATCGAAAAATGACCGAAACACTTTTGATAGAGCCCGTCACCCACTATACAACGCCGTTCTCCGTTTGTCGCTAGCTAGCATAGTTCCAGAGATCTTAGGAGGGGGCAATCATCTGCCCCCCCGGACATGCGAAGTTGGAGCGGACCGCCGGACGTGCGAGTGTTAAGAGGTCAGGTGGAAAACTTAGAGCGTCATAGTCCCGGAAGGGATCTCCGATACCTTTTATACACATATTATACCCGGAAGAACGTAGAAAGCGAGGTAGGACAGGTCAAATATGGCAGATAATTCTTATCTTACCGCGGCGAAATGCAGTAAGGACGTATCTGAAGTGTGGTCGTCGCCATGATGGAATAAGGTGGGGAGGGGATCGAGTCTCTTAATGTACATCAAATTTAGCATTGGTCTTATGGTGCTGCATGCCAAAATTAATTGACCGAAAGACCTTTTAACCCCTCTATATGCGGCAGTGCCCCTGATATAGGAGGCAAGGAAGGGGGACAATCGTTTCCTTTTTAAGATCGACAGGATCATAGGGAGCACGTGGAGGCAGACATTCCTTTTATGGGGGCATCTGTGAACCTCCGTACCAGCTCAGCAACATGGGTGGAACTTCCAGAAAACGATTTGGGAGACGCAATGCCTGGAGGTAACAGGAAGACCTATATATTTTGGGGGGGTGCTCACGCCAGTCGTAAACGGGGGTTGACCCATCCCAAAAGTATGTAAAATTTCATTCTAGTTCGGAGGTTACATTCGGCGGATGGACCGGAAAGCGGTCAGACATGGGGTACTAAAAGCGGTCAGGCATGTATTGGCGGCATTCCCTAACAATGCTTTCAGAACTATATCTGGATGATTCAAAACACTCCTACACGTCCACGTAGTCGACCTAGTCGGCTTATGTGCTGTTTACGATTCAGAGCATGAATGAAGGATCACAATCGAAGTTCGTGGAGAAGAGACTTTGCATATCGTTCTTTCAAATCAATGATCATAGGCCTCATGAGCAACAATGAAATGGCATGCGCCACACCTGTTTCATAGCAGTACCAGAGTCGGTAGCAGTGTCAAGTACCGCGAGGACGGGCGCAGCTTGTCTGCCCCTGGTCACAGCGGCAGCAGCAAAACACGCCAACCGGACAGTGGGACCGGGCGATACGACGGCAGAGTCAAGTGCCGCCAGGACGGGCCGACACAGGGAGCGCCGGCAACCCGTCAGCGGTCGCAGTGGCAGCAGCAAAACACGCCAACAAAACGGTAGGATCGGGCGGCATGAAACCAATGCAAAGTGCCGCCAGAACGGGCAACACAGGAGGCGCCGCCAGTCCGCCCCTGGTCACGGTGGCAACAACAAACACGGTTACAAAGGGCAGAACCGAGCGACACGACACGACACACAGCAGAGACGGTGACACATGGCCGGCAATGTGAGGGTGGACATCCTATCGCTGCCTGGTGACATGATGGCGGACCTGCCTAGATGCCCACCCCTGCGCTCTGCCGAGCAGAGTTCTTGCGCAACCAGCCGATGCGCACATGCAGCCTAACTCGAGTCAGCCTCCGTCTTCCAAAACTAGCCACACTCCTAGCTTCGGCTGCGGGCTACTAATGACGCCCAACGGGTCTCACGATGCTGGTTTCGCCTGTACAGGTTGAGTCCATTATGAAGCAGATATCAGAATTGAACTGTTTTTTAAAAAATCTGCTTTTTTTAAAATCAGTTTTAATAAAGAAATATGTTTTAAGACAAAGAAATAAGACAAAAAAATGAACAGTCACACAGCACTTTTAAAAAAACCCCCAACTTACTACTAATTAAACTATCTTAAACTTCAACACCAAACACATTATGCACACCAAAAAATAAATAAAGTGTGTTAGGATAGTATGAATGTTGTCTAATGTACTTATGAAATCTACACACTTGTAATATCTCCTACTACAGAAAACGAAGCGTCGAGAACACGCCGAAAGCCACGAGGCCTCGCCTTGGCGCACACAAAGATGGCGCCCGCGGCGTCGCTAGGTTAATATAGTATAGTTTGCGTGCTACGAAAATGCTTATAAGATAAAAACTCATGAAATATAATCACAGAAGTAATTGCTAAACACCTATCCCCAGCTTAGACTAGAGTACTGCCCTGTTCTGCAACGACTTATCTGGAAACCTGGAGCTCCGGCGCACGTCCTCCCACCTTGACACCTGGCGGCAAACTGAAATCACATTGTCTTAGGGTGTGTTCACATCCAGAAAATTCATCCCCCAGTCCCTGTTTTAAGTAGTCGAGAAAACTGGCCTACCCTTGATATATATCTCCGGTCACCGTAATACTCCTTAGATTCCTACCTTACCTTGTCTCGGTTTTCTGCTTCACCTAATTAACCTGATTCCGATACCAGTATATTTTTCACCTTTTCTCATCTGGACCCAGATTGGGGTATCACAAGGAATGAAGAAAAGAAAGAAAGAGACATGTATACAATTCAATATGTTTGTAAGGCCCATTTATTTTTTAAAATTTCATTTCGGTTTTCATTTCATTCTAGTTACAAACCGAGTCACACGCGTTTCGTGCTTTTTTTTAAAGCATTCAAACATTCAACAAACATTTCTTGTTCATTTTTGTCGCCGTCTGGTTGAGCACAGTGGGTGGGTTGTAAATAAATTGCGTCTAAATAAAATGAGTAATGGATATGCCTTATAATATAGTTTTCAGGAAGTGGTTTGACAAACAAAGTGAAGTGCTATTCATAAAGTTGTTTGCAGTTCTATGATTGCAAAGCTGAATAATAGTTTTGGGATAATCTGATTGCGAAGCTGAATAATATAATATATCTTGCAGTTTTTCATATTATCATTACACGTGCGCAGTGTTTGTAAGCGAGGAGTTTCATTGATGGGGTGTTCCAAGGTCGTATGCAGGAGCGCCGTTGATACCCATTCATAGTCGTAATTGGTTGGCTTTATAGTAAATTAGGCAGTTGCTAGGTATTGCCATGAAGTGCTCTGTTTTATTGTGTGGTATGTATAATTGATTTAATGAATGGTATCCCACTCAGGTACATGGGAAAGTGGTCACCTGTTCAGGCTAACATGCTGAAGTGAACTTGCTAATGATGATGACTTGATTTGTAATATTTCTAGCCACCCAGGCACCTAGGTAGGTAGGAGGTAATTGCGTACTAATGCAACTCTATCATAACAACATGGTAGGATGTATGTAATAAGATTGTGAGAGATGACAGAGCAGATGCTGAAAGAGGATAAATTGGTAGGTAGGTAGGTAGCCACCCATCTGGGTAGTTGGTTGATTTGGAGATCCAGCCTGCAGTCAACAGAACAACATCCAGATGGTGTATCTAGCCAGGTGAGAAAGGATGCCATGGCATTCATGGATGTAAATAGGTACATGCACATGCACAGTTTGGGCGCTAAATAGGCCATGTCGCTGAATAGGCCATGGCGCTAAACCATGGTCGATGCGCCCTAAAACCACAATCACACACACATGCACAGTTGCACATACATGCACATACCCGCATATACAATTACATATACTTACATATCCACACCGAAGGGCACAGGGAATCAATCCCAGCTCATAAAGGTATAAAGGTGCATATGCTAGGTTTATTTTTTTAAGTGATGCAAATGCTGCTGTATGGACCACTCAGTGCAATATCCAAAGGAGACTATCATGGAAATCAATGAGGATACATATGAAGGACCTCAGCACAGCAGACGAATGGTCAGCTTTGGTGGGTTGGTACCATTGTGTACCCTCTGTGGACATATTGTGTATTATATGCCTATATATATATACATATGTGTGTGTGTGGTTGCACGCACATCTTACGGAGGAGACAGGAAAACTATGTTATTGTTGTATCGCTCTCTCATTCGTTCGAAACTGGACTACGCATGTTTCATATATGGCAGCGCATGTGCAACAAGCAAACGCTCGCTGGACACTGTACACCACTCGGCTCTCCGCACAGTGACCGGCGCTTTCCGCACTTCGCCTTCTGCCAGCCTTCTGGCTGAAGCCCACGAGTCGCCACTCTCTCTCGCTCCGCCGCGAAATGCTCGGGATGCGCTATGCCTGAAAGCTGCGCCAATTCCCTGGCCATCCCATATATTCACACGTGTTCTCCCATCATTCCGTCGCGGACGTACCATACATGCCACCCCCTTCTGCGTTCGCATACGCAGGCTCTTTGAGGACAGCGGGATTCGACCGAAGGGGATTATGCAGGTCCAAACGCCGCCATGGCAAGTGACTCCCCCTATAATAGATATGTCACTTTCCTCGGTTGGGAAGGGCCATGCTTCACCACAGTACCGACTGTCATGTGCACTAGAGCACATAGCCTCGTTCGAGGGATACATCCCAACTTACACAGATGGATTCAAGACTGACGCTGGTGTGGGCAGTGCATTTGTTACTGGGCCTCTGTCAAAATCTTTTTCCCTACAAGCACATGTAACTGTCTACACTCCAGAGTTGGTGGCGATCACAAAGGCCCTCAGTTTTATTGAAGTGGGACAGGATGCATCGCATGTCATTTTCACCGACTCATTGAGCAATCTCTGGGCGCTAACACAGTTTAACCCATCTGCAATCATCTTACAGGACGTTTTGCGCCGTCTCGGATCACTCGCTCAAGCTGCGAAGACTATTGTCCTTTGCTGGATCCCGAGCCATATTGGCATCGTGGGGAACGAGGCAGCCGATGCTGCTGCAAAGCGAGCAGCACAAGCCCCATATATGCGATCTATGCCGCTCCCCGCGAGGAAGTATGACCGATCTATCACGATCTTTGTTTTAAAAAAATGTCAGTCTAGTTGGGACACACTGCAGGACAGCAAACTGCGGACAATCAAGCCATATCTTGGGGAGTGGCCCTCGTCCTATCGTAGGACGAGACGGGATGAGGTCGTACTCTGCCGCCTTAGGCTATGGCACACACACCCAACGCACCACTACTTGGTCTGTGGGGAGGACAGGCCAAAGCGCCCTCGATGCCACGCACCACTGTCAGTACGTCATATTCTGATATCCTGCCCCCTATTCGCCGATGCTCGAAGACGCCTTCTTGGAGTCGTGCAGCCGCCGTCACCCCGCGAACTCGTGGGTGACCATTCACGCGCTGTAAATTCAGGACAGCTGTTTCGCTTTCTCTCGGATGTCAAATTTTGAGCGATTTACACACCTCGCTGACATGTAACACTATGTGCTCGGAACCGTGACGCTCCATGTCGCTCCAACTGATTTTCGCTTGCTCTTACTGTTTCGCTGTTTCACTGATGATACTTCTGTTTCACTGATGTTTGCTTGCGCTTGCTCTCTCTGTTCACCGTTTCACTGATGATTCTTCCATTTCACTGTTCCACCGATGATGTTTGCTTGTGCTTGCTCTTTCGGTTTCATTGTTTCACTGATGTTACCCCCGTTTCACTGCGTTTGTTTCACCCCGTTACTGATGTTTGCTTGCGCTTGCTCTTTCGATTTAACTGGTTCACTGATGCTACTCCCGTTTCACTGTTCCACTGATGATGTTTGCTTGCACTTGCTCTCTCTGTTTCACCGTTTCACTGATGTTACTTCCATTTGCTCTTTCCGTTTCACAGTTCCACTGATGTTATTTTCATTTCACCGTTTCACTGATGATGTTGCTTGCATTTCAATGTTTTACTGACGATGTTATGGGCCCTGCATGACCAACGCAGTCGACGCACCCCTAAATTCCAATAACCAACCTATTCTGTGTTAACTAGTAAGTTTTCAGTTGTGTATATTATCCTATTGTAGTTGCACTTACGATTTCACCAGCTGCAGCCCATGCACAGAGTCACAAAACAGAACAAGACAATCCGCATATATTTCCTAATCTGCCGGTGCGCCGCTTATGCCTCGATTACTTATACGCCTGGACCGCACGCCACCGGAGAGACGAATGATTCTAATGACAACGTTGCCTCGTTTTCCCGCTTCCTTGTTTCCTCGTCTTGTGTCCCTTCTCTCTCGTCTCCGCTCTTACTGCCAGGTCCGTTTATCTTGGGATAACGGGTGCAATTTTTCGGAACACAAATTCCACGCATATGTAGAGTAAATACGTTTTGTACTTCAGGAAATTTGTGAAAGACTGCTACGCCTTACAATGGTGCATGGATACATCGCAGACCCAATCGGAAACCGGACCGCCGGCAGCCAGCACCGGGCACCTCCGAGCCGAACAAACCCAGGTAACGTCGAGATGTATTTAGTGTTTCAGATGAATATGTTGCACCGGTCACCAGTGAGGGAGGGGGGGTCTGAGAGCAAACGTCTCTACTGTTAGGTCACGAGAGAGGTCAATCCCTGACCGACCGCTACCGTGACCGTAGGTCAGTGGTGGCTCAAAGCTGCCAGGCGGGCAACGCGAGGCCTTCGGCAGCTGCTAGACGGCAATCTATCAGGTTGATTCCGGCAGCCAATCGGCGTCGGCCGCCGATTGGCTGCGGGAAATTGCCGCTGACATCCGATTGGCCACCACTGACAGTATGAATAGGACGGAACAAAACACGAAACGGCACGGAAAAACGCACGAAACACACGAGGGATGACAAAAACTGTTCTGCTTTGCCCAGGCAACATCACAGGAACTCACAGCGGTGCCACCTATAGCACCAGGCGACCACAGTAGCGACACCTGCACAACACAAATTCAAACTACTTCGCGGCCGGGAGCGTGGCCGACGCCGGCGGCAGCCGGTCTGTCTGCGCCGGGCGCCCGTTCACTCCCGCGGTTCGTGACGCGGTTCGTGACACCACGAGCCAGCGTGGCTCGCGCAAATCACCACCGACACGCAGACCAGACACGTGTGACGCTCGCACACGGCACACGGCGGTCGCCTCCGCACTCGCCACGACGCTCGGCGACGGCTCTGCCGGACGCTCGGCGACACCAGGAGCACCGCCGCTCCACGAGAGGGCGCGCCCGACGGAGACGAGCAGCGCTCGCCAGCACTGACGGTGGCCGAGACGACACGGCGCGCCCGACGCGCGGCGCGCAAATCACCCGCCATCGGCGCCGCCCGGCGCTCGGCAGCGTGAGCCGGTCGCTGCGCTCCGGGACGTGTCCGGCCGACACGTGGTCTCCGAACGTCGCCGTGTGGGCAGCAGCTCGCCGGGCGCTTCGCTCGGCAGACGCTTCCCTCTGCGAGGCGATGCGCTCTGCCGTCTCTTGCCGGTCCGCTCTGCCGTCTCCTGGCGGTCCGCTCTGCCGTCTCCTGGCGGTCCGCTCTGCCGTCTCCTGGCGGTCCGCTCTGCCCGTCTCCTGCCGGTCCGCTCTGCCCGTCTCCTGGCGGTCCGCTCTGCCCGTCTCCTGCCTGTCCGCTCTGCCCGTCTCCTGGCGGTCGGTCCTGCCGGTCCGCTCTGCCGTCCCCTGCCGGTCCGCTCTGCCGTCTCCTGGCGGTCCGCCCTGCCGTCCCATGGCGGTCCGCCCTAGCGGTCCGCCCTGGCGGTCCGCTCTGCCGTCTCCTGCCGGTCCGCTTTGCCGTCTCCTGCCGGTCCGCTCTGCCCGTCTCCTGGCGCTGCTGCCGGCGGCGGTCCAGCCGCGGGCAGGCTAGTGCGTCGTCCGGCCGTCCACCGTGGCGCCACCGTCCAGCCGACCAAGCTGTCGCCGCGGCGGGACAGAGTCGATCGCGCCGAACCGCCAGCGGCCAGCAGTCGGGACGCCTGGCACCCCGGACGGAGGCCCACCGGGCCGCCGACGTCCGCTGCGGTGGCGCCAGCGCCACACCGCGCCGCCACAGCCGGCTGCGGGTATAAGCCGGGAAGCCGTGGCCGAGCCTGGCGCCCTCGGCTAGTCGTACACCCAACAGTGCGGCAGGTTCTGGCGCAGGTACTCGTTCAGGTCGGCCGAGCTGCCCGGGCAGTTGGTGAGCTCGAGCTCCGCAAGGTGGCGCAGCTGGATCAGGTTGGAGAGACCGCTGGAGGTCAGCTGCGTGCAGCCTGCAACACACATAGCCGACCGTTGTGACTGCAACACACATAGGCGACCGTTGTGACTGCAACACACATAGCCGACCGTTGTGACTGCAACACACATAGCCGACCGTTGTGACTGCAACACACATAGCCGACCGTTGTGACTGCAACACACATAGCCGACCGTTGTGACTGCAACACACATAGCCGACCGTTGTGACTGCAACACACATAGCCGACCGTTGTGACTGTAACACACATAGCCGACCGTTGTGACTGCAACACACATAGCCGACCGTTGTGACTGCAACACACATAGCCGACCGTTGTGACTGCATCACACATAGCCGACCGTTGTGACTGCAACACACATAGCCGACCGTTGTGACTGCAACACACATAGCCGACCGTTGTACTGCAACACACATAGCCGACCGTTGTGACTGCAACACACATAGCCGACCGTTGTGACTGCAACACACATAGCCGACCGTTGTGACTGCAACACACATAGCCGACCGTTGTGACTGCAACACACATAGCCGACCGTTGTGACTGCAACACACATAGCCGACCGTTGTGACTGCAACACACATAGCCGACCGTTGTGACTGCAACACACATAGCCGACCGTTGTGACTGCAACACATAGCCGACCGTTGTGACTGCAACACACATAGCCGACCGTTGTGACTGCAACACACATAGCCGACCGTTGTGACTGCAACACACATAGCCGACCGTTGTGACTGCAACACACATAGCCGACCGTTGTGACTGCAACACACATAGGCGACCGTTGTGACTGCAACACACATAGCCGACCGTTGTGACTGCAACACACATTGCCGACCGTTGTGACTGCAACACACATAGCCGACCGTTGTGACTGCAACACACATAGCCGACCGTTGTGACTGCAACACACATAGCCGACCGTTGTGAAAACTGCACTCGACAACAAGGTGGCTGAGGTGTGTGCCCTAGGACAGTGATGACTCTTTGACCCTCGCCAATATACGGCGTTTTACCACCTTCGGTCGTATGGGGGGGGAGGGTTGGTGCGACCCCCCTGGCGATTCGAAACCGTGCATGTTACGAAAACGAACATAGACCAAAATTATAGATCTGGCCGAGATCTCGCGATTGGAATTCAGTATGACCTTCTAAGGTCAATGGTTGACCTTCCAGGTCAAGTCAAAGGTCTAAAATGATTTTTTTTAAAAAGAAAATCGTCAGTTGTATCAAAACTACTGTATAAATATCCACGAACTTCCAGGAAATATGTTTATTTGCACCTTGCGAACATAACGACATGTCACACGATGTGATCGGACGGATATGTCATGCATCAAATGAGGTCAAAGCCATGACCCCAAATATCCAACTTTTCGAAAAGTGGTTCCAATTTCGAAGTTTAAAGTTCCCTAGGGTAAAAATGGACACTGAATTCGAATTCAGAACAAACAATTACCGTAGGTCATCTAAAAACGGTCGAAAGGTCAAACGAACTCAACCGAGGTCGCCGATTTTGTAACATTATTTTTTAATGGGAACCCATCTGGGCATCTGTATTTTTCATTATATACACATAATTACCCTAAGTACGTAGCAAAATACGTGCGATAATCACATATTTGTGGAAAACTGGTCGGAGGTCCTCCCATTTATGATCACATAACTCCGTGACCTGATATGACCTCCAAAAAATCGATAAAAGTCGTCAAAGGGTTGTCCCAGAAGGTACTGAAATCTCAGAGCGAACCGTTCATCGGTTTGGAAGGAATACACAAAACCTTAGGGGTTTGCACCCCCTATACGGGCGAGAGTTAACATGCGCCCTGGAGGGCCTCTGAAAATTACTCGCACTGGAGGCTGGGGGCGGATTCCGCCTCCCTAAGATCTCGGCCCCTATTAAGGCTAGATCAATGAAATTCGCAGGGTGGGTGGGCACGATAATGAACTCTATTGTGTGCAAAATTCACGACCTTAGGTTAATATCTTCAAGGTCAAATGAGGTAAAAAATCAACATTTTCTGGTTTTCCGTGGCTTGGCTTGTCATTGTTGTGGATTGCTGTGATTGTGTTTAAATGCTCCAAAATTGGCATTCATGATGTTTTGGTCATTACTAATGACGCAATACAGATGCCAGGTCCGCCATTTGACCTCAGATCACCTATATAGGAGCACTTTATTAGGTCATTACCTGTCCCAGTTACCGGAACTGGGCTGCCAACCCGACTGCTCCGTTGGGCGGCTCGGCACAATCAGCTTCGCAAAGAAAGGAGTGAAATACATGAATAAAATATGGAAACGCTTAGGCACACAATGACAAAGAGTAGATTTCTGGATGTGTAGGGTGTAACATGTAAAGTAACATCAATCTCATGACAGTCATTTGCATTTATGACAACATTCCAGTTGATCAAGTGTGGTTCCATTAGACTGTCATGAACTTGACCTGACTTGACCTCGGAGAGCTAACATGACTTTTGAATTATCTAGTATAACAATATGCATCAAACAAGTCGCTAGTGTTGTCGATAACTCTTCCCTTTTGCCAATATACTGGAAGCGCAGCAGCGCCGATTTGTGTGGTCTGGCGTTGCGAATTGTTTTTATTTTAGTAGCCTCCAACTTAACAAATTGCCGGTCGATTTTCCTTTTTCTTGCTTTAAACAATGTGCCGGTCATTTCGTAGCAGGTACGCAAATATGGCGTATATCGGTCGGTACAATACGGAGTTATGTGCGAAAATCGGAGCGGTGGGCGGATTTCGTCATCCCCTCTTCAGGGCGTGTGATAACCTGTCATGAACTTGACCTGACTTGACCTCGGTGACTTTCGGTGACTTAACATGACTTTGAAACAATATAGCATGACAATGTACATCAAACAAGTCGCTAGTTTTGCCAAGAACACTTCCTTTTTGCCAATATACGGGAAGCGCATCAGTGCCGATAGGTCTGGCGCTGATAAACTTTTTGACTTTAGCGACCCCAACTCGACATTTTTTTGGTCAATTGTGATTTTTCTCACTTTACGGAACGCACAGGTCATTTATTAGTAGGTACACAAACCATGGGGTATATCGGCCGGTAAAATCTGGAGTCATACACGACAAATCGGAGGGGTGGGCGGACTTGCCCCCCCCCCCAGGGCGCGTGTTGACGGACCATCTGGAAGGGCTGAGCGCATCGCGGTCACCCATCCACGCATACGCGTGGAATGAAATGAACACGCTTGAGGTAGTTTAGATTCGGAGTGTCAAATCTAGTCTGCCCCAGGTGTCACGGTGGAAGGACGTCTGTGCGGAGCTCCTACCTACCAGATAAGTCGTTGCAGAACAGGGCAAAGCACTGGGACAAACTGTAGATAGGTGTTTAGCAATTAGCCATGTGCATATATTTACGTGGTTTGTATGTAATAAGTTTTTTTTTTTAAAGCACGCCAATTGTACTATATCAACCTAGCGTGGCCGCCCAGTGCCATTTTGTCTTCAGGTTATAAATGCTGTTTGGCCTGTGCGCTTTTTCATGTTCTAGCGTTTAGCATGATAATTTTGACTGTATAAGTTTAATCTATACCTTAAGATTAAAATAATGAGCTACGATTAAAATATTGAGATACGATTAAAATAGTGAGCTTAAATTACATTAGGTAGCTTCTATAGTTATCCATCCTCCACGCGAACGCTTTGTAGACGGATGACGTGGCCTTGTGGCTTAGGTTTCTGCAGTGCAGAGGAATACGTTTATGTATTTTTGGTGCTTAAGTCTAAGATAGAGTTTACGATTTAAATAGTTAGCTTAAGTTACACTAGGCGTATATTCATATACCGCTGTAATTGTAGATGTATCTATGCTTTTTGGAATTATTTTAGTATTTAGATTTGTTCAGTTGGAGATTGTAGCACTGTTCCAAGATTATTTGATAACCTTGAAATTGTGGTGTTCACGGTGTAGTTTCGTTCGTAAGATAAGTCTTGTTTTTTATTTTTGCAGATAGACTGTTGTCTTCTTTTCTGCGTGTAGATATTATAAGTTATATTAGAGAATACTAAGTCATGCTTAACATACTTTAGTTAGTCTTGTGGCACATATTCTTTTCGGTGTCTATGCTTAAGACATAGTTTATGACTTTAATATAGCATTAAATGCGCATCAGCACTGACTTCTGCAGTCTGGCGCTGATAATTATTATTTTCTTTTAACGGCCCCTAACTCGAAAACGTTCCGGCCGATTTCTGTTTTTCTTGCTTTAAGCAACGCGCTGATCATTTCGAAACAGGTACGCAAGCAATGGCGTATATCGGCCGGTAAAATCTGGAGTTATGTACGAAAAACCGAAATGGTGGGCGGATTCCCCCCCTTCAGGGCGCATGTTAACATCGAATAGGTTCCAGGCATTGGAGGACTGCCCCCATAATAGTGCATAGTAGTAAGGATACAGTGCTGTACGTAGGGGACTCTCGTGTGCAACATTTAGTTAAGATATACTGTAAAGGTAGGAGAGGCAGAAGGTGCATCACTAGGCCTGCTGCCAAGGTCAATGACCTGCTGCCAGTGGTGGCACAGGCCACCAGTGATCACCAGCTTAGTGCAGTCTAGTCCAGGTATGAGTGAACAACGTAGGTCCTGCTAGGAGTGAGGACCTGAAGCAAAACAATAGTGGTCATTGTGACTGCTAGTTTGCCTATGGCTGGAGTCTCCCCTGAGTGGAGCTTTAGGACACTGTCAGCCAATGGCAGGGTAAGTAGGCTCTGCCATGAGTTAGGTTAGACCTTTGTTAACGAGCGGTACAGGTTTTATGACTCATGGGACCTGTATCAGAGGGATGGCCTGAACTTCTCCGAGAAGGAGGTGCATGTGTTGAGCAAAGTATGCTAGGGTGGGGGATTGTGCTACCATGCTAGGGTATTGCAGGAAGATGAAAAGGAACTGGCATTTCCACGAAGTATAATATTTTGAAGATCAGTTTCACATAATGAAATTCCAACAGATAAAAGGGAAAATGTAGTTCCTCTTTTCCAGAAAGGAGAAAGCAGGAAATTTTAAAACTATAGGCCGGTAAGCCTCACATCCCTAGTCTGCAACGTACTCGAATCAATTATCATGGATGGAAAAGTTAGTTATCTGGAAAGAAACAGACTAATTCAACATACTCAACATGGATTTAGAAAAGGGCGATCGTGTCTTACAAATCTCTTGGACTTTTTCAATGTCGCTCCAGAACAATTTGATCAGGGAAATCAGGTTGATGTAGCATATCTTGACTTTAGTAAGGCCTTTGACAAGGTACCCCATAAACGGTTAATGATGCAGCTTCAGGTCCATGGTACTGAAGGTAACATGCTAAAATTGAAAGAGGTTGCTTTTAGTCAGTGCTAAATGGTCAAACATCTGGCAAAATGTTCTAGTGGACCCACATTTGCCACTCCTCAATACATTTGTAAATAACAATAAATGGCCTAAGGTTTTGAAATTTGCGATATTTGAAATCTTACGGCAATAAAAATAAGTGGTTCATATGACAGCATATGAAGGCTCCATACTTGATGGGTGGCCAAGTACTATCGATACTAGCAGGAGAAGGACTTAGGTGTTATTCTGAATACACAATTGGCGGTAGCAGAGAACCAAAAAGCAAGGAAGAAGGCACGAGAATCTTTGAAAAAAATTGGAATTTATCACACCGAAGTGAGGAAGTAATCAGAAAAATTTTTCACATTTGAAATACTGTATCCAAGTTTTGTTTCCTAGCTATTGAAAAAGAATGGTATATGGTGCTCAATGCTTGCGAGACTTAGCTATTTCCAACCCACCGCCTTCCCCACATTGAGCAGACCGCTGACCTTGGAATGGTCGGCACACGTGGTGCACGACAGGATGTTGAGAAAAACTGCTTGTCGTCCTCCCACCCCGATCCCGAGCCGGCCGGAACAAGTAGGGGATTGCCACTTCCCCGGATTTTCTCCATACACTGACACTACAACGCTTAAGGTTTGCAGTGCGTGGGGGATGGTGAAGCTCTTCCGCTCCCTGTTCCTGCTGACACGAGCAAGAGGCAAGCCGATGCCGAGCGGTGGCGTGACGTCACTTTGATACTCTGTGTGACGTCACCAGTTCGCGCGTCACTCCGGCCAAACCGGACGGAACGGCGCCGGTTCGACCTGCTCCACGGCCGTGCCACCAACTGCTCGGCGACTTTTCCCTGCCCGGACTGGTGGACCGACGGAATTCGGGATGTGGCGGGAATGAGCGGCGCAGCCGTGGTACGGCACTGCAGATACCGGATGCTGAACTAATGCAGAGAATGTCGGCATCAGCAGCTGACCGGGAGCGTCGGCAGCTAACCGGAAGCGTCAGCAGCTGACTGTGGGTCCCAGCAGCTGACTGGGAGCATCAGCAGCTGACCGGGAGCGTCAGCAGCTGAATGTGGGCCTCAGCAGCGTACCGCGAGCCCAGCAGCTGACCGGGAGCATCAGCAGCTGACTGTGGGCCTCAGCAGTGGACCGGGAACATCAGCAGCTGACTCTGGGCCCAACAGTTTATCGGGACCGTCAGCAGTTGACTGCGGGCCCAACAGCTGACCGGGAGCGTCAGCAGCTGACTGTGGGCCTCAGCAGTGGACCGGGAACATCAGCAGCTGACTCTGGGCCCAACAGCTGACCGGGAGCGTCAGCAGCTGACTTAAACGGCCACAGTCACGGGCAGAGCAATCAGTACCGATATGGAAGTCATCTGTGTTGGAGCCTTGCTTCTTGCGACAGCCATCTGTGTTGGAACCTAACTTCGTGAGGCGGTCCTCTGTGTTGGAAACTTGTTTCACGCGGCAGTCCTCTGTGCTGGAACCTTGTTTCACGCGGCCGTCCTCTATTTTTAAAACTTCCGTCATGAGTCCCAATTGTAATGCACAGCATGAATTCAATCTCCGGTCGGGATTTGGCGCCGAGCGTCCGCGCAGTCCCAGACTGGGAAGTGACCTGCTGCTGGGGTGCGGTCACCGCCGGCACCAAGTCTCCGATGTCGGTCCGAGCTCTCGCACGGACCTGCCGTCTCCAAGGGGGAGGGTCTTCACCAGCGGTTGTTGGTGCGCGCCTTCGGTGCAGCCGCGGTACTCGCGCGGACACCGTTCGTTTGCCGTCAGCTGGTGGTGTCGCGCCACACTACAGGTTCTGGATCGGGCCGCGAGAGGGCTTTAAGTCAATTTGCTCGTGTGAAGTCTTTGGAGATACTCTAACGTGTGGGAAATTCGACCACCTTCTGCTTCAAAGGAACAAGCATTTTCACTGCCGGAATAACCATGTCTTGAAAAGAAAAGGAAAGAAAACAAAGAAGTGGTAAGTCTAATTTCTTGCTTCACTTTGTGAGCAGGTACTGCTTGCCTCGACGTGAATTATGTATTGCTGGGGAAATTGGTTTATTGTGCACATCTAGCACGAAATGGCCTGAGCAGGCCGAAGTGCTCACCGTAATAAAATCAAATCAATTGTACACATATGCAACAAGAAATACTCCCGTATATTTCCCTTATTTCTCTTCCCTTCTGCGCAGAAACAATAAATACTATTCACACCATGATCATGACCAAAGCCATATACCAATCTTCCCTGTCATTTTCCACAGATGCATGAGCGACACAGGTACTATATTACATCCACGATCGCCATTTTCATTGGCGCAGCATCGTGAATCACTGGCTAGAGCCATATCCATCAACTTCCGCTACATTATTCACAAGCCCCAATGGCTTTTTGAGACAAAAGAGACTTATCAAACGAATAGCCACCTCCACAATATTTTTAACGGCTCTACACACTTGTACAGTGTTCAAAAGGAATTTATAATGCCTATCATAGAGAGCGCGCTGGTGATCAATGTACCAAATTATGGCGACGGGTACAGGTATCGCCGGTAAAAAATGAGGGGCATGGCAGGTAACGGATGCAGGCCATTTGTTCACAGCGTCCATGGGCATAATCACTAAATCAGTGCAGTTTCTGTACGCCGCGGTGGATATTATCACTAAAACAATGTAGTTTCAGTACGCCGCGGTTGATATAATCACCGAAACAATGTAGTTGATGTACGCCGCGGTGGCGGCTATTGTAAGATGGTTAATTATTGCCATGACCCATATGCATAATTATCCACCGCAACCACTAAATGTGACCCATCAATTATACTAGCTAGGCTAATTCATTAGCAGGAGGTCGCCACACGTAACTATGCAAGCCATACTATTCCAGTGCTTCAGTAGTTTTGCGGAAAGCCATGGCGAGGCTTTGCCATGAAGCAGGCAGTACCAGGGTTCGGCAGTACCCAGTACTAAGGAAGTACCCAGGAAGCAGGCAGTACCAGGTTTGGACAGTACTCAGGAAACAGGCAGTACCAGGTTTTGGCAGTACCCAATACCCAGTCAGTACCCAGGTGTTGGCAGTACCCAGTCCCGGGTAGTACCCAATACCCAAGCAGTGCTCAGGATGCAGGCAGTACCAGGTTTTGGCAGTACCCAGTACCCAGGCAGTACCAGTACCCGGGCAGTACCCAGGAAGCAGGCAGTACCAGATTTGGGCAGTACCCAGTATCCAGGCAGTACCCAGGTTTTGGCAGTACCCAGGCAGTACCCAGGAATCAGGCAGTATCAGGTTTGGGCAGTATCCAGTACCCAGGCAGTATCCAGTATCCAGGCAGTGCCCAGGAAGCAGGCAGTACCACGTTTGGGCAGTGCCTAGTAACAAGACAGTAACCCAGTAACCAGGCAGTACCCAGTATCCAGGCAGTACCCAGTATCCAGGCAGTACCCAGTATCAGGCAGTACCCAGTATCCAGGCAGTACCCAGTAACCAGGCAGTACGCAGCATCCAGGCAGTACCCAGTATCCAGGCAGTACCCAGTATCCAGGCTGTTCGCAGTATCCAGGCAGTGCCAGGTTTGGATAGTCCGGCTCGGGATGGTAAGCACAATCCCACGCAATAGTTTGTCCTCCAGCCATGGCATTGACAGGTCAATGGTGCATGCTCTACCACATGTGAATCATTTTCCAGTCGTCAGCTGGGGGATCAATATGGCGAAAGGTCCACATTGTTAGGTGTCAGGGGGACGGACCAATTGAACCCTTGCATCACCACTTTCCTGCGCTGCAGCTAAGTCTGTACAGCACGGCAACCACCCCGACTGGAGCTGCAGCTAAGTCTGCACAGCACGGCAACCACCCCGACTGGAGCTGCAGCTAAGTCTGCACAGCACGCAACACAAACAAATTAAAACACACGACCAGTGCACAACCGTGACCACAGTCGCAGCACGCAACCACCACGGAGCTCAGCAGTCTACACCCAACCACCCCACTGGAGCTGCAGCTAAGTCGTACAGCACGGCAACCACCCCGACTGGAGCTGCAGCTAAGTCTGTATATCACGGCAACCACCCGACTGGAGCTGCAGCTAAGTCTGTATATCACGGCAACCACCCCGACTGGAGCTGCAGCTAAGTCTGTACAGCACGCCAACCGCCCCGACTGGAGCTGCAGCTAAGTCTGCACAGCACGGCAACCACCCCGACTGGAGCTGCAGCTAAGTCTGCACAGCACGGCAACCACCCCGACTGGAGCTGCAGCTAAGTCTGCACAGCACGGCAACCACCCCGACTGGAGCTGCAGCTAAGTCTGCACAGCACGGCAACCACCCCGACTGGAGCTGCAGCTAAGTCTGCACAGCACGGCAACCGCCCCGACTGGAGCTGCAGTAAGTCTAACAGCACGGCAACCACCCCGACTGGAGCTGCAGCTAAGTCTACACAGCACGGCAACCACCCCGACTGGAGCTGCAGCTAAGTCTGCACAGCACGGCAACCGCCCCGACTGGAGCTGCAGCTAAGTCTGTACAGCACGCCGACCGCCCCGACTGGAGCTGCAGCTAAGTCTGAACAGCACGACAACCACCCCGACTGGAGCTGCAGCTAAGTCTGTACAGCACGGCAACCACCCCGACTGGAGCTGCAGCTAAGTCTGCACAGCACGACAACCACCCCGACTGGAGCTGCAGCTAAGTCTGTACAGCACGGCAACCACCCCGACTGGAGCTGCAGCTAAGTTGTACAGCCGGCAACCACCCCGACTGGAGCTGCAGCTAAGTCTGCACAGCACGGCAACCACCCCGACTGGAGCTGCAGCTAAGTCTGTACGCACGCAACCACCCCGACTGGAACTGCAGCTAAGTCTGCACAGCACGACAACCACCCCGACTGGAGCTGCAGCTAAGTCTGCACAGCACGACAACCACCCCGACTGGAGCTGCAGCTAAGTCTGTACAGCACGGCAACCACCCCGACTGGAACTGCAGCTAAGTCTGTACAGCACGACAACCACCTCGACTGGAGCTGCAGCTAAGTCTGCACAGCACGACAACCACCTCGACTGGAGCTGCAGGTAAGTCTGCACAGCACGCCAATCGGGACCTGCTTAGCACCGCCGAGTGACGACATCGATGAAGTCCGATCACTCCCAGATGGGCATGGCTATTTCCTCTGGTGTTCGGTTGGTTGGTTGTGTGGGTTTTGGGGCGCATGGTCTGCGTTGGTCATACAGAGCCCCAAACAATGTCAGATGGACAGCTCAAGAGTATTCGTGCCAACAGACATACATGAAACTTGACAACAAAGGCGGATCATTTCGAGCGTCTAGTGTTGCATGTCGGTGAGGTGTGTAAATCGCTCTCAAGTCGACATCCGAGAGAAAGCGAAAAAGTTGTCCCAAGGTTGCCATTGGAACATGGTCAGCCAGGAGACCGCGGAGTGGCGGCGACTGCATACCTCCAAAAATACGTCTTCGATCATTGGCAGGCAGGAGGCATGAAATCAGAACGTGACGCACTGACAGCGGTACATGGCATCGAGGACAGTCTGTCATCCCCACCGAGCAGATAGTGGTGTGTTGGGTGACTGTGCCCCAGCCGAAGGCAGCAGAGTACGACCTCGTCCCGCCTCGTCCCGTAGGACGAGGGCCACTATCCAAGACACGGTTTGATAGCTCGTAATTTGCTGTCCTGTAACGAGACCCAAACACACTGCAATTTGTTTAAACAACGACCACGATAGAGCGGTATTCTCACGCGGGGGACTGCCTGGATCCTAGGCGTGGATCAGGGGGTGCTCGCCTGTCCGCTTCAGCTTGCTATGGCTTTGCTCCGCTCACCTCCTCCACTGGCTACCCATGTCTGGCACCCACCTGCTAAGCTGAGCACGAGCAGATTCCTCATTGAGCACAGGTGCTGGAGGCCGAAGTCTCGGATTTGAGTGCACCACCTCAGGGTGAGCGAGGTCAGCGAGGTCATTGTGGACAGGTAGCCGATCCCGATGTCGGTCACGTGAATACACCTGCCGGCAGAGGTCAAGGTCATGGTCAGAGAGGTTGCCGACGGAGATGACAGTCACGCGAATGCATGTGCCGGCAAAGAGCAATGCCATTGGGTGCCAGGGGTGAGGGCGCAGGCACGGATCAAGTCGCACGAACATAAGCACAGGTAAAACGAGTGTTTCAAGTACGCTTACGCGCGGTAAGCTGGCATTGCAGCAAATATAGCTGCTTTTTACGTCCGCGTGAGAAAGTAATTTCAGGTGCCGAAAATGGTGCCATTAATCCATTGTATTTTCTTTTACAGGATTGCCAAAGTCTACCCTTAAGATTTCCAAGGAAAATAGACGGTGCCGAAATACCACAGCTAATAGCACTCCTAAATAAAACAAAAGGAATACAACCGCACCGCAGTCGAGAGCAAGCATGAAAAACAGAAGTATCAAGCAACGGAACGAAATATTTAGGTTCTCAACACAAAACCAAAGTACAATGGTTTGCCTTCAGATTACTCTTCTAGCCGGAAGCATCTTCATCTTCATCCGGACATCCGGAAACATCTTCAGATTGCTCTCAGCATTCATCATAGATGTTCATTTGCACACAGTGCTGCATGCTGGCCGCGCAATCTCGCCCTGCAAATGATCTCACCAGTGGCTTTATTTATATCTCTTCTACGCCTTCGTTTCCGTCCTTTGACTCATTTTCCGCCCCAGCATCCCTCTGCATGTCCGCTGCAGACTATCTCCCTCTGTCCCAGTTTCCTCCTCTCATCACCACCAGGCTTCCTCTCCCTCTCCCTCATCGTGTTCACTGACTGTCTACTTGTTCCTTGACAGTCTCTTCCTGCCTCAATATCAGTAAAGTACCTGGCCTTTCTTTCCTACTATATCTATATATTCTCTATCTCTATCTCTATCTCTTTCTCTGTCTATTTCTCTATCTCTATCTCTATCTCTACCTCTATCCCTATATCTATCCCTATCTCTATCTTTTTCTCTATCTCAATCTACATATCTGTCCCCACCTTTAGATCTCTCCCTCTCTCTCTCTCCTCTCTCTCTCTCTCTCTCTCTCTCTCTCTTTCTCTCTCTCGCTCTCTTCTCTCTATATCTCGCTATCTCTCTTTCTCTCCCTATCTATCTGTCTCTGTCTCTTTCTCTCTCTCTCTCTCTCTCTCTCTCTCTCTCTCTCTCTCTCTCTCTCTCTCTCTCTCTCTCTCTCTCTCTCTCTCTCTCTCTCTCTCTCTCTCTCTCTCTCGCAGTTCAAATCGACACCGCTCATTCGCCATCGCAGTTGATGCCATCCGTCCAGCCGTGACGCGCGTGGGACGAGCACGCGACGGCGGGAGAGTTGTCGGGCCCGGCGGCCTGCGACCGGCTGCCGGGCCACAAAACGGCGCACGGATGGCCTCCATCGGGCCCCAGCCGACGGTCGTTGTGCCGCCAACTGCCGCCGCCCAGGTGTCCGCGCCGGTGGCGACTCACGTCCGCGTCCACGTTTAAATGCAAAGTGTCGGCCGCCGACGAGTTGGGCGCCGGGGCCGACACGGACGCGACGGACGCGACGGTCGTCGATGCAGCCGACTGGGGAGGCGCAGTTGCGCCGGCCGCTGTCCGCCGGTCCGCTCCTTGCCGGCTGCGGTCACACTGGCCAGCGAGAACGATGCGTGGCGTTCACATTTTGCGCCAGGTGGGGACAATTCGCGGAAAAGCCGCAGCCGATCCGTGCAGCGTGCGGGCGCTTGCAGCGACTTGCATCACAAATGGCACGGACACCGCGAGGACGATGGGTTAACCCGCGCCGTCTCTCCGGTCAGATCCCCACACCCGTCTCAGGGGGGGGGGGGGGATAGTAGGGGGGCGGATCCAGTACCGTTTAAGCGAACACATATAAAATTTGCACTTAGTTCGTCTTAAGGCTGCCAAACCGGTGCCTCCATCGCCTGTCACCAAACAAGTATATATGATACTCGGCTATGGCTTCGTCTTTCGAATACCGGGCTTTCCTTCGAAGCTTAAGACCTCTCAATCCAACATACGTATTGATTGAGAATACCTACGGTAAGCAGTGCCGAGGCCAGGAAGGCATGGCTGAGAACATCAGCACAAGCACATCCTCACACACAAACGCATAATTATATTCAGAAAATATGCATCTATGCATGTAGGTATGCAAATGAGAACATTCCCATGTTGTTGCCAATCCTCGGCAGCTGCAGTAGCTTCAAATGGAACTAAATGTGTGCCTGCGAAAAGGCGCACTTATGCAATTAAATTTGTTTTCTAGGCCAGTTCAAACAAGACCATGGATGTAATTGCACGCGCACAAAACACCGGCCGGTGGCTGAATTTAAGACTAAAATGTTCGAAAATCCAGCTGTGCATCGAATAAGTTGGAAAGGTCAGAGTAAGTGTATGCTCCATGCACGCAAAATACGTCGCCTCTTTGGTAGCGATCAATAAATGCACGGTTCTCTCTGAAACTTGGCTAATCCTGTCGTTCAGATTTTCACCCTCGTCAATAACACAAAGACCATTTGCCGTCGACCCAAGCTGCCGCCGCGAGACAGCCCTGCGCACTTAGGCGTGGGCTTCGATCACTTTATTTATTCAGCGGATACCTGTGGTACAACAATTGCTGGCGCGCAATTCTGGGATATCACGGAGCAGTCCGTGCGAGGAGATGCGACATCTAGGGAGCTTTCACTTGTGATGGAAAGATATTTAACAACGTCGCAGTGCTCATTCATATGGAGAGCGCCGTGGTGATAAGTTTATGTAACCACAGCGCAATGTTTGTCCATCCGCAGAGCGCCGTAGTAGATAGGGTTATGTTGCCAGATGTTACTGCGCAGTCCTTATGGAGGGCGCGTGGTGGATAAGGTTATGTAACCACTGCATAGTGTTTGCCAATTCCACCTTATCATTACATCCATAACCAGGATTACATGTATTGCATAACCTCATCCACATGGTGGATATGGTTATGCAATACATATGGTGAGTAAGGTTATGTAGCCAGGGCGCGGTGTTTGTCCCCATGGAGGACGCTGTGGTGGGTTATGCAACCACAGCAATGTAAGGTTAAAGTTATGCAGCTACGGAGTAGCATTCATCTATATGGAGGGCACCGCGGTGGATAGCGTTTTGTAACTATGGAGCATTGTTTGTCCATATGGGGGGGGCGTGGTACAGTGATGTCACCACTCGGCAGCGTTAGGTATATCTCACGGACGGTCAAATTCTTCACTGAACAGGTTCCCGCCAGATCACTCAGCGCGGGAACAGCACGCGAAAGCTGCGCATGCGCACAAGAGTACCAAACTGGCCCGAAGCACAAGAGCCCAGGCTGCCCAGACGAGGATGCCAACAAATGGGCCGCGTCAAATTTGCCATGTCGGCGCAGCGGGGACAATCGATGGCGCGGCTGGCTCGGGCGGCGACGTCCAAGCCGACGCAGTCGGGCACATGCACGACAATCGACGCGACGTCCCCCTGGGCAATGCCCGGCGCACGGCTGACGAGGTGTGCCGGACTCGACGAGCTGTTTTCGTTTCGTCGCCGACAACATCCGCCGTTCCGCGGCGGATGTTGTCGGCGACGAGTCCGGATGTGCCCGGGAGCGTCTGGTGGCGGTGTTGTTTCCAGGTGGCCGGATGTGCCCGGGAGCGTCTGGTGGCGGTGTTGTTTCCAGGTGGCCGGATGTGCCCGGGAGCGTCTGGTGGCGGTGTTGTTTCCAGGTGGCCGGATGTGCCCGGGAGCGTCTGGTGGCGGTGTTGTTTCCAGGTGGCCGGATGTGGCGGGAAAGTCCTGGTGATGATACTGTTGCCGAACAGGGAAGTCCTGGTAGGGATGCTGTTGTCAGATGCCCGGATGTAGCAGGTGATCATGGTGGGGATGTTGTCGCCAGATGGCCCGGTGTGGCAGGGGCGTTCCGGTGCGGATGTTGTTGCCAGATGGCCTGATGTAGCAGGCAGTCATGGTGGAGATATTGCTGCCCGGTGGCTGGATGTAGCACGCAGGTTCCGGTGGGGGTATTGTTGCCAGGTGGCTGGATGTAGCGCGCAGGTTCCGGTGGGGGTATTGTTGCCAGGTGGCTGGATGTAGCGCGCAGGTTCCGGTGGCGGTATTGTCGCCAGGTAGCCTGACGTAGCAGTGCAACTTTAGCGGGCATGTTGTTGCCAGGTAGCCGGAGTGGCAGGGAGGTTCTGGCGCGGACATTGTTGCCAGGTGGGCGACGGGGGCACACAGAGGCAGGCAGAGGAACTCGACGCAAGGGAGCGTTGCGGCTACGTCATGACACTACATGGCCAAATCGTGGTCCATATCACGCGGGCGCAGAAACCAGCGGGCGGACGAGGAAACCCAGACCCTTCCCAGCTCCCACACACATTTCGCAATGCCACAGTTCCGTTCATTGAAATCAGCCCACTAGGTTCTGAGCTACGCATTTTGATAAGGTTGGTCCGATGCAACCTCATCCTCCGTGCCCCTCTCATTGACCTTAGCAGGCGACATCTGCAAAGCTGCCCGCATAGCAGACGCCGATAGCACATGCGAATTACGCGTACCATCTGGATAGTCTGGCTTTCCAACATGAACCATGATGGTGCATCTATCCACATAGTCATCAACAAGGTCATCCATTTGACCTTTATCTTACATTGCTTACGAAAAAGCAACGACGTTTTCTCACACGCTTGATGCTCAAAATTACGGCCAAGCACTCACATTTCACATTTACGTTGTTCAAATAGGAGAGGTAATGCCCACGACGAGGCATCCCCTTTACGTGGTGGTGGGGATTGCGTGCCTCAAGGATCCGGCGGCCAGACCACCAGGCAGCCGGGGAGAGGTAAGACTAAGAGTGCCTCACTCATCCTTCCATCCATAGGCTCCCATTCCAATGCCCATTTCATCCCAACATTCACGTCCCTCACCTGGCCCTGCAACGCCAACTATCCAAGCTATGAGTGGGCAGGGCAACTTCCCCGGCCCTGCCCACCAGTTCAGTTGTATCGGGGTAGCCGCGCCCCCTCGGCCCGTCCCCCGGGGTTGACGGAGTCCTGGAGGTTGAGGTCCCCGTTGCACGGTGCTAGTTATGACGGGGGACCAACACGACTCTTTGGTCCTGATATCCCGGAGGGGCGGACGGGCCCGCGGGGCCTCACGCAGGCAAAGTGGCTGGTCGCCTCGGACCGGGGACCTGGGATTCTTCCCGGTGCCCGCCGGCCCGGCCGGCCGGGGTCAATGGGTGGGCGGTGCTGGATCCCGGTCGGGGTGGTGAGTGTCTCTCTCCCGGCCGGGCGAAGGCGCCGCCTGCCCCGTATAGCTCCTCGGGCGCCTGGCGACCTCCCGTTCGCGGGACCCAGACGTCCCCCCTGTTGGGCCCCTATGGGGCGGGGCGCCCGAGGAGGCTATGAGGTGGATGTCCTTGTCTTTCGTGGATTTGCGAAATGTCTTGGCTCACTGTCTCCATTTCAGCATCAAGACGGATGCGACAGATTTGGAAAGATTACTCGATGTGGGAGACTGAAAGATGGTGCTCTAGCGGTAGAGTTCGCCCGGGCGACAGAGGCGGAGAAAGCACTGGAAGTGTCCGAATTTGTATACAGTATACGGAAAGGGAATAGGAGGATCGACGAAGTAATTCAAGTTAAAGTAGAACCCCACCAAACAAAAACTCATCGCGTGGCATAATCAACTGCCACGATTTAAAGGACGTACCAGAGGACGAGATCGTCGATGGTTTATCCAATGTCGGAGTAACTGGAGCGAGGAAAATGAAGATCAGGAGGGGTACAGAGACGATGACAACAAACAATGTCATTAAATTACATCAATTCATTACATCAACAATTCATTACACAATTGCATTACATTACATTGCATTACATTATATTGCATTGCATTACATTACAAATTACATTAACAATTCATTACACATGTCAACAACAATTCATTACATCGCTCTTTGTCCGGACGAACACCGCACCCTCGTTGCATGACCACGCGCACTCCATATGGACTGTGCAGTGGCTACATAACCTTACCTACCACGGCGCCATCCATATGGACTGTGCAGTGGCTACATAACCTTACCTACCACGGCGCCCTCCATATGGACTGTGCAGTGGCTACAAAACCTTACCTACCACGGCGCCCTCCATATGGACTGTGCAGTGGCTACAAAACCTTACCTACCACGGCGCCCTCCATATGGACTGTGCAGTGGCTACATAACCTTACCTACCACGGCGCCCTCCATATGGACTGTGCAGTGGCTACATAACCTTACCTACCACGGCGCCCTCCATATGGACTGTGCAGTGGCTACATAACCTTACCTACCACGGCGCCCTCCATATGGACTGTGCAGTGGCTACATAACCTTACCTACCACGGCGCCCTCCATATGGACTGTGCAGTGGCTACATAACCTTACCTACCACGGCGCCCTCCATATGGACTGTGCAGTGGCTACATAACCTTACCTACCACGGCGCCCTCCATATGGACTGTGCAGTGGCTACATAACCTTACCTACCACGGCGCCCTCCATATGGACTGTGCAGTGGCTACATAACCTTACCTACCACGGCGCCCTCCATATGGACTGTGCAGTGGCTACATAACCTTACCTACCACGGCGCCCTCCATATGGACTGTGCAGTGGCTACATAACCTTACCTACCACGGCGCCCTCCATATGGACTGTGCAGTGGCTACATAACCTTACCTACCACGGCGCCCTCCATATGGACTGTGCAGTGGCTACATAACCTTACCTACCACGGCGCCCTCCATATGGACTGTGCAGTGGCTACATAACCTTACCTACCACGGCGCCCTCCATATGGACTGTGCAGTGGCTACATAACCTTACCTACCACGGCGCCCTCCATATGGACTGTGCAGTGGCTACATAACCTTACCTACCACGGCGCCCTCCATATGGACTGTGCAGTGGCTACATAACCTTACCTACCACGGCGCCCTCCATATGGACTGTGCAGTGGCTACATAACCTTACCTACCACGGCGCCCTCCATATGGACTGTGCAGTGGCTACATAACCTTACCTACCACGGCGCCCTCCATATGGACTGTGCAGTGGCTACATAACCTTACCTACCACGGCGCCCTCCATATGGACTGTGCAGTGGCTACATAACCTTACCTACCACGGCGCCCTCCATATGGACTGTGCAGTGGCTACATAACCTTACCTACCACGGCGCCCTCCATATGGACTGTGCAGTGGCTACATAACCTTACCTACCACGGCGCCCTCCATATGGACTGTGCAGTGGCTACATAACCTTACCTACCACGGCGCCCTCCATATGGACTGTGCAGTGGCTACATAACCCTACCTACCACGGCGCCCTCCATATGGACTGTGCAGTGGCTACATAACCCTACCTACCACGGCGCCCTCCATATGGACTGTGCAGTGGCTACATAACCCTACCTACCACGGCGCCCTCCATATGGACTGTGCAGTGGCTACATAACCTTACCTACCACGGCGCCCTCCATATGGACTGTGCAGTGGCTACATAACCTTACCTACCACGGCGCCCTCCATATGGACTGTGCAGTGGCTACATAACCTTACCTACCACGGCGCCCTCCATATGGACTGTGCAGTGGCTACATAACCTTACCTACCACGGCGCCCTCCATATGGACTGTGCAGTGGCTACATAACCTTACCTACCACGGCGCCCTCCATATGGACTGTGCAGTGGCTACATAACCCTACCTACCACGGCGCCCTCCATATGGACTGTGCAGTGGCTACATAACCTTACCTACCACGGCGCCCTCCATATGGACTGTGCAGTGGCTACATAACCTTACCTACCACGGCGCCCTCCATATGGACTGTGCAGTGGCTACATAACCCCCTCCATATCGGCGCCCTCTATATGGACTGTGCAGTGGCTACATAACCTTACCTACCACGGCGCCCTCCATATGGACTGTGCAGTGGCTACATAACCTTACCTACCACGGCGCCCTCCATATGGACTGTGCAGTGGCTACATAACCCTACCTACCACGGCGCCCTCCATATGGACTGTGCAGTGGCTACATAACCTTACCTACCACGGCGCCCTCCATACTACCAGGCGCCCTCCATATGGACTGTGCAGTGGCTACATAACCTTACCTACCACGGCGCCCTCCATATGGACTGTGCAGTGGCTACATAACCTTACCTACCACGGCGCCCTCCATATGGACTGTGCAGTGGCTACATAACCTTACCTACCACGGCGCCCTCCATATGGACTGTGCAGTGGCTACATAACCTTACCTACCACGGCGCCCTCCATATGGACTGTGCAGTGGCTACATAACCTTACCTACCACGGCGCCCTCCATATGGACTGTGCAGTGGCTACATAACCTTACCTACCACGGCGCCCTCCATATGGACTGTGCAGTGGCTACATAACCTTACCTACCACGGCGCCCTCCATATGGACTGTGCAGTGGCTACATAACCTTACCTACCACGGCGCCCTCCATATGGACTGTGCAGTGGCTACATAACCCTACCTACCACGGCGCCCTCCATATGGACTGTGCAGTGGCTACAAAACCTTACCTACCACGGCGCCCTCCATATGGACTGTGCAGTGGCTACAAAACCTACCACCGGCGCCCTCCATATGGACTGTGCAGTGGCTACATAACCTTACCTACCACGGCGCCCTCCATATGGACTGTGCAGTGGCTACATAACCCTACCTACCACGGCGCCCTCCATATGGACTGTGCAGTGGCTACATAACCTTACCTACCACGGCGCCCTCCATATGGACTGTGCAGTGGCTACATAACCTTACCTACCACGGCGCCCTCCATATGGACTGTGCAGTGGCTACATAACCTTACCTACCACGGCGCCCTCCATATGAACTGTGCAGTGGCTACATAACCTTACCTACCACGGCGCCCTCCATATGGACTGTGCAGTGGCTACATAACCTTACCTACCACGGCGCCCTCCATATGGATGAGCACTGCGACGTGGCTACATAGCTTTCCATTACAAGTGAAAGCTCCATTCAGGTGTCACATCTCGCACGGACTGCTCCGTGATATCCCAGAATGGCGCGCCAGCAATTGTTGTACCACAGGTATCCGCTGAATAAATAAAGTGATCGAAGCCCACGCCTAAGTGCGCAGGGCTGCCTCGCGGTGGCAGCTTGGGTCGACGGCAAATGGTCTGTGTGTTATTGACAAGAGTGAAAATCTGAACGACAGGATTAGTCAAGTTTTAGGGAGGACCGTGCACTTATTGATCACTACCAAAGAGGCGACGTATTTTGCGTATTCTTTTGTGGAATATTATTGGGAATGGAATATGCACTTACCTTGCCAATACCAAGCTATTTGATGGACGACTGAGTCTTCGAACATTGCAGTCTTGAATTTCGTCACTGACCGGTGTTTTCTGTGCAGTTATATTCAAAATATTTTCAACTGGTCTAGCAAACAAACTGAATACATAAGTGCACATTTTTGAAGCCAAACAGTTAGTTCCACTTGAAGCTACCGCCGAGGATTCGCAACAACATGGGAATTTTCTCATTTACTCGCCGCCTGCATAACTGATAAACCGATCACAAATGAGAAATAAAAAAGCCGTTATATTGCGTTTTCTCGGCAAAACAAAAGCGGAGAGGTTTGTTCAATGCCAGTTCCCTTGGCCTTTGCCAATTCCTTCCTCGGTGATGTTTCGTTTGCAAGGTGATTTGTCGTCTTCCGCGTTATCTCCCCAGCGCCTACATCCCATGGCCGCCGTGGTCCAGTAATTTGGTCATGATGTCGCCGTGGTCGAATTCTGTTGTCATGAGCTCGCCGTGGTCCAGTAATTTCGTTATGTAGACACCGTGGTTGAATTCTGTGGTCATGTGCTCGCCGTGGTCGAGCTATGTGGTAATTGCGTTGCCGACAAAGCCATGTCTATGATCGTCGCTAACATAGTTTTTCTCCACCTTTCGGATTATCAGCTGACAATTGCGACTTCACTGATATCTCGATCTGGGATATATGTACGCTGACAACTAATGCCTCGCCATGGGATATCTCGGCATGGCATATATATTCTCTGGCAACCGTTTGGGAATTCCGGCCCGATATATATATATATATATATATATATATATATATATATATATATATATATGCGCTAACAACTGCTCTGATATCCGGGCCAGGGATACATGTGCAGTGAAAACCGCTCGGACATCACGGCCTGGGATATATGTGCGCTGACATCTCCTCGGATATCTCGGCCTGGGATATATGCGCGAAGAAAACCGTTCTGTGATCTCGGCCTGGGATATTTGTTCGCTATCGACTGCTCTGATATCTTGACCTGGGTCAAATATGCACTGCCAACTGCTCTTATATCTCGTTTTCTGACATGTAGCTGATAATAGGCGCGGCGGGGGTAGCTCTTCCAGTTCCTGCATAGTTAGTGTAGTGAGCTGGTGCTGGAGCTGGCCCTGCGCCACGCAGGGCCAGCTTTTGGGGGGGGGGGGGGGGGGGGGGGGGGGGGGGGGGGTTGGGGGGGGGGGGCGGGGAGGGGGGGCCGGGGGGCCCGTATTTCATACGCACATACCCGAGTTCAGCGGGACAGTGAATGTGGCCGAGTGGTTTACGCGGGCAGAGAAACTGTGCCGACGACGCGGCGTCAACTTCGTGGACGTCATCCCGGAACGGCTGACTGGGGCAGCCTTCGCTGTCTGGGAGCAGCTACCCGACAAGGCGCAGGACTCCATGGCGGCTGTCCGCGACGCGTTATACGACGCGTTCGCGTTAAACCGGCACGCCGCGTACGCCGCCTTCCAGGACCGAGAACTGCGACCAGGGGAGTCCGTGGACGCCTACTTGGCGGACCTGCGCCGCCTCATAGCGCTGGTCTCGGACGAGAAGCTCCCCGAGTCCATCCTGGACGCCAAATTCATATCGGGGCTGCCAGCACCGGTACGGAGCCAGCTAAAGGCAGGTACGCGAGCACAGTGGATGGCGCTGCCGAGTCTCGTCCGCTTGGCCCGGGACATCCTGAGCGATGACCATCACGAGGTGCTGGCTGCGGCAGCAGCGTCGCGGCCCGCGCCCCCCGCCGTCTCGTCAGGAAGCGCGGCGGCCACGACTACCGCGACGCTGCTGGACATGCGGGAGGGAGGGTCATCTCGCCGCTGCCTGCCCAAACGCATTGTGGGACGCGTCAGCGCGAGCGCCGTCTCCGGATCAGTAGATCGCGCCCTTCCGGTCGCCCGGATGCAAGTGGACGGCAGCGAGCGACGCGTGTTGGTGGACTCCGGATGCACTGACACGCTCGTGTACCGAGGTTGCTGTCGGCGGTGGACGCCACGGACGGTGGAAATGAGAACCGTGAACGGGGAACGTTACGGTGCAGTGGGTCGGTCACGGTCAAGGTGGAATACCAGGGCAGGCGAGTAATGCTCGCGGCGCTGGTTGTGCCAGACCGCCCGCTGGGTGTGGACGTGGTTCTGGGGATGTCGGGCATCACGGCCCTGGGTGGCATCAGCCTGCGGACACCGACAGACGTGCGGGTCTGTGCGGCGGCAGTTGAGGTCGACCGTCGGGACTTGGCCGTGGATGCAGCGGACTTCACGGCGCGATTCGCCGCGCGGACGGGCGAATGGACCGTGGCATGGGTGTGGGCAGACGGGAACGGTCCCGAGAGCCTGCGGAACCGAGTCGCGGAGTATGCGGTACCGCCGGCGGTTCGGCCGGCGTACGACGCTGAATTGGAGCTGTGGATCCGGGAGGGGTGGCTTCAGCCGTATGACGAGCGGGTGGATGGCCCGGCCCGTGGCCTGATCCCTCTGATGGCGGTCCGGCAGCCGAATCGGGACAGGGTGCGCCCTGTCTTGGACTACCGTGAGTTGAATGGCCACATTACCGCACACACCGCGGACGCGGACGTTTGTGCTGCCCAGCTTCGCCGCTGGCGACGGCACGGCGCTCACGTCGCGGTGGTGGACCTGCGGAAGGCGTACCTTCAGCTCCGGTTGGACCGGCGGCTGTGGCCGTATCAGACGGTGGAGGTGCGAGGCCAGAGGTATTGCCTGACTCGCGTCGGCTTTGGGCTGAACGTCGCGCCGCTCATCATGAAGGCCGTCGTGCGGGCCGTCCTGCTCCAGGATGCCGCGGTGAACCGGGGGGGGTGCTGCCCTACGTGGACGATCTACTGGTAGACGAGGACATTGTCAGCGCAGACCACGTCGTGGAGCACTTCGCCCGGTACGGTCTGGTCTGTAAGCCGCTGGAGCGGGCAGCCGAGGGAGCGCGACTGCTCGGGCTGCGGGTGCGCGCGGACGACTGAGAACTGTGCTGGCACCGCGACAACCCGGTGGCCGCGGCCCCGGAGGTGCTGACACGTCGAGCGTTGTTCGCGTGGTGCGGCCACCTGGTGTCCCACCTGCCGGTGGTGGGGTGGCTGCGTCCGGCGGCCGCGTGGTTAAAGCGGCGCGTCAACGCCCTGACGACAGGCTGGGACGACCCGACAATGGACGCCGGGCTGCGCGAGCAGGTCGACTGTGTCGCGGTGCGGGTAAGGGGGCCGACCCGGCACGAGGCCCCTGGCAGCTGAAGGGGGACAAGTTGGTGGTGTGGACGGACGCCAGTTCCCTTGCTGCCGGGGTCATCCTGGAGGATCCGGTCAGTGGCGCCGTGGAGGACGCGAGCTGGCTACGGCCGGAGTCGAAGGCGGCCATGCACATCAACATGGCCGAGCTGGACGCGGCGCTCAGCGGTGTCAACATGGCGGTTGCGTGGGGGATTACCACCATCGACCTTCGTACCGACTCGGCCACGGTTCACAAGTGGATCGATGACGCCCTGAGCGGCCGCTCTCGCCTGCGGACTAAGGCGCACGGGGAGATGCTTATCCGCCGGAGGATCGACGTCATTCGATAGCTAGTGGAGGAGTTTCACCTGAAGATGACGGTCCGCCTGGTAAAATCCGCGGACAACCCGGCGGACGCACTTACCCGTGTGCCAAAAGAGTGGCTTCGACTGCCGGACTCATCAACTGACGCGCCACCAGGCGCCGTCGCGGCAGCCGTGGCCCCGCGACCAGACGCCGACCCCGCCCGGATACGTGAGGTGCACGAGAACACCGGGCACCAGGGGGTCCGCCGGACGCTCTGGTATGTGCGTCGGAGCGAGGACGCGCGTGCCACCCGGCCAGCGGTGCGAGCGGTGATCCAGCAGTGCGATGTGTGCCAGTCCATCGACCCGGCACCTGCGCGCTGGCAGCGCGGGTCACTGAGCGTGCCGCTGACGTGGGAACGCCTAGCCATCGACGTTACCCACTACCGGGGCCGGTCGTACCTGACGGTGATCGACTGTGGGCCTTCCCGGTACGGGATGTGGCGGCTGCTGCGCCGTTCCGACGCAGCCGAGGTCACGGGCCAGCTGGAAACCATCTTCCTGGAACGGGGCGCGCCGGCTGAGTTGCTGTTGGACAACGCGACAGAATTCCGGGGTCGTCAGATGGCTGCGTTCGCGGCGCGCTGGGGGTCCGGCTGCGCTTTCGGGCCGTGCACGAGGCAGGAGGTAACGGCATTGTCGAGCGCCATCATCGGACAATTAAGGTGATGGCGGCCCGCCAGGACTGCACCATCGGTGAAGCGGTACACCGTTACAATGCTACGCCTCGCGACGGTGTACGACCCTCCAGCGCTCCGGCGGCCGGGCTGTTCAAGCGCGCTGGCCGGGACTTGCCGGTGGCCGCCGATGTGCAGGGGCCCAGCCGGACGATGCCCGTGGCGCACGACGGCTCTGAGCGTGCGCGCGCGATGCTCCAAGTCGGTGACACCGTGTGGATACGACGCCGAGGTCAGCCGACGCGGTGCACGGATGTGTCGCGGCGAAGTGTGGTGACGCGGCTGCTCCCGACACCGCTGGTGGAGGTCGACGGTACCCCGTGGCACGTGCGGTGTGTCCGGCGGCGATTCGGGAGTGAGGACGCCGGACCAGACGGGAGCGCGAGCGAGTCTGGGGACTTTGACCCACCGGAGGAGGTGATGGAGCAGCCGCGTAAGGTGTCGCCCAGTGCGGGTGGGGCGGTAGAACCGGAGGCGGAGCGGCCGCCACCGGCACCGCCGGATGCGTGGGCGGCGGCAGAAGTGAGTGCAGACCTCGCAGACGGCGCGGGCAGGGCGGAGGATTTTGAGGACGATGCGGTGTATGACCACCCGAGCGCTGAATGTGTGGTCACTGAGGACGCGCGGGATGGGCGAGCCGCGCCCCGGCGAAGTATGCGTGTGAGGCGGGCGCCAGTCGAATTGTATGGCTGCGGTGTACCAAGTGAATCGTGTATACCGGACGACGATGATTATTGATAATCAGGTGGAGGTGTAATGAGCTGGTGCTGGAGCTGGCCCTGCGCCACGCAGGGCCGCCGGCGCCGGTGGCGCCGGTGTCACGTGGCACTCGGCGCGTCACGTGGTCACGTGGTCACTGTCACGTGGTCACGGCCGTCAGCGGTTTCTGCAGCGCGGTCTGTGGTTGGGGCGGCTAGGTCGGCGGCGCGCGGGGGTGACTGCCCGCAGTTGGTCGAGGGGACGCGTGGCCGGTGCTCGTGGCTGGGTCGCCGGACACTGCCAATACACGTCCTTCCCCGTGCTCGGCACTTACTTTCTAATCGGCAACTACAGTTAGTTAGCTTCTTGGTGGATATTTAATTAATTGTTTAATTATACTATTCATTAGTTAGCTAGCTCCTTAGCTAATTAATTACTTGGCTGATTAGATAGTTGGCTGGTTTGTTGGTTGGTTTGTGGACTGGTTGGTTGGTTGGTTGATTGATTGGTTGATTGGTTGGAGGCCACGATCCGATCCTAAAGCCTGGAGGCCATGTCCCGGTCTTGGAGCCTGGCGGCCATGTACCGGTCCTGAAGCCTGGAGGCCATGCCCCGGTCCCGAAGCCTGGAGGCCATGTCCCGGTCCTGAAGGCTGGAGGCCATGTCCAGGTCGTGGAGCCTGGAGGCCATGTCCTGATTTCGGAGCCTGGAGGCCATGTCCCGGTCGTGGAGGCTGGAGGCCATGTCCTGGTCCTGAAGGCTGGAGGCCATGTCCCGGTCCTGAAGCCTGGAGGCCATGTCCCGGTCGTGGGGTCTGGAGGCCATGTCCTGGTCCTGAAGCCTGGAGGCCATGTCCCGGTCCTGGAGGCTGGAGGCCATGTCCCGGTCCTGAAGGCTGGAGGCCATGCCCCGGTCGTGGAGCCTGGAGGCCATGTCCTGGTCCCGGAGCCTGGTGAAGTTTTGTGTGCTTGCGCACAATTTGCATGGTGCTGATTTGTTCAATACGCTTTGAGATTGGCTGGTACATATGTGAAGTATTGGCATTCAAGATCAAGATTAAAGATTAGAGTCCCGCTTTCCTCGAAGTTCTTGCGCTACCGGTCCCGTATCTGTAGATTTTGGAAGTGATATTTAAAGTTGTTTCTGTGTTGTCAACGCTTGAGAGCTTCCAAGTTTACCATTGGCCCCGGCCTCCCAATGGCAATCAGCACTCCCATGCTCAAAGTGGGAGCATCGGAGTTTAGATTGCATATTGCAATTCAGAAACACTGCGGAACAGTTTGCCACTCGTGTTCCAGATGCAGGCACCTATAGTCCGACAAATTGTGCGTGGCTGCCTCATTTCCAGATGCGGCTCGTCAGTCTGGCTCCGTCCTCCGCATCGAAGTCGGTTGATGTAATGGCAGCCAATCTTATTTGGTAGCTTCCACGCCCTGCCACTAAGCAGAGACGGCTGCCCCTGACGGCCGCTCTGGTCCCGTGAGGAGATGTGAACGAGTAACTTGAGCACAGGACCTGAATCAACACAATTGAGACCTCAATCAAGACGTCTAGATGGACGGCGATCAAAGCAAACGACGGTTCATCACTGTCCTCATTACGCTCCACGTCCTACGTCTTCGGCCGAGCAATACCGTCGCATCAGTGACCTTCCATCTGTTGTGATGAAACAGAGGTCCCCACCCACACATCGTAAGATGATCGGACGATCTACGCAGGTGAAGCGGTGCACACTGTCGACGGCGACACAACTCACGACAACACAACACAACTCACGACAACACAACACAACTCACGACAACACAACACAACTCACGACAACACGACAACACATCTCACACTCAGGAAAGACTGTGGCCAGTGGGGGGGGGTCACGAATTGTCGGTCGAGAAGTGCCGGTTCAGGACTGGAAGCTGAACGATGAAGTTGCCAACACAACTGATATACCAGGCGAAGAGTGTTTTAGCATTGCCGCGTGGCGCTAGCCTGTATTTGCCATCAAATACCATGGCCAGGCATCGGGATCTTGCAACTGGTACGGGGTGGCCCGGCGAGGCCGACCAATCGGTTTTGCTGCATTACTGTGTTGTTTTTTTTGGGGGGGTGGCTTCGGTTCGTTCGGTTGTCTTTGGATGGTTTCTTATGGTGGCTTCGCTATATTGGTATGGTTGGGTATTTAACACTCGCACGTCCGGCGGTCCGCGCCAACTTCGCATGTCCGAGGGGGCAGATGTCCGCCCCCTAAGATCTCTACAACTATGCTAGCTAAGGACAAACGGAAACGGCGTTGGATAGCTGGTGACAAGGCTCTACCGAACGTGTTTCGGTCATTTGTTCGCTCAGGTCAATATTTAGGTAAATGGGTCATCATAGGTCAAATTCGACCAGATCGGGTAGGACTTTCAGATATTGACACATACCTCAGGACCTGTAACAGATAGAAACAAACGGAGAATGCTATTCGACAGTCCATGAAATGTGCTATCGACAATAGGCGGTGTGATTTCAGGTCAGGACAGCCGAAACTATGACCTCAGGTCAAGGTCATGAAGTAGCCTAGGGAGGGCATGTCATGTATCAATAGACACGTCTTGGCGATGCAAGCACAATGACGGTAATTTCAGCCTTCTAGCTCAATGTAGTACGATATAATGCGCAAAAATGTGCTAGTGATCTCAGGTTACCTCAGATGACCTTGGTGAGGTCACTGAGCAAAAATATCAGCAGTAACATTGAGGATAGATTCCAACTAAACGCCACAACCGTTGTGGGCTCATTCCGAGAGCAAATATGTGACCAGGAAACATTTGTGTATTTTACCATAGCCCTATAATGGGGGAAGCCATGGCCGCGACCTGACCTCAGGTCAATGCTACGAGAAAAACCGACATATATATTATGGTCCCTGATGAGATCATGACGTGTTATAAGTTTGAAATCATTCGCCCAATTATTGTGGAAGTTATGTCACCTAGAACTTCGAGGGACGTTGGGTCACTTCGCCTGACCTGGTGACTTGACCTGAGACGACTCAGGGTTAAACATGTATGAAGATGTGCGGAAAAGACCAATGAGCAGCCGCGCGAGGTTTGGCCATGCTAAGCCCCCCCGGATGTGCGCGGGTTAATGCGTGCGGCTGCTAGTTAGACTGGCCACTAACGGATGCACAGGGGAAGAGGTCATGTCGTCCTGGGGTCTCAAACAACGTCGAGATCCAGAGCAATCAAACTTTGCTAATTAGGCTCCCGATGACTGGCTTCCGCTACATCCCCTCTGCGAAAACATGACGTAGCCCCGGAAACACGCACACGGCCGCCCGGCATCATGGACCGGCAACACTCACATGGCCGCCCGGTATCATGACCCGGCAACACTCGCATGACCGCCCGGTATCATGACTTGGCACCCACATAGTCTTTCGGGGGACTAGTAGCCTAGGGGTAAGTTGCTCGTCTTACAATCGAAGGGTGGTGGGTTCGAGTCTCACCGGTCGCTACTCTTCGCCCGCTGCCAATCGGCGTGACAGATTGGCGACGCTGCATGGCTCAACGGTCGATGTGTCGCAAAAACCAATAACCAACCGACCGTCTTTCGGCAACATGATCTGGCAACGCCCACATGACCACTCGGCAACGTGACCTGGCCACACCCACATGGCCGCCCGGTGTCATGACCTGGAAGCATGCTGAGGTCATCTGGCAGCATGCAGGCGGCGGGCGGTTCGCACGGTTTGACGTCGGGCTCGGCCCCATGGCATGGTGCCGAGGGGCCATGCCATGGAGCTGAGGGGCCATGTGCACTGCCCATGGCACCCGCCGGTCGGTGGGGCCTCACAACAGACCGGGTGCACATGGCTCCGGCGGCGACCATCAGGCGGCGCATAGCTTGAAATGTATTAGCATATACGCCGCTGAACCACCCACTCCCCTCCTTTGCTGCGCGAGCCTTGGCCACGCTGCTGGTCCAGTGTGCCGTTGCAGACTTGCTGGCGGGTGTTTTCTGTGATGGCATCTATCACACCATTGCCTCCATTGGCCATAGTTATCGTCGCCTGCTGCTTTGCTAAGGATGCGCTTCGCACACTCACTGCCACACTTGGACTGGATTTCACCCGCTTCGCCTATTCGGCCATAGTCCTACCTCCAGCGGCGCTGCAGCTGACTTAGAGATGAGAGGTAATCTTCAGTCAGGGCCTGAGCGGAGCTTCAGACCGTCGAAAGTGAAATGAGCCGAACATTCGTAGGCAAAACGGATTCCATCGTCCAAGGAGCAAAACGGATTCCATCGTCGCAAAGCCTATTGAAGCTTTGCGATATTCAACTGCATGAATGTCGAGTGAAAACGACAGAATGGCCGAGACGTGAAAACGGGGGAAAACAAGCGTCACGCTGCGAAATAGCATCGATGCCACAACCCGACCTGCAGATTCCAGTACACCGGCACGACTTGAAGCGTCAGTTCCACGTAGCGCCAATGCAACGACACCGCCGCCATGTTGCTGGGTCCCCGGTCTTACCGGGTCAGTTTCCGGCCGACCGCGCCAACTGCAGGCCAAATGAGAGCGCGTGCAGCAACTCGAGGCGCTTGTCGCCCACATGGGGGCGACCAGCACAGACTAGCGCGCTCACCAACTGGGCTGACGACATCAACGCTCTACCCGTAAAATTCGACTTGTTTTGGGAACACCTGGCCAATAAAAGATGAATATTTTCGGAGTGGCGCAACGTGAGGCCATGCCGTGCATGGTGCACACACGTGCACCAGCTGCTACCACCACCAGCTGCCTCACACCAGCTGCCACCACCACCAGCTCCCTCACACCAGCTTCCTCCACCATCAGCTGTGCCATACCTGCTGCCACCACCATCAGCTGTACCATACAAGCTGCCACCACTACCAGCTGCACTATATAAGCAGCCACCACCACCAGTTTCCTCATACCAGCTGTCACCACCATCAGCCATATCATACCAGCTGCCACCATCACCACCAGTTGCCGCATACCAGCTGCCACCATTACCAGCACAAGCACACCAGCTGCCACCACCGCCAGCTGCCACCACCGCCAGCTGCCACCACCGCCAGCTGCCACCATCACCACCAGCTGCCTCATATCAGCTGCCACCATCACCAGCACAAGTACACCAGCTGCCACCACCACCAGCTGCCACCACCACCAGCTGCCACCACCACCAGCTGCCACCACCACCAGCTGCCACCACCACCAGCTGCACCATGCCAGCTGCCACCAGCACCAGTACCGGCATGCCAGCTGCCACCAGCACCAGCACAAGCACACCAGCTGCCACCACCGCCAGCTGCCACCATCACCCCCAGCTGCCTCATACCAGCTGCTACCAGCACCAGTACCGGGATGCCAGGTGCCACCAGCACCAGTACCAGCGTACCACCTGCCACCGGCACCAGTACCGCCATACCAGCTGCCACCAGCACCAGTACCGGCATACCAGCTGCCACCAGGACTAGTACCAGCATACCAGCTGCCACCAGCACCAGCACAAGGACACCAGCTGCCACCACCACCAGCTGCACCATGCCAGCTGCCACCAGCACCAGTACCGGCATGCCAGCTGCCACCAGCACCAGCACAAGCACACCAGCTGCCACCACCACCAGCTGCACCATGCCAGCTGCCACCATCACCAGTACCAGCATACCAGCTGCCACCAGCACCAGTACCGGCATACCAGCTGCCACCATCACCAGTACCAGCGCCAGTACCGGCGCCGGCTGCCGACATTAGCCGGAGTTGCCGTACATAATAGCGCCGGAGGCCTCACCGCCGCGGGCCGGGGACGGCGCGTGGGCGGCCCGTGACGTCAGCACGACACGGTGCAGAACGGCGCACAGAGCAGCCGAGGTGGCCGCCCCGCAGGAGGGGGGGGGGGAGGGGGCAGCTCACAACAGGCGCAGCGCCCCACGCGAGCGTCAGAAGTCTTCTGATCGATGTCGGCTGGCCACGGCGTGAGGCGACCCGAGGCTGGGGCCGTCGGGGATCCGGCACCGCCGTGAAGGTGTATAGGTCGGTGTGTAGGTTTGTAGATGCAGGTGTAATTGTGTAGATGTACGTGTACGTGTGTAGATATGATGGTATATAGGTGCACTTGAATGCGTAGGTGTAGATGTGTGTGTGTACGTGTGTAGGTGTATAGGTATATAGGTGTATGTGAGTGTGTGGGCGAATTTGTGTAGGTGTACGTGATTAGGGTATGTGTGTAGGTGTACGTGTGTAGGTGTACGTGTGTAGGTGTACGTGTGCAGGTGTACATGTGTACGTGTACGAGTGTAGGTGTGTCGGTACGTAGGTGTACATGTATGTGAGTGTGTAGGTGTAGGTGTGTTGGTGTATATGTGTAGATGTGTGTGCAGGTGTGCTGTTGTAGGAGCATGTGACGCTTTGTGTTCAGCTTTGACTGACTTCTGTGGTGTAGACTCTACGACAAATGGTAATAGATAATGGACGGTACGCAACAGATACATATTCTCTCCAGTGCATGGGCAAGGCCCATATCTGCAGTGCCGCGTTTGCAAAAGGTGAGGCACAATGCGTCAGGTGGCACGCGATGTTTCTTGCGACAGGCACGGACATAGGCTGCACACGATGTGCACAACAGGCACGGACATAGGCTGCACACGATGTGCACAACAGGCACGGACATAGGCTGCACACGATGTGCACAACAGGCACGGACATAGGCTGCACACGATGTGCACAACAGGCATGTACCTAGGCTGCACACGATGTGCACAACAGGCACGGACATAGGCTGCACACGATGTGCACAACAGGCACGGACATAGGCTGCACACGATGTGCACAACAGGCACGGACATAGGCTGCACACGATGTGCACAACAGGCACGGACATAGGCTGCACACGATGTGCACAACAGACACGGACATAGGCTGCACACGATGTGCACAACAGGCACGGACATAGGCTGCACACGATGTGCACAACAGACACGGACATAGGCTGCACACGATGTGCACAACAGGCACGGACATAGGCTGCACACGATGTGCACAACAGGCATGGGGCGTAAGGCGTTATACACGGTGTTTTGTCCAACAGGCATGGGGCATGATATTGCACAAGACGTGTTGTGCCACAGGCATGGAATGTGAGGTTGGACACGATGTGCTGTGCAGCAGGCATGCTGTGCGAGGCTGCACACAACCTGCTGTGCACATCAGGCAGCGCTGGCAGATGACAACGGAGACGTTCGGTGCATCCTGTGCACTGTTCAGAAATTTGAGCTGCGGCCGCCAAATGTTGCCGAGTTCGTATCAAGAGAGCGCAGCATAAGTTATTGATGCGGCTGGCTAACCACGCGAAACTAGGCTGCCACTTTCCGGAGTATGCACATCTGCCGGGAAATTATGATGTGTAGCATCTGCTTGCGATACGCGTGCAGTACGATGTGCTATGAACATCTGCTGCGAATTGATTATCTGCATTCGATGCCCGTGCAGTGCGATGTGGCATTTGCATACAAAATGTGCAAAGCGTGTCTCGCCTCATTTCACCTGTTAGGGTTTTCTTCTGCTCATGTGTTATCCAGAACCATCAATCCTGATCAGGGAACACTTCACCATATGCCGTTTGGCAGGGTAAATGGTGTTACGGCTGGCATCTTTGTACGCTCCCGTCTCACTGCAAATGGTCACATGGCCATCTCACCAACGGCGCACGTTTTGAGTGACCCCTAGCCGAGAAAAGCGGCAGGTCGTAGAATATCGTGCGATTTTTGGAGCTAATCTCTGAGATTGCACATCCTTGGCACACCTGCTTAGTCATTGATATCATTTGCGCTATTTATAAGTTAGCGTTGGCTATGTATGCACTTTGGATATAATTGGACATTACCTGCTGGTGATTAATACATGCTACACGATCCACCAGAGATATTCGGCTAACTTACAAGCTGCCCAGTATACGGCCTGAGCATGCCGCAAGGCTACCAGCTGACGCAGCCCGCGGCACATACGGCCTTTGCCCGGTACAATACACCTTTGTCGGTCGCACAATCGTTCACCTCTGCCCAGAGCAGCGACGGGTCTTTATCTTTGTACGGAACCACGGCTCAACTTTGTGGCGCCCATTCAAACTTGTGCATAGGCTTGAGGCGACCGGTCGTTCGGCCACGGGCGGAAGCAGCCGCGCCGGCCGCCGGACAGCTCAATATACGGCGTCAGGCCGAGCCGCGACCGGCGACTATTTCCATGGCTTCCGGGAGCCTGGCGGCTGGGCTCGTTAGCCAGATGGTTTCCGAGCGACGTCTCGCCAGAGTTGATGGCCTTGCCATGGTCGGCACTGTTACGGTCAGACTGTCACCGAGTCGGGACTGTCGCGGTCAGACTGTGACCAAGTCGGGACTGTCACGGTCAGACTGTGACCGAGTCGGGACTGTCACGGTCAGACTGTGACCGGGTCGGGACTGTCACAGTCAGACTGTGACCGAGTCGGGACTGTCACAGTCAGACTGTGACCGGGTCGGGACTGTCACGGTCAGACTGTGACCGGGTCGGGACTGTCACGGTCAGACTGTGACCGGGTCGGGACTGTCACGGTCAGACTGTGACCGAGTCGGGACTGTCACGGTCAGACTGTGACCGAGTCGGGACTGTCACGGTCAGACTGTGACCGGGTCGGGACTGTCACGGTCAGACTGTGACCGAGTCGGGACTGTCACGGTCAGACTGTGACCGGGTCGGGACTGTCACAGTCAGACTGTGACCGGGTCGGGACTGTCACAGTCAGACTGTGACCGAGTCGGGACTGTCACAGTCAGACTGTGACGGGGTCGGGACTGTAACGTCGACTGTGACCGGCAACGCACGATCAGACTGTGACCGAGTCGGGACTGTCACAGTCAGACTGTGACCGGGTCGGGACTGTTGCGGTCAGACTGTGACCGGGTCGGGACTGTCCCGGTCAGACTGTGACCGGGTCGAGACTGTCACAGTCAGACTTAGACAGGGTCGGGACCATCATGGCTCTGACTGACCACACAAGGCCAAGTGCATGACCGACTGAGTTGAGAGTGAAATGGCCAATGTTTGACTGAGTGGGGTTTGACACACAGGTTGCAATGCGGCGACATCGCCGCAGCTCCTGCCAGAGGAAATGCCCTGTCTTTTGGGAGCCAGTGAAGGTGGGCAATCACCCACCGTGAGTGTCTTTCGCATCGAATTTTAAGAATGAAACAGGCGTCGTGTCCATTTGCGGCTGGCTGCATGACCACTGCAGTCGATGCGCCCCTAAGCCCCCCCCCCTCCCCCATTGGCGGCGGGTAATGTCGCCGTTGACGCCGCCGTTGACGTTTGTGTCGCTTGGCGACTGGTAGCGTCACACACGACCAAAGACGGTGGTCGGCGACCAACTTGAAGAGCAGTTCCCATAGCCGTGGGAACTGTTTACCCGGGCGTCTGTCGACTCGTGACCGTGCAGTTAACACTACTTAATGACCTCTCGTCGGCGCGTCAGGTCAGCGAACAGCCTGCGGCCTCCGCCGCCGGCGCCGCCCCTGACGCCGCCCCTGACGCCGCCCCTGGCGCCGCCCCTGGCGCCGCCCCTGGCGCCGCCCCTGGCGCCGCCCCTGGCGCCGCCCCTGGCGCCGCCCCTGACGCCGCCCCTGACGCCGCCCCTGGCGCCGCCCCTGACGCCGCCCCTGGCGCCGCCCCTGGCGCCGCCCCTGACGCCGCCCCTGGCGCCGCCCCTGACGTCGCCCCTGACGTCGCCCCTGACGCCGCCCCTGGCGCCGCCGCGGCCAGCCTTCTGGAGGCCGCCGTCCGATCCCCCACTAGTCCGCTTCATGGATACATCCCTGTCCGCGGATGCACGCCCACGCGCCTGATAAATGTCGATCCGCTCGCCGCGCCTCCATCCAATGTTGGACGGATGCGGCGCCATGGCGACGGGACTAGGCCGGCGCCTCAGCGTACACACCGACAGGAGCTGTCGGCGCCAGCATCAACGGCATCTGTCGGCACCAACACCGACGGCACCCGTCGGCGCCAATCGCCGTGTGCATAATGAAACGAGGAGACGCACAACACGAATTTGCGATCGGACCAGAGTGGAGCGGCCAACCTCCCGCCTGACAAACAAGTACTGACATGGCGCGCTGAACACAAGCTATGTTGGTGTGTGGTAAAACATCTAGTGCCATTGTTGTACAGGTCGACGAGGTTCGTATGTGACAGTTGAATAGTATGTGCGAAGAGATTAGACCGAAAACGGCACCCGCCTACAATCGAAGAAAGGATTCACATGTGAGAGAGAGGAGACCCCTCGCTGTTTTAATCAAGGAACAGATTGTTTTTCTGCGAATATCTGCAAACTTGAAATATAAAGCGCCATGCCGAATACCGAACCGGCTCCAGGTGGCCGATCAGACCGATCAATAGCAGACGAGCTTCCGTTTCTCGACAAACTGAACAAACGTGACAAAATCATGGGTCCAAAAGTGATGCGACTGCTTGCTGGTCTGTCCAGCAGTGGTCTGTTGGTCTGCTGGTCAGGTCTGGTCAACAGCGGTCTGCTAATCTGGTCTGGTCAACGGTGTTCTGCTGGTCTGGTCTGATCAGTAGTGGTCTGTTGGTCTGCTGGTCAGGTCTGGTCAACAGCGGTCTGCTAATCTGGTCTGGTCAATAGTGTTCTGTTGGTCTGGTCAACAGTGTTCTGTTGGTTTGGCCAACAGTGGTCTGATGGTCTGGTCTGATCAGTAGTGGTCTGCTGGTCTGCTAATCTGGTCTGGTCAACAGTGTTCTGCTAGTCTGGTCTGATCAGTAGTGGTCTGCTGGTCTGCTGGTCAGGTCTGGTCAGCCGCATTACGGCCACGGCAGTGATGGCTAAGGTCGCCTGGTCTGGTCTGGTCGCCTGGTCTGGTCGCCTGGTCTGGTCGCCTGGTTTGGTCTGGTCGCCTGGTCTGGTCGCCTGGTCTGGTCTGGTCCCTTGGTCTGGTCTGGTCGCCTGGTCTGGTCGCCTGGTCTGGTCTGGTCGCCTGGTCTGGTCGCCTGGTCTGGTCTGGTCTGGTCGCCTGGTCTGGTCGCCTGGTCTGGTCTGGTCGCCTGGTCTGGTCTGCCTGGTCTGGTCTGGTCGCCTGGTCTGGTCTGGTCGCCTGGTCTGGTCCTGGTCTGGTCGCCTGGTCTGGTCTGGTCGCCTGGTCTGGTCTGGTCGCCTGGTCTGGTCTGGTCGCCTGGTCTGGTCTGGTCGCCTGGTCTGGTCGCCTGGTCTGGTCTGGTCGCCTGGTCTGGTCGCCTGGTCTGGTCTGGTCCCCTGGTCTGGTCTGCCTGTCTGGTCTGCCTGGTCTGGTCTGGTCCGCCTGGTCTGGTCTGGTCGTCTGGTCTGGTCGCCTGGTCTGGTCTTCCTGGTCTGGTCTGGTCCCCTGGTCTGGTCTGGTCGCCTGGTCTGGTCCCTGGTCCCTGGTCCCTGGTCTGGTCGCCTGGTCCCTGGTCTGGTCTGGCCTGGTCTGGTCGCCTGGTCTGGTCTGCCTGGTCTGGTCTGGTCGCCTGGTCTGGTCTGGTCGCCTGGTCTGGTCTGGTCCCCTGGTCTGGTCTGGTCACCTGGTCTGGTCCCCTGGTCTGGCCTGGTCTGATCTGGTCCCCTGGTCTGGTCTGGTCGCCTGGTCTGTTCCGGTCGCCTGGTCTGGTCTGGTCCCCTGGTCTGGTCTGGTCTGGTCTGGTCTGGTCTGGTCTGGTCGCCTGGTCTGGTCTGGTCGCCTGGTCTGGTCTGGTCTGGTCTGGTCCCTGGTCTGGTCCTGGTCTGGTCGCCTGGTCTGGTCCCCTGGTCTGGTCTGGTCGCCTGGTCTGGTCTGGTCGCCTGGTCTGGTCTGGTCGCCTGGTCTGGTCTGGTCGCCTGGTCTGGTCTGGTCGCCTGGTCTGGTCTGGTCGCCTGGTCTGGTCTGGTCGCTTGGTCGCCGGGCTGCAGCTAAGGTCTGGTGGCCATAGAGCCCTAAGTAAGGGCCCTGCTGTTACCGACCACCCTAACTAACCGTAGCCTAGCGTGGGCTCTGAGGTTAGGATCCCGGTCCAAAATAGTTCGGACAGGAAATGGCCCGTTAGTTCTCATCAAACTGTGGAGACGGCGTCGAACCGATCGCTCGGCATGGTCAGGCGGCTACGCCCGCGTCCGTCGAAGCCCGCGAGCGTCCACGTCCGGCCAGCTGCACGCACGGTCGGCCGGTCCGCACCGGGCTGCCTCCGCGTCCTCCGCGTCCGCGTCCGGATAGGGTGCCACGTCGGTGGCCAGCCCGTCTGCACCCCATACCCAGCCCGTCCGGACGTCACATGCGCCCCCAGACGTCATATCCGCCCGCCTCCAGACGTCATATCCGACCCCCTCCAGACGTCATATCCGACCCGTCCAGACGCCATATCCGACCCGTCCAGACGTCATATCCGACCCGTCCAGACGTCATATCCGCCCCGTCCAGACGTCATATCCGCCCCCCCCCAGACGTCATATCCGCCCCCTCCAGACGTCATATCCGCCCGCCTCCAGACGTCATATCCGCCCCCCCCCAGACGTCATATCCGCCCCCCAGACGTCATATCCGCCCGCCTCCAGACGTCATATCCGCCCGCCTCCAGACGTCATATCCGCCCCGTCCGGACGCCATATCCGCCCTCCCACCCCAGACGTCATATCCGCCCGCCTTCAGACGTCATATCCGACCCGTCCGGACGCCATATCCGCCCCCCAGACGTCATATCCGCCCACCCAGACGTCATATCCGCCACCTCCAGACGTCATATCCGACCCGTCCGGACGTCATATCCGCCCCCTCCAGACGTCATATCCGACCCCTCCAGACGTCAAATCCGACCCGTACGGACGCCATATCCGACCCCCAGACGTCATATCCGCCCCCTCCAGACGTCATATCCGCCACCCTCCAGACGTCATATCCGACCCCCCAGACGTCATATCCGCCCCGTCCGGACGCCATATCCGCCCTCCCCGGACGTCATATCCGCCCCCCTCCAGACGTCATATCCGACCCCTCCAGACGTCATATCCGCCCCCCTCCAGACGTCATATCCGACCCGTCCGGACGCCATATCCGCCCCCCAGACGTCATATCCGCCCCCAGACGTCATATCCGCCACCCCAGACGTCATATCCGCCCCACTCCAGACGTCATATCCGACCCCTCCAGACGTCATATCCGACCCGTCCGGACGCCATATCCGCCCCCAGACGTCATATCCGCCCACCCAGACGTCATATCCGCCACCTCCAGACGTCATATCCGACCCGTCCGGACGTCATATCCGCCCCCCCCGACGTCATATCCGCCCCAACGTCAATCCGCCCCTCCAGACGTCAAATCCGACCCGTACGGACGCCATATCCGACCCCCAGACGTCATATCCGACCCGTCCAGACGTCATATCCGACCCGTCCGACGCCATATCCGACCCGTCCAGACGTCATATCCCCCGCCAGACGCATATCCGACCCTCCAGACGTCATATCCGCCCCGTCCAGACGCCATATCCGCCCCCCATCCGCCCCCTCCAGACGTCATATCCGACCCCTCCAGACGTCATATCCGCCCGCCTCCAGACGTCATATCCGACCCGTCCGGACGCCATATCCGCCCCCAGACGTCATATCCGCCCCCAGACGTCATATCCGCCACCCCAGACGTCATATCCGCCCCACTCCAGACGTCATATCCGACCCGTTCGGACGCCATATCCGCCCTCACACCCCAGATGTCATATCCGCCACCCCAGACGTCATATCCGACCCCCTCCAGACGTCATATCCGCCCCGCAGACGTCATATCCGCCCACCCAGACGTCATATCCGCCACCTCCAGACGTCATATCCAACCCGTCCGGACGTCATATCCGCCCCTCCAGACGTCATATCCGACCCCCCAGACGTCAAATCCGACCCGTACGGACGCCATATCCGACCCCAGACGTCATATCCGCCCCCCCAGACGTCATATCCGCCACCCTCCAGACGTCATATCCGACCCCCTCCAGACGTCATATCCGCCCGCCTCCAGACGTCATATCCGACCCGTCCGGACGCCATATCCGACCCCCCTCATACGTCATATCCGTCACCCCAGACGTCATATCCCCCCCCAGACGTCATATCCGACCCGTCCGTACGCCATATCCGGCCGTCCTGACATCATATCCGGCGCGGATCAGGGCCCACGTTTTGCGGCACTGCGTTCCAGTTCATATTCCCCATGTCCCAGAAGATCGCATGAGGCCAGCCTCATGTGGAAATCTCCGGGATTTCGTCAGTATGGACGGCGTGGTTCGCTTGCTGCGCCGCCACATGGGCTACTTCGATGCCCACACGCTTGGCTTGCATTAGATGCAGATTGCATCGTCGGTTGCAGTATCTTGGGAGGCAGACGACACAGGCGCGTGTCTTTCGTCGGTTGGTTGGTTATTGGAGTTTAGGGGCGCATCGACTACATCGGTCATGCAGCGCCAATCGCGTCTTGCGTCGACAATGGCCAGTCGGAGGGGGGGGGGGGCTTAGGGGCGCATCGACTGCAGTGGTCATGCAGCACAATGGCCAGTCGGTTTGGATGCAATTAGATCGGTGTGTGCAGAACACCACCGGCTGAGAGAGGCCGCACTTCGTCGAAGAACGCGGTGGAGAGGGACGACGGACCTTGTCGAGATGGGCATGCGGGATTAACGCACGTTCTCAGGCTCTGGAGAAGATTTACCAAACGACCGCGTATGCTCGGAGAAGCGCTGCAAACTATGTTGGCACTGGGATAGTTGGCACGCCTGACCGCCAAGGCCGGTAAGGATCAACATGTACGCAAGGACGCAGCGTCGCCGACATCCTTAACATGGGGGAACAAGGGGGCGGTTTTCCTCCCAGATGATGGGTCAGCAGTCAGCAGAAGACAATCCATCAATGGAAGCGTACTGATTATTGAGCTTCAGCTGAGAATTGAGCACAAGATTATCAAGTATATTGGAGACGTAATGGCAATAGTGTTAATTGCACTACATTCAATCGGGATGAACAGGAAGCGAATCCTACACCTGCAAGGATGTAATGCATGCAGAAGATGGGGAATGGGAAACGAACTCAATCAATAGCTGCGCAATGCTGAGCGCCCGTGTGCAACGTACAGAAATGGGATTACGTTTGCAACGTCCAGAAATGGATGTACGTTCCTAACGCTCAGAATTAACCGTGCGTTGCCAACGTCCAGAAATAAGCGTGCGTTACCAACGTCCAGAAATGAGCGTGCGTTACCAACGTCCAGAAATGAGCGTGCGTTACCAACGTCCAGAAATGAGCGTGCGTTACCAACGTCCAGAAATGAGCGTGCGTTACCAACGTCCAGAAATGAGCGTGCGTTACCAACGTCCAGAAATGAGCGTGCGTTACCAACGTCCAGAAATGAGCGTGCGCTAGCAACGTCCAGAAGTTATGCGGCAGGGACATGCGGGGCATGACATGCGTTGGAGGGATTCTACCCACCCCACCCCCAATATGTTGGGGGTGGGGTGGGTAGAACCCTCTCAAATGCTCAGCTAAATTTTTAGGGTCTCCACAACCTTCGGCTGCACTATCCTGTAGCAGGAGAGCATGTGGTTCTATAGGCCTGTCCAATCTGCCCCAATCCGCTTTTATAATCAACGTTAGCATGGTTGGGCGCGCCCAATAATTTATTTGAAGCACAACTCCTGGAAGCGATCAACTCACTTTTGGGGTGAATTATTTCCATTAGACATGTATGGGTTCAGCGGTTTAACTTTTCGCGAAAGTTTGGTGTCATGACGACCACCTATCTCTTCCCAACTGCTACGTTCATGACCTATATGAATGGCTTGTTTTGACTGTTATGACATAAAAAAATTAATGCTGTATCGTTTTTGCAGCATTCTATGTGGAGGCACAACGTCAGTACCACCTTAGGCTAAGACTATACCCACATCTAAGATATTCGTCGACTAATTCCATAGTTGCTCACCAGTAAATATCACCACACGAGTGGAGACTGCCACTTCAAATACAAGGTAATCAGGCATCCATTTAAAACTTGAGTGATATTTTGTTTGGAGCGTTGAAGTGAGTGGAGCTATTCACATTTAACTAAGGCACTTTGCTCCAGTCCCTCGATTATTGAATGTAATATACTGAGTATATTAGTTAAAAAGACCTCGCGGGCTCGGATTTTATGTGGCAGCTTCTTTTCGTGCTTGTATATACATACTGTGCACGCTTTCCATGCAACTTTGGTCGTGTTTACTAGTACATTAAGTCATTTTAGGCAATGTTTTCTATTCACTACTCAGGAGTCAGGTTAATGCGCTTCTTTCTCTATACGAATGATCTGGGCTGTACATGGCCACCTATGGTCTTCACTAATTCACGCTGGAAGTTATTAAGGATCAACTCATGCCCAGAAATGCGAGGAAACGTCCAGGCGTGACGCTTTAAATAACAATTGGGAGTGATCAGCAATGATAGAGTTTGCCAGTCGGTCAGCTACTGGCACCGTGCCATTGCCAGTCGGTCAGCCATTGGCACCGTGCCACTGCCAGTCGGTCAGCCATTGGCACCGTGCCACTGCCAGTCGGTCAGCCATTGGCGCCGTGCCACTGCCAGTCGGTCAGCCATTGGCACCGTGCCACTGCCAGTCGGTCAGCCATTGGCACCGTGCCACTGCCAGTCGGTCAGCCATTGGCGCCGTGCCACTGCCAGTCGGTCAGCCATTGGCACCGTGCCACTGCCAGTCGGTCAGCCATTGGCGCCGTGCCATGCCGTCGGTCAGCCATTGGCCCGTGCCACTGCCAGTCGGTCAGCCACTGGCACCGTGCCACTGCCAGTCGGTCAGCCATTGGCACCGTGCCACTGCCAGTCGGTCAGCCATTGGCACCGTGCCACTGCCAGTCGGTCAGCCATTGGCGCCGTGCCATTGCCAGTCGGTCAGCCATTGGCACCGTGCCACTGCCAGTCGGTCAGCCATTGGCGCCGTGCCACTGCCAGTCGGTCAGCCATTGGCACCGTGCCACTGCCAGTCGGTCAGCCATTGGCCCCGTGCCACTGCCAGTCGGTCAGCCATTGGCGCCGTGCCACTGCCAGTCGGTCAGCCATTGGCGCCGTGCCTTTGTCAGTGCCAGCTTTATCGCTAGTCAGCGGCGGCGCTGTGGCCGACGAACTGGTTCCCGGTGTGGGAAAGCGGCAGGGAGCCGAGCTGTGCACGTGGTGTCTGTGGATGTGTACCGTGGGAGCGGGGCGACCAGCTGGTCGTGACGTCACTGTGACCGGGTCAGCGGCGGGCTCCCGGCGTCGTACAACGATACGAGCGCGGTCTTGGCGGTGGTGTCGACCTGGCCGCAGTCTCGGCGGTGGTGTCGACCTGACCGCAGTCTCGGCGGTGGTGTCGACCTGACCGCAGTATCGGCGGTGGTGTCGACCTGACCGCGGTCTTGGCGGTAATGTCGACCTGACCGCAGTCTCGGCGGTGGTGTCGACCTGACCGCAGTCTCGGTGTCAACGCTTGCGGAGGGACTTCCGAGCTGGAATCGTGGCCGGTTCGGGACGAGATAGAGCAAACATCAAGGCGAAATGGGCCAAAATTGGAGACGGATCGTGTCAAAATTGAGATGTGATCGCGCCTAAATCAAGACAGGATCGAACCAGGCGAATTGTGACTGCGTAGAAGGTAGAGACGAGAACGACAAAGCTAGCACCAGCCGCCACTGAGCCGCCACTGAGCCGCCACTGAGCCGCTACTGAGCCGTGACTGAGCAGTCACTGATCCGCTACTGAACCGTGACTGAGCAGTCACTGAGCCACCACTAAGCCACCACTGAGCCGTGACTGAGCCGCCACTGAGCCGCCACTGAGACGCCACCGGTTTGAGGTCAACTGGGGAAGCCAAGACCAGAGCGAGACGAGCTTCAGCGGTAACCGAGCCGTGAACGAGCTGCGACTGAGCTCCCGTGACAAAGACGAGACCCAGCCATGACCAAGACGAGATCCAGCCGTGACCAAGACGAGACCCAGTCGTGACCAAGACGAGAACCAGCCGTGACCAAGACGAGACCCAGTCGTGACCAAGACGAGACCCAGCCGTGACCAAGACGAGACCCAGCCGTGACCAAGACGAGACCCAGTCGTGACCAAGACGAGACCCAGTCGTGACCAAGACGAGACCCAGCCGTGACCAAGACGAGACCCAGTCGTGACCAAGACGAGACCCAGCCGTGACCAAGACGAGACCCAGCCGTGACCAAGACGAGACCCAGCCGTGACCAAGACGAGACCCAGCCGTGACCAAGACGAGACCCAGTCGCGACCAAGACGAGACCCAGCCGTGACCAAGACGAGACCCAGCCGTGACCAAGACGAGACCCAGCCGTGACCAAGACGAGACCCAGCCGTGACCAAGCTCAGCCCGAGCTGGCCCCGGAGCGTAAACTATTGCTCTGGCCTGATGATGGGTACCGTTCACTTTAGCCGGAGTAGACGGGCATGGATGCAACGTTGTGGAACGTGTGACCACCAGACCAGCACAATGCCCAGAGAGCTGCGATAATGGTGTGAAGACCGATGCAGTTATAAACAAACAGGGTAAAACGATGCAGTATAAAACGAACACGCTAGAGTTCGAAAAGACCGATACGCCTGGTCGTCTTGTTGTGAAGCCCAAATTGTCACCGCTCAGCATGTATGATGACCCGATGTCAAACATGTTGGGTGTTCCGATTACCGGAAGTTGTTTCGCAATTTCAACTTCTCAAATCCACCGAGTTCTCAAATGCAACAGCCGTGAATGCCATTGTTTTGATGGGACCGATAATTAAACAATGCGGCGAACACATGATCAACACTTTCATGTGTGTGGATATGCTGTGACACTGTCACACAGATTTGTGTGATAGTGCACATGTGTGCACACATTTCCCCTCATAACACTTTTCACTTTGTGGCCCCAGGAGTTCCTTGGCGTCACTAGCTTGCTACCTAGCTGAGGTGCTCCTGGGGCTACTTCTACTAATAACTGGTGGTGGCCTATCTGCGAAAAAAGACAAATAAAAAGATGCAAATAGTTATAGTGAACTGTAGGTGTGGAGAGAAATGACATGTATATTGGCATCCTGAGGCATTCCTAAGCTGGCTGTCCTAACTTTTGAATAGTTGGCGATGGGAAAGCCCAATAGCAATCGAGCCTGTAACAGTGCGTGTAGCCAAATAGGATAGGCTACTGCATACGAAACAGGGGTCGACATTAGGAAAAAATCCACAATCCTGCATCCAAGTCTCTACCGGCATCCTTGACGGACAACCGCCCAGCGTATGTGCGTCTGCTCACCTGCACCCACTCGGCCACATCTTACCCTCTCAGATAAGGTGCACCACCTCGACCATCCGGTCGCATCTGGCCGAGCCGCGTGCGCGAGAGGGGCATCGGTCCCCGCGGGCGAAGGGGCCGGCCCGGCCAACACCCTGCCGAGCCGGCAAGGTGTTGGCCGCTGCCCAAGCCCCTCTGCCCAAGCCCCTCTGGCAGCCCAAGCAGACGGACACCTCAGCCCAGACCCGCCCCACACGTGCTGTATGACGCAGTGACACGGCCCGCGGGTGTCACAGTGATGACACCCGACCGTGTCACGGCGCAATGACACCTGACCGTGTCACGGCACAATGACACCCGACCGTGTCACGGACCGCAAGACACCCGACCGTGTCACGGCGCAATACACCCGACCGTGTCACGGCGCAATACACCCGACCGTGTCACGGCGCAATACACCCGACCGTGTACGACACCCGACCGTGTCACGGCGCAATGACACCCGACCGTGTCACGGCGCAATGACACCCGACCGTGTCACGGCGCAATGACACCCGACCGTGTCACGGCGCAATGACACCCGACCGTGTCACGGCGCAATGACACCCGACCGTGTCACGGCGCAACGACACAGTAGCCGCCGGCCGGCCGTGAGTCGCTGGTCAAGCAAACCATTGGGCGACAGAGAGCCGCACGACGCATCGGGAGGCTGGCTAACGTCCGCTCTGAGCGATCCCGACTGGACTGGACGAGTCCGGAGGCCAGAGCAATAGTTTACGCTCCGGGGCCAGCTCGGGCTGAGCTTGGTCACCGCTGGTCTCGTCTTGGTCACGGCTGGGTCTCGTCTTGGTCACGGCTGGGTCTCGTCTTGGTCGCGGCTGGGTCTCGTCTTGGTCACGGCTGGGTCTCGTCTTGGTCGCGGCTGGCTCTCGTCTTGGTCACGGCTGGGTCTCGTCTTGGTCACCGCTGGGTCTCGTCTTGGTCACGACTGGGTCTCGTCTTGGTCACGGCTGGTCTCGTCTTGGTCGCGGCTGGGTCTCGTCTTGGTCACGGCTGGATCTCGTCTTGGTCGCGGCTGGGTCTCGTCTTGGTCACGAGCTGGGTCTCGTCTTGGTCACGGTTGGATCTCGTCTTGGTCACGGCTGGTCTCGTCTTGGTCACGGCTGGTTCTCGTCTTGGTCGCGGTTGGATCTCATCTTGGTCACGACTGGGTCTCGTCTTGGTCGCGGCTGGGTCTCGTCTTGGTCACGGCTGGTCTCGTCTTGGTCGCGGCTGGGTCTCGTCTTGGTCACTGCTGGGCCTCGTCTTTGGTCACGCTGGCTCGTCTTGGTCACGACTGGCTCTCGTCTTGGTCACGGTTGGATCTCATCTTGGTCACGACTGGGTCTCGTCTTGGTCACGACTGGGTCTCGTCTTGGTCACCGCTGGGTCTCGTCTTGGTCACGGCTGGTCTCGTCTTGGTCACGGTTGGTCTCGTCTTGGTCACGGCTGGTTCTCGTCTTGCGCATCCCGAGCCGGGGGTCCGCAGTTGGCTTCGTAGCACTCACAGTTTTGCTGCAGTTCAAAACTGGATATGAAGGTTTGAGTTTTGTCAGAATTGAATCCGTCACATAGCATGTCAGGCCATTAAAAACTCAAAGTATGCAAATTGGGTATCAATCGCAGGATGCCGCTACCAGCAACATGTTCTTCCTGTGCCACTTATACTTAGCTGTTAAGTCTGCCGCCGCACCTCGATCCAGCCAATGAGACACATGCGTGATGCGTGATAGCATGATAACGTGATAACGTGATAGCGTGATAGCGTGATGGCGTGATGACACCTTCTGCAAATGCCAATGAGCGTTCAACCCATTGCAATGGGCACGAATTAATTTGCAATGCAAATGTCGCACCAATGCTCTGGTGCGCATTTTGCGCGCATTCCACGGGGAATTCCGCCACTGTCAAGCCAGTGCGGCGTTCCTTACGGATTTCATGCGGAATTGCCTGCGGATTTCCGCATGAAGTCGGCAAATCGGAAAAGCACCTACTTTACATTCCCCGCAAGACGGCGACGATCAGCAACGGGACGAGAACGAACAAATGCATCGGAACCACGAATGCCAAAGCCAATCATTTATCTTGAATTATAAGCTGTGGCTTTTATCGATGTCATTTTAACGCACGCACGTCGGGGGGGGGGGGGGGGGGCAGACATCTTCCCCTCCGGTTTTTCCTGATTTTCCGACAAACTAATCGGGTTACCAAGGCCAAACCTCGCATAGCTATTCATTGATCGTTTCCACATACCCTCATACATTTTCAACCCTGGGTCAGCTCAGGTCAGTTCACCAGGTCAGGCGAAGTGACCCAACTACACTTGGAGTTCCAGGTAGCATAACTTCCACAATAATTGGGCGATTGATTTCAAACTTATAGCACGTCATGATCTCATCAGGTACCATAATATGTATAACGTTTTTTTTCGTAGCATTGGCCTTAGGTCAGGTCGCTGCCATGGATTCCCCATTATAGGGCTATGGTAGAATATACAAATGTTTCTTAGTTACATATTTGCGATCCGAATGATCTCAGGTTGTGGCATGTAGATGGAAGCTATGCTCAATGTTACCGCTGACATTTTTGCTCAGTGAACTCACCAAGGTCATCTGAGGTCACCTGAGATCACTACACATTTCTGCGCATTATATCGCACTGCATTGAGCTGGAAGGCTGAAATTACCGTCATTGTGCTTGTATCGCCACGACGTGACGATTGATACTTTACATGCCATCTCTAGGCGACTTCATGACCTTGACCTAAGGTCATGAAATCATGACCTTGACCTGGGTTTCGGTTGACGTGACCTTAAATTGCGCCGCCTATTATCGGTAGCGCATTTCAAGGGCTGTCGTTTAGCGTTCGCCGTTTGTTTCTATTTGTTGCATGGTCTGAGATATGTGTCAATATCTGAGTCCCACCTGATCTGGTCGAATGTGATCTATGATGACCCAGTGACCTGAATGTTGACCTGAGCGAAGAAATGACCAAAACACTTTCGATAGAGCCCGTCACCAGCTATCCAACGCCGTTCTCCGTTTGTCGCTAGCTAGCATAGTTCCAGAGATCTTAGGGGGCAGACATCTGCCCCCCCCCGACATGCGAAGTTGGCGCGGACCTTCGGGCGTGCGAGTGTTAATCGATTGTATTGTCTAGAACATCAGACAAACTGCTGTCGCCGAGCAGTGGTCCAATCACGAGATCTTCTGGATCCATGCTAAGAACCTTTCCAATAATATAGCGCCTTTGCAGAGGTGCAATATTTACGATCGTGGCGCAAATTAGTGCAAATTAAGTGTGCCTGTATTTATATTTGGCTACGCCAAAAACGGTGCTCATTTAAAGAAGTTCCGAAAGGTGCTACTGTTTCCTGCGCCACGTGAAATGACAGGGTTGATGAACACGACTCGTCGGAGCAGTTGCGGCAACTCCATTTTCACGTGAGATTTCCCGACGTCAAGAACGCGCCCCAAATGCGTCGTCTTATGCCCGGCGGCAAGTGGCGTATGACGTCACATGGCGCGCCACGGACTCCTGTGACTTGGACACGGCACCGGGCTGGTGTCGGCCGTGATGTCACAGCCAGGGACCGTCGGAGGAATTCCCGCACCCTGTCCCCTCTGCGTGGTCAGCGCAGCTGACCGCCTGCCAGCCGAGCGACGCACGGAGCGCTGCAGGGAGCGCTGCAGGGAGCGCTGCAGGGAGCGCTGCAGGGAGCGCTGCAGGGAGCGCTGCAGGGAGCGGCACAGGGAGCGGCACAGGGAGCGGCGCAGGGAGCGGCACAGGGAGCGGCACAGGGAGCGCTGCAGGAGCGCTGCAGGGAGCGGCACAGGGAGCGCCACAGGGAGCGCTGCAGGGAACTTGCAGGGAACGCCGCAGGGAGCGCCGTAGGGAGCACCGTAGGAAGCGTCGCAGGGAGCGCTGCAGGGAGCGACGCAGGGAGCGACACAGGGAGCGGCACAGGGAGCGCCGCAGGGAGCGTCGCAGGGAGCGCTGCAGGGAGCGCTGCAGGGAGCGTCGCAGGGAGCGTCACAGGGAGCGGCGCAGGGAGCTGCACAGGGAGCGGCACAGGGAGCGACACAGGGAGCGGCACAGGGAGCGACACAGGGAGCGTCGCAGGGAGCGCCGCAGGGAGCGACACAGGGAGCGACACAGGGAGCGGCACAGGGAGCGCCGTAGGAAGCGTCGCAGGGAGCGCTGCAGGGAGCACCGCAGGGAGCGGCACATCGAGCTGCACAGGGAGCGACACAGGGAGCGGCACAGGGAGCGGCACAGGGAGCGGCACAGGGAGCGGCACAGGGAGCGACACAGGGAGCGACACAGGGAGCGCTGCAGGGAGCGTCGCAGGGAGCGTCGCAGGGAGCGTCGCCGGCAGTCGGCGGCGCCACCGCTTCCGTCCAATTCGACGCACTTACAAGGTGAAGCACATTCCAGGCACCTTTGGAATTTTACGTCTAACGTTGCTTCATTGCATACGATTGCGCCGCTCCGTCGCCGTTGAGGCTGAGCAGGAGCAGCAGTGGATTTATCGTTTACCCTCTAGGTATCTGGCTAACGTTTGAAGTATGTAAATGGATGAGATTTGCTGTCGGCATAAATCGAGCTACCAATTCAGTATGAGCACGTTAGCAAAGTTGTTCGTTCGTCTGCGCAGGCTTTGTCGTATGTACCTCCGCCGTGCTTATGAGGCACTCATTTCCAATCATGCTTGATCTCCCTTTCGTAGAAGACAGCAGTCTCGCATACAGGGCACACACAAAAAAGTAGTAATATTCGTTCGGCAATGGTCTGGAAAACGTGCATGCCACGCAATATCCAGTGAACGGGGGTATTTTCTTTGCAGTTCAGGATACATTAGTTATCAGTAATTTCAAAATATCTTCTTCCTCAGAATGTGATCATCGTCCCTATATTGGCTTAACCCAGACTTAACCGCTGAGGCTCTTAGTAAGCTTTGCCGTTGGCTTCATGGCTTTAAAACTTGGTGGTACTCTTGCCGAAGATACCCCAGACCGCTGCTGTCGTACGCAGCGCCGGTCACGCCCCATCGAGGATACTTCAGTGCATCCTGTGCACCTTGGCAACAACGACGAAACCTTGTCCTCCCGACACGACGCGGCAATGCCCGGCCATTGCCCAATGCACGAGCATGTCCAATGCCAATGCCCAATGCCCAATGCCCGGCAATGCCGGAGCCATTCGCCACGCCCTTGAACACCGAATAACTTTGTGTTGCAACGCTTAATGTCCCAATTACACCGCTCGGAGATGGACGTGTTCCTTCATTTTCTTCAGAGCTTTCACGATAAGTTCCCTGTTAAACCGGTGCGTATATTTTCGTTGGAAGAGAAGGTCGCTTGGGGACACTAAACCACGGCCGACCCAGCCCTGACAAACTATAGGCAGCAGCGGCAGCCAGCCGCCTGTCACGAGGTCATGTCGTCAGGCCACGCGACCTGCGTCACCCGAGGACGGAGAACCTCGTGACTGACGTCAGTCGAGTGGAGGGTGCCGTGCTGAACTGCTATGACCTGCATAGCCTGAGCGACAAGGCTGCCGCCCACCAGGGGCCGTGACGGAGCGTATCGCCGGCGTTAATTCCTACGCTAATAACAGGCGCGGCCCTCGACTTAATGCAAAGCTCCGCGCAGTAGCTGATGGTGTGGCCTGCACTGCTGAAGTCCGCACAAATGGAATCCCCTGTTGGCTGCGGTCAAACCTCTCAGTTGTGCACTCAGTTGTACGGGTACGGCTGTACAAGTTTGCCCAATATTGAAGTAGCCCAATGTACGGAGGAGATGCTGTCCATTGATGTGGATGGTGGGATTCACCTCATATAGCCCTTGTTAAGCGAGCAAGAGTTTGTGGTGCCAAGGTATAGATGGTGGAGTGCACGTCCATGTTCATGCCATCCAGCAAAAGTATTGCAAACTCCTGTTGTGCACGAAATACGCCACCAAAGTAGGGGAAGTACGGGACTGGCTTCAATGTCGGTGCAGTCAGAAATAAAATCATCACCGTGTGCATGAATGTGCATGCGCACCTGAATGCACTGTGCAAGAGTGCATTCATTTTCTATTTGAACTGCGAAAGAGGCCTTCTTTTAGTTATGAAATTCCTGCAAGTTCTCGAAAATTACACGTAATAAAGGGCCATGTTTACGGGCTGCCAAGGGACAATCAAGGCGGTCAGTTCACACCTTTGTGGCAGCTTGATGTTAGTCATGTGCCTAGTAGTCGTCAGGCGAGCCACACAGACCGTCTATTTCCGTCGTCCGTGCAGCGCTCCCAATGGCGCTTCAATTTCTCGTCGCAGGTGTTCTGGGTACCAGAGCGACGGCTCATCGCGAACGACCAGCAGCTTCTATTCCACCATGAAATACATGGCGCCGATCGAGAAGGGCAGGCCCCAAAAGCCGCCTTTAGACGACTTGAAGTTTCATTGTCCCATGAAGTCGATTTACGGGCTCACGTGGATAATTTATGAGAGCAGTCCTCCTCAGCCTTGCACGAATATGGCCTGGCCACAACACCACCGTCGTTGGAGCAGGCTGCGCCGCCGCCTCGGTGTGCCGTTCGCTTGGGCTTTCCAGTTCAGGAGTGTACGTCACGATTGAAAAAGAGCCGGAGAAAACCCAGTGGGCGCGCTGACGTCATTGACTTACCGCAAACTTGCGGAGCTCGACAGAAGCCGGGGAAACCGTGCAATGCTCGGACAAGTCATGCAATTAGTGCGAAGACTGCGCGGCACCCGACTAAGCGATGCTATGTCCAGCGATTATCAATGCACGGGAGCAGTATCAATGCATGGAAATAGCATCAATGTGTGGGATCATGTTCAATATATGGGTTGGCTGGTTGGTTATTGGTTTTACGACACATCGACCGTTGAGTCATGTAGCGTCGCCAATCTCTCACGCCGATGGTCGCGGGCGAAGAGTAGCGACAGGTGAGACTCGAACCCACAACCTTTCGATTGTGAGACAAGCAACTTACCCCTATGCCACTCGTCCCCTTCAATATAGGGGAACATTATCAATGTGGCAGGGCAGAGTGGATGATATTTTATAATACTAAGCGGTGCTAAGAAAGGTATTTTGTACTTCTATTCTTTTAGTAAAATATTGTGAACGAACTTCAAGTACAAAGTATATATTTTCGAACGAGAAAACAAAATTCCTTCTCCAGTGCAAGTTCAGTAAGGCGATCCTCACAACGTAATTTGATAGCTCAATGAATGGAATATATAATAGAATCACTGCTGCACTGACATAGGCTCTGAATGAAAAAATTCATGAACTATAGAAATAGCATGAAGGAATTAACCCGCGTTGTCTCTCCGGTCAAATCCTCACACCCCGTCTCGGGGGGGGGGGGGGCGGATAGTAACCCCCTCTAAAATCCAAACTAAGCGTCGCAAGAAAACGAAAGGGGTGTCATCGGAAAGTGCTCGACGAGTAGGGTCCGGATCCACCCCCAAAAACAATTTCCCCAAAAGTGACGTCACCAGGGGGCTAGATTTTCACGACTTTTCACGACTTCCATTATGTTTTTGGCTCTGGTGAGTTCATTTTTGGGATATATGATAACAAACCTTTTTTTAATGAGAAAAGTACAGCAAAATCGACCAGGGCCATTCAATTTTGTGGCCCCCAAAATACAAATTTTATCTTTGGGAAATTTGAAAATTTTGAGTTTTCAATTTTTCTTTCATTTTACTTTTCCAATGGGTAGATCAGACCGAGAAACGTCGTTGGAAGTCAACTTGCCTTAATAAAAAATGCTTACTTTAGCCAGAATCTTCTATTTGAACATGCAATTGGCAAATCTGCAAAATTTATATGTAGTGAAAAACGAAAAAGAGAAAAATTCCATTTGTACGTTTTGTTGCATCCATAAAGATAACCAAACAATGAAAGTTACATTAAAATATCTGTATCCGTTAAAGCGTGACGACTGGTTGAACTTTTTGGAGGTGACCTCACCTGACCTTCACTAACTCGTTGACCCTAGATGACCGACTTCAAAATTTTGAATCAGCATGCCAAATTGATGTGGGAAAAGGTATGTCAAATTTGGGCGCGCTGCCGCGCGCCGTTCGTTCACTATCCGCGAAAAACCTGAGGGGGCGGTTGAAGACCCCCGCCCCCCCCGAGACCGGACGGGTTAATAAGATATCGCGAAATATACTGTCGGATAATATAGCTCAAACGCTTAACTGGATGAGGATGAGCGAGAATGCAAATGAACGATTTTCACACTCTTGTTCTGCATCCTGGAATAGGCCATTTACCTAACACACAATTCTGTTTTAACGCTAGGAGAAAATGGTTTTGCTTACTATTAACCGGAACGCCCCCGGTTTTGGGATCATACCTTTCACATCAATTTGACATGCTGATTAAATTTGTAGGCAGGCGTTAGGGCAAGGTATCACCATTTAACGGACCAGATATTTTATGAAACTCAGCGTTCGGTTATCCAGGGACAAAACGTACATTGAATTACATTTTTTTACTATATATAAATATTATATTTGCCAAATTGCAGTTTAAATAGGTGCAAGAATTAAACTTCCAACAACGTTTCTCGGCTGCTCTACCATCGGAAAAGGAAAATTAAAAATACTAAACTAAAATTTTAAATTTCCAAAAAATAAATTTATATTTTGGGGCAAATTAGCCCTGGTCGACTTCGCTGTCCTTTTCTCATTCCAAACACATTTTTTCTATATCCCCAAAAATGAACTCCCCAGAGTCAAAAACATAATGCAAGTCGTGAAAATGTGAAGATTTAGCCCCGGTGACGTACTTGGGGTTGTTTTGAGACCCTACTCGTCGAGCGCTTCCGATGACATTTTTCGTGCGACTTAATTTGATTTTGATTCACCCCCCCGAACGGGTGGGATGATTTACCGAAAGACGGCGCGTGTTAACACATAGAGCACCATAAATACAGAATCCACACACATTCAATGCGTGTGAGAAATCAACAGCGCATACGTTAATAAAACATTGGATTTTTTTCCTAATAAAAATCGTTGGGGAAAATTGTCGCAGAAACGATTTTTGATTTTTGAACGATTAAGCAGGTAATATATGGCACCTATATATAATTTGTGTTCGGATATTTATCGCCCGAGTGCTGTACTACCCCTATCTCTTGCACTTAACACAAAATCCACCGAAAGCCATCTCACTCTTCCATCCCGAACCCCTTAATTTTTTATCTGAGGATGGATGGAAAGGGATCAATGGCGTCGCTTTGCCACGGGGAATCAAAATTTCAAGCAAAACATTCTCCTAGTGGACTAAATATGTGACCCGAAGGGCAGCGCATTCTCGCCACAGTCGGCTACTGTGTCGCTGAAAAAGATAGATGTTCGCTGTAGCGAACAAGGAGCATGTTTGGACTCCTCACCGTCAAGTAACCGGAAACAAATCGTGAAATGGCGTGGGCCTTATTGGAAGTCATCAGCTGGCGTGAGTCGACACGGAAATGTTCGGCACCACATTATGCCGCCACATTATGACACCACATTATGGCACCACATTATGGCACCACATTATGACATCATATTATGGCACCACGTCATGGCACCACATTATGGCACCACATTATGGCACCACATTATGGCACCACATTATGGCACCACATTATGGCACCACATTATGGCACCACATTATGGCACCACATTATGGCACCACATTATGACACCACATTATGGCACCACATTATGGCACCACATTATGGCACCACATTATGGCACCACATTATGGCACCACATTATGGCACCACATTATGGCACCACATTATGGCACCACATTATGGCACCACGTTATGGCACCACATTATGGCACCACATGCACCACATTATGCACCACATTATACCACATTATGGCACCACATTATGGCACCACATTATGGCACCACATTATGGCACCACATTATGGCACCACATTATGGCACCACATTATGGCACCATTATGGCACCACGTTATGGCACCACATTATGGCACCACATTATGGCACCACATTATGGCACCACATTATGGCACCACGTTATGGCACCACATTATGGCACCACATTAATTATGGCACCACATTATGACACCACATTATGGCACCACATTATGGCACCACATTATGACACCACATTATGGCACCACATTATGGCACCACATTATGGCACCACATTATGGCACCACATTATGGCACCACATTATGGCACCACATTATGGCACCACATTATCAACATTATGGCACCATTATAACATTATGGCACCACATTATGGCACAATTATGGCACCACATTATGGCACCATATTATGGCACCACATTATGGCACCACATTATGGCACCACATTATGGCACCATATCTTACACGTTATGGCATGGACCACATTATGGCACCACATTATGGCACCACATTATGGCACCACATTATGGCACTTGAAATTATGATAGACACCAATTATGGCACCACATTATGGCACCACATTATGGCAACACATTATGGCACCACATTATGGCACCACATTATGGCACGGAAATGTTCGGCACCACATTATGGCACGGAAACGCTACGTTACGACAGTGGAACACTACGTTACGACAGTGGAGCACTACGTCACGCCATCATGTCAGCCCCATGAGCTGCTGCTCAAGCCGCAGCATGCCCTCCAGCTGCAGCCCTAGCTACAGCGATGTCAGCCAGCTACGGCCAGTGTCAGCTAGCGACAGCCCACCTATAGCCCGTGTCAGCTAGCCACAGCCATAACCAACACCCATGCCAGCCAGCTGCAGGCCTAGCTGCAGCCCATGTCAGCTGGCTACAACCCCAGCTACAGCCTGTGCCGTAATGGTTGCAGCTCAAGCTACAGCCGGGACGAGTTGTCTGAGGGTAAGTTGGCCGCCTCACAATCGAAAGGTTGTGGGTTCGAGTCTCACCTGTCGGAGTGAGAGATTGGCGACGCTGCATGACTCAACGGTCGATGTGTCGCAAACCCAATAACCAGCCAACCGACCAACCAGCCAACACATGCTACACCCCTAGCTATAGATGTGTCAACTCGCCACAGCCCATGCCAGTTAGTTACAGTCCTAACTACAGCCCATGTCAGCTAGCTATAGAACTAGAACTAACTGTGTCAGCTAGTTCCAGGTATAGCTAGAGCCCGTGTTCGCTAGATAGTCAGTGTCAGGTAGTTACAGTCCCAGCTACAACCGGTTCCAGCTTCTTAGAGCCCTGTCTACAGCACACATCACCTTGTTACAGGCTAGGATTTTCCAGGGCCAGGACCAAAACATAGCTTCAGCCCATATCAGCTAGTTACAGCTAATAGCTTACAGCCCGTGTTCGCTAGATGACAATTAAGGCCGGTGCCCTGCCTCGGTACGTCAGCTAGCTACAGCCCATATCAGCTAGTTACAGCTCTAGCTACAGTTCCCAGTTCTAGCTGCAGTTCTAGCTACAGTTCTAGCTACAGTTCTAGCTACAGTTCTAGCTACAGTTCTAGCTACAGTTCTAGCTACAGTTCTAGCTACAGTTCTAGCTACAGTTCTAGCTACAGTTCTAGCTACAGTTCTAGCTACAGCCCTAGCCACGGCTCCGCCACCCGTGGTATCAGGGCCAACTCCGCCCGTGGTATCAGGGCCAACTCCACCCGTGGTATCAGGGCCAACTCCACCCGTGGTATCAGGGCCAACTCCACAAGTGGTATCAGGGCCAACTCCGCCCGTGGTATCAGGGCCAACTCCGCCCGTGATATCAGGGCCACCTCCACCCGTGGTATCAGGGCCAACTCCACCCGTGGCATCAGGGCCAACTCCACCCGTGGTATCAGGGCCAACTCCGCCCGTGGTATCAGGGCCAACTCCGCCCGTATTGGGCAACCGCCCGTGGTATCAGGGCCAACTCCACCCGTGGTATCAGGGCCAACTCCACCCGTGGTATCAGGGCCAACTCCACCCGTGGTATCAGGGCCAACTCCACCCGTGGTATCAGGGCCAACTCCGCCCGTGGTATCAGGGCCAACTCCACCCGTGGTATCAGGGCCAACTCCACCCGTGGTATCAGGGCCAACTCCGCCCGTGGTATCAGGGCCAACTCCACCCGTGGTATCAGGGCCAACTCCACCCGTGGTATCAGGGCCAACTCCGCCCGTGGTATCAGGGCCAACTCCGCCCGTGGTATCAGGGCCAACTCCGCCCGTGGTATCAGGGCCAACTCCGCCCGTGGTATCAGGGCCAACTCCGCCCGTGGTATCAGGGCCAACTCCGCCCGTGGTATCAGGGCCAACTCCACCCGTGGTATCAGGGCCAACTCCGCCCGTGGTATCAGGGCCAACTCCGCCCGTGGTATCAGGGCCAACTCCGCCCGTGGTATCAGGGCCAACTCCACCCGTGTATCAGGGCCAACTCCGCCCGTGGTATCAGGGCCAACTCCACCCGTGGTATCAGGGCCAACTCCCCCGTGGTATCAGGGCAAGCCAACTCCACCCGTGGTATCAGGGCCAACTCCGCCCGTGGTATCAGGGCCAACTCCGCCCGTGGTATCAGGGCCAACTCCACCCGTGGTATCAGGGCCAACTCCGCCCGTGGTATCAGGGCCAACTCCGCCCGTGGTATCAGGGCCAACTCCATCGATCACTCCACCCGTGGTATCAGGGCCAACTCCGCCCGTGGTATCAGGGCCAACTCCGCCCGTGGTATCAGGGCCAACTCCGCCCGTGGTATCAGGGCCAACTCCGCCCGTGGTATCAGGGCCAACTCCGCCCGTGGTATCAGGGCCAACTCCGCCCGTGGTATCAGGGCCAACTCCACCCGTGGTATCAGGGCCAACTCCACCCGTGGTATCAGGGCCAACTCCACCCGTGGCATCAGGGCCAACTCCACCCGTGGTATCAGGGCCAACTCCGCCCGTGGTATCAGGGCCAACTCATGCCCGTGGTATCAGGGCCAACTCCGCCCGTGGTATCAGGGCCAACTCCGCCCGTGGTATCAGGGCCAACTCACCCGTGGTATCAGGGCCAACTCCGCCCGTGGTATCAGGGCCAACTCCACCCATAACATCAGGGCCAACTCCACCCGTGGTATCAGGGCCAACTCCGCCCGTGGTATCAGGGCCAACTCCACCCGTGGTATCAGGGCCAACTCCACCCGTGGTATCAGGGCCAACTCCGCCCGTGGTATCAGGGCCAACTCCGCCCGTGGTATCAGGGCCAACTCCGCCCGTGGTATCAGGGCCAACTCCGCCCGTGGTATCAGGGCCAACTCCACCCGTGGTATCAGGGCCAACTCCCGACGGCGTTACGAACCGCGGCCCGCCGCGCGATACGCGTGGAGCGCCGCACCTGCAGAAACGACGGCCTGCGGCTCAAGGTCACGCCCAATCGCCGCCGGCTGACAATGGAAAGCAGGGCACCACTGTGCTTCCTGCGTCATGCACCGTGCTCATTTGTCGGTGGCGGACGAGTTCTGGAGCAGGATTGCCTGAGCTCGTGCCACACCGCACGCGATCCAGTTCGCCTTGGCTGCGGTGCGTGACACGGTGGGTTCGGTGTCGTCGCACTTCTCCAGGTCAGCTGACCTGCACGTGATGCACCGATGTGTAGTGTCTGTTTATTTCACGCTGCGTGCCCTCCACGTCGGCATGCACTTCTCCGAGAAGGGGGTGCATGTGTCAGACAAAGTGTATGAGCGTGTCCTTCAGGGAAACTAGGCAATGGGGTGGGGGGATGAAGTGGCGTTGCCTTCTCAGGGATATGCCAATAGTGACAGCCAAGGCAATATAACCCCAAAGGCAGCAAATAGAGATAGCAGTAGTTCAAGGAGGCAGAGTAGTAGTTCATCCAGTGATGAAAGAGATCCTCAGCATGAAAAAGCCAAAGGTGGTTATGGAACATATGCTAAGTGTATGTTGCTTAATGCTCGGAGTATTCGATCCAAATTTGATGAGTTCAAGTGTTATATTACTGAGGAGGTACCAGATTGTGTTTACATTACGAATGCATGGGTCAGTGAGGGGTATTTTGAGGATAACTTGTAGGACTATGAGAGCCAGGGATACAATACGTTTTTTTCTCCAATATGGGTCCAGCAGTGAGAGGAGGTGGTGTAATGCTCTATGTGAATAGCATATTCAGTTCTCAAAAAGTAGCAGATAGGGTGAAAAAATGTGTCTGTGGGGTCTATTTGGCTTCATGTCGCTTGGGGAAAAGGCAACAACAATAAACTGAGGTTAGGAGCTTTGTACTGATCAGGAACCCAGCCACATTATCAGCAACTGGAGCTTGACAAGGTGATTTGGGAGGAAATCAGTAAAAGCATTCAGAGGAAGTGCCTCATGGTGACTAATCTAAAAGGATATGAAAATGCTGGTGTTGGCTCCCCATCATGAAAAATGTTTAGGAAATGTCTTGAAGATGACCTGTTCTTAAACCAGTTTGTATCGGAACCTGCCAGGCATGGCTCATTCTTGGACCTTGTATTCTCGGATTTAAGTGATTTAGTTCAAGACTTGACTGTAGGAGAACCTCTGGAAAGAAGTGGCCATAACATAGTTCGATTCAAGGCACATGTAATGGGAACCATCGAGGATAATTTGGTACAGGTCCCTAATTTCAACAGAGCAGACTTTGACTGCATGATAACGGCTTTAAGTGCCATAAGATGGAAAGAAGAATTCTCCAATTTAAATGCCTGTGAAATGTGAGAAACGTTCAAATCTTACTTGAAGGAAATTCAGATTAGACATGTCCCACAAAAGCAAAGGCGCAAAAGAAGGGTAGGAAAGCCAGCATGGCTTACACCAGACTTGATAAAAGCAATTAAGGCTAAGAAAGCTGCGTTTAGAGTGTTTAAGGAAGCTTCAAATATCGTAAATCTAAAGGCGTATCGAAAAGTTAGAGACACTGAAGCAAAACACAAGAGCAGCAAAGCGAGCAAAATAATTGTATTTGGCTAGGGCCTGTAATGGGGACAGCAAACAGTTCTTTAGTTCCTACAAGCTGAGCAAAGTGCCTAGCACAATTGGTCCACTGGAAGTAAATGGGACTATATTGGGTGAGGATAGTGAGATGGCTGAGGAGCTGAGCAAGTAGTTTAGCACGTGCCGATGATACTAGATATCTGCCCCCTGCGGTTTTTCATAATTTGCCGCCATACTAATCGGATTAGGAAGGCCAAACCTCGCATGGCTGCTCATTAGTATTTTCCGCATATCCTCATATATTTTTAACCCTAGGTCCTCTCACGTCAGGTCAACCAGGTCAGGCGAAGTGGCCTAACATCCCTCGAAGTTATAGGTGCCATAACTTCTACAATAATCGGGCGATTGATTTCAAGCTTATAACACGTCATGATCTCGCCAGGGACCATTACATATATCTCGGGTATTTTTCGCGGCATTGATCTGAGGTCAGGTCTCGGCCAAGGTATCCCCGTTACGGTAAAATATACAAATGAAATTCCTGGTTACATATTTGCTCTCGGAATGACCTCACAATGGTTTTGGCGTGTAGTTGGAAGCTATGCTCAATGCTTCCGCTGACATTTTTGCTCAGTGACCTTACGAAGGTCATCTGAGTTCACCTGAGATCACTAGCACATTTCTGCGCATTATATCGCACTGCATTGAGCTAAAAGGCTGAAATTACCGTCATTGTGCTTGTATTGCCAAGACGTGTCGATTGATACATTAAATGCCTTCCCTAGGCTACTTCATGAACTTGGCCTCAGGTCATAATTTCGGTTGACCTGACCTTAATTCACACCGCTTACTGTCGATAGCACATTTCAAGGACTGTCGAATAGCGTTCGCCGTTTGTTTCTATCTGTTACAGGTCTAGAGATATGTGTCAATATAGGTGAGTCCAACCCGATCTGGGCGAATTGACCTATGATGACCCAGTGACCTGAATATTGATCTGAACGAAGAAATGACCGACACACTTTCGATAGAGCCAGTCACCAGCTATCCAACGCCGTTTTCCGTTTGTCGCTAGCTAGCATAGTTCTAGAGTTTCTAGCATAGCTAGTCCGGGGGGCAGACATCTGCCCCCGGACATGCGAAGTTGGCTTGGACCGCCGAACGTGCGAGCGTTAAATCAGTGTTTACATTGGAAGATATGACTAATCTGCCAACCGTACACCACAGCTCAGTGACATATGATAGGATAGATGATGTTGGTTTCATTGATAGTGATGTTGTTTTCAATCATATCAGGATGACAAACCCAAACAAGGCAGCAGGACCTGATGAAATGTATGCTCGGGTGTTGTGGGAAGCTGAAGAGGAACTGGAATTTTCACTTAGTATAATATTTTGTAGATCAGTTTCAGAAAATGTAATTCCAACAGATTGGAAAAGGGCAAATGTAGTTCCTGTTTTCAAGAAAGGAGGAACAGGGAAAGTTGAAAACTTTATGCCAGTAAGTCCCTATATATAGGGCAGAAAGTCCCTTGTAGGCATCCCTAGTCTGCAAGGTACTCGAATCAATTATCACGGATATAATGATGATGATACTAGTGATGCTGTTGGTGTGATGTGTGTTGTGGGTCGTGTAGTGGTGTGTGTGAAAGGAGGAAGGGGAAGTATCCTATCAAGTGCGACGAGTTGTGCATCCTGCAACCTGAGACTTTCTCCAAAGATGGGAAGGAATATGAGAACTTGAAGCTATGAGGCTTGAAAAGTAACAATATAAACTCAATCAGTTCCATGTGCCTCATCTTGCACTACTTGAATAACAGACCGATTGTTTCCTCCATGTAGATTCCTTGAGAAAGAACGCGTACTTTTAAACGAAAGTTTGATTTTAGTGGCGCGATTTGGAATATGTTGGGTTTTGGAAGTGTACTTTGAAATATTCGGGTTTTGGACGTACGATTTGAAATGTATCTGGTTTTGGCGGTGCACTTTTAAATCTGCTGGGCTTCTATGATTTTTGCCCAGCTGTGGAATACTACAATCACACGAGAATAAACTAAGACCTGTATGAGCTTGCACCGAAGAAAATCCCCAGAATGAAACACAAAGCAGACTCAAATATACAGACGTTTCGCGCTACAACAATAGCGTTCGCAGTCGGACTGCAAACTATTGAACTGATCTAAGCGGTGATGAGCCGTTGTTTGTTTATTTGTTGGTTCACGACACACTTTATGCACATCCACGGCTAATGGCGCCGCCCACACTGTTTCGCCGGTGGGCCGCGGGATTGGGAAATGTCCTGAGTGGCGCTAGGGTCGAACCCGGGACCTTTGGTACCCAAGCCCGACACCCTAACCACTCGGCCATCCACGCCCCGTGACGAGCCGTCGTTGTGGTTTACCGTAGTGGCCAGTCAGAGACAGACAGCCTACTATCACGGAGTGGGGTCGAAGCTCACCTGGCCGACAAGCCACGACCAACTGTGGCCATACCGGTCCCACACACCCGCCCCGTCATGACCAACTGCGGCCATACCGGTCCCACACACCCGCCCCGTCATGACCAACTGCGGCCATACCGGTCCCACACACCCGCCCCGTCATGACCAACTGCGGCCATACCGGTCCCACACACCCGCCCCGTCATGACCAACTGCGGCCATACCGGTCCCACACACCCGCCCCGTCATGACCAACTGCGGCCATACCGGTCCCACAACCGGCCCCGTCATGACCAACTGCGGCCATACCGGTCCCACACACCCGCCCCGTCATGACCAACTGCGGCCATACCGGTCCCACACACCCGCCCCGTCATGACCAACTGCGGCCATACCGGTCCCACACACCCGCCCCGTCATGACCAACTGCGGCCATACCGGTCCCACACACCCGCCCCGTCATGACCAACTGCGGCCATACCGGTCCCACACACCCGCCCCGTCATGACCAACTGGGGCCATACCGGTCCCACACACCGCCCCGTGATGACCAACTGCGGCCATACCGGTCCCACACACCCGCCCCGTCATGACCAACTGCGGCCATACCGGTCCCACACACCCGCCCCGTCATGACCAACTGCGGCCATACCGGTCCCACACCCGCCCCGTCATGACCAACTGCGGCCACACCGGTCCCACACACCCGCCCCGTCATGACCAACTGCGGCCATACCGGTCCCACACCCGCCCCGTCAGACCAACTGCGGCCATACCGGTCCCCGCCCCGTCATGACCAACTGCGGCCATACCGGTCCCACACACCCGCCCCGTCATGACCAACTGCGGCCATACCGGTCCCACACACCCGCCCCGTCATGACCAACTGCGGCCATACCGGTCCCACACACCCGCCCCGTCATGACCAACTGCGGCCATACCGGTCCCACACACCCGCCCCGTCATGACCAACTGCGGCCATACCGGTCCCACACACCCGCCCCGTCATGACCAACTGCGGCCATACCGGTCCCACACACCCGCCCCGTCATGACCAACTGCGGCCATACCGGTCCCACACACCCGCCCGTCAGACCAACGCCCCCCGTCATGACCAACTGCGGCCATACCGGTCCCACACCCGCCCCGTCATGACCAACTGCGGCCATACCGGTCCCACACACCCGCCCCGTCATGACCAACTGCGGCCATACCGGTCCCACACACCCTGCCCAGCACCGGTCCCACCCGCCCCGTCATGACCAACTGCGGCCATACCGGTCCCACACACCCGCCCCGTCATGACCAACTGCGGCCATACCGGTCCCACACCCCCCGTCATGACCAACTGCGGCCATACCGGTCCCACACACCCGCCCCGTCATGACCAACTGCGGCCATACCGGTCCCACACACCGGCCCCGTCATGACCAACTGCGGCCATACCGGTCCCACACACCCCCCCGTCATGACCAACTGCGGCCATACCGTCCCACACCCGCCCCGTCATGACCAACTGCGGCCATACCGGTCCCACACACCCGCCCCGCCACGACCAACTGCGGCCATACCGGTCCCACACACCCGCCCCGTCATGACCAACTGCGGCCATACCGGTCCCACACACCGCCCCGTCATGACCAACTGCGGCCATACCGGTCCCACACCCGCCCCGTCATGACCAACTGCGGCCATACCGGTCCCACACACCCGCCCCGTCATGACCAACTGCGGCCATACCGGTCCCACACACCCGCCCCGTCATGACCAACTGCGGCCATACCGGTCCCACACACCCGCCCCGTCATGACCAACTGCGGCCATACCGGTCCCACACACCCGCCCCGTCATGACCAACTGCGGCCATACCGGTCCCACACACCCGCCCCGTCATGACCAACTGCGGCCATACCGGTCCCACACACCCGCCCCGTCATGACCAACTGCGGCCATACCGGTCCCACACACCCGCCCCGTCATGACCAACTGCGGCCATACCGGTCCCACACACCCGCCCCGTCATGACCAACTGCGGCCATACCGGTCCCACACACCCGCCCCGTCATGACCAACTGCGGCCACACCGGTCCCACACCCCCCCGTCATGACCAACTGCGGCCATACCGGTCCCACAACCCGCCCCGTCATGACCAACTGCGGCCATACGGTCCACACCCCCCGTCATGACCAACTCGCCAACGGTCCACACCCCGCCCCGTCATGACCAACTGCGGCCATACCGGTCCCACACACCCGCCCCGTCATGACCAACTGCGGCCACACCGGTCCCACACCGTCATGCCACTATCCAGCTGGAGGCTATGCCGCCCGTTACCATCAGCTCAGCGAGTTTCGTGCTGTGCTGCAACAAACGTGACAAACACCTACTTCGTGCCATGGGACCTGGACAGGACAGCGGGCGGTCCGCCAAGCTCCAGGCAGTCAATCATGATACGCGCCGCTGACATTCAGACGCAGCGCACCGTAGCAGATCGCGCAACAAAAGCCCACGTGGCAAGCAGCACGGCGCCAGCTCACATGACAGGCCGCATGACACCAGATCACATGCCAGACTGCATAACACCAGATCACATGACAGACCGCATGGCACCAGCGCACATGACAGACCGCATAACACCAGATCACATGACAGACCGCACGGCACCAGCGCACATGAAAGACCACATGGCACCAGCTCACATGACAGACCGCATGGCACCAGATCACATGACAGATCGCATGGCACCAGCGCACATGACAGACCACATGGCACCAGCTCACATGGCATACAACTTGGCGCCAGCGCACATGACAGACCGCATGACACCAGATCACATGACAGGCCGCATGACACCAGCGCACATGACAGACCGCATGACACCAGATCACATGACAGATCGCATGGCACAGCTCACATGACAGACCGCATGGCACCAGCTCACATGACAGACCGCATGACACCAGCTCACATGACAGACCGCATGACACCAGATCACATGACAGACCGCATGGCACCAGCGCACATGACAGACCGCATGACACCAGCTCACATGACAGACCACATGGCACCAGCTCACATGACAGACCGCATGGCACCAGCTCACATGACAGACCGCATGACACCAGCTCACATGACAGACTGCATAACATCAGATCACATGACAGACCGCATGCCACCAGCGCACATGATGGCACAGCTCACATGACAGACCGCATGACACTAGCTCACATGTCATACAACATGGCACCAGCTTACATGACAGACCGCATGGCACCAGCGCACAAGACCCCCCCCCCCGACGAGGCATCACCTTTACTTGGTGGTGGGGATTGCGTGCCTCGAGGATCCGGCCGGGCAGCCGGGAGAGGTCAGACTAAGAGTGCCTCACTCGTCCTTCCGTCCATACGCTCACATTTCAATCCCAATATCATTCCAACGCCCAAGTCCTTCACCTGACCCTGCAACACCAACTATCCCTACTATTAGCAGGCAGGGAACTTCCCCGGTCCTGCCTACCAGCTCAGTTTTATCGGGGTAGCCGCGCCCCCTCGGCCCGTCCCCCGGGGTTGACGGAGTCCTGTAGGTTGAGGTCCCCCGTCGCACGGTGCTAGTTGTGACGGGGACCAACACACCTCTTTGGTCCTGATATCCCGGAGGGGCGGGCGGGCCCGTGGGGCCTCACTCGGGTCAAGTGGCAGGTCGCCTCGGGCTAGGGGCCTGGGTTTCCCAGTGCCTGCCGGCCCGGCGCCCGGGGAGTGGAAACAAAAACACGATACATAGCAACTTCCAACATAAAAAACCCACCTGCCCCCTCCAGTAGGGGACAGACAACCCGAACTGCCAGAACTATGAATGTAGCGCATGGAGGACCAGGCCAACGAGCGGGTGTGCGGACACCCCATATTCTGATCATAAAATCACTCGAGGAAAACGTAAAACTTTCATTGCTTACCCCGTTCCAGAGGAAGGAAGCGTGTGACAAACTAGGATCGGTGCTAAGGTGCGAAAAGCTCAGAGACGGAGGACTTGAAGTTGAATTTGAAACTGCTGAGGGTGCAAGGAGGGCGATGGACGCAACAGAAATAACGTATACTAAACGACATGAAACCAGCAGGCGAACAGTCACCGTACGTATCGAGATTCAGCCCCACAACACCAAAAATTACTCAAAAGGAGTTATTAACTGCTACGACCTGCGAGATGTTTCCGATGCCGACATTGTGGATGGCCTAAGAGAATGCGGAGTAGTAGAGGCCCGTAGAATTTCAATTAGAAAAGGACAGTTATTACAGCCAACAAACAACATCATCTTAACTTTTCACATGACAGATCTTCCAGAGTTTATTTTCGTCGGATATGTCCGTGTGAAAGTCTGCGTATTTGTACCCAATCCCATGAGATGCTTCCGATGCTCCAGTTTCGGCCACACGTCACAGTATTGTCGGAACCGAGAGACATGTGGACGGTGTGGATCTGCAGAGCATGTCCAAGACAAATGTGAGGCGGAGAGTCCGCACTGTTCAAACTGCGGCCCAGGCCAAACACCCCATACCACGTACGATCGTTCTTGTCCCATATTCTTGAGAGAAAAGGAAATAGTTACAATAAAAAGTTTCAAAAAGATCACATTCCGTGAGGCGCGGGGTATTTACGAAGCAGCACACCCTAGAATATCCTATGCAGTAAAGGTGAAACTGAACTCCAACATCACACAACACTCGCCGATGCAGTCACACACACACATGAGTGCTTCCCATATTATAAGTCAGCTCGGTGCCATAATGCTGGCCTTTGGCATGGAGTGTACACCAATCGGAGAAAAAGCTGTGTCCTCTCCCCAGACGGTGGTGAGAGAGTCCTCGGCTGCGGACCCTGTAGCGACTCAAGGAGAGTGGGTCCAGGTCCAGCGAGGAAAAAGACCTGTCCGTCCATCCACAACCAAACCCAACCCCTCCTCAGCCACTTCAATCCCTACCTCCAGCACTCCCCTCCCTGCCTCCTCCTCCTCCCAGTGCTCCATTCCCGTTAGGGAAGAGCCCAGAAGCTCTCCGGAACCAAGCCTCGAGACACAAACGTTTCAGAGTCGCGTCAAACCGACGAGGATCCAATCCCTACCCGCCGCCGTCACCACCCCTAAACCTGTCCAACCCATTCCTACACCCTCCCGAACCACCCCAACTCCTCCTCCCCCACCAACCAACTCCGAAGAGAAGGGCGTGGCCCCCGGTCGGGTGCCTGTAGTAGCACCCTCAACGACCCGATCACGCCTACCGATTGAGGTCCGCCCAGGGGCCCCGGACATGGGGGCTTGAGGCCGGGCATCCCGAGCTGGGTAGAGGGATACGTCGCCAAATGTAGGGAGACGGGATCGCGGGGCTTGCTCCCCATCGTCCCCATCTCTCCATGCCAGCTCTCTCCATCCCGCAGAGACTGCGAGGGTGATGGGGCCACCCCCACACCTCCCCAGGCCGGAAGCGTGCCTCGCCCTGGTCAGTCTCGCCGACCGGCGGAGTCAGTCCGAGGGCGCGAGCGCTCACAGGATCGAACCCCTGGGCCCCGGCTGGTTCGCCATGAACTGACATGTCTTAACCCCTTTTAACATAGCCCTTTATACAGACTGTTTTACAATGGAACTACAGGGCCTTTAGAAGCAGTGCCCATGACTTGCAGGCAGTTCTGAGCAGGGTCTGCCCGTGGCGTTCTGCCTTCAGGAGACCAAGCTGTCGCCGGACACCGCAATCCAGGTGGAATGCTACACCCTCCACCGAAAAGAAGTAGCATCCGACAATATTTCCCATGGTGGAGTGGTACTGGGCATCCACCATAGTGTTCCCTCGCAACCACTAGTGATGAACACATGCCTCCAAGCCGTCGCTGCTAGGGTGCAATTTGGTCATAAAAGTATTTCATTGTGCAGTATTTACCTGCCTTCCAGGACTTCATTTCCATCTACTGAGATGAAACTTCTTTGTTCTCAGCTCCCGGAATCAATTTTACTCTTAGGTGACTTGAATTCACATCATACCGTTTGGGGATGCGAAGATGTCAATGGGCGTGGACGTCTGATGGAGCAATTTCTACAAGAAGAGTCGTTGTGTATTTTAAACACAGGTACCAGAACGCACTTCACAATGCCGTCTGGACAGACTTCTGCGTTAGACCTGAGTATATGTAGTCCCCAGCTTGTGCAAATGTTTAATTGGTCGGTTGATACTGACCCTCTGGGACGCGACCATTTCCCAATATGGCAAGAATATCGTCAAGGATCAGTCCTTGGACAGAGGCCGCGGCGATGGAATCTTCGCTAAGCCAACTGGACTGATTACATTATACATATAGAAACAGCTTGCTCTGCTGATGGACAGAATAAACCACACAGTATCGAAGAATTTACGTCACTGCTCCTACATTCTGCCTCTGCATGTATCCCGCGCACCTCTGGTGCTCCACGGCGTACCCCAGTCCCATGGTGGACGGAGGAATGCGGAGATGCCATACGCGCTAGAAAGCGAGCTTATCGTGAATTCAGTAAAGATAGTAGCACTATAAATATGTTTGCCTTTCGGAGAGCCAGGGCTCTTGCACCTCGCATTATAAGATCAGCAAAACAGGTATCATGGCGAGAATATGTAGGTCAAATAAACAAGCATACCCCGACAGCACAAGTATGGTCCAGAGTAAAACGTATTGCAGACCAGTATTCATCCGTTCCCCTACCCGTCTTACGCATGGATAATAGGGACGTGACGAAATCTGCAGATGTTGCGAACGAAATTACCTCCTCAATATCAGAGCGTAGCCGTGGCAGCAATTGGGATCCGCAATTCTTGCGTCACAAGTTGCATTGTGAAAAGTTCCCTCCCGACTTTGTCACAACCGAGAATATCTCGTATAACAAGCCTTTCACAATGGCCGAACTGACTTCCGCCATAGCGAAGCTCAGAAGCGTATGCGAAGGCCCGGATTTAATTCATAACGAAATGATAAAGCATCTCCCTCCATGTGCGATCGAAATACTGCTAAGCATATTCAACCATCTGCGGCAACAAGGCGACTTCCCAGTAGCCTGGCGAGGAGCCTTAGTGATACCAGTGTTGAATCCGGGCAAAAGTGGATTAGAACCGCTCCACTATCGCTCAATATCACTCACCTCGTGCTTATGTAAATTAATGGAACGATTGGTAACTACCAGACTAACGTGGGTCTTAAAAGTACATGACTTTTTCTCAGATGCACAATGCGGTTTTAGGAAGAACCGGACTTCTGCAGACCACATTTTAACACTGGACTCAGTAGTTCGTGTGGCATTTAAGCAGAAACGACACGTCGGCGCCATCTTCTTTGACATAGAAGCGGCTTATGACACGACCTGGCGCCAAGACATTCTTACAAAGGTACATAAATGCGGTATCCTGGGGTCAATGGGGATTTTTATACAAAATTTTCTTGCAGGCCGACATTTCCGTGTTTGTGTTGGCCACCAGCTATCCAGAAGATATATGCAGGAGAATGGCGTGCCACAAGGAAGTGGGTTAAGTGTACCACTGCTTGCCATAATGATAAATGATATTAGCGACGTCCTTCCACGACAACTTGGTCGGTCTCTCTTTGTAGACGACTTCGCTATTTGGTGTAGCGCAGCCAGGTTGTCTACTATGTCTAGACGTCTCCAATTGGCCGTGAAGAAACTCGAGAGGTGGGGCGTGGTGAATGGATTCCGCTTTTCAACACAAAAGACAACCGCAATACATTTCTGTCGCCAGCGTAACTGTGCAGAACTATGTCTCAAGCTGTATGGGAGGCAGATACCGATGCCACCGGCGGTGAAGTTTCTTGGAATCACTTTTGATTCACGTCTTAGCTACAAGGAGCATTTGAAAGCACTCCGTGACAAGTGTTTTAAATCGCTCAACATATTAAAGTGTGTTTCTCGAACTAGCTATGGAGCTGACCGGGAGTCTCTTATTCTGCTTTACCGCTCACTGATACGCGCCAAGTTAGACTACGCCTGCTTTATCTACGACGGACCGCGCAAATCCGCCAAACAGATTCTGGACACTGTTCATCACACCGATATTCGCATCGCGACCAGAGCATTCCGCACTTCGCCCACCGTGAGTCTGTTAGCCAAAGCACACGAGCCGCCTCTCTCTCTCTCTCTGCGCAGAGAAAGTCTAGGAATGCGCTACGCCTGCAAGCTCCGCCAGTTTCCCGACCATCCGGCTTTTTCGCACGTCTTTTCGCGTCGACTATTGACCATTTTTTTCAGGGGAACGAAACCCGAGTGTCGCCCCATTCGGTGTTCGAATTCGAAAACTCCTGCCGGAAAGTCGAGTTAAGCTTCGGGGAATTCGTACAGTCCAGAACATGGAGACCCCTTCATGGGAGATGATTACACCGGAGGTGGATGTATCCCTTGCGAAGATCAGAAAATCCGATATCCCTCCAGCAGAATTTCGTGCACTGGCTCTTCAACATATTGAAACATTCCAGGGATGGATAGCCACGTATACTGACGGCTCTCGAACAGAGGACGGCGTTGGCAGCGCTTTTGTTTGTGGATCTATCTCCCGCTCGTTTTCGCTCCCGACGTACGCACCAGTGTACTCGTCGGAACTTGTCACTATTACGAAAGCTCTGTGTTATATCGAAGTGTTTGGGGGTGATCGATATGTCATTTTCACCGACTCTTTAAGTAGTCTTATGGCCCTGAACACGTTTTATCCATCAAACCCCCTTCTGCGGGATATTGTGAGCCGTCTTACCGATTTGGAACGCCATGGACGACGAGTTCTTCTATGTTGGCTTCCGAGCCACGTTGGCATTTCCGGTAATGAGTTGGCAGATGCTGCGGCGAAACAAGCGGCAAAGGCACCGTGCTCTCGAGCGCTGCCACTCCCCGCCACTGACCACTACCGAGAGGTATCCACCTTCTTCTTAGACAAGTGGCAGGCTATGTGGGACGTGACGTCGGCGAATAAACTACGAACCATCGAACAACGTTTACGACCATGGGGCTCGTCCTGTCGCAAACGTCGACAAGAAGAGGTCACATTATGCCGTCTCCGTATTGGGCATACTTATGCTACGCATGGGTATTTACTATGCGGTGGCGACAATCCTCTGTGTTCAAGATGTTATGCACCGCTAACAGTTCGCCACGTTTTGATATCGTGTCCTCATTACGCTGATGAGCGTATACGTCATTTTGGGTCTGACCAGGTGGATTCCCTTAGCGATATTCTCTCCGACAACTCGATTGTCCAGTCGGGACGATTCATGGACTTCTTATCTTCAGTATCATTCTCCGTAATATATTCTTATCGCTGATATACATGGCATGTAAACTTTGTACCACAATAGGACCATTTTGACGGCTACGAACGATGTGAAGTTTGATACTGTACTTTGTTAGCTACAAGAGTTATGGGCGCAAAATGACCTTAGTAGTCCATGCGCCCTTAAGCCCAAATAATCAATCAATCAATCTCTCCCCCGGCCGAGGGAAGGCGCCGCCCGCCCCGTATAGCTCATCTGGTGTCTGACGACCTCCCGTCCGCGGGACACAGGCGTCCCCCCAGTAGGGCCCCTCTGTAGTGGGGCGCCGGATGAGCAGAACAAAACATACAACACATGGCATCTACTAAACAAAAACACTTTCCTGGTCCCTCTCGTGAGGGCCAGACCAATTCCTACTGCGGCCGAGATCGGTACACCTCTGCGGAGGGCACCCCGGTACCTCGTGTTTTTGTGTTCCGAGGGAGGAACAAAAGCCTCGCGTCCCTACCCCAGTTTCAGAGGAGAGACGGCTGCGACAGGTTTGGTAACATTCTAAGATGCGACAAGCTGAAAGATGGTGCACTAGAGGTGGAGTTCGTCAAAGTAGAGCAGGCAGCATTGATTGACGCATCGTAAAACCCCAATAATCATCATCATCATCACCAGCGCACATGACAGACCACATGGCACCAGCGCACATGGCATACCGCATGGCACCGGCTCACATGACATACCGCATGGCACCGGCTCACATGACATACCGCATGGCACCGGCTCATATGACAAGTTCCATGGCGCCAGGTTACATGACAGTAGACGTGTAGACTATCCATGCACTGTAGACCGCATGGCGCCAGTTCGCGTACACCAGACTAAATATAGCCAGCTCGCTACACCATAACACATAGCGCCAGATCGCTACACCAGACCACGTGGCACCAGCTCGCTACACCAGACAGCATGGCGCCACGTCGCCTGGAGGCTCCCCTGTTTGTATGACGCATCCGTGGGCCCATTGTTATTCACGGACGGACTCGGCGGGTGTATATCCACACGTCCCTGCCGAGAGTCTGTCTGCCCGCGGCATCAATACATCGCGGCGTAATTCGGCCACGTCCCGGCCTGTGCCCTGCACACTCCCCTCCGCGGCGGCGGCGGCTGACCCGTCACGGGACGGAGTGGAGTCGGCAGCGGCGGCGGCGGCCGCCCTTCCTCCGTGCCGAGGCGGTCCCCTCGCGAGCTGGGATGGAAGCGGCGGCGGCCTTCCCTCCCTGCCGAGCCGGTCCCCTCGCGCGCCGGGGTGGAAGCGGCGGCGGCGGCCTTTCCCCAGTGCCGAGGCGGTCCCCTCGCGAGCCGGGGTGGAAGCGGCGGCTGCCTTCTCTCGTGCCGAGGCGGTCCCCTCGCGAGTCGGGTGGAAGCGGCGGCGGCCTTCCCTCCGTGCCGAGCTGGTCCCCTCGCCAGCCGGGGTGGAAGCGGCGGCGGCCTTCCCTCCTCGCGAGCCGGGGTGGAAGCGGCGGCGGCCTAACCTCCGTGCCGAGCTGGTCCCCTCGCGAACCGGGGCGGAAGCGGCGGCGGCCTTCCCTCCCTGCCGAGCTGGTCCCCTCGCGAACCGGGGTGGAAGCGGCGGCGGCCTAACCTCCGTGCCGAGCTGGTCCCCTCGCGAGCCGGGGCGGAAGCGGCGGCGTCCTTGCCTCCGTGCCGAGGCGGTCCCCTCGCGAGCCGGGGCGGAAGCGGCGGCGGCCTTACCTCCGTGCCGAGCCGGTCCCCTCGCCAGCCGGGGCGGAAGCGGCGGCGGCGGCGGCCTTTCCCCAGTGCCGAGGCAGTCCCCTCGCGGGCCGGGGCGGAAGCGGCGGCGTCCTTGCCTCCGTGCCGAGCCGGTCCCCTCGCGGGCCAGGGCGGAAACGACAGCGGTCATTCCTCCGTGCTGAGCCGGTTCCCTCGCAGGCCGGGGTCGAAGCGGCAGCGGCGGCGGCGGCGTCCTTGCCTCCGTGCCGAGCCGGTCCCCTCGCGGGCCGGCCCGCCAGCTGACCTGACCACCGACCTTCGCCGATCGATACCACCCGCGGCTGGCCATTCACAGCCGGAGCGCTCTGCTGCCGCCTTGGCGCCACATCGACCGATGGTGACTCACCACCTGGTCGGTCGTAGCGTGGCAGGGCCGCCGCGGGGGGGGGGCGCAGGTGGCCGACAGAGGTGGCAGATCTGAGCACCGGGGCTCGGCCAGGGAGTCCGGTCAGGACCGACGGGCTTTCTCACCGCTCGACAAGCTCACGCTGGAGATGCGGAATTGAATCCAAAAGCGTGGAAATCCAAGGTGGCGATGAGTCCACGGTGACGACTGAAGGTGACGACTGAAGGTGACTATGACATGTGACGACTGAAGCCATTGATTTAATTTTTACGAGGTCGAATTTCTTTCTCACTTATAAGCCAAATATGGCGCTTTGCGCAGTAGCAGACGCGGACGTAAGGCGGTACGAATAAGCATCGTGTTCGGAACGAAAAAAGAGCTAGCCACGCAAGGGTTATTTCTTCTGTCTAATTTGTTCTCCATGAACCTACGTGGCGAGTATTCAAGGACAACGTTAAATGTTAAGGAAAACAAAGCCTAATTTTCATATTGTCTACTCATATTTCGAATAATGCAAATCCCATAGCTGATCAAAACGGCTCCGATAGTTCTCGGTAAGTGCATTTTGGCTGCATCCTCCTTCGCAACTAGCACGGTTTTTGGTCCCTTGTTTATGTTCGAACCGTTCTTCACGAAGCTATCAGCATTACCTGCTACATAACATGTTTATTAGAACATTTGGCGAAATATATTCATCGTATGGGCACACTACAACACATCACACGGACCATCAGCCAGGCCCGGATAGTTGGAAGGGATCGGGGCTGACGAGGAGGGCACCGAGCTGACCCCTAAGCTGACGGCGGGGCCGAAGCCGAATAAAGGATCCCTGGGCTGGTGGAGAGATCCCAAACTTTCGAAAATGTGGCTCCGGTCTGCGGGAAAAGGGCTCTGGATCGTCAAAGGTGCCCCTGAGACGACGCAGTGGCCTAGTTGGCGGTGAGGACCGCCGGGCCCCCCCTCCCCTTCCCCCCCCCCTCCCCCCCCCCCCCCCCCCCCTTCGCCCCTTCGGGTGCAGAATGGGCCCTTGGGTCGACGAACGGGCCCAAGTCATACAAGAACCGTGACCTGATGGAGAGGCCAAAACCGTTGAAAGACGGCCTTCCGCCTGGCATGAAAGGTTCTGGATCGCTGAAGAAAACCCTTGCGCCAAGCAAGAGGAACCCTAGCCGCTGAAGGACCGTTGACCGTCAGAAAGGGACCAGAGCCGGCGTGAAGGCCCCTGGACCGACGGATGGGCCCGATTACGCGCAGGGTACCTTGAGTGATCGACAAGGTCCAAGCTGTCGAAAGATAACGACAAGGCTCTGGCCGTACGGAGGGTTTCTTGAGTCGTGAAAGATGGTCCCTGAGCCCGAATGAGTATCGGACGTGTAGTGCCATCGGGTCGGCTTTGGCTTACGCTAATGGAGAGGGCCTCAGAGCTGACTGCGAGCTTCGTGTTGATGAAGAGGCCCCCAGGCTACGGAAACTTGGCAATAGGCGAATGGGGGCGGGGATGGCCGCGTGGTTAAGGTGTCGGGCTATGGGTACTAAAGGTCCCGGGTTCGACTCTAGCGCCACTCAGGACATTTCCCAATCCCGCGGCCCACCGGCGAAACAGTGTGGGCGGCGCCATTGGCCGTGAATGTGCATAAAGTGTGTCGTGAACCAACCAATAAACAACAACGACAATAGGCGAATGGTTCCCGGTGCTATGCAAAGGGCTGGTAGAGGGCCCGGTTTGGCGGTGGCGCATCCAAGGTGTGGAGGGGAAACCGCCCCTGGTGGGTGCGATATACGATGTAGGTGAGGACGAGTACGAGGCCGGTCTCGGAGCTGCAGGATGCCCCTGAAAGTTAGACTAGCTTGTCGAGGAATGTGGATGGGCCATGGAATTTGGAGATGGCTTCTGACGGATGAATGGGGCCCCCTGAGATCCCGATATGACTGGACTGTGATGTCTCTGAGCTTTATGGTTGGCACCTGATGGACTGAGGCCCCTTAAGAGCTACGAAAGTCCCTGAGAACCGGCGCTGGGCGCGAGGAATGCCAACTTCTCCTCCTCCTCTCTTCTTCCCCCCCCCTCAGATGTGTTTTTTTTGGGTTTTTTTTTTCCCGAAAAGGGGGGGGAGGGGGGGGAGGGGGGGGGGGGGGGGGAGGGTCTTTTTGGGGGTTTTGGGGGGGGGGGAAAACCTTTAAAAGGGGGAAGGAAACAGGGTTTTTTTTTTTTTTTTTTTTTTTTTTTTTTTTTTTTTTTTTTTTTATATTGTTGGGGGGTTTCCTTTTTTGGGGGTGTTATAACGAAGGCGGTGGCGGCACCCGTAACCCCAAATAACCAACCAACCACTTTGAAAACAGTGTCCGAAATCCGAGGAGCTTCGGGAAAGTGGCGGGGGCTATGAGGACACAATCCTGGTGACCCACTGGGAGCAGCGCGGGCACTATACGTCACCTACGCGCACCCTTTTCCACAGGCTAACCGTCTGCCGCTGACCGGTATCCGTGCCGAGTGCAGCCGGGCCGATGACAAAGCTGAGCTGTGCGCCGGCGCGGGGCCAGACTGATCAAACGTAGCACTGGGCTGACGTAGGACTGGGCTGACGTAGAACTGGGCGGCGGGCGCCGGCGACCGGCGCTGGGCTCTGAGCCGGTGCTGGGCTGTGGCCGCTGGACAGGCCCCCGGACTGCAGGCGGCGACAGCTGGCGACGGCTGGAGCGGCTCGATCGACACAGGAGCAGATTGCAGTCGCTTGTGGCGAGGCGACATCGCCAGCGACGCCATGAACACACGCTGCAGGCGTTGGGAGGCGGCGGCGGCCGCACTGTGAGGGTAGCCGCCCAGCGATGGCATACGCTGCCGACGCCACCGTACCCGGTGCTCATGCTCAGCAGGTGCATCACAGTCTTCACACTAGTGGATCTGCTCGGCGCCCCAGCCGCGCACCGGCGGCACGTCCAGGATGCGCGGCAGCGTCGGCGTCTGCGACGGCTCTCCGGTGCCCCCCACCCAACAGTGAGTACGCATTACATACAGCGTTCTTTCTGAACAGCAGATCTTCTGGACGAACCCTCTCTTTTCCTGTACGATTGCGGATCCGGCAGTCGAACCCGCTTCGCCTTCCCGGCTAGATACCTGTCCGCCGCCGGGCGGGGATTCGACGACGCAGTTCCCGCCGCGGGAACTGCGGGTCGACCGACTATCGACATCAACATCAACATCAACATCGCACTGGTGACGTTGATCGTCAGTCTGTCATTCATCGTGTCACACTCGTGCAGTGCGCTGACTCGATGCCTGCTGCAGTGCTACAGGGGCGGGGATGGCCGAGTGGTTAAGGTGTCGGGCTATGGGTACCAAAGGTCCCGGGTTCGACTTTAGCGTCACTCAGGACATTTCCCAATCGCGCGGCCCACCGGCGAAACAGTGTGGGTGGCGCCATTAGCCGTGAATGTGCATAAAGTGTGTCGTGAACCAGCCAATAAACAAACAAGCAAACAAGTTGCAGTGCTACATTGTCCGCTCGGCAGCCGTGCTGTGCGGTGTGACGCAACCGAAGGGCGACAGCAGCCGCTTCAGCACGCCTGCAGCTGTGGCCTCCATCGCCACCAACTCTGCACGTGCATTCTCACCCTCCCGCCTAGAGAGCTGGACGGTGTGCCACTGGTTGCGGACTTCACTGGTGAACTGAGCCCATGACATGACATGACAATTGCTACATGACCAATGTAGTCGATGCGCCCTAAAGCCCCCCGTGAACTGAGCCACGCTGCCCTCGTCAAAAAGGCTGTTTGGGGGCATGGCCAAGATGCCACATGGAGCTACCGATGCAACTTGCTTCCAGCCAGTGCTTGAAGCCACTTTCAGTTGGGTGCACCTATGTCGCCTGGGGGAGAAAATACCGACCAACATTTCACCATGTTGCATGCCTTGCCTTTTTACCAAGGCACATATCTAGCAGCATCTGTCTCTTCATTTTAGCAACATCTAAGAATAGACTGCAAATTAATATAGCTCTCGTCTCTCGTGTCATGGTGAGTTGTTCGTGTCACCGCTCGTGTGGTGCGTACACATCTAACACAGTCATGCCTTTATAATGCCATAGTTAATACATTTTTGGCACTGCTGGATTTATGGCATCATTTTTTTTATCACACAAACATGTCGCATTTCGGCCTTTCTGGTCGTTTCAACGTCAGGATTTATGCTACCACCTTGCTACCATTTCACTTCTGGAAAGAATTGCAACGTTCCGTGGAAAATAACCGCCTCCGCTGCTAGAACTACAATGCAGTTTGTTTTCGTTCCTTTCTCCATTGAAACTCTCCTTGACTAGGTGGTTTTTTTCGCTCCACTACACGGGATTTCACGGTACTATGTGGGACGCATTCCACCTAGTTAACATGTAGGAGGCCCTGATTGAATGCGAGGCCTTGATTGAATTCCACCTAGTTGTTGGAGGAGGCCCTGATTGAATGCGACTATTAGAGGTGGTGGATGCTCCTCGGGCACCGGAAGAGACGATTGAGGAGAGGTGTCCGACACAGGTGTCCGACACAGGTGTCCGACACAGGTGTCCGACACAGGTGTCCGACACAGGTGTCCGACACAGGTGTCCGACACAGGTGTCCGACACAGGTGTCCGACACATCTGTCCGACACAGGCGTCCGACACAGGTGTCCGACACAGGTGTCCGACACAGGTGTCCGACACAGGTGTCCGACACGGGTGTCCGACACAGGTGTCCGACACGGGTGTCCGACACAGGTGTCCGACACAGGTGTCCGACACGGGTGTCCGACACAGGTGTCCGACACAGGTGTCCGACACAGGTGTCCGACACGGGTGTCCGACACAGGTGTCCGACACGGTGTCCGACACAGGTGTCCGACACAGGTGTCCGACACAGGTGTCCGACACAGGTGTCCGACACAGGTGTCCGACACATGTGTCCGACACATGTGTCCGACACAGGTGTCCGACACATGTGTCGATGGAGATGTGGGCCGCGCACGATGTCGGCCCACAATACACACAGCGGTCCCGAGCCGCGCGTGCTCTGCGGCGGCCCGGTCGACCTTCGGCGTTTGATGGCCTCAAGTTGGTTTGTGTCGCATTCATCAGCCGATCGATCGTTGTGTGGCGGTCTTCGTCATCCCACCGGTGCCGCCGCCTCCAGGATACCCCACAATTGTAGCCAATGTTCGGGACGCCCGACCATTGCCGCTAGCCAACGCCGAAGCAATTTCCTGTTGCAAATGGTAAACACTGCAAACTCCAACCTGACTAGACGTCGCGATCTGCGGCAGCATGTTCGGCATTAACAACACCATCCAACCGTGCATTGGCGTCGTGGATCGTCTGCCCGGGCTCACTGTGGTGGTTATTGGTTTTACGACACATCGACCGTTAAGTCATGTAGCGTCGCCAATCTCTCACGCCGATTGGTCGCGGGCGAAGAGTAGCGACAGGTGAGACTCGAACCCACAACCTTTCGATTGTGAGACGAGCAACTTACCCCTAGGCCACTCGTCCCCCCGGGCTCACTGTGGTCCGCCGGATGTTGCACCTGGCCATCGTTACACAGAAGACGCGACGGGTGTCAGCTACGTTAACGGGTCCTCCGCATTTTCTGATAAATGAACACAACGTAATTAAGCTGAGCATTAGTGTGTGAACCAAGCTGAAATGTCTGCATTTCCTTGCCAACCTGGACGGCCTTTCACATTTCAACGATCCACATCTGCCGAAGTTAAGGCAGATTTTGCATCAAGCGTCAATCAAGCCAGTTTGTAAGGTCTGCAGATCGTTTCCAGAAAGCAGCCGTTGGTCGATTGGCGTCCTCGATTGGACAAGCTGGTCATGCTGTGTGCCAGCTCAGTTTGATGCATATTGCCGTGACATTTCAAATATTCAAGCCCTACTTGCCGGATGAGTTTGCGCCAGCGTTTTGCCGGAGCTGCCATTCAAAACGTGCTGCCGACTTTGCGGCGTATTGATCTGCGACTTGTGTTGCTAAAATGGGCTGCTGCGCAGCGAGCTGGCATGCTGGGGCGAAGTCCGACAACACACGCAAACGAGCGCACCAAACCAAGGCGTGACATTGGGGGCGTATTCGGTGTTGGCGACTTGGTGCGTCATACCGTAGCAGCACCGACAGTGTAAACAAGTCTGTAGCGAGCTGCTGGACGTCAACACATTGTTCTGCCTGTCCAGGCGTAGGACCATTCTCTTACGCTGTCCATTCCTTCCTATCCTAATCGAGCTCAGCCTAGGTAACCTTGTTATATCTTGACCGTGATTACACCACGCTCGTTTTAAGTTATAGCATTAAGGACACAAAATGAAGATAAAATTACTTTCTACAGATACACACACATATGTATATATATATATATATATATATATATATATATATATATATATATATATATATATATATATATATATATATCTGTGTGGGTGTGTATTCATATTTATATTTATATACATCATTAAACAAATATTCGGAAACATTTAATTCGCACGCATCACTCTACAGCGCGATGAAGATACTGCACATACACACATACGCTGCTTCCCTTCGCCCGCACATACGTGCCTGTTATCTACCCGAGCAGATCAATGGGTCAAATAGCAACGAGGAATAACAATTATACTCATCTCATCCACGCTTGACTATATTTTTATTATCATAATCGTTCCGAAGATATCTGCATTTGAAAATGGTTACGTGCCAACAACATTGCGGTCACATTATTTGTTTCGCATATGATGCAATAATATCGATTCATAACATTATTTGTGTTTTTTGACGTTCTGATTCATGTGTGTAGATTTGCTAACAAATCACAATCATGTAGAACGACTAGAGGATATGGCATCAATTATGATGTAATCACACAGGCTTTGACGTGGTTTGTAAATCTTCAACAACAGTTCATTTGGCTTCACAGTATGAAGCTTGGTTTTCACCGAGCAAACCGGTAGTAACTTAGTGTCGTAGAAGGAGGCTCGTCCAACGTCGGTGCCGACAGACCAAGTCGGCACTGCTCACCGCTCCGGTGTAATGAACGCCCTGGCAGCTGAGGTGAACGCTGTCCACCCTATCCCAATCTGATCGGATCCAGACCGGTCCCAGCTACTCTCGACTAGGTGACACCGATTTTTCAGCACAAACCATTTCCGACCGTCCAGCACCATCTGCAGCTGGTTATCCAGCACCATCGCCGGCTACGTCTGACTGACCTGTCCAGCACAAGCTCCTCCAGCTGGGTGAGGTCGCAGGCGATGTACTCCAGCGCGGCGTCCGTCACTCGGCTGCACCAGCTGAGGTCCAGACTGCGCAGACCTGCGGTACAAGGTCCGTCACTCGGCTGCACCAGCTGAGGTCCAGACTGCGCAGACCTGCGGTACAAGGTCCGTCACTCGGCTGCACCAGCTGAGGTCCAGACTGCGCAGACCTGCGGTACAAGGTCCGTCACTCGGCTGCACCAGCTGAGGTCCAGACTGCGCAGACCTGCGGTACAAGGTCCGTCACTCGGCTGCACCAGCTGAGGTCCAGACTGCGCAGACCTGCGGTACAAGGTCCGTCACTCGGCTGCACCAGCTGAGGTCCAGACTGCGCAGACCTGCGGTACAAGGTCCGTCACTCGGCTGCACCAGCTGAGGTCCAGACTGCGCAGACCTGCGGTACAAGGTCCGTCACTCGGCTGCACCAGCTGAGGTCCAGACTGCGCAGACCTGCGGTACAAGGTCCGTCACTCGGCTGCACCAGCTGAGGTCCAGACTGCGCAGACCTGCGGTACAAGGTCCGTCACTCGGCGCACTGCGCTGCACCAGCCATAGGACAGGTCCAGACTGCGCAGACCTGCGGTACAAGGTCCGTCACTCGGCTGCACCAGCTGAGGTCCAGACTGCGCAGACCTGCAGTACAAGGTCCGTCACTCGGCTGCACCAGCTGAGGTCCAGACTGCGCAGACCTGCGGTACAAGGTCCGTCACTCGGCTGCACCAGCTGAGGTCCAGACTGCGCAGACCTGCGGTACAAGGTCCGTCACTCGGCTGCACCAGCTGAGGTCCAGACTGCGCAGACCTGCGGTACAAGGTCCGTCACTCGGCTGCACCAGCTGAGGTCCAGACTGCGCAGACCTGCAGTACAAGGTCCGTCACTCGGCTGCACCAGCTGAGGTCCAGACTGCGCAGACCTGCAGTACAAGGTCCGTCACTCGGCTGCACCAGCTGAGGTCCAGACTGCGCAGACCTGCGGTACAAGGTCCGTCACTCGGCTGCACCAGCTGAGGTCCAGACTGCGCAGACCTGCGGTACAAGGTCCGTCACTCGGCTGCACCAGCTGAGGTCCAGACTGCGCAGACCTGCGGTACAAGGTCCGTCACTCGGCTGCACCAGCTGAGGTCCAGACTGCGCAGACCTGCGGTACAAGGTCCGTCACTCGGCTGCACCAGCTGAGGTCCAGACTGCGCAGACCTGCGGTACAAGGTCCGTCACTCGGCTGCACCAGCTGAGGTCCAGACTGCGCAGATCTGCAGAACAAATGCTCACTGGCGAACCGCCAGAGGCGCTGGATGAGAGCGTGTGCCGCCCGCATCATGCACATCTGAGCGGCATCAAAGCCATGACGGTTTGTTGTAAATGCCGGCAATTTCGGACCTATTCCAGAGGCAGCCTGGGTCACGTGAAGCTCTCCTCGGGTCAGCTGCGGGTGTGCTGTCACACCAGCCCGCCCCATTGCCAATATAACAAAGTGGTTGACGCATGTATTGTTTGCCGTTCATCGGAGTGCCTGATGCCTTCGGCTTGGTCTCGGCCATGGCTGACGGAGGTCCCTGTCGGTGTGAAGTGCTACAGGCGCAGGTAGGGCGGGTGGACTGATGGGCACGTCTTACGACGGCACCTGCAGTCCACCTGCCCACCTGAGGGCAGGTGAACTGTTGCGCGCATCGTAGTTGCCAAGCGTAAAGCGTTCTGAAGCGTTGCCTAACCCGGCACGTCTCGGGGGAGGGGTGTTCAACCGCCCCTCAGGTTTGTCGCCGATATTGGACGAACGGCGCACAACAGGGCGCCCAAATTTGGCATACCTTTTCCCACATCAATTTGGCATGCTGTTTCAGAATTTTGAAGTCAGGTCATCTAGGGTCAACGAGTTAGTCAAGTTCGAGTGAGAACACCTCCAAAAAAGTTAAACCAGTCGTCACGCTTTAAGGTATACAGATATTTTAATGAAACTTTCAGCGTTTGCTTACCTTTAGGGATGCAAGAAAACTTATGAGTGGAATTTTTCTCTTCTTTTTCGTTTATGACTACATATAATTTTTGCGTATTTGCCAGATTGCAGTTCAAATAGAGGATTCTGGCTAAAGTAAGCATTTTTTATTAGGGTAAGTTGACTTCTAACAACGTTTCTCGCTCTGCTCTACCTATTGGAAAAGGAAAATTAAATAAAATTTGAAAACTCAAAATGTTTAACATTCCAAAAATACAACTTTTTATTTGGGGGGGGGGGGGCAAAAAGAATGCACTGGTCGATTTCGCTGTCCATTTTCATTCCAAATAAATCTTGTTTTTTCATATATCCCCAAGATGAACTCCCCAGAGCCAAAAACATAATGTAAGTCATGAGGAGTCGTGAGAATCTAGCCCCCTGGTGACGTCACTTTTGCGGGAAAATTGTTTTGGGGGTAGACCAGGACTCTACTCGTCGAGCGCTTTCCGATGACACCTCTTTCGTTTTCGTGCAATGCTTAATTTGTATTTCAGAGGGGGTTACTCCCCCCCCCGAGACGGGGTGTGAGGATCTGACCGGAAAGACGGCGCGGGTTAAGATCTGTCTCTTGTTCGTTGATAGTAAAAGTCGAGAAAACGTCCAAGACTTTTTCTCGAAGAAGGCCATATCGCAACCATGTATCCACAAACCATTATCGTTCGAAGTAAATTTTGTTTGGGTGCAATTTCCAGCATCACGAAAGTTCTGGCCACTTAAACACTCCGTAATTTTTGGATGAAATATTTCATTGTTTCGTTTCCCGTCAAGCGGCATATTGCTGACTATGCGTCTATGTCTTCTTCCCATTGATTCAGAGGCGCCGCCACTAATTTTGCATCATAGTATTCCACAGCTGCTTCATCAGCTTGCTCAGCGTGCTTAGCTTCCTCACATCACACGCAGTTTACACCTGAAGAGTCTGTGAACATCATTTGTATCGTGCTGCTCCCTGGAATAAATTGCAACCTGTAATCGTTTACACCAGCGCACAATCCATGCATAACTAGTCATCGATTTGTCTACAAACAAGATCTTGTCGCAAGAGACGGGACGGAGACAGAGACAGAGACAGAGACAGAGACAGAGACAGAGACAGAGACGGAGTCGGAGACGGAGTCGGAGACGGAGATGGAGTCGGAGACGGAGACGGAGTCGGAGACGGAGACGCAGTCGGAGACGCAGTCGGAGACGCAGTCGGAGACGGAGTGTGAGTGTGAGTGTGAGTGTGAGTGTGAGTGCGAGTGCGAGTGCGAGTGCGAGTGCGAGTGCGAATGCAAGTGCGAGTGTGAGTATGGGTGTGGGTGTGAATGTGAGTGGCAGAGGCAGAGGAAGAGGCAGAGGCAGAGGCAGAGGCAGAGGCAGAGGCAGAGGCAGAGGCAGAGGCAGAGGCAGAGGCAGAGACAGAGACAGAGGCAGAGGCAGAGGCAGAGGCAGAGGCAGAGGCAGAGGGAGAGGGAGGGGAGGGGAGGGTAGAGAAGAGACATGCCGGTCGGCTGGCAGCGCAGTTGGATGTAGTGCGGCGGCCGGCAGCGCAGTTGGATGTAGTGCGGCGGTCGGCGGCGTGATTGACTGTCCAGCGCGAGAGGTCCCCAGACGCAGTTCGGCTGAATGTCACCGGCGGCCGGATACAGAGACAAGCCCGCCACAAGTACCACACCCAATGGCCCGAACAGCTCACGTGACCAGCAGCTGCGCGACCCGGAGCCGGGGTCACCAGGACGTACTGCACTCCAGTGGTGCCCAGAGCCGGGGTCACCAGGACGTACTGCACTCCAGTGGTGCCCAGAGCCGGGGTCACCAGGACGTACTGCACTCCAGCGGTGCCCAGAGCCGGGGTCACCGGGACGTGCTGCACTCCAGTGGTGCCCAGAGCCGGGGTCACCGGGACGTGCTACACTCCAGTGGTGACCAGAGCCGGGGTCACCAGGACGTGCTACACTCCAGTGGTGCCCAGAGCCGGGGTCAGCAGGACGTACTGCACTCCAGTGGTGCCCAGAGCCGGGGTCACCGGGACGTGCTACACTCCAGTGGTGACCAGAGCCGGGGTCACCAGGACGTACTGCACTCCAGTGGTGCCCAGAGCCGGGGTCACCAGGACGTACTGCACTCCAGTGGTGCCCAGAGCCGGGGTCACCAGGACGTACTGCACTCCAGTGGTGCCCAGAGCCGGGGTCACCAGGACGTACTGCACTCCAGTGGTGCCCAGAGCCGGGGTCACCAGGACGTACTGCACTCCAGTGGTGCCCAGAGCCGGGGTCACCAGGACGTACTGCACTCCAGTGGTGCCCAGAGCCGGGGTCACCAGGACGTACTGCACTCCAGTGGTGCCCAGAGCCGGGGTCACCAGGACGTACTGCACTCCAGTGGTGCCCAGAGCCGGGGTCACCAGGACGTACTGCACTCCAGTGGTGGCCCAGAGCCGGGGTCACACTCCAGCGGTGCCCAGAGCCGGGGTCACCAGGACGTACTGCACTCCAGCGGTGCCCAGAGCCGGGGTCACCGGGACGTGCTACACTCCAGTGGTGACCAGAGCCGGGGTCACCAGGACGTACTGCACTCCAGCGGTGACCAGAGCCGGGGTCACCAGGACGTACTGCACTCCAGTGGTGCCCAGAGCCGGGGTCACCAGGACGTACTGCACTCCAGTGGTGCCCAGAGCCGGGGTCACCGGGACGTGCTACACTCCAGTGGTGACCAGAGCCGGGGTCACCGGGACGTGCTACACTCCAGTGGTGACCAGAGCCGGGGTCACCAGGACGTACTGCACTCCAGCGGTGCCCAGAGCCGGGGTCACCAGGACGTACTACACTCCAGTGGTGCCCAGAGCCGGGGTCACCAGGACGTACTGCACTCCAGTGGTGCCCAGAGCCGGGGTCACCAGGACGTACTGCACTCCAGTGGTGCCCAGAGCCGGGGTCACCAGGACGTACTGCACTCCAGTGGTGCCCAGAGCCGGGGTCACCAGGACGTACTGCACTCCAGTGGTGCCCAGAGCCGGGGTCACCAGGACGTACTGCACTCCAGTGGTGCCCAGAGCCGGGGTCACCAGGACGTACTGCACTCCAGTGGTGCCCAGAGCCGGGGTCACCAGGACGTACTGCACTCCAGTGGTGCCCAGAGCCGGGGTCACCAGGACGTACTGCACTCCAGCGGTGCCCAGAGCCGGGGTCACCAGGACGTACTGCACTCCAGCGGTGCCCAGAGCCGGGGTCACCAGGACGTACTGCACTCCAGTGGTGCCCAGAGCCGGGGTCACCAGGACGTACTGCACTCCAGTGGTGCCCAGAGCCGGGGTCACCAGGACGTACTGCACTCCAGTGGTGCCCAGAGCCGGGGTCACCAGGACGTACTGCACTCCAGTGGTGCCCAGAGCCGGGGTCACCAGGACGTACTGCACTCCAGTGGCGCAAAGCAGCTGCTTGGCGACGCGCTGAGTGACGTGTGTTAATCAGGGTAGGGTTTGTGGTCGTGTTGTCGTCGCTTGAGCGGCATTCACTAACGGCCGTGTTGCCTGAGCGGGAGCCAGCTAGTGTCGGAGTCGGTGGAAAGGCATCGATTTCAGCTCGACATTAACTTGATGGTAGCAACAGGATCATCCGCTGTGGACCTCCCCATGGATACTGTGGACAATGGATACTGCGCCGGATCGGTCGCGTCTGCCCCGTGGATACTGTGGACGTGCTCAATCGACATCGTGCTTAAGACATCGTGCAATTGGACACGTAACTGCAAACATGAGTGTGTTCGGGCACTTGCATCCGACCGGGACGCTGCTGCTAAGGGAATCAAATATCCCCTGGATTCCCCTTCCCATTTTTGAGGAGACAAGCACTATGCAAATGATATCGGCACAAAACGCCCGATGCACAAATGCGTGTTTTGATGCCTTCGCAAAGTGCTCCCTCGCCCAGACAGTCTACGCATGGTTAAGATGGCGGCAGCCTTGCCTGCCCTGAAGGCTGATACACCCGCGAGCTAACAAATTGTGCCATGCCCTTGTCTGTGTCTGCCAGAGATGCTGAAGGCCCCGGACACGAAATGGATATGATGGTCATTTTCGAGCCCTACTGCTAAGCAACATGCTGCGCAGTCTTACACCCGTTCTGCCGCATCTGGTAGTCCTAACAATGAAAAAAGCACGGTTCAAGAGAAGCCACCCTGCACTACCTATAATAGAGTCAAAAGTAGTCGTCCTTAGGATTGCTGGTGAACACGAAAGAAATATACTTGGAACATTCATCAGCATGAAATATGCAGTAGATCAGCCCTTAAGAATGCAGTAATGAAAATTATCCATGGAAGCTAGTACCCAACTATTTTACATGTTTACTTTACAACTAGTTATGCGAGGGGAATACTTTTACTGGTAGCTTGGGTTGAGTGTTCCAAGTTCACTACAGTTTCTCGTGTTCAGAAAAAACGTTGAGCCACCGTGCCCAATTTGCAAAAGTTAAACTATTGGTCAATGCAATCGTTTTCACAAGTCGGTCCGAGGCTAGAAAATGTCTTAAGCCGTCTTCATGCAAGACATGGTTATTGGCATATCTCCCCAGTTCTTAGCTAATATTACACCTCATATCCAAATGGTGAGATGAAGAAAGAACTGTCCGACTTCCAAACGCAAGGAATGACAAAACCATTCGAAAGAAACACCTTAGTTCGCTACTTCATTGTGGGGGAAGTTGCTAGTTATAATTGATAAGACCTAGATTTTTCCCCTGGGGCTTCACATTCGTGTTCCCTTGCAACGACAAGAGAACTTTCTCTCTCTTTATCTCTTTCCCATCTGCCTCCCCATCTCCCTTTCTCTCTTTCCACCTCTCTCTCCATCTCTCTCTCTCTCTCTCTCTCTCTCTCTCTCTCTCTCTCTCTCTCTCTCTCTCTCTCTCTCTCTCTCTCTCTCTCTCTCTCTCTCTCTCTCTCTCTCTCTCTCTCTCTCTCTCTCTCTCTCTCTCTCTCTCTCTCTCTCTCTCTCTCTCTCTCTCTCTCTCTCTCTCTCTCTCTCTCTACTTCTCCTTCTGCTCTCTCTCTTTCTCTCCCTCCTCATCTCCCTCTCACTCTCTCCCCTATCTCTTATGCTCTATCTCACTTGCTCTCAATCCCACTCTCACTCTCACTCTTACTCTCAGTATCATTCTCAATCACGTAAATCAGCAATAAATCCCCCCTGGAATAAGTGCTTCTGAGAAAATAAATGCAAATGACACACTTTATTAGATCTGACCTAGTTAATTATGGACTCTATGGTGGCTTAAAATATATTCACTGTCTGAGTTCTTCAGTTTCATTACTATCAGTAATACGAAAGACTGGGGTCAACGGTCTGTCTCTGTCAGGTGACGCCGGTGACGACCCCGGATGCCCCGGCCACTCTAACCTCTGGGAACATGTGGGAACAGCTGGGAGGAGGCTTGCCCACTTTCCAATCGAAAGGTGGCAGGTACGAGTCCCTCCCGTTGTTCTTTGCTCTTCGCCCGCGGACAATCGACGTGAGGCAGTGGCAACGCTGTAGGGCCACAACAGTCGGCGCATCGTAGGAACCTGACATCTGACATCTGGCATCTGACATATGCATATGACATCTGACATCTGACATCTGACATCTGACATCTGACATCTGACATCCGATATATGACATCTGACATATGGCATCTGACATCTGACATCTGACACCTGACATCTGACATATGGCATCTGACATGGCATCTGACATATGACATCTGACATATGGTATCTGACATATGACATCTGGTATATGACATCTGACATATGGGATCTGACATCCGACATATGGGATCTGCCATCTGACATCTGGCATCTGACATCTGACATCTGACATCAGGCATCTGACATCTAACGTCTGACATCTGACATCTAACTTCTAGGCCGGGCAGGTTGGCCCATCAGCTCGTTGATTGAACGTTAGTGGGTCGTTCTTCACCTTGTTTACGCGACGTGCAAAATAGCAATCAATGCGATTTCCATTGCGTAGGACTTCCGGATTTGTGTCGGAAGGGCGAGCTGCGTTCACCTGGTGTCCACTGATCTAAGGATGCGCACATTGCACTGGCTTGGGCTGCCAGGTGCGACTACAGCCGCGCAGTGTTCGCGGAAAGGCAGAATGTGCGCACTCTACCGATACCTTTGTCGCGAGCGAGCATCGGACTTGATTGAACAGGCTTCCCAGAGCAAAGCTGGAGACTGGAGCGCAGCTGCCGCACTTGGCTCGCCGATGCTCGGCACAATGGCAGCCAAATGTCCGGTCGTATCCGCGTGAGCAGCGCTCCTGGCCATCGATGCATTTGTGAAATGTTGAGAAAAACACCAAGTGCGCAATTTGAACGGATAAAGCCCTAGTGTCCTCGCCGCTGCACGTCAGCTATGGAGTATAGGCAGTAATGTGTATATCCTCCACAATTTTCAAGAAGTATCGTAGTCAGTCCCGCAATATTTTTTGCAATCCCTAGGTATATTTCAGCTATGATTATGCTAAGCAGGCGATGTAGTTTTTGGTGGGGAAATCCAGCCGTGAAAGCTTTGGGCAGAACTTACTTTACCGTGTTAGTAAGGCGGCAAAAGAACTGCGCCTTCGAATGAAATTTCCACAATTCCCTGCGCTGTTCATGCGCAGCAACCGGATGTTGTTCTTGTTGGTCGAATTTGACCAGCCTGCCACCGTCAGGTGACATAGGCTGTTTATATGTTTGAAGATGAGTTGTTAGGGGTGGTCCGGACGGTGACGTACGAAGTGTGGAGTGTGAGTCATCGCCGTTTGTTAGCATTGCAAGGAGACATGTCGTACACTACTTTGGGCCATGAGTATCTTTTCCTATTTGTCAAGGGCCTGTTGTTTTCGTGGTCTTGGCCTTTTAGTTTGTTTTCCTCTTGTTTTACTTGTTTTGTTTTTTGTTTGTTTTGTGTTTTGTGACTTTTTTCCTTTCTTTTACACAGCATAGATATAATAGAGAAAGACTAGGCGAAAGGATTTGTTAGGATGTTGTTTAGCGTCGAGAGGTTTGGGGCGGGTGTGTGGGTTGTTGTTGGTAGAGTTGGTGGTTGGTTTGCTGTTGGCAGAGGCGGTGGTCGGTTTGTTGTTGTTAGAGGTGGTGGATGGTTTGTTGTTGATAGAGGTGTTTTTTTTTGCTGTTGGCAGAGGTGGTGGTTATTTGCTGTTGGCAGAAGTGCTGGCTGGTTTGTTGTTGGTGGAAGTGGTGGTTGGTTTGATGTTGTTAGAGGTGGTGATTGGCTTGTTCATGGTAGAGGTGGTGGTTGGTTTGCTGTTGGCAGGGCGGTGGTTGGTTTGTTGTTGGTGGAGGTGGTGGTTGGTTTGTTGTTGGTAGATGTGGCGGTTGGTTTGCTGTTGGCAGAGGTGGTAGTTGGCTTGTTGTTTGTTCGTGTTGTAGTTGTGTGGGTAATGCTAGTGGTGTTGTCTGAACTGTGGTCGTCCTCCGAGTCTGTGGGTGTATCGAATTGTAAGCGTAGTTTTTTTGCGGTGAGGTGTTAGTGATGGTTCGGATGGGACTGGTACCGGTGATGGGTTGCGTGATCCGCGTTGTGGTACTGGGGGGGGGGCTGAGTGGGTGGGTGAGTATTGTCGAGTTTTTTTGTTTTGTTTTGGTGGCTTGGGTCGCTGCCTGATTGTGATTGTTGGGTCTGTCTGTGTTTCTTTGGCAAGTGGTGTAGTAACCAGGAACAACTCCTACCTCCTACACAGCCGGAACTCTGCGCCAAATACGTCACGGGGCCGAACAAGTGTCGCACTGTCCGTCGTTCACCGGCTGTTGTTACTGGTGCCGGGGCTGGTCCCTGGGCGGTGCCGGAGCTGGTCCCTGGGCGGTGCCGGGGCTGGTCCCTGGGCGGTGCCGGGGCTGGTCCCTGGGCGGTGCCGGGGCTGGTCCCTGGGCGGTGCCGGGGCTGGTCCCTGGGCGGTGCCGGGGCTGGTCCCTGGGCGGTGCCGGGGCTGGTCCCTGGGCGGTGCCGGGGCTGGTCCCCGGGCGGTGCCGGGGCTGTCCCTGGGCGGCCGGTCCTGGCGTGGGGCTGGTCCCTGGGCGGTGTTTGGGCTGGTCCCTGGGTTTGGGCTGGTCCCTGGGCGGTTCAGAGCTGGTCCCTGGGCGGTTGCGGGGCTGGTCCCTGGGCGGTGCCGGGGCTGGTCCCTGGGCGGCGCCGGGCTGGTCCCTGGGCGGTGCCGGGGCTGGTCCCTGGGCGGTGTCGGGGCTGGCCCCTGGGCGGTGCCGGGGCTGGTCCCTGGGCGGTGCCGGGGCTGGTCCCTGGGCGGTGCCGGGGCTGGTCCCTGGGCGGTGCCGGAGCTGGTCCCTGGGCGGTGTCGGGGCTGGTCCCTGGGCGGTGCCGGGGCTGGTCCCTGGGCGGCGCCGGGTATCGTCTGGCACTGTGTGCCGGCTGGTGAGGCTATCTTGTTGGTGGGCCAGCTAGGTGGTTGTTGTTGCCCTCCGGCCCACTATCTTCAACCGCTCCACCGTCCTCGCCGACCCTGCTGCGGCCCGTCGCCACCACTACACGAATTTGTATCGACGAGGCCATGCTCCTTTCCACATCGCATACGCCTGTGAGCGCTCCCGGCTGGTTATGTAGCGAGAAGGGGTTGTGGGCTTGGGGTATAGTGTGACACTGATGTATGGATGTGATACATAGTTACACGTCATTGGTGCTGCCACCGCCGCCGGCGCTCGTCCATTTGTGGAACTCACCCATGTACCGCCAGACAACACATCCATATTCCACTCCTCCGACCCAACGCTCTTGGGGTAGCCAGACGCAAGCTGGGCCCTGGCAATATCCCGGGTACAATTTCGACAGTGATGTTCTCTGACCGCAGGACATTTGCACTATGCTTCCACCAATCTCCGCTGGTGCTTATCACTTATAATTCACACGCACCTTTCATTCCGGACAACATTCGCTCCGTTCTTGTCATTCCATACTAAAACCGAGTGGCCCACTATTTCTTCCCTCCAGCGTTACGCAACCATTTAGCGGACCTTTCTTTTGAAGGTAGCTGAAAGCTCAATTAGTCTAGTGTCTATTAGTCTTAGTCATTACATTTTACTTACCAATTCCAGGGTTCTACCTGGAAATTACTGGCGCGACTCCCCTGATTGCATAGTTTGTATCCATTAGAGTTACTGCCCTAAAGGCTTTGCAACATTAGACGGTGCAATTTTCTGTCGACTCACGTGTGGCCTTATAACTGGACTCAGTATCAATGGCCAACTTGCCTCAACTTACTCACGCTTGGCCTAGCCCATTACAACTTGCGACCGGGAGCGGCATTGATGGGTGGTCCAGGGCACTGTCTCGCCCAATGCCTTCGCAGACCGTTTTACTTCCGCATCCGGCTCTATTTACTTACCGGGAGTATATGGAACAACAAAATCTCTACCCATTCAGCGCTATAATCCCACGGCCCTGGCTCGTAAGATCAACGGAGGGGGAGGGTGCCTCCTCTTGGGCCGTGGCTGGCCTCTGCCTAAGTCTGTCCCCAGACGTCCTTCGAAACACCACCATCCCACGATGCCCATCGATGCCGCCATACCACGGAACTTGTTCGTCGGTTCGATGGAAATGCACGGCCCGGAGATACCCGAGTTTCCCAGATGCCCATTCGGCAGTTACCATTTAGGAGCACTGTCCACGAGTAACTATCATGTCTTCTTTGGGCCCTTTCGTTGTGCCACCCCACCTCTCATTAAGGAATGGAGGGTTAAAAGCTACTCACGATCGACGCCCTGGGAAACATCGTACATAGGACGGCTAGTGGGCTGTCTCTCTTGCTAGATCCGTGTCCGCTTTTCCGCGGATGCCTTCGAGCTTTTCTCGCGGTGGTTTCGCCGTAAATTCAACCCCCCCGGGCGAAAAAAGATGGACGGTGCCAGGGCCAGACTAACTCACCGAGACCGAGCTTTCTTTAGCCCAAGTTTGAGATCAAGATAGTGACATAGGAGAGATATGCTTACATATATATATAATATATATATAATATATATATATATATATATATATATATTCAGATCGAGATCGAGATGGCGATGGTGAAAAAGACAGACAGGCGTTTTGGCCGAGATCATGAGACAGACCAATACGGTCGAGATACCAACAGAGACGAATATATATATTCAAGTCGAGTTCTAGATCGTGATAGTGACAGCGATGCTGACCTTTTGCGAGATCGAGATGGTGTCAATGACATATATTTACAAGATATTTGGCAACAAATGCATTCCGATGAAGACATGTCTTTCAGAATTGTCTCCAAATCAACTGCATGCAGGTGCAGGCCACCACGCGTGATTTCTCATTGGTGTTGTCGCCAGCTACGTGCTCACAAGCTTTATGGTACTTCGTTTGCATTTGTCAATATTACGCGCCGAATCGGAAAGCGAGTCTGGCAAATCTCAGCACAGGTCAGGTCCGAGAGGCGAAATCACAGCCCGGCCTTTACCTGAGGTCCCCAATTGACTCCGACTCCGTTCGCGGCCAACGCCACTCACACTGTCAGTCTTTTCGACGCTAAAATAGTGAACTACAAGTGCCTTCGGCATTTGCTCCACTGCGTTAAGCGAACATTTTCCGACGCCACGCAGAAGCGAAAAAAAATTGTCGACACAGCGCAGACGCGAATAATTTTCCGACTCGGCGCGGACGCGGATAATTTTCCGACTCGGCGCGGACGCGACAGACGCGACCGATCCGGCGCGGATGCGACAGACGTGGCGCAGACGCGTCGGACACGGCGCAGCCGCGACATGTGCGGCGCCGACGCGGCCCAGCTGAGACGGACGTGGTGCAAGCGCGGCAGACGCGACGCACCCGGCGCAGGTGCGACAGACACGGCGACGACACGACATACGCGGCGGATATGTAGGATGCTATATGCACGATGCACATGTGTGGGACGTTTGTTTCAACATCTATACGGCTCTGTTCACAGGTGGAATGCCATCCGTGCGACTCAGTTCGCGGGTGGTATACCATCCATGCAACTCTATTCACGGGCGGTATGCCATCCGTGCGACAAATGTGCATAGGCCGCGCGACCTGTGACCCATGAACATGCTGACTTTAGTCAGAGGTGCTCATCTGGCGGTCCCGTGTGCTGAGGCGCCTGCGCCAGTTCCCTGGTGGGAACTGGCGCCGGATCGCCGGACCCGTGCGCACCAGGTGCTTACCTTTGAGGTTCTCCGCGATCACTTCGACCCCCTCGTCGGTGATTTTTGAGCAGCCCGATAAGCTAAGCACGCTGAGGCTCGGGAGACTATGCACTGCAACACAAAGCCGGCCGTCAGAGCCGTCACACACCATCCTTAGAACCAACCAACCTCAGAACCAACGGAACCATAACCAACCGTCAGAACCACCACCGAACGTCCTCAGAACCGTTACGGAACCACAACCAACCGTCAGAGCCACCACAGAACGTCCACAGAACCATTGCAAAACCAACATCGACATCGACACCAGTTGTTCATGACAATTTCTGAACCATTACAGGATCATCGTACTACAGGACCATCGGACCACATGACCATCTGGCCACAGGACCATCGAACCACAGGACCATTGGACCACAGGACCATCGAAACACAGGACCATCGGACCACAGGACCATCGGACCACAGGACCATCGGACCACAGGACCATCGGACCACAGGACCATCGGACCACAGGACCATCGGACCACAGGGCCATCGGACCACAGGACCATCGGACCACAGGACCATCGGACCACAGGACCATCGGACCACAGGACCATCGGACCACAGGACCATCGGACCACAGGACCATCGGACCACAGGACCATCGGACCATAGGACCACCTCTGGACCGGGGAGGGAAACAAGTAGAAAATACTCCGCGCTAGTTGGAGAAGTGAATGCCGTTTTCTGGAACGCTTTGTAAATGATAAGCGGATTTGTTCTCCTTAGGCTCTCCTTAGGCAGCTGGGAGGTGACTACTCCCAAAGCCAAGTCCCAGACTTCCAAATAACAAAGTGTCTGCACGTGCGGACACTTTGTTATTTGGAATGCATCACACCGTGACCTACAGTCACGGTGTGGTGATTGCGTCAGTGCTGGGCCAGAATGACGACACCTCGCGCCAGCGAGGTACAGTATGAGCCACGCCTACACCACCGTGTTGTGAGATCGTCCGATTCACCTTTCCAACAAGCGCATCAGCAGTCACATGCCAGAGTGTTGAATCGCTGGCCCCGCCCCATCACTGCACTACGTCTGGCTGGTGGCCTTGTGCCGTCCGTCGTCGACTTGGACTCGGCGCCGGATACAGCGCAGCACTACTCAGATCAGGTACTACACCACACTACCTGGCACCACACAGCAGCGCTACACAGGGCAGGTACTACACTACACTACCTGGCACCACACAGCAGCACTACTCAGATCAGGTACTACACCACACTACCTGGCACCACACAGCAGCACTACTCAGATCAGGTACTACACCACACTACCTGGCACCACACAGCAGCACTACTCAGATCAGGTACTACACCACACTACCTGGCACCACACAGCAGCACTACTCAGATCAGGTACTACACCACACTACCTGGCACCACACAGCAGCACTACTCAGATCAGGTACTACACCACACTACCTGGCACCACACAGCAGCACTACTCAGATCAGGTACTACACCACACTACCTGGCACCACACAGCAGCACTACTCAGATCAGGTACTACACCACACTACCTGGCACCACACAGCAGCACTACTCAGATCAGGTACTACACCACACTACCTGGCACCACACAGCAGCACTACTCAGATCAGGTACTACACCACACTACCTGGCACCACACAGCAGACTACTCAGATCAGGTACTACACCAAGGCAGGTACTCACACCACACACTACCTGGCACCACACAGCAGCACTACTCAGATCAGGTACTACACCACACTACCTGGCACCACACAGCAGCACTACTCAGATACACCACACTACCTGGCACCACACTACCAGGCACTACACCACACTACCTGGCACCCACAGCAGCACTACTCAGATCAGGTACTACACCACACTACCTGGCACCACACAGCAAAGCACTACTCAGACAGGTACAGGTACTACACCACACTACCTGGCACCACACAGCAGCACTACTCAGATCAGGTACTACACCACACTACCTGGCACCACACAGCAGCACTACTCAGATCAGGTACTACACCACACTACCTGGCACCACACAGCAGCACTACTCAATACACCACACTACCTGGCACCACACAGCAGCACTACTCAGATCAGGTACTACACCACACTACCTGGCACCACACAGCAGGTACTACACTACACTACCTGGCACCACACAGCAGCACTACTCAGATCAGGTACTACACCACACTACCTGGCACCACACAGCAGGTACTACACCACACTACCTGGCACCACACAGCAGCACTACACCAGACTACCTGGCACCACACAGAGGTACTACACCACACTACCTGGCACCACACAGCAGCACTACACCACACTACCTGGCACCACACAGCAGGTACCACACCACACTACCTGGCACCACACAGCAGCACTACTCAGATCAGGTACCACACCACACTACCTGGCACCACACAGCAGCACTACTCAGATCAGGTACTACACCACACTACCTGGCACCACACAGCAGCACTACACAGATCAGGTACCACACCACACTACCTGGCACCACACAGCAGCACTACTCAGATCAGGTACTACACCACACTACCTGCACAGCACACACTACACAGATCAGGTACTACACCACACTACCTGGCACCACACAGCAGCACTACTCAGATCAGGTACTACACCACACTACCTGGCACCACACAGCACTACATCAGGTACAGACAGGTACCACACCACACTACCTGGCACCACACAGCAGCACTACTCAGATCAGGTACTACACCACACTACCTGGCACCACACAGCAGCACTACTCAGATCAGGTACCACACTACACTACCTGGCACCACACAGCAGCACTACTCAGATCAGGTACTACACCACACTACCTGGCACCACACAGCAGCACTACTCAGATCGGATACTACACCACACTACCTGGCACCACACAGCAGCACTACTCAGATCAGGTACTACACCACACTACCTGGCACCACACAGCAGCACTACTCAGATCAGGTACTACACCACACTACCTGGCACCACACAGCAGCGCTACACAGGGCAGGTACTACACTACACTACCTGACACCACACAACAGCACTACACATACACAGAGCAGGCACTACACTACACAACCTGCAACCACACAGCAGCACTACACTACACTATCTGGCACCACACAGCAGCACTACTCAGATCAGGTACTACACCACACTACCTGGCACCACACAGCAGCACTACTCAGAGATAACACACACTACACACCACACTACGCAGATAACTACACCACACTACCTGGTACCACACAGCAGCACTACTCAGATCAAGCACTACGCCACACTACCTGGCATCACACAGCAACACCACACAGGTCAGGTACTACACTACCTGACACTACACAGCACAACACTACTCAGACCAGGCGCACGCCAGCCGCCTGCCGGGAGCATGAGGCTACTGCGACGACCGTGAATAGAGCTGCCACTGACAGGTGTTGTGGCAGGTGTCAATGGGCACCAGGCTCTGCTGGATGTTCCGCGAGGCGTGAGGAGACACGCTGTGGCTCCCAGCATGTCTCGACGGAACAGTGTAAAGAGTTTATTTAACAGCTGGCGAGATAGCTTATTGTTTAAGTGCTGGCGGTGGTGTCTGCTAAACGCAGACAATAGTGAGGCTGTGCTTAGAATTAGGCCGTCCGACGGGCAGAGCAGTGCCGTAGCTAGGACTTCTTGAGGATGGAGGTGACACCCAAACATGATGTAAAATAGAGAACGCGTTCGGCGCGTTCAGCGCGCCAAGCTATTTACGTTTTACGTGGTGTAGTGGTGTACGTCTTTGACATTTCTCGTTTCATTTGGTCAGTTTCTGGTTGCTTGTGGAGGGGCGGGCGCTCCCCTCGGTTGCACCTTTGTAGTAGTGTATGGACTCTCTGTCAGCTAGGTGTGTGTCATGTGTCACATTTAACGTCCTGCATCATAACGCACTGCGAATTCTGTCTCCCATGCTCTTGGGATTGCGACCGGCCGAAGGACGTCCATTGCCAGGCCGCCTTGAGCGTCCGGGCGACGGCCGTTCTTCGTTCGGCCGCAGTGAAAGGCCGTCGACTCGACAGACCCTTCGTGGAAGAGCCTGCCAGGCGGGCGCTCGGTCGGGCTGTCTCCGTGACGGCCCGGTCAACGGCCGGTCCTGCGGCGGCCGGCGGCGGCCGGCACCGCCAGCTGGAAACTTCGCCCGCCCATCTCCATATTTCACGTCTGGCGAGCCCGAACCCCGTTCATCGGTGCGGAATTGACGGCGGCGACCCGCCAGTCTGCGCCGCCGACCCGCCCGCCGGCCGCCGCCGACCCGCCAGTCTGCGCCGCCGACCCCCCGCCGCCGCCGACCCGCCAGTCTGCGCCGCCGACCCGCCCGCCGGCCGCCGCCGACCCGCCAGTCTGCGCCGCCGACCCGCCCGCCGGCCGCCGCCGTCCACGTGGCTGCGTTTCCGGCCTCGACGCTGTAATTGCGTCGGCCGCGATTACGGCGTTATCGGAGGAACCCATTGGCGGTCATTTCGGCTCTACATTTCGCGGGTGTCGGCGGTCATTTCGGCTCTGCATGTCGCGGGTGTCGGCGGTCTCAGAGCATTCGCGGGTGTCGGCGGTCTCAGAGCATTCGCGGGTGTCGGCGGTCTCAGAGTATTCGCGGGTGTCGGCGGTCTCAGAGTATTCGCGGGTGTCGGCGGTCTCAGAGTGTTCGCGGGTGTCGGCGGTCTCAGAGTATTCGCGGGTGTCGGCGGTCTCAGAGTACTCGCGGGTGTCGGCGGTCTCAGAGTGCTCGCGAGTGTCGGCGGTCTCAGAGTGCTCGCGGGTGTCGGCGGTCTCAGAGCATTCGCGGGTGTCGGCGATCTCAGAGCATTCGCGGGTGTCGGCGGTCTCAGAGCATTCGCGGGTGTCGGCGGTCTCAGAGTGTTCGCGGGTGTCGGCGGTCTCAGAGTGCTCGCGGGTGTCGGCGGTCTCAGAGTGCTCGCGGGTGTCGGCGGTCTCAGAGTGTTCGCTGCGCGCGTGACGTGACGCCGCGGCCAGCCGTCCGCGGCACGGGGCCGACCGCTCCGGCGCGGTTCCACTCCCAGCCGCGCGGCGGCCGGCTATTGTTGGCCGCCGATGACCCGATCTTGCCGAACCTGATGCTGGCGTCGGCCGGCCGGAGCCGAAACCGTGCGGACGTCGGCTAGCGCCGGCCGAGGGCGACGACGCCGACGTCCACGCTGACGTCCGCGCCGACGTCCGTGCCGACGTCCACGCCGACGTCCACGCTGACGTCCGTGCCGACGTCCACGCCGACGTCCACGCTGACGTCCGTGGTGGTTCCCACAGACGCGGCAGGCAGACCGTGCGCAGCCGGAACACCTCGCGGTGCGGCTCGCGGCACCGGCCGGTGTCCGCGGGGAGAGGAGGCGGCCGCGACGGCGGTGGGTGGCGGGGATGGAGAAGACAGACACAGGGAGACGGAAGGAAGGGAAGACGGAGGTGGAAGCGAATGCAGAGGAGAGAGAGAGATAACAGAGAGAGAGAGAGAGAGAGAGAGAGAGAGGGGGGGAGGGAGGGAGATGAAGACAGACAGACAGACAGACAGACAGACAGACAGACAGACAGACAGACAGACAGACAGACAGACAGACAGACAGACAGACAGACAGACAGACAGACAGACAGACAGACAGACAGACAGACAGACAGACAGACAACAACAGACAGACAGCAGACAAACATATAGACAGACAGACAGACAGACAGACAACAGACAGACAGACAGACAGACAGACAGACAGACAGACAGACAGACAGACAGACAGACAGACAGACAGACAGACAGACAGACAGACAGACAGACAGTCAGACAGACAGACAGACAGACAGACAGACAGACAGACAGACAGACAGACAGACAGACAGACAGACAGACAGACAGACAGACAGACAGACAGACAGACAGACAGACAGACAGACAGACAGACAGACAGACAGACAGACAGACAGACAGACAGACAGACAGACAGACAGACAGACAGACAGACAGACAGACAGACAGACAGACAGACAGACAGACAGACAGACAGACAGACAGACAGACAGACAGACAGACAGACAGACAGACAGACAGACAGACAGACAGACAGACAGACAGACAGACAGACAGAGACGATCTAGTGTCTCGCCAGCTCGCCATAAGCACCACGGTGGTATGGATGGCTACGCAATTCAAAGCTCGGACGGCTCCAACACGCACTGACAGCTGCCATTTATGTTTGAGATAAACGACTTGAAGCATATTATTACAATAAGGGATGTATTTATGACAACTCCCGTTGCGAGAACAGCGCCTTGTATATTCCTTTGTTCCATCAAGATCCAAGGGATGCTTGCTCCTTGTTGTCTCTGGGTCATTCTAATCCGTAGAAAGAGTGCTATGATGCAAGGAAGAATGTCTCAAAACAATTTAATCCTGAAGGGCGTCAGTTGAAAGGACCGACATATGTTGCTCAGACACACTTCAGATAATTTCAGTATTCACGAAATGTTCTTATTACACGAACATCGCTGTCCTGAATATATGCAAATTGACGAGGTTTCATCATCGGTACTGTATTGTGCTTTATGCGAAATACAAATTAGTCAACGCGACTCGGGTGTGTTCACCATCAAGTCCAAACAGCCGAATGTTCGGCTCTTCTTTTGAACACAGCACGTCCGACTGCGTGTGCTGCATGTGCGTGCCGTCAGCGGGGTCAGTCACACACCTCGCGTGACGTCACCACCCAGGCCCGGTCGGCTGGGACTGCACGGACAGCGGTGACTTTCTGAGTCAATTAACGTGTATAATCTGTCATGAAATAATTAAGTTATGTGAATACAATTGTTGTTGCGAAATACATATGACATCGGTAAAAGTTAAAATTAAAGCGATATAGTTTGTGTAAAAAAGTAATGCGATTCATGATTGAGAGTACTTCGTGATCTAAGTTAATAAGAACTACTATTGATTATTGTCCCACTATTGACCACACATCTATCCTTTCTTTGTTAATATCTGTGAGTTCAACTCAGACTGTCCGTAACACAGCCACTGCACGTGGAGGGCATGTATTGTTAAATAAATAAATAAATAAATAAACTAAATATAAATTCACATGAAAATAAATATCGGTTGAAATTCGCGGCACACGTGCCGGATAGACCATTCGGGCCGCCTGAGCCGTCGCAGGTATGCCGTCGGTGACGTAGCAAGCACGACCTGACACGTGCGCCGCCGGCCAGACGGACATTCCTCGTCCGGCGCCAAGGTCACCGCTTCCGTCACGCCTCCTCGCGTCGGGTGGCGCCAACAATTGGCGCGAGACCGGCGCGAAGCGGCGGCTGCAAGTCGAGCCGCGCCAAATGTCACCGCCGGCCGGCACATGCCCCCAGGCGCTCCGCGCGCCGGTCGCTGCTGCGGCCGCCTCGCGTTCGACGCTCATTCATCCCAGCGTCGTTTGCCCGCAAGTGCTGAGCATCTTGCGGGGTCTGCGGGTTCGGGACGCCACTCTGGCTGACGTTGCTAAACACACTCCCCTCGATCGCAGTGATCGTCTGAAACGCATTAGTCGTGCATATGCATATGCACGCATATGCAGCGTCTGGAAGCATGGCGATAACCCAGACCGTGCCAAGTCGGCTCCTGGACCGTCCGGTGCAAGCTTTTCAGCCGTATGTGACTTTCGGGTGATGTAAGTCTCCTTCGAAATATGTGAGCGCATTTACAGAGCCTGTGGTTCATGAGGATTAAAAGGAAAGTTGTGTGATGTCGACGTCGTGTCGTATTCAGCAACCACGCTATTCTGTTGACGTTAATATGGGTTCGGCTACTGAGTGGCTTCCCTCGGGCATGTCTGCAGCTGCCAGTGAGTTGGGTGAACCAAATCAAGGACGCCTCAGGGCACAAGTGTCGCCGTCTGGTGCCCGTCGCTCACGGGCAGGGGCGCCGCCAGCTTTTCACCATGGGGGCACGACCAACTGGACTGATGTCATGAAGCAGAGATCGCCTTCGGTGCGCTTCGAGAGCCGTAAATACCCGATTTTACGTGATCAAAACGTTTAGATTTATTGTTGGACCTAGTGAACGTTTGGTGTTGGGAGGAGTGGGCGCTTGGCTGTTCCTCTGCTCGCAATGGCATCCTTCGCTTTTGTACGTCCAGCCGCACCATCGGGTGTCAGCAAAATCGTGGCCCTGAGAGGACCCTGGACAGGTAGTCAGTAGCCGGTAGTCTGGACAGGTAGTCAGTAACACCCAGTGACCCCAGGTCCATTCCCAGAAATGTCACAGGAAGACCCTGGACAAGTAGCCGGCTAATAACACCCAGTGACCCTAGATCCATTCCGAGAAATGTCACAGGAGGACCCTGGACAAGTAGCCGGCTAATAACACCCAGTGACCCCGGAGTCATTCAGGGAAATGTCACGGTGAGCATAGAACGGAGACACGAAGACCGATGGCGGGAAATAAACACAACGCTCCGGTGCACACACTCAAATCATATCACGCACCTTCTTCGAAATGTCTTCCATTGACTGGTGTATGCACAGTTCCATGTATGCATGCGGGAGTACAATAACGAACAATGCACTAATAAGTGTTTTTTTTCTTTCGTATTACTCATGTTAATGAAACTGAAGAACTCAGACGGTGAATATATTTTAAGCTACATTTGAGTCCATAATTAACTAGGTCAGATCTAATAAAGTGTCATTTGCATTTCTTTTCTCAGAGGCACTTATTCCAGGGAGGGGATTTATTGCTAATTTACGTGATTGAGAATGATACTGAGAGTAAGAGTGAGAGTGAGAGTGGGATTGAGAGCAAGTGAGATAAGAGCATAATAGATGGAGAAGAATGAAGAGAGAGAAGAGATAGGGGAGAGAGAGTGAGAGGGAGATGAGGAGGGAGAGAGAAGAGAGAGAGAGAGAGCGAGAGACAGAAAGAGAAAGAGAGAGAGAGAGAGAGAGAGAGAGAGAGAGGGAGAGAGAGCGAGAGAGAGTATGACAGAAGGATAGAGAGAGACATGGAGAAAGAGAGAGCGTGAGCGAAAGAGAGTAGTCGGCGGTGAGGGGAGGCGGCCTCCAGGCCCTGCGAGCTCTACTGTGACGCAGTGCTGGCGTCGGCGTGAGCAGGTATCGGGTCGCCATCCACTCCCGGGTCATGTGTCACGCGACGTGACGTGGTGCGCGGCACCCACGCCCCGCCATCAGCACCGCTGTGCCTGACGTCATCAAGCGGCCACGCGAGCCCGGCTGTATGGCAGTCGGTGGTGGGCGCACCGGTCATGGTTAATGCACACCCACACGGCTCAGTCGGAGCCGTCGCCGTGGGTGTAATAAATGCGAGTGCAGGATCTGTTATTGGAACACATTTCCTGCTGGGATGTCGCGTTTGTGTGCGACCGACCCTGCGATGACAATAACTGCTCGGTTGGGTCTTGGGGGGGTCGGTAGCTCGGTGGCTAAGCTGAGCGTCTGGCAAGCCAGAGGTACGGGGTTCGATTCCCCGCGATGCCCGCCCTTCCTGCCAGGGTGAGAGACCGGCGACACCATATGGCCTCGCTGTTGAGTGCGTCATAAAGCCCACAATCCAATCAAATCCAATCGGTTGGGCCGTGGAACTATCTTGCAGCGGTGGCCCTGTCGGGTCGCACCCTTGACCGTACCGGGTCGCGCCCCGGGCGTCCTGTGGTGGCCCTGCAGCCAGTCGACGGCCTCCCTCCGGGCTGGCGGGTCCCCGCCAACGGCCTCGAGCAAAGGCGAACAAAATGAAAATGAAAATGTAATAAAATCCGACGCGGAATGTAGCATATGCGGCCGCATACTCATCAACCGGATTGGGTCGATATTGACGTTTTGCGCCATTTTGTATGTGACCCGGTTGTTTGACGTGACCAGGCTGATGCTTGATGTTTGTCGTGCGATCTTGACTGGGTTTTGCTGTTCGACTGAACTATCACTTGCTGAATGGTGTCAGGTCAGGCGCTCCAACGCGACTCAAAGTTGAAAGGGACAGACTCCGTTTTTGTTTGGGGAATGGTTATCGCCATGCAACGTCCATTTATATAAGTGTCCAAAAAAAGTTTGAAGGATATGTCCACCTGCTCCCTACCCCCGCATTCCTGTAGCGCTGCACCTGTGCAGCGACGCAAGCCACTTCGCACATCACATATACTTTATCTTACACTAACATGCCTAGTAAAGCCTTTGCTCTCTTACAATAAAGGAACAGCTTTGCAAACTTACTAAAATATTATTATTTTGCAGCCAGCCTGGCAGTCTGCCGATGCCTCCTGGTCAATACGCGACCTACGTATCCCCAATTGTTTCAAATGTAGCCGCTGCGCACCTGAGACGAAGGTCATATTCGCCTCAGGTGTTACGCATCAGCACATAATCGATAGCGCTCGGCTCATAACAAAAATACACGCCACTCACAAGCATTACGCCTGACATCCGGCGCCGATGTCAACCCCCCCAATCTGCGGTGACCTGGTGACCTGCGCCAGAAAGTGACCTCGATGGTGCAGTGACGTGCCGCAGGACCGGCACGTGCGCACGTGTACGAGTACGTGGCGGTCGCCTCAGCCTGGCCTCGGTTGGCCGGCGGGGCCGAATTCCGACCACGACTGTGGTCGGTCGGTCGCCGGTCAGCAAGCGACCTGCCGCCTCCAGCAGGGGCGGATCCAGGAGTAACCGCGGGGCTGCTCCCGTCCGGAGGGACGACGTAGGCATGGGTCTGCCCTGACCAGGTTAGGTGTGGAGCTTGATGTTGTCTAAGCACACAATCGTGTCGGAGAGAGCCATTCATAATGGTGCACTTACCTTCCACAATATTTAATCTACCCGACATTAATACAAGCCAGACTAAGCTCCGCCTTCGTTAGATTGCCCACGTCACTATGACGCCTCTCATGCCACTCTGACGCATCTCATGTCACTATGACGTCTCTCATGTCACTATGACGCCTCCCATTCACTATGACCCCCTGACGCCTCTCATGTCACTATGACGCCTCTCACGTCACCCTGACGTCATTATGACGCCTCCCATGTCACTATGACGCCTCTCATGTCACCCTGAGCCTCTCGCGTCACAATGATGCCTCCCACCCCACACTGACGCCTCTCACGTCACCCCCCCCTCTCACCCCGCCCCCCACCCTGACACCTCCACGTCACCCTGACGCCTCTCACGTCCCTTTCACGTCACCCCCCACCATGACGCCTCCCCCACCCCCCTGACGCCTCTCACCCCCCTGACGCCTCTCACGTCACCCTGACGCCTCTCATGTCACCCTGACGCCTCTCACGTCACCCTGACGCCTCACCCTGACCCTCTCGTGCCACACTGACACCTCTCATGCCTCATGTCACTCTGAGCAGGTGCACCATCCCACCCGTACAGACCAGCCTTCCGAAGCCCGCCCGGATTCGGCTAAGATCCGCCCGATGCCATGTCCTTCATGTTGTCCAACGTTGCTAAGATACCGTCGGGCGAATATTGTCTCCAGACGTGGTGCTCGGCAGATGCGATTCAACGTCAGCATGTCGGCATCATCAAGCAGGTCATCATCATCTACCAATGTGAGCGCGGAGAAGCGTCACTATCTGTCGACGGGCTCCTCGTTTGTTTGTTTGTTTATTGGTTGGTTCACGACACACTTTATGCACATTCACGGCTAATGGCGCCGTCCACACTGTTTCGCCGGTGGGCCGCGGGATTGGGAAATCTCCTGAGTGCGAGACCCCGGGACCTTTGGTACCCATAGCCCGACACCTTAACCACTCGGCCATCCCCGCCCCTCGACGGGCTCCTCAACAGTTGTCACCTGCTCCGAACAGATGCACAGCATAGGCGGATCCAATAATTGTAATGGGAGCACTTGTCCGGAGTGGCGTTATTTCTTCGGAGTGATGCCACTGCGAAAGTACCTGGGAGGGCAGCTTCGACTGAAAATCCGCTCAGCTCGAGGGTGGGTTTCACTCAAGCACAATGAAGCATTATCCTGTTGGTAGAGTCGTTTTCATTTCAAGGGTGCGCCAATGCCCTTCCGAGGGGAGCCTCTGGCTAACATATCCGGGAGGGGAGGGCACTGGAACCTACCCGGAGGCGCGCCGACTTCATTGGTGGGAGCGGGGGGGGGGGCGGATGCCCCTAGTGCTGCCTCTGTATCCGCCCCTGCCGTGTAAGCAGACTTCTGCGAGGTGACCGGCGGAGCCTGTCCCTGATCCATCCACCGTGCCAGTTCATTTTATGAGCCGACCTGCAGTCACATTTTGACCCAGCTGCTGATCTAGCATCATTTGATGCGCTCCCCCATCGATCTGCGCTGTTTCGCCAATCGACGCAGCTGGCAGCCACAATCGCACTCTGTCCACCTACACTCATTCATAGTTTGTTGCACCTTTAACTAGCCGGATAAGCTAGCTCGCTGACCTTAACGTGGCGCCAAGTTGGATGTCCACGATCGGGGGATAACCCGCGCGTTGATTCAATGGTCGTCAACGCATTCTCCTCTTAATGTAATCGGGAAACATTTGATTGTATCCGATGCAATAGAGCACAAGTTTCACAATCTGAGCCAGCGTGCCGGACATCCGGTGGGCAGTGCCATTGCGCAACTTCCGATCAGGATATCATCCCCCTGATCGTCCGACAGCAGTTCGCAGCTGACGCTGCAGGCGGGTCACTGTAGGTGGCGTGCACATGCACAATACACAAGTTCACAAATAGCATGTATGAGCCATATGCCATGTGCCACATACCATATACGAAATACGATATACGATATGCCATGCACCATGTACCATATGACATGGGCCATATAGCATATACCATATTCATGTACCATATGCCATATACCATGACATACCATATACCATATGCATATGTCGTATACCATATGCAATTTAGCATGTGTCATGTGTCATATACCATATATCATATACCGTATAACATGTCATATACTATATACAATATGTCATATATCATATTACATATGCCATATGGCATATACAATGTGACATATACCAAATGACATATACCATATGACACCCCATGACATATACGACATATACCACATGACGTAGCACGACATATACCATATGCCATGTACCGTATGGCATATGTCATATGGCATATGCGATATGTCATATGACATATGCAATATGCCATATGTCATGATGGCATGGCATGACATATGTCATATGGCATGTACCATATGACATACCATGTGGCATATACGATACACCATACGTGATATGCGGGGACGAGTAGCCTAGGGGTAAGTTGCTCGTCTCACAATTGAAAGGTTGTGGGTTCGAATCTCACATGTCGCTACTCTTCGCCCGCGACCAATCGGCGTGAGAGATTGGCGACGCTACATGACTCAACGGTCGATGTGTCGTAAAACCAATAACCAACCAACAACCATACGTCACATGCAATATGCCATGCACCATATATCATACACCTTACGGTAGCACATGTACCATGTACCATGTCATGCCATGCAAATGCTGTGCAGATATATGGCGTTACTTATGTCATTCTTGGTCAGCACTAATTGTTTCGGCACTGTGCCGCACCCGTTACTTTGTTGATGCCATTTTTGTTTTCCCGTTACCGCACGTTTGTTTGCTTTCCGTCTGCTTACCTCCTAGCTCGCCCATCTTTCTATCCATTCATCTTTCCGTCCATCGTCCATAATTCTCCCCTGTATTCATATCCCCGCTCCCAATTTTCTTCGTTTTCCGCCTGCTCGTTTTTATGTGGGTGTTCCTCTCCTCCCAACCCATCCGATGCTGACTCCATTTTCCTCTCCAGTCGTGCGGCTTAGTTCAAACTACGATGGCAATCTCCTTTGCGTGAATTCACACCTGCGTTTGCTTGCAAAATGCACCGACAGCCTTCATATGCGGCATACAAGACCTGTATGGCTCGACGCGCCCTAAAGAGGCCGCACCGTCGCACTGGTCCGCTCTGTCGTCCTTCCTGGCTCAGGGCGCGCACCTCAGCCGACCGATGCCGAGGCAGGTGATGACACGACCTGCTGAGTGTGCCCCTGGGCAGGTGATGACACGACCTGCTGAGTGTGCCCCTGGGCAGGTGATGACACGACCTGCTGAGTGTGCCCCTGGGCAGGTGATGACACGACCTGCTGAGTGTGCCCCTCAGCAGGTGATGACACGACCTGCTGAGTGTGCCCCTGGGCAGGTGATGACACGACCTGCTGAGTGTGCCCCTCGGCAGGTGATGACACGACCTGCTGAGTGTGCCCCTGGGCAGGTGATGACACGACCTGCTGGGTGTGCCCCTGGCAGGTGATGACACGACCTGCTGAGCGTGCCTCAGCAGGTGATGACACGACCTGCTGAGTGTGCCCCTCGGCAGGTGATGACACGACCTGCTGGGTGTGCCCCTCGGCAGGTGATGACACGACCTGCTGAGTGTGCCTCTGGGCAGGTGATGACACGACCTGCTGGGTGTGCCCCTGGGCAGGTGATGACACGACCTGCTGAGTGTGCCCCTGGGCAGGTGATGACACGACCTGCTGAGTGTGCCCCTCAGCAGGTGATGACACGACCTGCTGGGTGTGCCCCTCAGCAGGTGATGACACGACCTGCTGAGTGTGCCCCTGGGCAGGTGATGACACGACCTGCTGAGTGTGCCCCTCAGCAGGTGATGACACGACCTGCTGGGTGTGCCCCTCAGCAGATGATGACACGACCTGCCGGGTGTGCCCCTGGGCAGGTGATGACACGACCTGCTGAGTGTGCCCCTGGGCAGGGGATGAAGTGATGACACGACCTGCTGGGTGTGCCCCTGGGCAGGTGATGACACGACCTGCTGAGTGTGCCCCTCGGCAGGTGATGACACGACCTGCTGAGTGTGCCCCTGGGCAGGTGATGACACGACCTGCTGAGTGTGCCCCTGGGCAGGTGATGACACGACCTGCTGAGTGTGCCCCTGGGCAGGTGATGACACGACCTGCTGAGTGTGCCCCTGGGCAGGTGATGACACGACCTGCTGAGTGTGCCCCTCGGCAGGTGATGACACGACCTGCTGGGTGTGCCCCTGGGCAGGTGATGACACGACCTGCTGAGTGTGCCCCTCGGCAGGTGATGACACGACCTGCTGAGTGTGCCCCTGGGCAGGTGATGACACGACCTGCTGAGTGTGCCCCTCAGCAGGTGATGACACGACCTGCTGAGTGTGCCCCTCAGCAGGTGATGACACGACCTGCTGAGTGTACCCCTCGGCAGGTGATGACACGACCTGCTGGGTGTGCCCCTCAGCAGGTGATGACACGACCTGCTGAGTGTGCCCCTGGGCAGGTGATGACACGACCTGCTGAGTGTGCCCCTCGGCAGGTGATGACACGACCTGCTGGGTGTGCCCCTCAGCAGGTGATGACACGACCTGCTGAGTGTGCCCCTCGGCAGGTGATGACACGACCTGCTGAGTGTGCCCCTGGGCAGGTGATGACACGACCTGCTGGGTGTGCCCCTGGGCAGGTGATGACACGACCTGCTGGGTGTGCCCCTCAGCAGGTGATGACACGACCTGCTGAGTGTGCCCCTGGGCAGGTGATGACACGGTCTGCTGAGTGTACCCTCGGCAGGTGATGACACGACCTGCTGAGTGTGCCCCTCAGCAGGTGATGACACGACCTGCTGGGTGTGCCCCTCGGCAGGTGATGACACGACCTGCTGGGTGTGCCCCTGGGCAGGTGATGACACGACCTGCTGAGTGTGCCCCTGGGCAGGTGATGACACGACCTGCTGCCCCTCGGCAGGTGATGACACGACCTGCTGGGTGTGCCCCTCAGCAGGTGATGACACGACCTGCTGAGTGTGCCCCTCGGCAGGTGATGACACGACCTGCTGAGTGTGCCCCTGGGCAGGTGATGACACGACCTGCTGAGTGTGCCCCTGGGCAGGTGATGACACGACCTGCTGGGTGTGCCCCTGGGCAGGTGATGACACGACCTGCTGTTGGTGTGCCCCTCGGCAGGTGATGACACGACCTGCTGGGTGTGCCCATGGGCAGGTGATGACACGGCCTGCTGAGTGTACCCCTCAGCAGGTGATGACACGACCTGCTGAGTGTACCCTCGGCAGGTGATGACACGATCTGCTGGGTGTGCCCCTCAGCAGGTGATGACACGATCTGCTGGGTGTGCCCCTCGGCAGGTGATGACACGACCTGCTGGGTGTGCCCCTGGGCAGGTGATGACACGACCTGCTGGGTGTGCCCCTGGGCAGGTGATGACACGACCTGCTGAGTGTGCCCCTGGGCAGGTGATGACACGACCTGCTGGGTGTGCCCCTCAGCAGGTGATGACACGACCTGCTGAGTGTGCCCCTGGGCAGGTGATGACACGACCTGCTGGGTGTGCCCCTGGGCAGGTGATGACACGACCTGCTGAGTGTGCCCCTCGGCAGGTGATGACACGACCTGCTGGGTGTGCCCCTGGGCAGGTGATGACACGACCTGCTGGGTGTGCCCCTCAGCAGGTGATGACACGACCTGCTGGGTGTGCCCCTGGGCAGGTGATGACACGACCTGCTCCCCGCCCGACCTGCTGGGTGTGCCCCTGGGCAGGTGATGACACGACCTGCTGAGTGTGCCCCTGGGCAGGTGATGACACGACCTGCTGGGTGTGCCCCTGGGCAGGTGATGACACGACCTGCTGAGTGTGCCCCTGGGCAGGTGATGACACGACCTGCTGGGTGTGCCCCTGGGCAGGTGATGACACGACCTGCTGAGTGTGCCCCTCAGCAGGTGATGACACGACCTGCTGAGTGTGCCCCTGGGCAGGTGATGACACGACCTGCTGAGTGTGCCCCTGGGCAGGTGATGACACGACCTGCTGGGTGTGCCCCTCGGCAGGTGATGACACGACCTGCTGAGTGTGCCCCTGGGCAGGTGATGACACGACCTGCTGGGTGTGCCCCTGGGCAGGTGATGACACGACCTGCTGGGTGTGCCCCTGGGCAGGTGATGACACGACCTGCTGGGTGTGCCCCTGGGCAGGTGATGACACGACCTGCTGGGTGTGCCCCTCGGCAGGTGATGACACGACCTGCTGGGTGTGCCCCTCGGCGGTGATGACACGACCTGCTGGTGTGCCCCTGGCAGGTGATGACACGACCTGCTGGGTGTGCCCCTGGGCAGGTGATGACACGACCTGCTGGGTGTGCCCCTGGCAGTGATGACACGACCTGCTGGGTGCGCCCCTGGGCAGGTGATGACACGACCTGCTGAGTGTGCCCCTCGGCAGGTGATGACACGACCTGCTGGGTGTGCCCCTGGGCAGGTGATGACACGACCTGCTGGGTGCGCCCCTGGGCGGGAGTCGGCCGCCGACGGTTTGGCTCAGCTCGCGTCCATGCCGTTTCGGCCGCCGTCTGCCGCAGCCAACAGCTGGGAGCTACGTCACGTCACGTAACGTCACGCTGTGGCCCGCCGCCCGCGACACAATCGGCCGGAGTGCGGCTGCCTCGAGCGTCCGCCCAAAGTCAACAGCGGGCGCGCCTCCCTTCGGCGGGTCTTCAGCGGCGCCGGCGAGCAGTCCACAGCGGTCGCAGTGCCAGCTGACGGCAGCTGCAGCCGAAGTTGACAGCAGCCAGCTTCGGGCTGACTGCAGTAAGTCGGACCCTACGGTAGATGCTGTCCAGGGTGGCAGCCTGGCTAACTCATGCTGCAGCCTGACAAACTCAGGCTAACGGCAGCCAGGCTAGGTGGCCGATGGTTCAGCAGACATTTTCCCGTGACAATTCACCAATTCCTACCACAGCAGCATTCTGGCAATTCACTGCGACACACACAAAAGGATTCACAGTCTATTTCATCCAACCCATGAAATGCTGGTACCGTGACCTCGCTACTGACCATGAGGTTAACGCGCGCCCTGCAGGAGGGGGGGGGGGAATCCGCCCCCCTTCCGATTTTCGTACGTAACTCAAGATTTTACCTGTCGATATACGCGATTTTTTGCGAACCTGCTATGGAATGACCAGTGCGTTGTATAAATGGACCGGTCAAAAACGGAAATCAGCTGAACATTATCCGAGTTAGGGGCCGTTGAAGTAAATATATTTCGTAGCGCCAGACAACGAAAATCGGCGCTGATGTGCTTCTCGTATATTGGCAAAAGGGAAGTGTTCATGGCGACACTAGCGACTTGTTTCATGTATATTGGTATGGTATATAGTTTCAAGATCATGTTAGGTCGCCGAGGTCATGTCAGGTCAAGTTCATGACATGTTAATATATCCAAACTTGGTCAACTGGAATGCTGTCATAAATGCAAATGACTGTCATGCGATTGATGTCACTTGCATGTTACTCCCTATGCATCCTGAAAACTACTGTTTGTCATTGTGCACCTAAGCGTTTCCATACTTTATTCATGTACTTCACTGCTTTCTTCGCGAAGCCGATTGCGCTGAGCCGCCCGACGGAGCAATCGGGCGGGCCTGATAACCTGTAGCAGGTAATGACCTGATAAAGTGCTGCTATATAGGTGACCTGAAGTCAAATGCCGTGCCTACCTTCTGTATTGCATCATTAATAATAACCAAAACATCATTGATGCCCTTTTTGGAGCATTTAAACACAAACACAGCGTTATATAACACTGACAAGCCAAGCCACGCAAAACAAGACAATTTTGATATATGTACCCTCACATGACCTTGAAGGTATTGACCTAAGGTAATGAAATTTACACACAATAGAGTTCACTACGGTTTCCATCCACTCTGCGAATTTTGTTACTCCAGCTTTAACAGGAGCCGAGATGTTAAGGGGCAAAGTCCGCCCCCCACCCCCACCCCACTCCAGTGCTTGTAATTTGCAGAGGCCCTCTAGGGCGCGTGTTAAATCTACGTCCATAAAGTATACGTGCAGGATATCTCCATGCAATGCGATTTAGGTGCATAGCGCCAACAAATATGCACTCATAAGATCTACGTGCAGGCAATCTACAAATAATGTCGGATATGCAGAAGATCTACAAAAACAAACGACGTGCAGACAATCAAAAAAAAATAAAAATTTTTGTTTTTAAAAAAAAAATAATTATTTTTTTTGGGTTTTTTATATTTTTTTTTTTTTTTTTTAAAAAAAGGGGGGGGGGAGAAGATTTAAAAAAAGGAAGGGGGGAATGGTTAAAAATGGAGTTCATAAAATCTACGTTCACGATAACTGCGTGCATGAGGTCTGCGTGCATAAGGTCCACATACAGGATATCTACCGAAAATGCAGGCTGTGCAGGAAATATATATAGGAAACGGATGATGTGCAGACGATCGCCAAAAGGTGGGAGATTGTGCAGAAGTTCTATTCCAGCCCAACTGGTGTGTTCTAGACAATGCATCTGGAGACTAACAGCACAACACTACGTCATCATCGATTTGGAGCCGTTTACTTCCCAAGAAAATTGTTAGCCCTAGGGAGGGAAAATATTGCTGTCGCAAAGGTTTCCACGGAATAGCTTCTGACCCCTCCCCGCTATTTCACCCAAACTTCGTTGAGCTGTTCACAATTGAATAGTGTACCGCATATGACAAATGTGTCTGATCGATCTGAGGTCGCGGATCTAGTCGTTTGGTATTCACATAGGCTTGAAGCGGAGAAGTAGATCGTGTGCAGATTCACTTTTTCAACAAATCTTTTTAATATATCAGATTTTTTGTAGATGTCCTGCACGCCCCTTGGTATTTTTGTAGATCTTCTGCATATCCAGCTGTTTTTCTAGACACTATATTCATTCGAGTGTTTTTGTAGACGTGCATACCCTCCAGTTTTTTTGTAGATCTGCGCACCCCACTGCTTTTGTACATCAGCTGTGCGCCTTTTGGACAGATTTTCTGCACGTACATTGTATGAACCTTCTGTAGGTAGATAATACGAAGTAAACCTTAAGCACATTGCAGTGTTTTGCGAAATGTTTGTTTTTTACACATAGACAGGTATATCATATGAACGCGAAGTATATGGACGCAAAGCGCATGGATATGCCCGCTTTTTGTAGGCCTTCTGCCCACCCACACATTTTTGTAGATCTTAGGCACACCTTGTTGTTTTTGTAGATGTTATGTACCCAGATCTTAAGAACTTGATATCTTCTGAGCATCTGGTTATGTTATTAAAGCGTGAGAGATAGGGAAGGCAGCAACAACAAGATACGGAACAAAATTATCATCCGGTGAACTGCATAGGTACGATTGACCTTCAACGTATCGTGTCGGTTGACCTTCAACGTCTTGTGTCGGTTGACCTTCAACGTCTGGTGTCGGTTGACCTTCAACGTCTCGTGTCGGTTGACCTTCAACGTCTGGTGTCGGTTGACCTTCAACGTCTCGTGTCGGTTGACCTTCAACGTCTCGTGTCGGTTGACCTTCAACGTCTCTGTGTCGGTGACCTTCAACGTCTCGTGTCGGTTGACCTTCAACGTCTGTTCAGCCAACTTACGTCTGTGTCGGTTGACCTTCAACGTCTCGTGTCGGTTGACCTTCAACGTCTCGTGTCGGTTGACCTTCAACGTCTCGTGTCGGTTGACCTTCAACGTCTTGTGTCGGTTGACCTTCAACGTCTCATGTCGGTTGACCTTCAACGTCTCGTGTCGGTTGACCTTCAACGTCTTGTGTCGGTTGACCTTCAACGTCTTGTGTCGGTTGACCTTCAACGTCTTGTGTCGGTTGACCTTCAACGTCTGGTGTCGGTTGACCTTCAACGTCTCGTGTCGGTTGACCTTCAACGTCTTGTGTCGCGACACATGCCATGGCATGTGCCGCGTTCCTACTTATGCTCCACACCAAAGCCTCCATACCCCCTCCCCCTCCCCCCACCACCTTCCGTCCCGACTACCACAACGACCTACCGATGTAACATTGCGGGGGAGGGGGAGGGGGCTGCAGGCCAAGCCCCAGTCTGGCCGGCACCCGTCACTCCGCCGCCAGCGGCCGCGCCTGACAGCTGACATCGAACACGCCGAACGCCTGACATTGCTGAAGGTGCCCACGTCAGCAGAACATCTGCTTGAGACAGCTCGCGTCTGCGTTACGTGCAATGCGGAATGCAACATCGGGTTGCGTCTGGCGAAACAGGAGCATTACTACCGGCGGAGGTGAACGTGCGGTTACCATGTGAACTTGAGTTGTCATCTTACTTCATTTAAGGCTATGGAAAGAGAAGGCTATGGAAAATCTTCCTCTAATGTCCGATCTACGCATGCTAGGATAAATTGCAGAATACCTTGTGAAAGCCTTGGACATAGAGAGCTGAACATGCCTTAGATTTGCACTTTGACTTATAATGCAGTCACCAGGGGTCACATTAGGCCAAGATATGGACCATGAGACCCCGTAAGTCCCTGTAAATGGATATATTGACCATAGTGAAAAAGGCGAAAATACGATAGTTAGGTCAGTATCAGTGCAGCAAGGTTAAGTTTCTCTGGAATGTCCACGATGCATCCGGTTGATAAAGCATATCTATGGACTCGTCGGAGAATGTGGTCCCATCAAAACGCGGCATTCCTCACATACCCCGACACAACCGTCACCGGCCGGAAGGGCTCCGTAACCTGGCGGGTTGCTATGCCGACAGCACCGCCCCCACGGCGTTCTGTCTGCACAAAGCCAGTGTCGACGCCCGCTCGGTGCAAGTGCATGGGACCCTGTGACCCCGCCCCGCCCCCCGAGCAATGGCCCCTGCCTCCTGACCAATCACGGTCCGGCATACACTATAGCTACTGCGCCGCACGTGTTCACCAATCAAAACGCTGCATGTTTAAGATGATGTATAGTGTAGACAGTGTGGTGTATATATACCTGTACTTGGATGAAAATAAAGGAAGGGGCCCAGGAGACACTCAGAGACGGACGCTGGTGTTTGCAGTATACCGGGGCAACGCCGGTCACGTCAGTCGATTGCTTTTGCGACTCTATTCGGTAAATTCGTGGCCGACTCTCACGGTCGTCTGGCTCCGAAACTTTTGAACCGAGATGGCTAAAGAGCGAGTTGTTCTCTACCAAAGCCGGGGTATATAAAAAAAACGCGCGGGTCCATTCCTAGACTACCCACGGCCAGGGTATCAACTACCCAACATCAGGCTTGAAAACCACCTTCCAAACGATGCCTTCTAGAGCCACAGGGAATATGTCATTGGCAAGTTAGCATGACATATAGCTCACACCACTTCTTGTGTCTACATTTTCGGCCGTACTAAGGTCGATAAACGTCATTGGTTAACTCAATGACAGTACCAGTACCTTGGGGAATTACGAGAAAGATTTGAATATGTATAGCTCGGATCATGCCAACAGAGCCATTCAAGACACGTTGTTTTAGCTCAGACCTTGCCAACAGAATCATTCAAGAAAATGTGTTTTCTATCTGAATGAAATCCACGAATTCGAAGGACAGGTCAGGACACGCCATATGGTCAAATAGAGTAAGGTATAAGTTGAATGTCGCCGGATCATTACTTGTAAAGTGTACACCTGTGTTTCAAGAACTCACATAAAATTGAAGCACCTTTTTTTTTTTTTTTTTTTTTTTAATTTTGTTTTTTTTTTTTTTTTTTTTTTTTTTTTTTTTTTTTTTTTTTTTTTTTTTTTTTTTTAAAAATTTTGTTTGGTTTTTTTTTTTTTAATTTCTTTTTTTTAAATTATTTTTTTTTTTTTTTTTTTTTTTTTTTTTTTTTTTTTTTTTTTTTTTTTTTTTTTTGAAGTTTTTAATTATTTTTAGTTTTTTTTTTTTTTTTTTTTTTTTTATTTAGTGTTTTTGTTTTTTTTTTTTTTTTTTTTTTTTTTTTTGTTTTTTTTGGTTTTTTTTTTTTTTTTTTTTTTTTTTTTTGGGGGTTGTTTTCCCTTTTTTTTTTAAATTTTTTTTTTTAATTTTAAAAGGGTTTTATGGGGGTGAGGTGGTGGGTGTGGTTGTTTTTTTTCCCCTTGTTTTTGGTTATTTGTCGGGGGGGGAGAAGATTGGTGGTGAGAGGAAGTGGGGGTGGGGGGTTATATTTTTATTTTTTTTTTTTTTTTTTTTTTTTTTTTTTTTTTTTTTTTTTTTTTTTTTTTTTTTTTTTTTTAAATTTTTTTTTTTTTTTTTTTCAAATTTTATATTTTTTTTTTTTTTTTTGTTTGTTTTTTTTTTTTTTTTTTTTTTTTTTTTTTTTTTTTTTTTTTTTTTTTTTTTTTTTTTTTTTTTTTTTTTTTTTTTTTTTTTTTTTTTTTTTATTTTTTTTATTTTTTTTTTTTTTTTTTTTTTTTTTTTTTTCTTTTTTTTTTTTTTTTTTTTTTTTATTTTTTTTTTTTTTTTTTAATTTTTTTTTTTTTTTTTTGGGGGTGGGTTTTTTTTTTTTTTTTTTTTTTTGTTTGGGGCTTTTTTTGGAAAAAGGGGGGGGGGGGGGTTGGGCCCCCCCCCCCCCCCCCCCCCCCCCCCCGGGGGGGGGTAACAGCAATTATCAATAATTTTTGAGGGGACAAAGAGTTATTTTTTTTTTTTTTATTTCTTCCCGTTCCTCCACAGCAAAGTATCACATAAAGTAGTGAGCTAGCAGAAATAGTCGGTTATCATGGAACTCGCTCTTTCACGTCGACAGCTGATCTGCTGTGTGCTTTGCTGTTGCAGCTGTTGCTGCTGATGCTGCTGATGCTGTTGCTGCTGTTGCCACTGATGCTGTTGCTGCTGATGCTGCTGATGCTGTTGCAGCTGTTGCTGCTGATGCTGCTGCTGCTGTTGCTGCTGATGCTGTTGCTACGCATGGCGCCGGCAACGGTGTTCTCTCATGTGGGGCTTCTTGATCTAACCTCCCTAGCCCCCGGATCAGGCTTCCGGATCTAGCCTCCCGTGGGCATGTTCGGCGTCCATACCCTGTCTCGCGGACGTAGCTCATTGGGCCGACAGACGTCAGCAGGCGCTGTACTGTGTCTGATTGGCTGGGGCTGTCGCTCCGCCGGCTCTGATTGGTCGGGCTCGGCATTTGTCAGACGTCAGCAGGCGCTGTACTGTGTCTGATTGGCTGGAGCCGTCGCTCCGCCGGCTCTGATTGGTCGGGCTCGGCATTTGTCAGACGTCAGCAGGCGCTGTGACGCGGCTGGAGTCGCGGACGGAATCATGAATTTGCTTGGCGATGACGCAATATTCGGATGCCAGTTCTTTGAAGGGGCGTCACTGCCAGAGTAACCCGAGGGGACCGTCGGCAGGCAAATTCGTTGAGCGGGTGGATTGAGCATGATTCGAAGGCGATTTTCGTTTCAAAAGGGTGCCTCTGGCTGAAATAATTATGGGGGCGTTAAGCTCTTCCCACCGGCGCGTCTATGGCCGCTCAGAAGGCAATACGTTCACCTCCTCATGGGTGGGGCACATGCCCGCAATGCCCCCTGTGCCGGCTCCTGGCCAGGTTATTCCGCCATGAACAGCGGCACACATCTTGCCACTCGCCTGACGACTCGCTATGGAGCCTCACAGGAGTCGGCACCGGCAGACCTCGGGAGGCGTGCAACTCCACACCCGCAGCGTGCGATCAATCGAGCCATGTGTTTTGCTTAGACGGGCTTATAGGCCCTTCCAAACAAGGCTGTTCTATCGACCAGCGGACACTGGCCGGACCATTAAGCTTGTCCTTGCGGGGCGGGGATGGCCGAGTGGTTAAGGTGTCGGGCTATGGGTACCAAAGGTCCCGGGTTCGACTCTAGCGCCACTCAGGACATTTCCCAATCCCGCGGCCCACCGGCGAAACAGTGTGGGCGGCGCCATTAGCCGTAAATGTGCATAAAGTGTGTCGTGAACCAACCAATAAACAAACAAGCATGTCCTTGCCACAATGGCGGATCTCCTTGTGTCCTCTCCAAGCAGACGATCACTGCTTCTGAGGATCGCAGCGTTCGTGATTTCCGGAGCATGTTGTGCTGACGATGGCACATGCGGTCACCGCTCGCTCTTCGGTCAAGGGATCGCTGGAAGCCCGCCACACCCGCACGTGGCTTTTTCTCAGCTCACGTGGCACGCGGCTTTCTCTCAGCTCACGTGGCACGCGGCTTTCTCTCAACTCACGTGGCACGTGTTTTTTCTCTCAGCTCACGTGGCACGCGGCTTTCTCTCAGCTCACGTGGCACGCGGATTTTTCTCAACTCACGTGGCACGTGTCTTTTTCTCAGGTCACGTGGCACGTGACTTTTTTCAGCTCATGTGACACGCGGCTTTCTCTCAGCTCACGTGGCACACGGCCTTTTTCTCAGTGACGGTGAACACCACATCATCTATCGGCGAAGCAGCTCAATCGCTCGCGGCCGGCGGATGTTGTTCGACCCGCAGCCGCAGCGCGGCTCACCGAGGGGGAAAAACCACGTGCTCAGGAATCAATTTGCAGCGATGGCCACAGAGTGGAAGTTACGGCGCCAAATCGCCGCCGGCCACTGATTGCGCTGGACCGTGTTCGCCAGCTCCGGCGGGGACTACGTGGGTACGTGCGGCCGAGTTCCCCCAGTGCTGGCGTCGTTCGCAAACGGGTGCTCTTCGGGACGACATTTTCGGCCGGGCTCTCCATCAGGTATTGATCGGGACGACATTTTCGGCCGGGCTCTCCATCAGGTATTGATCGGGACGACATTTTCGGCCGGGCTCTCCATCAGGTATTGATCGGGACGACATTTTCGGCCGGGCTCTCCATCAGGTATTGATCGGGACGACATTTTCGGCCGGGCTCTCCATCAGGCACCAATCGGGACGACATCTCTGGCTGGGTGTGCCACATTCAACCGATTGGCTACGGGCGGACATACGGCGGACATGTAGCGGACATGCAGCGGATATACAACGGACATACAGCGGACATGCAGCGGATATACAGCGGACATACAGCGGACATGTAGCGGACATACGGCGGACATGCAGCGGACATGCAGCGGATATACAACGGACATGCAGCGGACATGCAGAGGATATACAGCGGACATACAGCGGACATACAGCGGATATGTAGCGGGCATACGGCAGACATACAGCGGACATGTAGAATACCTGGAGAGGAAAGTGGGGGATATAATGACGGGCCGAAGTGATGGCAAGGCATATGAATAATGCGCCAAAAGATAATCAAACGGTTAACAAATCTCAACAAGGATGTACGTGCGAGGGATGCGAAAATAGCAACCATGTATGCAGCTAGGTGAGAGGCTGTATCATATTCGCCGCACAACATGGCACATTCCTGCTAACTGTGCCAGCCTATACCCGCAGCGCTGGGTATGTCACGTTATATGCCGTTCTGTAGACATGCGCAACTCTGTATAATCACGTCCATAGATTAGTTACTACCCCGGCTGAGGATAAATACATAATACTTTTGAGCTCTGCTTTCGATTCAGCGTGAAGCTGTGCCCTATATATGTGAACGACATGAAGTGTCAGCGACCTTTTGACAGTTTTGAAGCCACGACTTGACCAGGTCACTCCATGATCTCACCCATGGTGCATCATGACGTTCTGGGCTGTTGATAGGCGTGGAGTGAACCTCACCTGTGGCCATGCACTACCGAGGGGTGTGGTAAACGCATGCGTGCAAAACATGCACATCCGCATGATCTAGCACGACCATGAATCATGTCACAAATTGATCAGAATAACCTGACCAACTTCAAGTCACGACCAGGATGTTTAAGTGGGTCCTCAACCTCTTGCATTCTTTAATTATGGCCATTCATTATACGAGCCATCCGCGACGACACACGATCACCTCCAAGTTACTATGGTCTCATATTGGCATGACCTACGATGACCTCGTACACATTTTCCTCTCAGATATTAGTTCGAGTGTTCTTCTGTAGGTGTCGCCAGTGTGAGCGTGCGTGTGACCGTGTTTAGAAGCTTTTCTTCAAAGAGAGACCAGGGGATGGCCGACGACTCTCAAGTTGGTATAGCACGTGTCTGCCATGTCGAACAGCCACCTGTTGATGTCGCAGTGCAGGCAGGTCGTAAATGTCTAGACGCTTATGACCGACGTGACGTCACACTTGTGCCTCACGTGACGTCACACTCATGCCTGCCGTTTCAGTTTTGGTGCCGTGTTTCACTTAGCCTTCTGTGAACCTTGTTTCGGCACCGTGAATAGTTGTTTGATATAAAGAAGAATGGCTCTTAAGTGCTCCTGGGTTTTAGACATTGCGTGAAAAAGAAATATACGACCTTCAATATACCAAGAGGTGCTGAGTTTACATCAAAGGTAACGTTGAGTAATATAGTACAATCCCTAACGTTATTTTTAATGTAAACTCAGCACCTCCTGGAATATTAAAGGTCGTATATTTCTTATCCGTGAATAGTTGACACCTTGGCCTGGTAATCCTCCGTTAATGGAAGCGTTTTCTTCCATTCTTCATTCTAAGCTTTCGTCAATTTTCCACAACGAGGTGTTGGTAGTCATGCTAATCGTAACTGTCCTCAAATGTCTTCAAATGTTTATGGTGATTCAACCTTGATGCCATAGTCAGCATTTTCTTCACATCTTCTGCTGTTCCTAAGCGACTTCATTCGTCATCCACACAGCTAATGGAAAAGTATTCTTAGACCGCTGCACTGTCCTGTTCGGTCAGCGTTATAAGAGACGCGTCCGCAGCTTTGTAGCAACTCACTGTGCCGTGTGTCGTGTGTCATGTGTCGTGGACAGTGTACACGACACACGACCTGTCACTGTACGATCAATGCCACTGTCACTGGACGTTCACCGCAGCTGCCACTGGCCCATCACTGCCACTGGACCGTCACTGAATCTGCCATCGGACAGTTGCGGTAGGGCATGTACTCATCCGTGCTACCGCTCCTCTTCTGAGCCGTTCGAATCTGAGCTAGCCAGGCGCTGAATGCGGAGCAGTCAACAGTGAAAGGTGACGTTACTGGGAACGTGATAGCATTGGCCACCTCACCATGTGGGAGACGAAAACATTCACCGGCCTACCAGTGGCGGATCAGGCATTTCTTACCACATTGCTCAACATGCATGCATCGCATTATTATCAATCGGAAAGTTGTCGCTGCATCGGCCTGGAAGGGTAAGGGGCCCTCCACTTCGGTGAGAAGATGCTAGTGAGACATGCTAGTGAGAAGATTATCCAGTCCTCCACTCCGAGAAACACCATTAAGAGAATATGGTTTCATGTCATCCTCTATGTCGTGGAAGATCGCATCTATATTTGGTGCTCATGTTGACAAAAGAGTAAGAGAGGTGACAAATCGTTCACTTCCACTTTTGTGAAGAAAAAAACAGCCTAGTGTTCGCATCGCGTGTCCCTGAGAGGTCAACTTTGATGCAACAACCCCAATTCCTCAACCCTGAGTGGCCATGTGTGTTATTATGTAAGTAACTTGAAAGCGGACTATAAACTGCTATCAACCCTCTAGTGCTTTTGACCTTCAGCAATACGCTTAGCTGGCAAATGACCAAAAGAAATAGAAATGAGGCCTCTTACGCTCTGTTTGATCTCTATTATTGTTGCTATGCCTTACGCCCAACAGCAGCCGCTTCCCTTGCTTTTTGCTGGTAGTATCTCGTGAGCATTATCAGTGGATCTGAAACTGATAGTGCACCATAAGCGTAGGAATATGTGGCCAGAGTAGACGATGACACATTTCGCAATTTTAGCGAATAGTTTAATGTGACAAGATGCCACTGTCCCTGCGTTCCCTTCACCAGTGCTCCTACGCTCCTGTACAGCTTGTCCACACCACTGGTGACGACCCGGGATGTGGTGATGGCCGGTGATGGAGTACGGTGGCAGTGACGGTGGCGGGCAGTGGGGCAGTGACGGTCGTGATGGTGGCGGACCAGTGACGGTGGCCAGTGACGGTGGCCAGTGATGGTGGCCAGTGATGGTGGCCAGTGATGGTGGCCAGTGACGGTGGCCAGTGACGGTGGCCAGTGATGGTGGCCAGTGATGGTGGCCAGTGATGGTGGCCAGTGATGGTGGCAGTGATGGTGGCCAGTGATGGTGGCCAGTGATGGTGGCCAGTGATGGTGGACAGTGATGGTGGACAGTGATGGTGGCCAGTGATGGTGGCCAGTGACGGTGGCCAGTGAGGACTGTCTACTGTGTTGACTCCGTGACGACACCACGTTAGTCCACAATACTAGTGCACTATACTAGTACACTACGCTACCGCAGAAGCTGTTCACCATTTGACCGCGTTGATTTTGACACGGACGATGAGCTGCCGGACGGTGAGCAAGAGTCGACTTGCTGATGTTAATAAAGACAGAGAGCATCGCCACCGGAAGTTCTTCCGGGCCTTTCAATTGCAAAGGTCACGGCCGGCAGACAGCGATTCTCCCGGCCATATGTCGACCACTCTGTCCAGCGAAGACTCGAAATATTGTGCAGCAAGTCGACCCACATTACCTGCCCTTTAACGGCGGCATACTCCCTACCCCACGGTCCCAGACTGTGACCCTGGCCGGCGCATCCGCGCTCATCAGCTGCCAAGTCGCTTCCAGTTCACCTGTGTGTAGAGGAGCCGCTGACATCAGCTTGTGCCACTCACCGATGTTGAGCACGGCGTGGTTGGTGAGCTCCCAGCAGCTGTGCAGGCGCAGGATGCTCAGGCCGGCGCTCTGCTTGCTGGAGAAGTAGGTGAGCGCGCCGTCGCTGACGTGGTAGGCCTGCAGGTTCAGCTCGTACAGCGACGGCAGCAGCTGCGCCACGGCCGCCACCGTCTCGTCGGCGATGTTGATGCAGTCGCTGACGCTGAGGCTGACGATGCGCGGCCCCAGGCAGGCCCAGAGGCCGGCGTCGGTCACGTCGTTGCAGCCGGACAGCTCGAGCTGGTGCAGGCCCTGCAGCTGGTCGATGGTCTGCTCGAGCCCCTTGTCGGACACGCGGCCGCACTGCAGCGACAGCGCGCGCAGACACCTGTGCGCCGCCGGGAAGCCGTGCGTCAGGTCGCACAGGTCCTCGTCGCCGGCGTGCAGCAGGCAGAGCGAGTCGCAGGCGCGCAGCTGCAGCGCGTGCAGGTAGCGGCGGCGCGCGGCGCCCGGCTCGCCGCCGGCCGCCTCGCGGATGTGGCGGCAGTTGAGCACGGGCCGCAGCGTGCGCCAGTAGCGCGGCTGGTAGAGCACGTCGCGCCACTGGCGACAGACCTGCGCCAGCGGGCACACCTCGGCGCCGGCGAAGTGCCGGAAGAAGCGCTCCAGGAACGGCGCCGACCGCCACAGCTCGGCCCAGGTGGTGACGGGCGCCGGCAGCGCGCGGCGGCGCGCCGCCGGGCCGCCGCCGCGCGCGCCCTTGCGGCCGTGCGGCCCGTGCAGCGACGGGTACATGCCGTTCTTCATCTTCTGGAACGAGAAGCGCGACGGCTTCTCGGGCGGCACCGGCTTCTGGCGCGCCGGCGCCGGCGGCTTGTCCGTGCCGGCGGGCGCCGCGCCGGCCGGCGGCCGGCTGTCGCGCGCCGCGCTGCTGCCGCAGAACACGTTGGCCACCTTCTCCATGACGCTGCCGCGCCGCACGCCGGCCGCCGTCATGTGCCGCTCGAGGCTGTCCTGCGTGGCGTCGCGGCCGTCCTTGTCCTTGACCTTGGAGCGCAGGCCGAGCCCGTTGATGCAGCGCGAGATCTCGACGCGCGCCGTCTCCATCGCGGCGTCGCACGAAATCATGGAGCGGCGCCCCAGCCTGCGGCCTGCGCGGCCGGCACTGGCCCGCCTACCTGGCGACGAGGCGCTGCCCACCGCTGCCGCTCTCCCGCGCCGCGCCTCCCACACACAGCTAGCGGCGGTCGGACGGTCCGGCTGTGCTGCCCTGGTCTGTGGCCGCCGCAGCCGATGCGGGCAGTGCGCGGTTCGCGCGCCCCTGCTCACCCGACCAGCCGGCTGCCGTCCGCTGCCGCACCGTCCACACTCCGGGCCCGCTCCACGCGCGGCACACGAGCTCGGCAGGCCGCACGCGCTCACCGGGCGCACACTCGGGCGGCACTGCGAGCGCGCCGGCGGCGAGTCGACGACCGACGGCCCGCTCCGGCTGCCACGCTGCACGGCGGATCAATGTCCGGCCGAGCGCGGCGCTGGCTGCCTGCCGTCCGCGCGCCGCCGCCGCCGCCGCCGCCGCCGCCGCCGCGCCAGTGGCCCCCGGCAGCCTGTCGATAACCGGCGCCGAGTCGACAGGGCGCGCCGGCGCTGCGGCCAGGCGCGACGCGCGCCGCCGCGGCGGAGTCTCTCGCGCCGCTCGTCACGGCCCGGCAGCCGGGCGGCGCGCGTCACGCCCGGTTCCGCCGAGTGGGCGGGCCGCACCGCGCCGCCCGCAGCCGCCCGTGGACGCTGTTCCGCACGACAGCGCGCGGCATCGGCACAGTCTACCATCACAGGAGAGACAGCTGGCCACCTGGCGGCGCTGCTGAGAAGTAAAGCTTTGTTCTTGTGTCAGACGAGCGTCAGTGCGGATGGACGGAGCGAGGACACATTTCACTGCAAATCAATGTAGTTGCCGTATAATATTTGATGAATCTAGCAGAATCGGTGGTTCTTCAAATCGTGCTCACGTTCGGTCAGTGTACTCGAGCATATTGAAGGGGCCCACAAATTTGTTGGGTGTGGGGATGAGGGGATGAGGTGGACTCCAGCCTCCTTAAAGTTGCACCTTTCTCGTGGATCGTGGGAGGTTGGCGACGCTGAATGACCCAGCCGTACGGGTGTCCTTTTGTACATTTTCCGGGATGGCTCAGCCCACCCCAAATTTCTTTGGACGCATTTTAATCAGGATTTGATCTATGTACCACGTACCACGTACACTGTAACCACGTGAGGAATAACTGGCCAGAAATTCAAGTTTAAACTATTAATTTTTGCGATTTTTTTGCGACGCCATTGCATCAGCAGATGTCTGGAGCCAATCAGGTCACAGATTGAAAAAGATGCAATTTTCATACGGTACGACACAGCAACAAATCCACGAAGTTGGACAACATTGCGTAGGCAGCAAAAAAAAGCAACAATGCACGATGTACGAATGGAATAAACTGAATAATTATGCACATGTGTACAAATGCTCTTCGAGTTTTACGACTGATCAAGGTAAAACCTATTCTAATGGCCCGTGTATGTGTGGTGTGAATCGATAATTAAGAACGCTTTCGTTACAACGAGGAATTTAAAAGGAATGGAATGGCACACAATATGCTGTTTTCGACAAAACAATAAGTCATTACAATATACTTCCAAACTTTTGTTCCTCTAAGTTCCAATGAGGACCAGGCACCATGGTACATTTGTTGGACCTTTGTAATTTGACATCTCAAGTAGCACCCAAGGGGTACTAATCATTTTTGCGGTGCAGTGGCAAAGAAAACAGCTGATTCACTGACTATACGCAAGAGCGTTGATTTCTGAAAATGCTTGGTGGGGGCAGGGCCTGGAGACAATGCGGGCACAAATTGATTGGTGGAGTGGATATCCTGCAGGGTCCAATGTTAAAAGTTGAGCTTGTGTGTGTATGTGTGTGGGAAGGGGGGGGGGGGGTAAAGCCAACATTGAGGTTGCACTTTCCCTCAAAATGATATACAACACCTTCTGACGACATGAGCTGTGAGTTTCAGCCGCGCTGAGCTGCGGCTTAATCTGTTGTGATGTCGCCACTGTTATACCACTGTTTAATACAACGAAGAATGGCTCTTAAGTGCTCCTGGGTTTTAGACATTGCGTGAGACGAAATGTACGACCCTCAATATATCAGGAGGTGCTGAGTTTACATCAAAAGTAACGTTAGGGATTATGCTATATTACTCAAAGAAGTAATATAGCATATAGAGTAATATAGCATAATCCCTAACGTTACTTTTGATGTAAACTCAGCACCTCCTGGTATATTGAAGATCGTACATTTCGCCTCACGCACTGTTGTGATGAGTTGCATCGCGGTCGGCCGGTACGGCGGCCGGCCAGGGCGGCAGCAGGCGGCCGGCAGCAGCGACCCGGCCGGCGGGATCTTCTCACCGGAGGTGCAGCCGTCGCAAACACTCTCCCGGACAAGGAAACTGAGAGCTGAGGTAAGGACATACTGAGCGCTTACCACGGCTGGTTGTCCTTGTTTGAAAGAGGCGAATCTGTGTGGTTGGATTTTGTTTGCTTGTTTATTGGTTGGTTCACGACACACTTTATGCACATTCGCGGCTAATGGCGCCGCCCACACTGTTTCGCCGGTGGGCCGCGGGATTGGGAAATGTCCTGAGTGGCGCTAGAGTCGAATGTGGTTGGATTTTGCATACAGTGAACATGAAGGTGCGCGTCAGCAGAGAGTGATTGGTGGACTTGTCAACCAGTGCAAGCGTGTTTGGACGTGTCAGGTGTCATAGTCATGTGTGTAATTGTAGCTTGCAGTCGGCTAAAGACAACTCATTGAAGGCCATCGCCCGAGTCAGTCGCCGTATGTGGATATAAAAAGGTGACAGGCTCGATGGCCAAGAACTTAAAAGGAGAGTCGGTTAGGTATCCGCAAAACCAGGACAAGTGCTGACGTCAGTTTGCGACTTCCTGTTGTGGAAGTTTATGACTTGGGGAAGACGAGGTGTTCTCCGAGTCCCTGCATCGTGGTATCCAGATCGTGTGTGATGATGAAGCCGAGACAGGCCGTGATGACGAGGCCGTGGAGGGAGCTTACGAGCGAGAGGGTAAAAGTTACGATCAGCTTTTTCAGTGTCGGGCCGATTCGCCAACGATCTCATAAATTATAGACACCGACTCGTCCTGAGAGCCATACCTCAGTAGTACAGTTTGGATCAATTTTTGCCACTTCAAGCCACTTACACTTCAAATGGTTTCTGAGCCGTTTTAGATAAATATACTTCAGGGAGGGGAATGATAAATATAATACAGGGAGGGAATGATCGGACACCTCCGACATGTAGGACCAATGGTATTTCTGGGCTGTGCAATCATTATAAAAATAGAGCCTCGCAAAATGTTCCATATTTGAAGTTAATTCGCTTACCACCAAAATAGTTCCTGAAACCAGTATTCTTCTAACGGAAATAGTTTCTGATCAGTTTTATTTACAGGATATATGACAGTGATCCGAGAAGAAAATAAGTATTAACCTGCGCCGTACCGGGGGAGGGGTAGTTGACAAACTCCGCCTAGAGTCTTCCGAGGATTGTGAAAGAACGGCACAGGCAGCACGCCGAAATTTGGCGTACCTTTTCCCACATCGATTTGACATCGTGTGTCAAAATGTTTGAAGTTAGGCCATTTAGAGTAAACGAATTAGTCAAGGTCAAGCGAGGTCACCTCCAAGAAAGTTCAACCAGTCGTCACGCGTTAAGGGAAAAAAAATTTGAATTAAACTTTCAGCATTTGCTTATCTTTGGGGTTGCAACAACACCCACCAAAGGAATTTTTTAATCTATTTTTCGTTTTCGATTACTTATTAGTTTTGCATATTTTCTCCTTAGAGTTAAAGTAGAAAATTCTGGCTGAATCAAGCAATATTTTAGAGCAAGTTGACTTCGAAGAGCATTTCGTTGGTCCACCCTACCCATTAGAAAAGGAAAATTAAATTAAATCTGAAAACTCAACATCTTGAAAAAAAGAAGTTTTGGGTGGCAAAAAAAATATTATGGTACTGGTCGATTTCGCTTTCCTTTTCTGATTCCAAGCACTTTTTTTCTTCAGATCTCCCTCAAAGTGAACCCCCAGAGTCACAAGCATGATGTAAGTCGTGAAACTCCAGGCCCCTAGTGACGTCACTTTGCGGAGGAAATTTTTTGGTGAGTGGTGTCTGGTCCCACTTGTCGAACGTTTTACGATGACACCTACTTCGTTTTCGTGCGACGCTTAATTTTGAGTTTAGAGGGGTCTCTATTGAACCTCCCCCTCGGGACTGGTTGGGAGGGTTAAACCCCCAGTGTGCATTGCGAACACATCCAATGACTATAATTGACAATCCCTATTTCACTGCGCGGATTTCACATATGCCAGATCAGACGCCTATCAAAATTAAGACACCATAACTTCAGGCGTTGTAGATTTGATCTAAAGTGTAATCAATTGCTTCATTTTCATGTATATATTTTCTTTCGAATCGGCCAACAGCTGTTATAGTAGAACCAATCAAATGTTCAACATTTTGCGCCTTTTTACCATAATTGGTTTCTTAACAAAAATATAACTTAAAATATATCAGTAGCTAATTAACACGTTTTAGACGACCGAGTGTTGCTATAATGAGGGTGGGCTAGCGCGACTATTTGTCTCTCACTTTTCATCTTCACTTTCCTGTGTACATGTGCTTTAGGATACTACGTCTGAATGTTTTTCGCCAGTCGGTAGGTGGTAGATCTAGTGTTACGTGTCAATCATAAATTAAATACGCTATGTTTCATATATTTTATTTTAAAATATCCTCCTTGTCACCCTGATGATGGTATTAATCTGAAACGTTGATGTGCTTTCTTTGTAACTATAGTCACATACTTATGCACGCTTACCTAACCTTGAAATGAAGCTTTGCTCCGACGCAAAGCTCTGTCCGTCGTCCAAGAAATCATGCAAGCAGATTTCTTCCACTTCTTAGGAAATTGCCTAGTATCACACAACGCGCTTCAATGAGCACATTTTTTTAAGCACTTTTAGCTAAAACGAATCAAGTCCAAAGCAAATGCGTATGTGCATCATGTGCATGATTCGCCAAGGTTCAACACAGCACAATGCGAGGCAGGGCCATGCATGTCAGCTGCGCACGTGAAGCACACAGTGGTCGACAACGGCAGATATATAATTACCGCTACTATCATGATCTTTTTCCATTAATCGGCACAAAGCGCCGAACTCTTTCCGTGCTCTTCAAGAGAAGCGATTCACGCAATCGAGCTGCAAGTTAATCGACCACACTACGCATTCCGGACGCTGAGACAATTCTAACTAAATCATAGTGTGAGGGATGACCTTCGAGAAATGCTGAAGGTCTACGAATTACCAAATGACCGTTGGTGTCTGACGCGATACGTCACACTCCCAAATGTCATCACCTGCATTTTTGTGGGGCGCGGTGACCAAAAAAATATCCACTCACATCCGCCGCTCCAATCCCCGTGTGGCTAGAAATATTTGAACAGCTATGATAGTTTTATATTCCCCAGGGATGCGAGCATTGAGGAATAAGTGGACTGTCACCAGTTCTGAATGCGTCTGCCGTATGCAAGCAATCACCACAGGCTGTAACAGTGCCGCTGATGCAATGTTTTGCCTTTGGGAGTCAGGGCGCGCAAAAGATTTTCCGCGAATCGCTGATGCATAGCGCTCACGGACGAAGAACGCATTGGGATCAATCCCAGTGAAAACATTCAGTCGCATCTTTGGATGACGAATGCGAAATTTCGAAGAAAGCACAGACTGAAACCGTCTCATTGTCGGAGATGGTCAGGCAGCTGCCCAAACCACTGCGATTGAGCTTTTGGCGATAAAGCAGCGACGCATCAGCTTCGATGCTGCATCACTAAGCGTGTAAACATGCTCGTCGGCGGGAAAACGCAACAACAATCCACGTGCAACAATCAATAGAGCACAAACAGACGTTATGAGTTCTCCCGTCGTCGACCAGCGTGAAATCTTGGCGCCTCAGTCTCTCAGGGTTGAATACTTGATGTCAAGGCTAGCATTTCCCTCTTAAAAAAAAAAAACAGTACGCAGCCAATCCGCGAAGCTTGGCGAGAAGTAGTTGTTTTTGGACAGGATATTGCGTTTGGTCTGCATCGCAAACGATATTGGCATCCCCATGCCAAGGCACAAGCTACCAATATCGTCGAACTCCATACTGTCTGTATGGAGTTCGACGATACTGTACTATTGTCGAACCAATATCGTCCAACTACATACAGATTTTACATATTTGCCTATTGCAGTTAAAATCGAAGATTCTGGCCAAAGTAAGCATTTTGTGTTAGGGAAAGCTGACCCAACAACGTTTCTCGGTCTGTTCTACCCATTAGAAGAGGAAAATTAAAGAAAACTTTGAAACTCAAAATATCGAAAATTTGAAAGAAAACAAATTTTAATTTGGGGGGCGGACGACAAATGTTATGGCCCTGATCGATTTAACTCTCCTTCCTTGATTGCAAATAATTTTTGTTTTTAAATATCCCCAAAATGAACTCCCCAGAGCCAAAAACATAATGTATGTCGTGAAAAGTCGTGAAAATCTAGCCCTCTAGTGGCCTCACTTTTTTTTTGGGGGGGGGAATTGTTTTGGGATTGGTCTCGGACCCTACTCGTCGAGCGCTTTCCGATGACACCTCTTTCGTTTTCGTGCGATTCTTAGTATGGATGTTAGAGGGGGGTTACTACCCACCTCCCACCCCTCCGAGACGGTGTGTGAAGATCTGACCGAAAGGACGGCGCGGGTTAAACTTTCGTTCAAATTTCTGCCGTTGAACTGGAATTCATGGATCGGGTGGTGGGACCAGGGTTCACGCAACAAACTCTGCTTAGCAATATGACTGGTTCATAAAGCCACCCCAGAAAGAACTCGGATTGTTTTTTAAAGGAAAAAAGTTGTTTTAGTTCCGAGGAAATTGTATCAATATAGCTTAGCTTATAGCTTCACCTGAACATGACACTGATCAAATTTTTGCTTGATCTGTGACGTTACCACTTTATATTAAACAAAAACCGGGACCGCCTGGGACTGGGTTATTGACTGGGTTAATATTTTTCACCAGTCCGCTTTATAGGCTATTAACCACCATTAACCTTAACCCGCTCCGTCTCGGGGTAGGGTGTCTTCAGCCGCAACCTAAGGTTTTCCACTGATAGTGAAAAAACGGCGCGAGATAGCACGCCGAAATTCTGCATACATTTTCTCCCATCAATTTGGTACGTTGTGTCAAAATTTTGGGGTCAGGTCGTCTAGAGTCAACAAGTTAATCCAGGTCAAGTGAGGTCACCTGAAGAAAAGTTCAACCGGTCGTCATGCTTTAACGGGTAAAGATATTTTAATGACACTTTCGGTGTTTGGCTTATCTTTAAGGCCGAAACAAAACGTACCAGATTATTTTTCCAGTTTTTATTGCTTATTTGTGATACATTTTTGCCCATTATAACAAAAAAGTATTCGCCAAATGTCAACATGTTTTTTATGAGAGCAATTTGAGTTCGAACAACGTTTTTCGGTCCGCTCTACCTATTCGAAAAATACAAATTAAAGAAAATTTGCACCTCAAATCTTTCAAAAATAAAATGGGTCGAAAAGCAATTTGGGGCCCTGGTCGATTCCGGCTTCATTTTCTGATTCCATTTTTTCAAATAAAATCTCCCCCAAAATGAACTCCCCAGAGCTAAAACCATTATGTAAGTAGTGAACATCTAGGCCCATATTGACGTCACCTTTTTGTGGTGATACAATTTGGGAGTGGCGTCTGGCCCTATTCATAGAACGTTTTCATACAATGCTTAGTTTTCACACTAGAGGAGGTTCCTCTCACCCCCCGCCTCCGAGGGTGTGAGGATATAACAGGAAAGACGGGGAGGGTTAACTTGTAACCGGGCTAATGGGAATTTTTCACGTAATGGGTAACCGGTTGCGAAAAAAGGTAATAATATTTCATAGACAAAATTGAAATGTTTTGGCCACAGGAGAAGCATTTACAGCATAAATTAATCATTCAACTTACTGGTTGCCATCGATTTAAAAAACCTTCTCGCAGCAATGATGTCACATATGCTGCGGTCTCGAAGCGGCAAGGCCTGAAACACACAGGAAGCCACAGGGAATACGTTTAATTGTTCTATGTTAAGTTTTTCAACCCAAGTTTTTCTTCACTTAGGGAAAATGTGAAAGGGCTGTGGACTTGTGGGAATTTTCACCAAATTTGAAGATAAAATCACCGTTTTCAAGCGAAACCTTGATGTGAAAAACGTCAATGAAGAAAGTGCTCTGGTTCTGGAGAAAGTACTCTGGTTCCAGTTCCCTACCCCCTAATTCTTAGACGTGCCCACGTCTGTCAAAATACTCGTATCTGAAGAAAATACTCTTGTTCCAGTCTCCCCACCCCCTAATTCTTAGGCGTGCCCACGCCTATCAAAATACTCGTATCCGTGTCTACCAGTAGTACACATGCATACAAATGTTCGTCGCAGCAAGCGGGGCCAATAGCAGAGATAAGTGGACTGTCTTGGCGTGCTGAATCGCTCAACAACGTGTTCATCTTGTTGGCCGTCGGGAGACCAACGCACATTGCTTCTGGCTTACTTGCAGATGCATTTGTATACATCGGCACAAACAAGAATAGCAACGTCGTTTTCCACGATCCATTTCCAGACTAAAACTGTCGCGATTATTTCGAACTGGCAGCTTCCGAAATCGACGGCAGTCAAGCATCGCTGAGCTCTACAGATGTGACGTCACAAATAGTTTGACGAGTCACGAGGCGTGGCATTCTGAGGTGGCTCTTTGAATTATTGTTTTAAAAGTAATTGAGAGGTTTCAAAGAAATAAATGAATACCACCAACGTCTTTAAAATTGAATATCACTGGTGAAACATGAAAAAGTACGGCCTGCCCCTGCACGAGACTCGTCCATTGCTAACGCGTTGCACTGACCCAGCCCATGGAAGGCATCAGTGGAAGTGTCCCTCCTACGTCACCACAAATAATTAATTGCCACTTCACCACGAATAATAAATATGTTCCATTGAGTTCTGCCCGGAGCCATATGTTGCCACTTTCAAAAGTCCTGGCCGCGCCTCTCATGCTGTGTGTGTACATGTGAATCTGAAAGCAGGCTGGCCTACCAGCTCATGTATGGTACGTTGGAAACGAACAACTGATGTTAATATGCCCCAGGCTAATTGCGGCACGATTTTGTCCGATTGAAAGGCCATAATGCACATCGCACGCCAGACAACTCAGTCAACAGCGGCTGGCTAACGGTTACGCATTGTGCCTTCAAATTTCGCACGCTGTGTCCAACCGTACATTCAAAATGCCCAAGAAACTTTCTCTTTTTTTTGGTGGGGGGGGTGATGGGATGATCAGCTCAGCAATTTTGCTGAGCTTCTTCAGATATTAGCGGCTCAGCACCCAATGGTAGGCGAGCTGTTGGCCCATTAGTTCCCCCGAGCATGGACCGCTGTCCGCGTTTTTACAACGTGATGTTGCACATTATGATGCTGGACATCATGACTATGCTCAGTATGATGTTGCACATTAACATGTTCCACAGCGCAACAGTCAAAACACGCATTGCCGTCGTTTTCTATATTAAAATCACATGTTCGAAGTGTTCATAGTACGCTGTCACCAGCATGTACTTAACTTATGTACACAGCTGGAGTCGGGACTTCCAACATCACTAGCCGGATGGTTCTCTGATTGGAGCATCTGTGTTATAGCGTGCATTGTGACACTCTTCGTAGATGTGATGGCGGGTGCTAAAGAGGATCTTCATCACCAGTTCCGCCTGGCATGCAGCCACGGTCCACGGCCATGGGTTTCGTGCATCGCCACGCACACTTCTTTTCCTCGGATAAAATTTGTACATGTGTGGCACGAATTACACCGTTCATCTACGGGCAGAGCAATGCGATATTGTTCGTTGTCTCCCATTCCGACATGATCAGCTTTCATGTGCGGACAATAAAATGTAAAGCTGCACCCCCAGCTTCTCATGTTGGGTGGAGTACTGACGCTGTAGCAGCTCGTCGAGTCTCGCCCGACGTGCTCACCCGAGCGTCGGCAGCATCTGCCGGACGACTTCGTGCAGCGGAAACTCGCCGCGTCCGCACACGCCGCCCCAGTCGTCGCTGTCCAGTTTGAAGGTCATGGCGCCGGCCAGGTCCAGCGCGCGCACCAGGGTCGCCTTGGCGGCCACGCTCTGCTCGTCGTCGTAGCTGAGCCACTCGGCGCCGCCGAAGGCGTACGGCGCCAGCGAGAACGGGTCCCACTGGCGCGTGCCGTTGGCCTGCAGGAGGCGGCACACGTCGGCCAGCGTGACGTAGCCGTCCGCCCAGGGCCCCGCCGCCGGCGCGTACAGCCCGTGCACGCGCGGGTCGCGCAGGCGCCAGCCGCGGCCGTAGGTGGGGATGCCGAGCAGCAGCTTGTCGGCGGGCAGGCCGCGCGCCAGCCACAGGCCGGCCGAGAAGTTGGCGTTGAGCGCGGCGAAGAAGCCGCGGTCGCGCGCGGCGGCGAACAGCGGCGCGTTGTGGCCGGTGGCCGGCGTCAGCGGCTGGTAGAAGTGGAAGTCGTACGTCATCACGCTGGCGAAGTCGACGGCGGCGGCCAGGCGCGCCACCTCGTACGACGCGTCGACGACGGTGACCGGCGCGCCGACGGCCGCCGAGAGGAGGCGGCGGCGCGGCATGGCGTGCAGCCGCGCCGACAGCGTCTCCAGCAGGCGCGTGAAGTCGCGCCGCTCGCGTGCCGGCCGCAGGAACGCCGGGAACTCCCAGTCCAGGTCGAGGCCGTCCAGCGCCAGGTCGGCCAGCAGCCGCGCGGCCGAGGCGGCGAACGTGGCGCGGCTGGCGGCGGTGGCGGCGACCGCGGCGAACCGGTCGTTGGTCGCGCCGACCGTCAGACAGACGCGCAGCTGCGGGTTCCGCTGGTCGCGCATGAGCAGCAGCCGCTTGACGGTGTCGAGGTGCTCGCCCAGAATCTGAGGCACGGTTGGTGAACTCACAGTCATGGACGAAAATGAGCGCGGTCTTAGTAGCAATTCGATTTTCTGCCCGGAAATACTCTCACGAAAGCAATGGCAGCTGGCTCGGAGCCAGTAAGTTGATCATGCCGTGTAGAACGCTGGATTTCGACAACGAAGGAAGAAACTTCCAGTTGAAAATAATGAACAAGATATGCGGTCTGAATTAGGCTCAACAGAGTGCAACTAACTTGCAAGAAATGCTCTCCTGTTATCACTCGCACGTCCGGCGGTCCGCGCCAACTTCGCCGGTCCGGGGGTGGGGGGGCAGATGTCTGCCCCCTAACATTTTAGAACTATGCTAGCTAGCGACAAACGGGAAAGGGCGTTTGATAACTGGTGACAAGCTCTATAGAAAGTCTTTAGGACATTTTTCGCTCAGGTCAATATTCAGGTCACTGGGTCATCATAGGTTAAATTCGACCAGATTGGGTGGGACTCTCAGATATTGACACATATATCAGGACCTGTAACAGATAGAAGCAAACGTCGAACGCTATTCGATTTACAGGGGACAATCGAGGCGCCAACTACGTGCCCAAGCAGGAATACTTCTTACTCCGAAACTATGACCTCAGGTTATGGTCATGAAGCATAGGCTACCTCATGACCTTGACTACTGGGCATGTATTGTATCAATCGACACGTCTTGGCGATACGAGCACAATAACGGTAATTTGAGACTTCTAGCTCAATGCAGTGCGATATAATGCGCATAAATGTGTAGTGATCTCAGGTGACGTCAGATGGCCTTGGTGAGGTCACTGAACAAACATGTCAGCGGCAACATTGAGCATAGCTTCCAACTACACGCCACAACCGTTGTGAGGCCATTCCGAGAGCAAATATGTAACCAGGAAACGTTTGTATATTTTACCGTAGCCCTATAATGAGTGAAGCCATGGCCGCGACCTGACCTCAGGTCAATGCTACGGAAAAACCTGTGATATACATGATGGTCCCTGATGAGATCATGACGTGTTATAAGTTTGAAATCAATCGCCAAATTATTGTGGAAGTTATGCCACCTAGAACTCCGAGGGATGTTGGGTCACTTCGCCTGACCTGGTGATCTGACCTGAGATGACCCAGGGTTAAAAATACACGAGGATATGAGGGAAAGACGAATGAGCAGCCATGCGAGGTTTGACTTTGCTAACCTGATTAGTATGGTGGCAAATTAGGAAAAACCGCAGGGGGAGCAGATATCTGCCCCCATCAGGATGTGCGCGTGTTATAGTTTGGGCCAAGACAAGTTATGCTGACCTTTAACTTGGCCCCATGCTATTCTCTGACATGATCCTCATCGAAAGGGGCAAGCAAGATCTTGTATTCGTCCTTAATTATTTTAGGCCAACTTCATGTGCCGACGATGAAGTTGGATGAGCTGAAATATACGATGTTGCTTGGATGATTGATTGATTATTTGGGCTGAAGGGCGCGCCAACTGCGAGGTCATTTAGCGCCCATCTGCTTGAATGAGCTGAAATTGCTGCGTCTTCCACACCTGATAATTTTTCCGTTTGGATATCGCTCCTATGGAAGTGCTGTGCATAACGGTCACGCATTTACGTATGCTTTCCAGAAACTGAAGTACCAAGTGCCTAGCATGAGCACCATCGCCAACGTGGCACTGGCATACCATCAACTATCCGCAGCACCATTAACAGCGCACGTAACGTACCGCGTGCCACTGACGTACCGTCAACTATACGCAGCACCATTAACAGCGCACGTAACGTACCGCGTGGCACTGACGTACCGTCAACTATACGCAGCACCATTAACAGCGCACGTAACGTACCGCGTGCCACTGACGTACCGTCAACTATACGCAGCACCATTAACAGCGCACGCAACCTACCATGGCACTGACGTACCGTTAACTATACGCAGCGCCATTAGCAGCGCACGTAACGTACCGTGGCACTGACGTACCGTCAACTATACGCAGCACCATTAACAGCGCACGTAACGTACCGTGGCACTGACGTACCGTCAACTATACGCAGCACCATTAACAGCGCACGTAACGTACCGCGTGCCACTGACGTACCGTCAACTATACGCAGCACCATTAACAGCGCACGTAACGTACCGCGTGTCACTGACGTACCGTCAACTATACGCAGCACCATTAACAGCGCACGTAACGTACCGTGGCGCTGACGTACCGTCAACTATACGCAGCGCCATTAACAGCGCACGTAACGTACCGTGGCACCGACGTACCGTCAACTATACGCAGCACCATTAACAGCGCACGTAACGTACCGCGTGCCACTGACATACCGTCAACTATACGCAGCACCATTAACAGCGCACGTAACGTACCGTGGCACCGACGTACCGTCAACTTTACGCAGCGCCATTAGCAGCGCACGTAACGTACCGTGGCACTGACGTACCGTCAACCATACGCAGCACCATTAACAGCGCACGTAGCATACCGTGACACTGACGTACCGTCAACTATACGCAGCACCATTAACAGCGCACGTAATGTACGCGTGCCACTGACGTACCGTCAACTATACGCAACACCATTAACAGCGCACGTAACGTACCGCGTGCCACTGACGTACCGTCAACTATACGCAGCACCATTAACAGCGCACGCAACCTACCATGGCACTGACGTACCGTTAACTATACGCAGCGCCATTAACAGCGCACGTAACGTACCGTGGCACCGACGTACCGTCAACTATACGCAGCACCATTAACAGCGCACGTAACGTACTCGTGGCACTGACGTACCGTCAACTATACGCAGCACCATTAACAGCGCACGTAACGTACCGTGCCACTGACGTACCGTCAACTCCCCGTCGTCGGTGATGTGGCCGAAGAAGGCCAGGAGGTGAGTGCAGAGGTGCGGGTCGATCTTGTCGAGCGGCACGTCCGTGAACAGGTAGCACGCGCGCACCCAGCTGCGGGCCTCGGTCGCCAGGTCGGGCAGCATGTTGGCGCTGCGCGACCGGGCCGGGTCCGGCGCCGGAGCCAGTGTCGGCCGCAGAGTGAACAGCAGCGTCGCCAGCAACAACACCGGCAGCGCCATGTCGTCGCCGCCGAGCTCTGCCGCCGGTCCCGGTCCTGGCGGGTTTGCAGCCGGCTGGGTGATCCTGGCGTCTGGCGATCCCAGCAGCAAGAGCGGATCACTTCAAGGCGAATCAAGCCGACCGGCTCTGCGAACAGCGGCTAGTTCTGCGCTGCCCGACGCCAGCACAGGCCGTGCCTCCGTCGGCGAGAGGCGGCCAGAGCTGACTCGTCACCGTTCACGACGCCCCCTTAACGGCTGATATGACGAGTGGCGGGCCTTATCAGCCGCCTGGGCAGCGCGTCGTTAGATATCGACCCGGAGGCGACAGGGGGCAGCGGGGCAGCACGACCAGGCGACATCGCGAACACCACCTACTGGCCGGCCAGCTAACTAACCATCAGGCGACTGTGGCGCCTGACCGACCGCAAGGCACGCCTGCGACGTGCCAACACACCTTCCTCTGAGTTTCGGCGAAGACTGCAGTTGCATTGGGCACTCGCGATTGTTGGCCGAGCGGCGAAGTTCACCTGACTTGGCTGGTGGAGAGCGGAGAAACCGTGGGCTGTAGCGACCGTCTCTAAACCAACTAATTTGTGTTATTATTCGATGGGAAGACAGACAGTCGAGCAGTTGCTAAAGTAGCATCGGATGAATAAGTACAGCCTGATGTATTTATTTGGTTGATTGTATATTTGACGATATATGCTGTTCACGTAAAGTGGCAACTATGGCTGTTGACTATAGTGAAAGGGTGATGGGGGGGGGGGGTAGATTGTGGCGTAGATGGCTCAGGGCTAGAAGGAATCCAGTCCACTTGCGGGCCACGGCAGCTACATGGAAATCCCATGCCATGTGACGATAAAAGGGGTCTGCACGACTAGCTCTCAGTTATCACGGCGTCCCTGAAGCACATTCCTACCAGGGTAAGGTTGATAATATTTTGACGTGATGCGAGCATACGAAGCCCAGTTTTTGTTGGGTTCACTTTCAAACCGTTTCCCAGAAAGTAGTCGTAGAGTTGGTTCACATGCATTTCCGTCTGATTTAGCAGATTGGAGAGAACCGAATCGCGACCGGAGATAAGGATCTGGGTGGTGTCCGATAACTGAGTCCGATAACTGTCCGATAACTGAGTGACATGTGCTAGGCTAGCGTGACGTGCCGACCGCGGTCGTTCGGAAGGATGCAGCAGGTGAGCGGAGCAAGTGACTAGTCTTGACATATACAGCAGTACGTACACTGTTTGGGAGAAAGGAGGAGAGGTGCCTGTTTCCGCTATCATCTAAGCTTCTGCAGCTTCATCTAAGCTTTTCTTCATCTAAGCCTGCATGTGACTTCCCGATGTGGTCAGTTCCGCATGTGGTCAGTTCTGAGGCATCCACTTGTCCGAATGAACAATGCTTGATAATTGGGATGAATGAGGCTGCTTACTTTAATTGAACATCTGATGCATTTGTGAGGATTGTAGTGGCACAAGCTCACTCTGGTTTTGCCAACATAGATGGGCGAGTTTGCTATGGTGACGTCCAATATAGGGCCTGCGGGAAATGTAGGGCGCTTCACTGTCACGGTAAGAGAATAGTTGTTAATGAACTCAAGCAGGTGTGCTTTGCTGGGGCTATTAGCAGTGTCGAGGAAGTTGTGATTTAGATCACCTGTGAGGTTAAAGTGTTGGTAAAGTTCAGTGTCGCTAATTAAACCCGTCTTTCGAGCTCAGCGAAGTCGTAATTTAAGACAGGATGAGCACCATGAAGATGCTGATAGATTTATTTCCGCCTGGATGTAGTATTTTCCGCTTATCCCATTGACTTTGGCCCAGACTTTGGAGCTTCATTTTGTTGGCGTAGAAACTGTCATTACTGTGACAGTCAGCGCTGGCTTGGCGATAATCGCCACCCCACCGTAATCAGAGCCGGTCCCCGCGATCCACCCGATATCCCGGGAAGTTAATGAGGCGCGTGGGCGTGATAGCTTCGCTGCCAGGTCTTCGCCATTACAGCTCAGTCTAGACAGCAAGAACAAAGGCCATGTTGTAGCTCACGTAGCTTAGATTTGATAGACTGAACGTTGATGAGTCGCAAGAGAAGATGCCCTTCGCGCTGTTGACCTGTCACGTGGTATGCGCCGCCTCGCGATCCGTGTCTTCTGCCGCCCCTGGCGCCGCGCCTGCCCCGCCGTGTTTTTATCGGCGCTGTTTTCGTGACGGAGACGCTCCCCTCGGTCGGGGGTGAGGGGGGAGGGGGCGCTCGGGAGTGGTGTAATTAGTGTCTGGGGGTGAAGTCCTCGGCGGTGATGATATCACTGATGGGACTGCTGGTGACCGGTGGACGTGATGGCGGTGAATATTTGAACCAGGGCAGCGGATAGCAACAGACTGATGGTGTCCGCATGCATAATGAAAATGGGTAGACGAAGCAGGGCGCTATTGCTGGACACGCACGAGTTTCGAGCGGCACCAGGTCGCCAGTCAGCCCGGAACATAGAGCCCTCACACATCCAGCCGTGGCAGTGTCGAGCAGAATATAAACCACGAGCAGTAACTGATGCTGTCTGCTAGGAAATTCACCATAAAGGTTCGGCCAATTTTCCACTCGCCGAGTTTTTCCGACGACAAATCCTTATGCTCTGCGGCATCCGACAGGAATAACCAGCGGCAAATTTCCACTACTGAGTCCAGTCACTTTCCACACGGGTAGGGTAGCGTATGTGTCCGTCAGTCCTGGTTCTCTTTCTTCTTCTATGACTTCCACTTTTCCGGTTCACTTTTCACTCGGTTTTCACACGCCGTAAATACCGAGGCACGGAGGAGTGTGAGCGAAAACTTGTGCGAGCGACAGAGGTCCGCTCGCTCGCGCTGCCGTGCTCAGGTCGACTGCCAACGGAAAATATGATTTTTTGTTGTTGTTAGCTTCGTGTTCCTCTTCCCTCCTCAAAACTAGTATAGCCTACGGGACCATGACTTACCTATATTCTCCAGAACGGTACGTTTTTTTCACAATGCCGACCACTGCTTCGCATGCCTATTATATCTGGTTACAGACGTCATTGCAGGTTTGATCTATGCTGGACCTTCCCACGGCCAGATGTTCAAGAGCCAGGACGGTCGACATAGGAATTACTCAGGATACATACTTATGTCGGTACATACGTCATCCTTCTCCATAACTCTAGTTCAGTTCGAACAATTGCATCCTTTTAGCCATTTTTTTTTTTTTGCAGACAGGACATCAACATGTATTGCTAGAAGTAGTCCCTGGAGCATCACTGCTAGGTAGACAGCTAGGTAGGTAGGTAGGCTAGGTAGGCTAGGTGGGCTATTTGAGTTCAATAGCAACGCTGAGGATCCTCTGGCAGCACATTGTGATTTGTGTTATTAGGGGAAAAGTGAAAAGATGTATTCCTGTAATGTACCACACATCAACACACATATATGTACAGACTTGCCAATACATGCTTGCACACACACATACACATATACACACATACACACTTGCATATCCACACACACACACACACACACACACACACACACACACACACACACACACACACACACACACACACACACGCACACACACACGCAAGCACACACTCACAGGGTGATGTGAATGATATTAGATGTGGCATTTTCGAATGCCAGCCATGATTTTGCGTATTCTGTTTTGTTGCCTTTTGCCATTGAAGCAGTATTTGGCAATATGTCGTTCGTCAGCGCAGCGAGAGGTTGCGACACGTGTCACGTTTTGATTACAGAAATTCAAGTGCATGATTGTGTGCTTTATTTTTTTTTGCGATTGGGTCATCCTGAAGAAGGCCTAAGGCCGAAATGTTCGTGATGTGTTTTGTGGTGGAAATATAGTTTTTGTCACTGTGCCACTTATTGTATAATTTGTCCAAGTAGACTTCAACGCGCACATACACCCACAAAGAAACACAACACACACATACACACACACACACACACACACACACACACACACACACACACACACACACACAACACACACACACACACACACACATATATATATATATATATATATATATATATATATATATATATATATATATATATATATATATATACCTATCTAGTGCGATATTGGTGCGTTTTTGGGTCTGTTCCTGACCCTCCTAAAAAAGAGTATAGCACCTTAGAGCAACTTAGAGCAGTTCGGAACAGCCTCGGTAAAAGCGAGCGCTGGAACGCCTGTAGTATCTTGGAGCAAACATCAGCTGTTTTTGCTTGTATTATGGTTACACATATGACGCAGATGTTCAAAACTTATTGACGCAGATTCCCCAAAGCGCTTCGCAAATGTATCGTCAGCGCCACATTTGTGCTACTCCAAGCTGCTCCAAGCTGCCCCTGCTCTCGGCCGGAGTAAGTTGGAGTAAGTTGGAGTAGATTGGAGCTACTCCGTTCTGCTCCGAAAACGCACGGGAACACGGAGCAGCTACTCCAAGTTGCTCGGAGCAGCTTGGAGCAGGGTCAGGAACAGACCCATTGATATCTGGTTTCACATTGGTACACGCCTTACCCATATAAGTACCTAAAGCGCAAACTGAGAGCCATGGCGACCACTGAACCAAGGTACCTACCTGCCATCACCACCCCGACTGGCACAGCCACTAGACTGCGGGTTAAAAAGAACAGAACAGCGAGTGCCCACGGCCCTCCACCTTGAGCTACGCAAGAAAAGCGACGGATATGCAAATACTACAAGCAAAAATATCCACCTCTTTCACGTCGCCATTTCTGGTCACACTGTAGGTACCTCCATGAGGAACTTTAGTTACAATGCCTACTATAAACTTAAAAAGTGCGGTAAATATTCCTACTAAGCTCATTTTTTCCTCTTCCTAATATACCTACAAAACCCTTTCGAGGATGTGTTCGCCGGCAAGAAGCAGTAGTTCGCTGTTCTATTGCTAGGTGGTGCTGCAGCACGCTCTCTGATCTTTATCGAATCATGTTGCGTCGGGCAGGAGCGAAGGGGCAGCGAAGATAGGTTCAGATTTCGCTTGGGGGAATACTTTTTTTTGGGGGAGGGGGTGGGGTGTCGAGCCTTTCTGACGATCAATGTGTTCGCTTATAGAAACTTCACGTATTTGTAAGGTTTTTCTTGAACCAAATGTTAATTCATCGATCAGGTTATGATATTTGGAGATATCGACTCCACATCGACCCATGGAGTGTGCCATGCTATTTGCGGACATGTTGCCAGAGCTTGCTCAACACTCCGCTTTGCATGCTGGCGCGACAGGCTCCTGATTCCACAGACTACATTGTAATTTTTATGTGGGACGACACGAGCCCCCTTCCCGTTTCCACATGTGCCGAGTGCAGTGACACCCATTACCCCACGTGTTTTGCATCGTCGTAATTTTGTTCTTTGTGTTTCTGTGTGCTCTTTGTGTTTCTGTAGATTGCGCTAGGAAGGGTGTTTTCCCATATATTGAGAAAACGACGCGTACGCGTAAAAAGGAGGACATCGACCCGTACCCGCCTCCAGACGGTACGGGTACGGTGACAAACCGGGACATTCCGATTCTGATATTACGAGTGATGTCCACCATATGGACCAAAGCTGATGGCCATCGCTCGCCTCAGGACTTTGCTCCTGATGCTATCTCTCTGGATGCCACTGATACCATTGACCTCCACATATAACTAGGCAGACAACTCGCCGCCCGCCGCAAGCTCGGCGGCCTATTCCGGCCGGTACTGTCTGGAGCAGCGGTGCATGGGCAAAACATCGAGCGCGCCGCCCGCTCCCTTGCATTTTGGCGCTGAAATGAAGTGGTGCAAAGTGAAAGGTTGTTGACACATTTTGATAAGGAGTAGTGCAAAATGATGATGGGTTCATGATGAGATAGAAAGGGCGAAACATCATGTAAAATATTGCAATCGTGTTTTTGAGGTCTAACTTCTAGCATCGTTTGGCCAACGTTGTGCGGTATTCAGCATGTGTGCCCCATGGAATTAACTCGTCCCGTCTCTGGGGGTCTTCAACCGCCTCCCTGAGGTTTTTCGCGGATAGCGGACGAACGGCGCGCGGCAGCGCTCCCAAATTTGGCATACCTTTTCCCACATCAATTTGACATACTGGTTCAACTTTTTTAGTCATGTCTTCTAAGGTCAACGAGTTAGACAAGGTCAAGGGATGTCACCTGCAAGAAAGTTAAACCAGTAGTCACACTTTAACGTATAGATATAATTTAATGAAACTTTCAACGTTTGCCTGTCTTTACGGTTTCAACAAAACGTCGGAGTGAACTTTTTTTCCTACATATATATGTTTCGTATTTGTTAAATTCCAGTTCAAATACATTATTCTGGCTAAAGTATGAATTTGTTATTAGGGCAAGTTGTATTCCAACAACGTTTCTCGGTCTGCTTTACCGATTGGAAAAGAACAATTAAAGAAAACTTGAAAACTCAAAATTTTGAAATTTCTAAGACATGACGTTTTTATTTTGTGGAAAAAATATAGCCGTGGTCGATTTCGCTGTCCTTTTCTCATTCCAAATATTTTTTTTTCTTCATATATCCCTAAAATGAACTCCCAAGGATACAAACATAATGTAGGTCGTGAAAAGCCGTGAAGATCTAGCTCCCTGGTGACGTCACTTTTGTGGAAAAATTGTTTTGGAGGGTGGGCCCGAACCTTTCTCATCGAGCACTTTCGGATGACACCTCTTTCGTTTTCGTGCGATGCTTAGTTTGGATTTTAGAGGGGTCTTCAACCGCCCCCGAGACGGGGTGTGAAGATTTGACCGGAAAGACCAAAAGAAAGACTGGAATTTGTTCGAGGTATCCGATGCGGTTTTCAGATTCGTTCTATCTTGCTTGGTTCGTGAGATTCCTGGGTGTAGCTATTTACCCCCAGCCTGCCGAAGGTGGCTCAAACCACCAGCCATGCGAGGGTTAACCACGGATACCCGATAAACGCTAGCGAAATAACGCTGGTAATGTGTGTAGTTGACAGCATATGTGTACTGCGTGTGCAAAATATATCCTACTCGGGGTCGGATCCAGGAATTATCATGGGAGAGGGTATTTGTCTCAGGGCGCCATTTTTTAAGAGGTGCACCTTGCGAAAATGCCTGAAAGAGCACCTTAAAATACGTTGACCAGGGGAAGGGGTGTGTACTGGAGCACACCAACAACGAACCCAACCAACAACCAAGCCAACCGACAACCAAGCCAACCAACAACCAACCCAACCAACAACCAACCCAACCAACAACCAACCCAACCAACAACCAACCCAACCAACCCAACCAACCCAACCAACCCAACCAACCCAACCAACAACCAACCCAACCAACAACCAACCCAACCAACAACCAACCCAACCAACAACCAACCCAACCAACAACCAACCCAACCAACAACCAACCCAACCAACAACCAACCCAACCAACAACCAACCCAACCAACAACCAACCCAACCAACAACCAACCCAACCAACAACCAACCCAACCAACAACCAACCCAACCAACAACCAACCCAACCAACAACCAACCCAACCAACAACCAACCCAACCAACAACCAACCCAACCAACAACCAACCCAACCAACAACCAACCCAACCAACAACCAACCCAACCAACAACCAACCCAACCAACAACCAACCCAACCAACAACCAACCCAACCAACAACCAACCCAACCAACAACCAACCCAACCAACAACCAACCCAACCAACAACCAACCCAACCAACAACCAACCCAACCAACAACCAACCCAACCAACAACCAACCCAACCAACAACCAACCCAACCAACAACCAACCCAACCAACAACCAACCCAACCAACAACCAACCCAACCAACAACCAACCCAACCAACAACCAACCCAACCAACAACCAACCCAACCAACAACCAACCCAACCAACAACCAACCCAACCAACAACCAACCCAACCAACAACCAACCCAACCAACAACCAACCCAACCAACAACCAACCCAACCAACAACCAACCCAACCAACAACCAACCCAACCAACAACCAACCCAACCAACAACCAACCCAACCAACAACCAACCCAACCAACAACCAACCCAACCAACAACCAACCCAACCGACAACCAACCCAACTAACAACCAACCCAACCAACAGCCAACCCAAACAACGACCGACCCAACCAACAACCGCCCCAACCGGGAACCGACCTAACCAGCAACCAACCCAACCAGCAACCAACCCAACCAGCAACCAACCCAACCAGCAACCAACCCAACCAGCAACCAACCCAACCAACAACCAACCCAACCAACAACCAACCCAACCAACAACCAACCCAACCAACAACCAACCCAACCAACAACCAACCCAACCAACAACCAACCCAACCAACAACCAACCCAACCAACAACCAACCCAACCAACAACCAACCCAACCAACAACCAACCCAACCAACAACCAACCCAACCAACAACCAACCCAACCAACAACCAACCCAACCAACAACCAACCCAACCAACAACCAACCCAACCAGCAACCAACCCAACCAGCAACCAACCCAACCCACAACCAACCCAACCAACCAACCCAACCAACAACCCAACCCAACACAACCAACCCAACCACAACCAACCCAACCAACAACCAACCCAACCAACAACCAACCCAACCAACAACCAACCCAACCAACAACCAACCCAACCAACAACCAACCCAACCAACAACCAACCCAACCAGCAACCAACCCAACCAGCAACCAACCCAACCAGCAACCAACCCAACCAACAACCAACCCAACCAACAACCAACCCAACCGGTGAAAATGTTGTCCTATTCGAACCATGAAGTAGTGTCATTTGATTCGACTGATCTCCGATACATCCAGATTCACAACACTATCATCAAGTGGTTCAGCCTGCTCAACAGGTTCAAGTGACGTCTGACTGAATCAGTTGACACATCTACTGTTTCATGATCTATGTATCGATTCGCATTCGTACCGCCTTCAGGCACGAAGTACCGTTGAAGTACTACTTTCAGTTTCGCTGCGGCCAAACACACGATATCACTGTGAATGGATCGGTCGGCACAGCTGTTGGTTCTCCTCACAAAGGGCAACACATGAACGCCAGGGTGGGCGCAGGGGCGGGCGAAGGCGGACTGCAGTCAGCTGCCACTCAGGCACCCTGGCACAGGTCCGCGCCTGGCACACACACGTGCCAACTGCACAGGCCACTCACTCATCCCCTGTAACCGCACGCGCGCAAGCCCCGCCGTCGGCCGTGCTACGGGTCCCGCGGGGGGAGGGGGGGGGCTGGGCTGGTTCGGTGTGTCCGCTTCTGCGGCGGGCAGCAGACGCCCGCCATTGGTCTCGCAGGTGAGTGACGTGAGACGCCGGTGGGCGGGGCACAGGTGTGCGATACAAAGGACGCCGCAGGCGTGCTCTTTTGCGGTCCGCAAGATTCGTCACCTGCCCACCATCGATTGCCCGTGTGATGTGTTCTCGACTTCTGCAGAAGCAGAAGCTCGCGGTGCGTGGTTTCGGCCAGTGGGGACGATTTGCCAGGTGGGTTCGCCAAGTGAATGTCAATTGTGAATGTTACGGAGCTAGTTCTATAGGACTTCTGTTCAGCATGCTTCAAACTACTTAGCGATGAGCATTGGAACACATTCATTATGGCGACTGGTAATGTGCGATTCGGAATTGTTCGTGGTATTAATATACTCGTTTCCTGTACAATATCCGGGAACTTTTCTCTCTTTTTCTTTTTTTTTCTTCTTTAAAAAAAATAAATTTAGTCCGAGTTGTTGCTGGGGTGGCTTTAGGAACCAGGGTTCTATTGCTACGCAGAGCTTGTTGTGTAAACCCTGGCCCCACCACCCGATCCACGAATTCCTGTTCAACGGGAGAATTTTGATCGAGAGCGGCCATGTCGATGTATTGACGTGCCGTCAATACAACGACATGGCCGCCCGGTAGCTCGTTCCCGGCCTTACCGGGCCAGCTGCCAACTGACACTCCCGGCCGGGAGACTAAATGCGAGCGCGCGAAGCGACTCGAACCCTGTGTTGCCAGGACAGGGAGACCAGTGCAGGCCAGCGCTCTAACCAACTGAGCTACCGGGGCGATGTGATGTTATAACTTTAAGATGTTATATTTCACAAATTATGTTGTTATATGGTATGCATAATGCTGATTACCGATATAATACCTTATTATTTTGTTAATTACATCTAATCTTGGTGCATAATTATTCCTTATATGAGGGCGCAGGAACTTTGAGAAGGAAAAATAAAAGCATAGTGTAAGCATTTGAACTCACGACTTATGATAAAGTATCCTGCTCTTCTCATGTTACTTACATTCCTGCTAGTGGTTGCAACAATATACGCCAAATAATCCTTGGATATTTATTTTTCATCAACGTTGATACCAAGGTATAGTAGTTGCACTTTTCGAGGCATGAACCTTTCCTGTTACCTCTTACAAAATATATGGTAACGTCCACATCAGTATTTGGCACCCCCAAATATATTTATCGGTTAGTTTTTGTAGCATCCAGTATCTGCATTATCGAACATATTCGTGAAACCTAAGCTGGGGTGCATTCGTTCCCATGCTGGCGTAGTTCAAATGGTTTCAACAGATCTGGAGATAAGAGATGCACACTAGCCTCCCTTCCCCTTCCCCACCAGTCAGGAGGTACACTAGTCACATGCATGGGCGTATATCAGTTTCTGAATCCTGTATTTGGAGAGGGATGCTGTGGGGCATTTATGTTCGAAGAGGACGTTTTCACTTCCCGACTTAACAATCTCCTCTCTGTGGTTCCAGTTAGTTGCAATGCATTTTACGAGTTTCGAAGAGAAGAAACTGCCATAATAATGCATATATTTTTATGTAACTCAATACAATCATTTGTTAAAACTGCGTGACTAATTGTACGAACAGGATAATGTTCTGGATGACCATTTCCGGGACAAAACCATGCTTCCCACTCCTGCTCCCGCTCCTGCACCTGCTCCTGCACCTTCTCCTGCTCCTGCTCCCACTGCTGCTCACAAGGTAATGGTACTGGTTGTTGAAAATATTGATGTGTGCAGGTGACAACGTCCAGCAGTTCTCGTGGTCAGGCCATCCTTGCCAAGACATTGAGACACTGTGTTGCTGAAGACGATGGGTGCCGACGCTCCGAGAATGGAGTGGGACACTGGTCACCCACTCTGACGCGCCGCGAGACAGATGTTGAGGTGCTGGCGCACTGAAGTCGTCGGCAGCCAACACACAGGAAACGGGGACACTGGACACTCGGATGCTGACATACGGGAGACAGAGACAACGGATAGCTGAGATTTGAAGAGACGATTTCCGACGGTGTTGAACCAGCGAGGCACCAGCTGAGGGAAATACCGAGTCACTAAGGAACTGTCACTCCGGGGAACTGATTTATATCATACAAGAGCGCATCCTTTCGGTGTTTGACTCATCATTCCAATGTGCACGTTTAGTGAATCTCATCGGTTCAGTGATACACGTACCGTCCCGGTTTGTTCAATGAAAGCCACTCGGAATCCCGTCGTACCAGACAGAAGGTGATCCCTCGCCACCCCATCGGCAGCGGTGCCGTCTCTGAACTGAAGCCCGTGAGACCCTCCTTTGGTCCACCGGCGTTCCTGGTCTCTTGGTTCGCGAGAGTGACAGCAAGGCTAAAATTTGAGACCAGCGAGGTTAAGCCATAGACATGTGCTTCAAACGGTCATTGCATTGGATCAAAGTTCAGAAGAATCTACTAGTTAGTCTCGCACTACTAGCATTCGGTATGTTCATATTGAACACTCACCTCAGAGGAACTTCGGAAGCGTATATACCCGCAGCCAGGCATGCTGACTTGATAAAAACACGCGATCCCAGCATCTGGCAGACGCAAAGCCGAGTTGTTGGTGAGCCGCGACACCCAAGTGGACGGCAAGCTTCGTCCTCGACGACGGTCCGCTTTCCTGGCTTCAAGGTCTCGAGGCGGAAGATCATTCTATTCTGGACCACCTTCTGGTGGTCGTACTCTGACTGGGGCCTGTTTTTCGCCGACCTCCTAGACAACAACTGCGCCGTCTCCACCTGTGACATCAGGTACGACCGTCGATCGCTGCACCAGGCGGATGCGGTGGTGTTTCACCTGCCGGACCTCTACTTCTACGACTACGAACTGCCCGTGGAACGCCCGCCGGGCCAAATCTGGATCCTGTTCTGTCTGGAATCTCCCCCATATCCGCGAACCAGCATGGCGAATATGACTCGTCTGAACGGTGTCTTCAACTGGACGATGAGCTACCGCTGGGACAGCGAGGTCACGGTGCCGTACGGACTGGTGCTGCCGCGCAAACCCAACACCATGTCGGAGACTGCGTGGCGTATGTCACTGCCGAAGAAAATACGCCAGGTGCTGCCGCTGAAGCTGCTGCCGTGGCGAGGCAACAAGGCGATGCAGAAGCCGATGCGGAAGCCGATGCGAAAGCCGTTGCGGAAGCGGAGGCTGGTTGCGTGGATGGCCAGCAACTGCGAGGCGACCAGTGGTCGTTCCGAATACATCGCTGAGCTGCAGAAGTATGTTTACGTGAGTAGCGAATGGGATAGTCATGCAGGCATGGGTGACGAAGCACCTCGCCACTCTCCCACGCTCCATCTTCAGTATCTTTGACCTGTCGTCACTTCCAGGTAAGCATGCAATGTTCGATCAGGTGGGAATACGATGATGGCTTGTTTGTATGGTCGCATGTGTCATTCAACTCCAGTAAGCTTGTTGCTTATTTTCTGCCTTTGTAGCGCCCCTCTCACCCTGGCAGGAAGGGTGCACATCGCAGGGAGTCAAACTCCGTATATTCGGTCTCCTAGATGCTTAGCTTAACCACTGAGCTTTCTACACCCCACGGTGGAGTTCCCACGGGTTTGTGTTGGCATGTCATCACCCGGCGCCCCACGGTGGACAGTCCCCAGAGGTTTGTGTTGGCATGTCATCACCCGGCGCCCCACGGTGGACAGTCCCCAGAGGTTTGTGTTGGCATGTCATCACCCGGCACCCCACGGTGGACAGTCCCCACGATTTGTGTTGGCATGTCATCACCCGGCGCCCCACGGTGGACAGTCCCCAGCATTGTGTTGGCATGTCATCACCCGGCGCCCCACGGTGGACAGTCCCCACAGGTTTGTGTGCATGTCATCACCCGGCACCCCACGGTGGACAGTCCCCATGCGCAGGTTTGTGTTGGCATGTCATCACCCGGCACCCCACGGTGGACAGTCCCCAGAGGTTTGTGTTGGCATGTCATCACCCGGCACCCCACGGTGGACAGTCCCCAGAGGTTTGTGTTGGCATGTCATCACCCGGCGCCAACGGTGGACAGTTCCCACAAGTTTGTGTTGGCATGTCATCACCCGGCACCCCACGGTGGACAGTCCCCAGAGGTTTGTGTTGGCATGTCATCACCCGGCGCCAACGGTGGACAGTCCCCAGATATTTGTGTTGGCATGTCATCACCCGGCGCCCCACGGTGGACAGTCATCACAGGTGGATGTTGGCATGCCATCACCCGGAAAATGTATCAGGACAGGTCCCAGGTGGACGTGGAGTTCAGCGGACTGCTTCCAGGTGGACGTATACGGCAACTGCGGCAAGCTTCAGTGTGGCACTGCCGAATCGGTGAAGCAGCAGACTGATCGCTCCAACCTGCCGTGCCATCGCACTCCTCAGCACATACAAGTTCTACTTGGCGTTCGAGAACAGCCTGTGCCCCGACTATGTGACGGAGAAGTTTTTCCGCACGCTGACATTGGGTAAGAACCGCGACATGCAGCAGCGGATCCAGGGACAGGGGCAAATCCGGGGAGGGGCGGCACCGAGACGATGCCATTGTCTACGAATTCCGAATTTTGTGGATAACATCATCAGGATTTTATTAAATTGTATGTTTTTGTGTGTGAGAGGGTGATATTTGGGTTTCATCTCAGCCTGCTCGGGAAGGGCCTCTCGATAGAGACCACATATCTTCCTAGATAACGTCCGAAAGCGCAAATATATAGTAACACGACACTTTGCCTGCCTTCTTCATCAGTTCCACTTATCTCGTATCTCTGCATTTATGTTGTATATCGTGTCTATCTCATATCTATTAATTGCATTGCATAAAGACATGAAGACATAAAATATTAGTGCAACTATGAGCCACAAGGGCCCTTCTTGGTTGCACTCTGTACACTGAACCAGTTGCCCACCAAATCTGTCAATCAGCCCTCCCTGTAGTACTGAAAAGCAAGCCCTGTATTCTTATAATGATTGTCTATGCTGTTTTTAAAGATGTTCAATGTGCTGCTACTGACAATGTTTTCTGGCAGCTAGTTCCAGTGTTCCACTACCCTGTTGGTGAAGAAAGTTTGCCTTAACCTTGTTCTGCTGTGGTTAACTTTAATTTTGAATTTATGACCTCTAATTGCATCATTTCTGTTCAATTCAAACATTTCCCCAAGGTATCCCCTCTCCAGACCATGGACAAATTTAAAGGCCTCGATGAGATCCCCTCTCAGCCTTCTATATCTAAGTGAAACCATATTCAATTTCTTCAATCTTTCCTCATATGCCAGGTTGCTAATGCCATTAGCCATTTTTGTAGCCCTCTTTTGTACTCTCTCTAAAAGCCAACAATCTTCTGCAATGTCATCAGGGGCCATGGACCTCAGACGGGTCAGAGTGTAATGTTCCCAAATCTTTTAAATTGCCGCAATATGGAAGACAAAAAAGAGTAAGGTATGAATGACGGAATGGCCCTTCTGACGTAACTGGGGCGGGGCATAGCCCACTTAACCTTCCTCCGGTTTCGCTACTGCATCCTCATCGATGCGCCCCTAAGCCCAAATAACCAACCGCTACTGCATCCTCGGCTGGAATTCCGCCTGGCAGTGAGGTGAGGGTGCACTTGAGTACCTTTTCCACTCAGATGGCACCTTTTTTCTGTGCGAAAAGCGCCCTTGGCTGCGAAATCCTTTGAGCGGGTGACGTTGGTGCAACCAAGCCTCCACTAAGTGTTGACTTTTCATGGTCAGAGCCACCTTCCATGAGGAGAGGGGAGGCATATGCCCTCAATGCCACTGCCACTGCACCCACCAATAGTTTGAGTGAGCGTGTGGGGAAACCAAAACACATTCACGGGAATAATAGTAAATCCAAAGGAAGCCAAATACAAATTGTTGACTTTTTGCAACATGACGTTATGTAGGTATGATAATAAGATTGACTGGCAATGTTGGAATGGATGAGTCTTACTTATTCGTTGAATGCTGTATTCGCCCGATTGTGATGGTTATGTTCGGTGCCATTGTGATGCCGGCTGGCTGAACATTGGAAACTGTATGTGAACATTATGGGTGATAATGTATGTGAAGAGTGGAAAAGCAATTTGGTCTCCACATCAGTGTCCGTTGTCGCGTTTCAAAGTCGCTCGGTCATCCGCACAAATGCCGCCCAATGTTGATGGTGCGTGTCGTTGCTTGACAACAGGCGTCGTTCCAGTGTTGTGGGGCGTGGCGTTGCTTGCCAACAGGCGTCGTTCCAGTGTTGTGTGGGGCGTGGGGCGTTGCTTGACAACAGGCGTCGTTCCAGTGTTGTGTGGGGCGTGGCGTTGCTTGGCAACAGGCGTCGTTCCAGTGTCATGGGGCGTGGCGTTGCTTGGCAACAGGCGTCGTTCCAGTGTTGAGAATATGTGTCGTTCCAGTGTTGAGAGTGCTTGTCGTTACTTGGCAACAGGCGTCGCTACAGTGTTAAGGGTGCGTGCCGTTGCTTGGCAACAGGCGTCGTTCCAATCGTCATGGGCGGAGTCGACTACTCGAAGCTCTCGCCCGAGCACAGCTTCATCGACGCTCTCCAATACCAGCCGCACCAGCTGGCCCAGCTGCTGACCTTCCTGGACGGCAACGACACCGCCTACGGCGAGTACTTCCGCTGGCAGGAGAGCCACGTCGTCATCGACTCGCACCCACTGCGGCCGCTCACCTGCGGCCTGTGCAGTCGGCTGAGTGACGTCACTGGCGGTGACGTCACGGGCAGCTATGACGCGCTGGACCGCTGGTACGACGCAAAGAAATGTTGGCACTGGTCACCAAACACATAGCGGAAATGCGCATTGGTAGGATTGATGATGGTATGATGGACTACTGATGTTCTCGTTTACACTTACGAATGCATTGCGATAGCTCTCGTCTGATATGGCCATTCTTTGTGAGCTTCTTTCGGGAATAGTTGCTCGGTCGTTACTTTTTGTACCTTTGTTTTGTTTAGGCACTCCAACTCAGAGCAGTCCAACTGTGTGTTGCCGTGTGATAACTCGACTGAAGGTTGGAAGTGGAACCACGGTTCGGCCACAGATGGTCAAGCCAGTTTTAGGATGAGCGTTCGCATGGATGTAGTTCGCATTTTTAAAGTTCGTACGCAATTATTATCATGAGGTAAAGCTTGTTTGACAAGCATAAAATGTGCTAACAGGTTTGGAGAAAACGCGTTCGTATTTGTTCCTTTGGCGTAATGTTCGCATGCAATATATTCGCAATGGCAAAAGTTTGCATTTCAAAATTATGAATACAGCTCGTGCGGAATGGATGTTGGATCTCGTACAACCTATGGAAGTTGCATGACACGAAACTGGTGAATATGGAATCAAGCAAAACCTATTAATCCAAACCTACCATGACCTAACCCACACATAACTTGACCTACACATAATCTAGCCTACATCTAACTGCATCTACCCGCAATCTGCATAGAAACTGATTGATCAATTGATCCTCGTGAAACTGGCCCCAGGTCTTTAACACTGGCACATCCGGCGGTCCGCGCCAACTTCGCCAACTTCCGACGTCCGCGCCAACTTCGCATGTCCGTGGGGCAGATGTCTGCCCCCATAATATCTCTGGAACTATGGTAGCTAGCGACAAACGCAAAACGGCGTTGGATAGCTGGTGACGGGCTCTATAGAAAGTGGTTTGCTAATTTTTCGCTCAGGTCAACATGCAGGTCACTGGGCCATCATAGGTAAAATTTGACCAGATCAGGTGGGACTCAGATATTGACACATATCTCAGGACCAGTAACCGATAGAAGCAAACGGCGAACGCTATTCGACAGTCCTTGAAATGCGCTACCGACAATAGGCGGAGTAATTTAAGGTCATGAAGTCATGACCTCAGGTCAAGGCCAATGGAGTTCATGTAAGGTATCAATCGACACGTCTTGACGATACAAGCACAATGACGGTAATTTCAGCCTTCTAGCTCAATGCAGTGAGACGTAATGCGCAGAAATGTGTAGTGATCTCAGGTGACCTCAGAGACCTTGGTGAGGTCACTGAGCAAAAATGTCAGCTGTAACATTGAGCATAGCTTCCATCTACATGCCACAACCATTGTGAGATCATTCCGAGCGTAAATGTGTAACTAGGAAACATTTGTATATTTTACCATAGCTTTATAATGGGGAAGCCATGGCAGCAACCTTACCTAGGGTCAATACTACGAAAAAACCGGATATACATATTATGGTCTCTGATGAGATCATGACATGCTATAAGTTTGAAATCATTCGCCCAATTATTGTGGAAGTTATGCCACCTAGAACTCCGAGTGTAGTTTGGTCACTTCGTCTGACCTGGTGACCTGACCTGAGATGACCCAGGATTAAAAATATATGAGGATATGCGAAAAAGACCAATGAACAGCTATGCGTGGTTTGGCCTTGCTAACCCTATTAGTTTGGCGGCAAAGGAGGAAAAATCGGAGGGGGGCAGATATCTCCCCCCCCTTCCCGGACGCGCGCGGGTTAAGTTTGTTCGTGGTCAGGAATGTATCAGGGAAATGTTTTAATTTAACAGATGCAAACGCTACCATCTTGCCTACTCACACTGCAAGGTGTGATGCAAACCCCACCTGCCGGCCTTCTCACACCGTAAGGTGGGGGCGGGGATGGCCGAGTGGTTAAGGTGTCGGGCTATGGGTACCAAAGGTCCCGGGTTCGACTCTAGCGCCACTCAGGACATTTCCCAATCCCGCGGCCCACCGGCGAAACAGTGTGGGCGGCGCCATTAGCCGTGAATGTGCATACAGTGTGTCGTGAACCAACCAATAAACAAACAAACACCGTAAGGTGCAGCGCAAACCCTATTTCCGGCCTGCTCACACTGCAGTTGATCCAGTTCCGCCGCAGGAAGTGCAACGGTCGCGTTTTCATGTCATGTCTCGTGCGATAGGGGTGCCGATCTTACTCTGTTCCGACAACAGCTGGTAGAGCCAGCGACGCGCGGCTGTGGTGGTCAGACTAGCTGCCGACTTACAGCGCCATGTCGCGACCTCCTGATGTGCCGAGCTGACACATGGAAAACGTGAAGAAATAATGATTTGCGGTTGCGTGGGTGATATTTGACGACAAACGTTGATGGCATTTTGTACCGACTACAATCATGTTGATTGTCCTTCGAAATGTGAATAATTGGCAATCCACAAAGTACGTGATTTTCACAGACTCTCTGAGCAGTCTCCAGGCACTGAACATCTTTAACCAGGATAACCGACTTGTTCGGAAGATTATGAAAGTAGTAAAATCCCTGCATGACATCGGAAGAATTTTAGTGTTCTGCTGGATTCTAGCCATGTTGGGCTCGCCGGAAACGAAGCTGCTGACATAACCGCCAAGCACGCCATTAGAATGGCCGTGGGTCTATCTACGGCTCCCTCCAAGAGATATATACCCTACTATATTGTCAAGTATACAGTCAGAATGGCAACGATCCTGGAATTCGAAGTGTAGTAAGCTCAAGGTTTTAAAACCGACACTAGGAAAATGGCTATCCTCTCACCGAACCAAACGTCGGGAAGAAGTAATACTCTGTCGATTGAGAATAGGCCACAACTTTGCAACACATAGTTATATGTTGACCGGTAATGACCATCCCGCATGTCCGCGCTGTTCTAACCCGCTTACCGTGTACCATGTTTTAGTTGGCTGTACACTGGTAGATCCTCTTCGACGCCAATTTTGGGACGGTTGAACACCGACTCCTCTTTACGTATGCTTATAGGGAACGACTCTGAGGCCGTTGCGTCTGGGAATATTTTTATGTTCATTCGACAAGCTCGCCTTCACGCGATATACCCCCACCCGTGAAGATGGATAGTGAGCTATGATAGCTGCACCGTAGATTGATTACATTTCAGTTATGGGCGCAAAATGACCCAAGATGTCGACGCGCCCCTAAACTCCAATCAACCACCTTCGAATAATTGGCAATGTAGTCGGGCAAACGTGTTGGAACATCACCATGGTGTTCGGTGGCTCCATCAAACACCATGGAGATGCTTCAGCACGTTTGTTCATGCCATTGATGGCTTGGCTTATCGATGCTCACCAGTCTGCAATACATATACACTACATCCTACTCTAAGTTGGCCAATGGTAGGATTCGTGGTTTTGAGATATGGGCCTTGCGCACAAACTATGTGGCACATATCAACGTCGTTCTTTTTCATCGTAGCTAGTTCTCAAAGTGCGGTTAAAACAGGGACTTTTAACAATTGCAAACGTAAACTCTCACTTGTAAGGCAAGTATTTCTTCATTACCCTCCTTACCCTCCAAGTAGAGCAAACAACTGAAAATGTTTTCAGCAGGCTATAAAATTATATCAGTTTACCGGGGCATGACGTCGTCGGTTTTGAGTTCTGGACATCGAAATGAAGTTGGAAACATCGAAACAAATCTTTGTCGTTTGCATCAAGGCATGCCTGAAAGGGAACTCCCGCATCGTTTTCTGATCATCCCTCTGTACCAGTTCAGCAGATGTGACTTACTTGCAGCAATGTGCCACGCAAAGTTAGTGTCAGTAGTACCTTGGCAAATGCCGCGCACTCCTTGCTTGGGTGAAACTGCAGACCTCATCATTCATTAGGTACTCTGTATCATGGTCTCGGTGTCCAGTCAGCTACAACGACACACATGGACGACATAATATAAATAATCGGCATAGCAGATACGCATATATTGCAAAACAACAAATACCTATACTGGAGAAAAAGAGCAGTGCAGGATCATGTAGGCAGTCGCAGCCCCATTCAGGAATGGGCAGTTGCTCGCGAAGGTTCCGGTGCCGGACCTCCTTCATCTTGGAATGGGAGGGGAGATCACAATCTGGAGAATATCTCTACTCTAGGACTACACTCGTGAATTGGGAATCACTGCGAATCACACATTGTGAGCACTACGCCCGTGAACCTGCACTCGTGAATCGCTGGTCGACGCTCGTTTGGTGAGAACTAAAAGCACCAAAATGGCTTAATCACCAACATTCTGGCAAAGCTCCACCCCAGGAAAAGCCCTACCGACCGCTTAGACCATGCCGACATAACTATTTGATTTTGATAGAAACGGGTCAGTTTTCATCGCCCCCGGACATGCCAACTACTATGTAATGGTACAGGCCAGGGTTGCAATTATTCACAGCTGGTAGAGCAGCTGCCTAACGTCCTTCATGCTTTCTACGCACATAGCTAGTTTTCTCCAAGTGCGCCCAGAAGAAGGTGCCCGAGGTAAATACGCCCCCTCACAAGGTTACTACTGCATAGCGGAGGATGACTCTAACTGGACAACTGGACGACTCGTCTAATGGACTAATGGACTAATGGTCAAACGGACATCGTGAACTACAACACTTGGCATCGAACACATAACTCGTGATCACATTGTCGGACAAACAACACATAACATGGACTTCACCACTCTGTCTCGTGCCTCGTCTCACTCGTAGAAACACATAAAAGCTCATAAGTGTTTGCGGCTGTCAGCCTAATGCCTCTGACTGAAGTGGCATTTGCAGTCGGCCTGTTGAGGGCCGACGTATGTGTAGCCCCACGGGAAGTACGTCCTCTTCGAGGCGCGGTAGTAGTCGTCGTCGTCGTCGCGATCGCCCACATAGCTGCTGCGACCGTACTTCTGGTTGTCGTCGTCGCCAACAGTTTGCAGCTTGTAGCCGTAGCCAGACTGGCCGCCGTAGTCGTCGTCGTCGTGCCGGTGCTGCGCCACCGGGACCGGCATGGCCGGGGCGTAGCCGCAGCCGGAGTCGGTCACGCTCCGGTACTGCGGCTGCTGGGGCACGCCCATGTAGCTGTAGCCGGTGGCGTAGACGGGCCGGACGGGCGCGCGCGTCTGGTAGGCGACCGAGTGCGGCGCGTAGCCGGGCTGCGCGTGCTCGTTCGGCTGCGGGTAGCCGGGCACCGGGTAGTACTTGACGTTGGCGTTGTAGCCGGAGTCGCCGTCCACCCAGTAGGTGACCACCCGCCTGAGGCCGTCCGGCTGCACCACCGAGTAGGAGCCCTCGGTGCGCTGGCCGTCGCGACGCTCGTTCGCGTCCAGGTCGACGCCCGAGTAGGAGTCCTTGATGCCGTAGGCGTAGTAGTAGCGCGGCTTGTGCGGGGGATAGTACTGGTGGTCGTCGTCGTCCTGCTCGTGGGAGTCGGACGGTGCTGGCGAGTAGGTCACATGGGGCGCTGGGGAGATCGGCATCACGACCGGCGGTGTGAAGGGCTGACGCGCCGGACTCGTGTACGCCGTGGTGGGCGTCTGCACGGGTGCGCGCGGGGGGCCGTACTGGGAGGGGTCGGGCACCGCCACCTGGTAGGTCCTGCGCTGGCTGTCGTCGTCGCCTCCGTAGCTGTCGCCGCCGTAGCCGTCGTCGTCGCCGCCGTAGCCGTCGTCGTCGTCGTCGCCGTGCTGGCGGTACGGCGGCCAGCCGGTGCCGCCGTGCACGTAGGTCAGGCCGGGACTTGACGCCGCCTCCTGCAGCACCTCGCCGCTGTCGTCCGCGGCCGAGCCGAGCACGTCGTTCACGCTGTCGTCGGCGTCCGGTACATCCCCGATGCCCTGCACGGTTCCGATGCCCTGCACGTTCCCGACGCTCTGCACGCCCTGCACGTCCTTAACCTCGTCCTCGTCCGCGAAAGCCAGCGCCAGCAGGGCGAACACGAGAAACAGCTGAAAGAATGGGGCGAGGGCTGTAACGTGTGGGTTTGGGCAGTGGCGATGTGGTCCCGGAACATGGCCGTGGAGTTGGTACTGAGAGGGCTCCAAGGACCAAACAGTATTTGACACCTAGTGAATAAGTCGATTTCCATTTCTGGGCACGTGCGACCGTCGCAAATAGATCAAGTTTGGTTTGAAAAGGATCTTTGGATGTTCACATACCCGTGCCCAAAAGAGCTGCACGTTCAGTTTTAAATCCCACGCTGATTGGTTCCAGTGTACATTTGTCATATTTGTGGTTTAGATGCAATTCCGCGACCCGTCAGTTTTCCCAGAAGGAGATGTGTAGCTTAAGAGGTCTTCTGCAACGCAACGAGATGTCAGACGATCCTCTACCTGAACTTCCACGGGGAGGGGGTCTTCTCTCCTTCGTCCTGGAGGAGAAAATCCCAACGAAACATCCGTGATGTAACGGGACCATCATCTGCAATGCATACCAGCTAGGGCTTGAGTGCCACCCTGGCAGTTACATTATGCTCGCGTCGCATGGCATCGCATCGCAACATTGTTTTTTTGTACTGTACACTGTCACACAAGTAAAACATTTTTAATCCTTCAAAGCATTTCATTGTGGGGTGTCGTATTGTGTATACTCAGCCTCTCATTCTCTATGGAGTAAGTGAGTCTGAACCAAGGCATATTATCAATGGTTTTATCAGCATCAATCATCTCATTTTCTGAAATGCGAGCACGCCCAAAATCTATATTGCCAGGGGCGTCCTGTGAACTCACCGACTTGTGCAGTTTCACCAAACCTTCTGTGATCCACCTTGACAATCTATAATCCAACTCGATCTTACGCTCCTTCACAGGATATACTGCCGTTGCAGTGAGTAACTGCAACCATCTGAAGTGCTCTCTAGTCCTGAGTCATCGCTGGCCAGGCTGTCCTTGATGGATATGTTGCAGTGTTGCAGACATGTTGCGATGTTGTGGACATGTTGCAGACTTCCTGCGGTGTTGTAGATATGTTGCGCACATGTTGCGGTGTTGCAGACTTGTTGCGATGTTGTGGACAGGTGTTATGCATGCTGCGGTGCTAGAGCCATGATGTAGACATGTTGCGGTGTTGTTGACATGTTGTTTTCGTCGATTGACCTCATTTCACCCAAGTTGATCCGACAAGCATAGCTTCGTCTTTGATGTGTAGGATGTTTTCAGGTTTCTGTGTTCTGAAGCAGCCATTTGTTAGTGAGCAGGAGCGAAACTCGAGAAAATGCAGAAATGTTTTTTTGCGGAAGAGTACCAAACAAACTTTAGATGTTCCCGGTGCAGCGCGACACGGCGCCAGCGCGGGAACTGCACATGCTGCCACCTACATTGCACTGGCGAAAGCTTACTGGTTCTGAGGATGGCCGCTAGGTGTCCAGGTAGCGGAAGGCAGCGTAGGCGTAAGCATGGCCTTGCTCATCGGGTGCGTGCTGGCGCCTCGACATAGGCTATTTCCCTTTAGTTTCCGAACGAAGTGTCATACATTAGCATACGAACGGTCATCAAAACTCCAGAACAAAACAACCTGCGCGTGCAAGCTTCGTAAGCTCAAAGTTTACGATAAAATTCAGAGGAATCCGTCAGGTTAAAGGGAGCTATTTCGAATCATGGAATCGGGCCAGAATCATGAGACGAGATCGGTTAAAAATCATGAGCTGAAATACGATCACCACCATCAGGTGAGATCGGTTCAGAATCGTGAGCTGAGACCGGTTCAGAATCATGAGCTGAGATCGGGTCAGAATCATGCGAGATCGATTTCAACTTTATTTGCCTGCTATGCTATCAGATGACTACGTTTTTCTCAGAACCAATTTCTACTCCTCGGTAGGGATTGTCCTACGTTGAATTTTTAATTTTTATATCTTAGGAATGCACGAAGTTTTTTAAGCCCACAAATTCAGTTAGGTGGTCCATGCTGCTCACGACATTTTATAATGATAGCTTTGTGCAAGTATGTTGTAGGTTCTTTCAAATAACCTCATAACTTTTCTTCATCTCTCGTGATGCCTATGCACCCGAGTGTGGCATGCAATCTCAGCATTAATCATGCAATAAAGATGGTACCCAAGTGCACATTTCAAGTATATATCACGAATAGATAAGTTACAGCTTGCACCTGATATTCAAACTTTTGATTTTCATGCCATTTCTGACCATGTACCTGTATTGAGAGGCTAAGCAATAATCTAAACTATCCAAACATTGGATCAGACCAGACCTCATTACAGAGAACACAGGCCTACGGTGTCCGACCTGATGGTAACGCTCCATTTAGTAGCACCAGCATCATGCAAGTATTTACACTGGATCACATTAATCCTTGTATCAAGAAGATCATCTGTGGCTGCTTCCAGCGATACATTGCACACATAACCTGAAACACAATACGAATAGCACACGATTTGAAGCTGGTCAGTCTCTAACGGTCACCATTTACTCGGCAGACTGATGTACTGGCGAATGTCCAGCAATGTCCACCTGCTGTGGACATTGCCGCTCCACACGGTGCGTGACTGTGCTGTTAGTGAACACCCGGAAAATCCGCATCCTACGTCATCGTCTGTCACGCTATCGGCAAAACAACAGATGCTTGGTGGACGCCGGCCTCCCCCGTGGTACGCTTTGTGGGCGAGTGTCCATACTTCAACAGGCTGCTGACTTTGCGAGCAATGATCGAAACCACTTCACAAGGACGTACCGCCAGTACGTCACTGGTAGGTGTGATTAATATACTGAGTCGTAGCTGCAAGTAAAACCAATGCTTCATTGGGTAACATATTCATTTTTAAGGAGTGGCCGTCTCAATATATGTAGCATGGCTAAGTTGTCATCACTCGTTTACGTATATTCACTTAGGAACGCATAGTGACATCCGATACTAAATGTTCAGTTTCTCTTTCCATTAATTAATTGAAGAACCTAAGGGAAAGGCAATTATAACAGATGCCACTCAGCCTGGTTGGCTCATTGCACAGACTCGACCCATGGTGTCGCCACGTGCTCAGTAGACAGAGCACTGGCGCAGACTCGACCCTATCGTGTCGCCGGGGTCGAGTCTCTTCACGTGCTCAGTAGACAGAGGACTGGCACAGACTCGACCCTATCGTGTCGCCAGGGTCGAGTCTCTTCACGTGCTCGCTATTAACGACTCCGGCTGAGATGACCACCTGACAGTTGACCCGGTAAGGTCGGAGGCGCAGGTACCTCCCCGTACTCGGCTGTGTGTGGGAATGTTGAACACTCGATTCAAATTGTGCTATGGAAGTGTAATTTCCGATCAGAAGGTGGATTCTGGATCCATGCAACAAGCTGACGCTCAACATGGGGTCTGACTCCGAAATAATTTTAACACTAAGGTTTAAGAGCACTAGTACGCCAAAACGGGGTCCCTCACAGGTTCGACCTTAAATGACCTAAGCTGACATAAGATGACCTTCGCTGGCCTTCTGTCAGGTTAAAATAATATGTGATACCATTTTCAATGCTGAATTCGATTTTTACATCCGGTGATACTCAAAATAGACAAAACCATTAGAAAAGGTCGTAAAGGGTCATCCAAGGTCATTGACCTGCGTTGACCCATCGGGTTTCGCGGTCAGATTCTCGTAACCAGCCTGGAGTTGAGGCACTATAAGCTCCGCATAGCCTCAAATTAAGGGTTGCCCGAAAACGAAACTACGGTCATCGGAAAGCCCTCGATGGACAGGGTCCGAAACACCCCCCAATGTTTGTCCCTTCAAAGAGTGACGTCATTACAGTTCTATGGGATCACGACTGACGTCATATTTTGTGCTCTGGGGAGTTCATTTTTTGGGCAGATTTAACCAGTCCCGTCTTGGGGGATTGATATGCGCCCCCGAAGATTTTCCGCAGATAGTGAAAGAACGGCGTGCGGCAGCGGGCCAAAATTTGGCATTTTTTCCACATAAATTTAGCATGTGGTGTGAAAACCTTTAGATCATGTCGTCCAGGGTCAACGAGTTTGTCAAGGTCAAGTGAGGTCACCTCCAGAAAAGTTAAATCATTCGTCATGCTTTAATGGACAATAATATTATAATATACCTCTCAGCGTTTGCTTATCTTTAGGGATGAAACAAAATAGAGCCGAGGAATTTTTGGATACAATAGTAGGAGGATACAATTTTGGTGATGGTTTCTGCCCTTATTCGTCGAGCGCTTTCCGATGACACCTTCTTTCGCTTTCGTGTAACGCTTAGTTTGGAAATTCGATGTGAGTGTGTATCAATCCCCTCGGAGGCGGGTGTGAGGATCTGACAGGATAGACAGGTTGTAAAATTAGAAAATAGGTTAGAAAATACTTTGAATCAGAAAGGGAGGCGAATTCGACCATGGACCCAAAATGTGTGCTCACCCAAACATCAGCATCTTAATTGTTCGAAGTATTCAAATAATTGGGCTTTGACTTATTGAATTTGTTTTTTTTCTAATGGAGAGAGCGCACCAGAAAACTGCTTTAGTTCAATTTTCCTCATAAAATATTTTCTTATCTTATTTAGCCAGAATCGTCCATTTTAGTCCCAATGGGCAAATATGTAAAACAACGAAAACATAACAAAAATCATATAAAAATAATCCAGTGCATTTTGTTGCATTTTACAGATGCAGTCATACATTATTGATACATGAAGCATTGATACGTTCCACGATGCGGTCTTGCATTATTCGCATGATGCGCAATGCCACAAATTATTTTGCATTCCAAATCGAAGAGTTTCTTTCCTGGAGCACTGACCACCACTGGCCGCGAAATGCCGCCCCACGAGAACATGGTCGCCACATAAAAAGGGATGCCCCTGGCAAACGTTGAGTAAGTCTCACATGGTAAAAAGTGAGATCTAATAGTTGCATTAACCAATTCACAATACTTGATTGCTTATGCCCACATGACTGACATAGCTGATCTTCCGTCCAGCCGGCCTTGCTTATGATCATGACCCAGCTAAAGGAGAACATCTTCAACAGCATGCTCTGCTCCCCACATCCTTCGCCTCCAGTCCTCCCCACCAGCGATTCATGCCTCGAAGTTTTGCACGAGTGTGCTTAGTGTTCGAGAAGATTTCGGGTGACGTGGCGACGTCTCCCACATTATTGTCTCGGGTTAGGTGGCGAAGTCTCCCACATTATTGTCTCGGGTTAGGTGGCGAAGTCTCCCACATTATTGTCTCGGGTTAGGTGGCGAAGTCTCCCACATTATTGTTTGCTCGGGTTAGGTGGCGAAGTCTCCCACATTATTGTCTCGGGTTAGGTGGCGAAGTCTCCCACATTATTGTCTCGGGTTAGGTGGCGAAGTCTCCCACATTATTGTCTCGGGTTAGGTGGCGAAGTCTCCCACATTATTGTCTCGGGTTAGGTGGCGAAGTCTCCTACATTATTGTCTCGGGTTAGGTGGCGAAGTCTCCCACATTATTGTCTCGGGTTAGGTGGCGAAGTCTCCCACATTATTGTCTCGGGTTAGGTGGCGAAGTCTCCCACATTATTGTCTCGGGTTAGGTGGCGAAGTCTCCCACATTATTTCCGTCCAACTCTACACTTATCATTTTGCACAGTGCCTTGTCAAATATTTCCATGAAGTTCAACTGAGAATGTGAACGAGGCATCATATCATATTGAAACCGACAGCATTCTGCAAGTTCTTGCAGGAGAAGGTGACATTCGGTAAAGGCGTGCATCACGTTGCCGAAGCGTGGCATGCTGTGCAAGCATGCATAGCATTACGAAAGCAAACATGTGAATCAAGATCATCTAAATAGAACTGAACGCGATAGAAGTTGGAAGATGAAACCCACCCCATGGTACAATGTAAGAGTTGCAGGCTGGAAAACTATCCGCTTAATTTCAATTAGAGGTGCCGCCCATCAACAGTGATACTTCCACCTTACATTAGCATTACTGGTGTGGGGCTGGTGAAAAGCAGTTCGGTTTCCGTAGATGGTGCCCATACTGTTGCCAATAGGGCTCCCCATCTAAATTCCCTAGATGAGACCCTGATTACATGTATATTACATATCTGCAGAACATTTTCAACTATACGACGTGCCAATTTTAGTACGTATCAATTTGCTAAAATCCTTTGTAATCGCCATTCATCAATTACTTCATATAAACTCAGGTACTTGGAACCGTCATGTTTTGTTTTTGTGGGAATATTTCCATTAGACTATATTATCTATGAGTATGGATGTATTAATTTATGTATTTATGCCCAAAGCATCCGACCACCGAGGGGCCACAAACAACTCCCACCACTATGAGCGGACAACAAACATCCCCCACCGCCATACTGTCGCCAATAGGGCAGACGATCGACAATACATCCCCCTTCCTACCGCCATGAGCGAACCACAGTCCTCCCACCACCACCACCATGAATGGACCACAAGCATCCTCCCACCACCATGACCGAACCACAAACAACCTCCACCCCCATCACCATGAGCGAACCACAATCCCCCACCCCCACCACCACTATGAGCAGACCACAAACAACCCCATCCCCCACCAGCACCATGAGTAGACCACAAACAACTCATCACCATGAGCAGACTGCAAACAACTCCCCACTACCATGAGTAGACCACAAACAACTCCCCATCACCATGAGCAGACCACAAACAACCCCCACCCCACCACCACCACCATGAAACAAAACCCACCCCACCACACCATGAGGACCACAAACAACTCATCACCGTGAGCAGACTACAAACAACTCCCCACTACCATGAGCAGACCACAAACATCTACCCATCACCATAATCAGACCACAAACAATCCCCACCCCCACCACCACCATGAGTAGACCACAAACAACCCATCAACATGAGCAGACTACAAACAACTCCCCATCACCATGAGCAGACCACAAACAACTCCCCATCACCATGAGCAGACCAAACAACCCCACCCCACCACCACCATGAGTCACAAATGAGCAGACCGCAAACAACTCCCCACCCCACCACCACCATGAGCGGACCACAAACAACCGCCCACCTCCACCAGCTGGCCACAAACACTCCCGACCGCCGGGACGCGACCCACCTTCATTGCGGCGACGGCGGGCGGCTCCCGGATCGCCGGATGGTGTGCCTGGCCGCAGCACCTGCCACCGGTTAAATACCAGCCCGGCCGGACAATCGGAGCATTGTGGCAGCGCGCGTGACACGATAGCCACGTGACGCCGGTGCCCGGCTCGTGCCGCGTCACGGCACACTGCCGACAGTGTCGCCGAGGCCGTCCGACCGACTGATGAACATGCGCCGGATCCGGCTCGTAATTCGCTGTCCGCCGGCAATCGGTTCTCTCCTGTGTTCTCTCTCTCCTGCCCATGTTCGGCAACATGTGTGCTATGATGCCTTCTTTAGCGCTACCCGTGTCTTGTAATATGGCGACTATTTTGCGTATTGTCCAGACACGTTGCTGCTTGGAGAATGGTGACGTGTGAGTACGTTGTCATATATGACGCCTAGGACATATCGGACGAAGAGACATTAGAAATGAGCTTCAAATGAGTACAGAGACCCATGCAGTAGCACAGAGGCAATGCAATAGCGTGATGTATTTAGCACACGGAAATTAAAACCTCCTTGCAGCCCGGTCGGCAACTGGCCATGAAAATAACTCCACAATCTGAAGTGAGTGCATGCCAGCGGCATCGAAACGTGGCTTCTGAAGCAAGAGTTAAATTTCCGGACCAATGTCACCCTGATGTAGTTCCTCATTCTGCAATAATATGCTGTGCTGACGAAAAATAGCTTCTAATTCTGGAGTAACATGCTTGTCTCACAGACAGCATCTAGATATAACTTCCGGCCCCGACGTAATGCTCTGGGATAAACACGCATGCCTAATTGAAGAATCGAGATGAATTTGTATGGGTTGGCTGCATGCAGGTAGACCTCAGTACCTGGTGGTAATATTCTGTTCAGGTAATATTCAGGTAATTTTCTGGGTAATGTTCAGCAGCATGCGGAGGAAACACGCGAAGGTGGAGTTATATCTGGGACGAACGATATCTGGGTGCTTCCTGTCCGAACGTTGAACTGCTAGCTTGGGCGGTGCGGGCCGACACGAAAGGCACTTGTTCACAATTGTCAGATTCTGCGTTTTGCAAATGACTATTACGGAAACGACAAAAATAAAGTAATTGATGGGGAAATACTTTTATCATAGGTTCAGATAGTTCGTGATTGCAGGGGCTCTAGCAGCAATACTTGCCCAAAGAAAAACGAAAACTGCCTCCAAAAAGGCTACGATGAAAAGACGTCGGTGTTGGGGTTCTCTCAGTCAATCCAATTCATTGCAATCCATTTATGTTCAGCATGCCTTCGAAGGAATCCATTCTCAAAGGAGGACCCAAAAGGCACTTACCCCGCTATCGTCCCGGAGTCTCCTGAAAACAAATTTTCCGAATATGCCCTACAAACTGTGTATCTTTACATTGCACTTCCTTCGTAGTCGAAAATATTCGTCCCATGTCATGTAAACACGTCAAACGTGCCTTTATTCCTAGAAATATAACGTTATTATAACAAGAATTGGGATGCTATTATTCCGAAAAATGAAATATTGTTATTCCGAGAAGTGAGATGCTATTAGTTCGGGTATGAGACGCTATTAGTCCGAGAATGAGAGGTTTTAATTCTGAGGATGAGATGCTGCTGTTGGAAGAATGAGAGATGCATTACGTTAAATGCTCAGCGAGATGTTGGAAGACCGTTTTATAAATGCTTCCAGCCCAGGGTTACGGCCCATGAATCCCGCTCCCACTGTGCAAGGTGCAATGCTACAATGCTACCATGCTTTATTATAAGTATGACGAGGCATACAACTGGAGGTGCACTAGAATACCATGACGAAATGGTCCTAAAACTGATAATTGCATCGAGCACACAGAAGACCTTCATGTGCTTTTTTTAAATAGCGTTTCACAAATTTCCATTGACTCCACAAACTAAAAGATATGCTGAAATCGTCCGTTTAAAAAAATTAACCCTCTTAAGCTATGCAAGCTGGGAGAAAATGCAAAATACCATTAGCAAGACTTGGGCACAGAGTGCACGAAGATACCATACATTTCCATGATGGTCGATTGCAAGGTCAACTGATGTCATATCAGATGATTATACCGACCCCGATGTATATTCATGGCTATAAAGGGCAGGGATCCTTTCTTCGATTTGATATCTGCCATCAGCCCAGGGTCCCTTCATATATTGCTCCGGGGCCCTCTCCATTGACTTGTGTCTTTCCTCGACCCGGGACCCTTTTCGTCAGTAAATGACACCTTTCCCCCTGGAGGGCCCCCTACGATCCTCCAGGGGGCTGCCCCTTACGCACCCTGACTACGCCTCTGGTGACATGATCGTCTTGAAAATTGCCGAGAAAATATGAAAATGTGCATAGTGTATGGACACACATACATAAACGCACACACACATTCATACATACATATATATATATATATATATATATATATATATATATATATATATATATGTATATATATGTGTGTGTGGGGTATTTATGCGCGTGTGTGTACAGAACGACTTATCCCACTTTCGCCTGAGTGCACACTGTATGGAAAGTGATTCCACACACAGGAAAATCAAACCAAAAGGACGTCATGCCACACGAGGTCAGGTCATCTAACGTCATGCATTACCAAGCCAATGTTATGATGCAAGACTTGGACGGCGCTGAAGCTAAAGTCGGATATGACGTCACGATGAACAAGAAACATTCAGTAGAGCATGGCATTGTGTAGAATATACGTGCTACTTCACTGTACTGATGTTATCGATCTTCGTCAAATTTAGATCAGAATAATTAAGGCGTGCTTTTCCTCAATTCTTGTTGCAAGACGAAATCCCCAAGTTCAGTCTTTCCTACTGAGCGCGGTAAAAAGCGAAACCTGATCTAACCTCAGGTCGGTAGCCAAAACCTGCCTAAAATGTTGGCAGAGCAGAGCCGTTAAGCAAAGGACAGCATGGCCCACGCGTAGTGTTGATATTACTGCGAATTTTCCGCCTTTGAATCTAATAGTATCTATATGTATGTATGCATATATATATATATATATATATATATATATATATATATATATATATATATATATATATATATATATATATATATATATATATATATATGTGTGTGTGTGTGTGTGTGTATGTGCGTTTCACAAACCATGCTTCCACAAATAAATTCCAAGAATGTGTTCTTCGATATGTTTCAAACTATACGACAAGTGGAGGTAGCTTTGCGCGCATTGAAATACTTAATTTGCTTGCAGTTATGAAATGACCTTCAGTCGCTTCTCAACTTCAGCATTCATCGATATGACATGCACCAAATGTCATCGGCTCAGGAACGTGCGGATCCGTGTGTTTACTCTCCCTGTAGCCACACAGGTTTAGATGTCCTAGCCATTGACCATAGTTTGTCAGCTTTGTTTTGTTTATGAATACGAGTATTTCATACATACCAAGCGACATTTCTGAGGTGTGCCCTTCATAACAGTAGCATATAACTGGGCAATTTTAAAACCGAAATCGTCATGCATTACCTTTTTGCGTACCCCCAATGTTCCAACTACAAATAGTACATGCTTTGACAGGCTCTGCCCAGTGCATCATATATTTATCATACATTTATCATACATTCATATATTTATCCAGTCAACATGCCGAGATGAACACCACAGCTGAACCTTCACGACAGCCGAACAAAGGGAACGCGTAGTACAGGGGTAAGTTGCCCATCTCACAATCGAAAGATTGTTGGTTCGAGTCTCACCTGTCGCTACTCTTCGCCCGAGACCAATCGGCGTGAGAGATTGGCGACGCCGTATGACTCAACGGTCGACGTGCCGTAAAACTAATAACTACCGACAGCCGAACAACATTTAAATGTCTTGAACGGCGTCGACGACGATTCGACGCAAAAAACGACGCGCCACACACGCCGCAGCCTTGGCAAGAGGGCAGCCAGTGGTTGGACATCGGGTAACCAACCAGATAATCCCACTGGTGACCCCATCCTCCCGATCAGCTACATGTTCTCTGATGGGCCATACCATGATACATGGCAACGTCCGCAATCGCCATCATCACAACACGATGCGGGTGAATTCGAATATGCGGCTAGAATTAGATGGGCGAACACAGGGACAACTAGCGCCACCAACGGCAGTTTTTGTAACTGCTGCTGCGGTAGCCGATTGCGCCAGACTCTGAGCCTTTATTAGAAGGTACATCGAAGTTTTTCTTCAAGCCCGCATGACGTCATTCTAAGGTTTTTGTTTGAAATATAGAATTAATCTAGTTGCATAATATTTTATCAAATTATACGCATTGGTTACCTATAGTTTGTCCTTCAAAAACCAAATAATTTTTTTTTTAATTAAATCAAATTAGTTTGAATTATTTTTTTTTTTTTGGAGCAAATTTTTTTGGGAATTTTGTTGCTTAAAGCATGGGCAAGGCTGGGTTTGTGCGTTGGAATACTGGATGGGGAGAGGATTTCTGGGGTGTTGTTTTAATTGGGGTATTTTTTTAAATATTTTTGGCGCCTCACACCCCAGGGGGCCGGGGAAGATTAATTTGGAGGCTTTTTCGTTGTACAGGGGTCCCGTTATTCTTTTGTTTTAAAATTTTGGCGTTGGGCTTTGTTTGGGAAAGAGGGTGGTGGGGAGAAACCCACGCTTTGCCCCCTCCGGCCCCACCCCCCCCGCCTAATAGCGCCCCCACAAAAAAATCGCTAAAAATTAAAAATTAAAAAAAAAAATGGGGAAATAAACAAAAATGTAGTCCAAAAAACCTTGTGCAAGCAGAAGCTTAGGTTGGAAAAAAGCTCACGGGAAGCTCACCCCACGCTCACCCCATAATAGCGGCTCTTAACGCTCAAAATATAGCATAGCATGCATCTTAACCAACTCCCCAAAAGTTTGTTTTATGGGTTTGTTTCTTATATAACTTTAGCTCCTCTAACCCCCCCTACACCCCCCACCCCCCCCCCTCCCAAAAACCTAAACCTATACAAAAACATCAAAATAAACAATAAAAATGCATTTTTATTGTCTAAGTTTAGTGTTAGTCTTAGTGTTTGTGGTATAACCCACCCCCCACCCCCCTCCCACCCCCACACCCCCCCCCCCCCCCCCCCCCGCCCCCTTAAAACACCCCCAAAAAAAAGCCTAAAAATATACTTTAATATCTAAATTCAACGATTGTCTCAAGGTTTGTCTTAAAAGTTAGTATAATTAAAGTAAATTATAAACTAAAATTAAAACCTAAAATTAAAATCCCAACCACAAAATAAACCCCCCCACTAAAAAAACAAAACACTTTGAATAAATCCCCAAATTCCAAGGCTTCAAATTTTTATTTCTAATAACTTTAACTTTTTATTTTTATTTATAAGATTTGGTTTTTTTTTTAAGGTAATATTTCCCTTACGGTAAAGCTTGGAGGGGAGGGGGTAGGGTATATTATGAACCCCCTCTTTGTTTTTTATTTTTTTGATACCCCAAAACCCCCTCGGGTACTATTATGAGGGAATAAATTTAAATGGACCAATAATATCACCCAATAAAAAGGGGGGAGAAAAAAAAAAAAAACCCTCCTGTTCCGGACGACCGCCGTCCTTCCAACACAAAACCCTCCCCCTGTCAAAACCAAAACAAAAATATTTTTTTTGAAAAAATATCTTTCCTTAATTATTTCAATACCTTATACCCCCTTATAATTTTAATTTTATACGTAATTCGTTATTGGGTTTAGGGTTTTGGCTTGTGGGTAACGGTATGACTAGGCCTTGCCCTTTCTCTTTTTTTTGTTTTCTAGCCACCCCACCCCCCACACCACCGTTACCAAGAAAACTTAGGAATTTTCCAATATTCAATAATACCAAATCCCCCCCATTGGAATCCATGTTAAAAATAATGGGGAATATTAAATTCGGTTAAAAGGGTATTTAATGGAAAAAAAGTTGAAAAGTTTTTTTTATGTATATTTTTTAGAATTGATATTTTTGGTTTAAGTTTTAAAGGGTAACCCCTTTGGATTAAATCTTGATTTTGTTTGTTCTGACCAGGTTTTTTGGGTGAGCAACCTTGATGTATCGGGGAAATACCTTGAGGAACCCGGAGTTTTCGTGGGAAATTTACTGGCAAGCGGAAAATAAATAAACCCCCCAAAACTAAAAAAACCCCCATAATCCCCCCAACCCCCCCCCTATTAACCTTCCTTTAAACCAAAACGAGAAATTATATATTAAGTAAAGCCTAAATTTGTTTTAAAGGAAGTAAAAAAGGTGTATATTGGAGTTAGTAAGGGGGGTTTTTTAAATATGCTTTTTTGGTTGTTTTGTTTAAGTTTGGGGTTTTGTTTGGTTGGTGTAAGTTTTGGATAAAGATTATTTTTTAAATTTAAAGTAAAAAATAATATATTTAAGGAAACAACGCTTGTGTTAAGTTTTTGAGAGAACCATGGTGTTCTATTTTTTGAGTTTTTTTTACGTGTTTTGTATTGTAGTTTGGGAGGGTGTTATGGGATGTTTGGTTTTGGGTTGGGGAGGGTGGGGTTATAAAAGTTATATTACCTCCAAAAAACCTTTTAAGAATATTTTTGTGTTTACTGGGTTTTTAATCGTTTAATGTTTTTTTTTTGGTGTTTTTTTGGGTTTTTATTTTGGGGGGGGGGGGGGGGGAGGTAGGGGTGGAGGTGGGGTTGGGGGGGGGTGGGGGGGGGGGGGGGGGGGGGGGGGGGGGGGGGGGGGGGGGGGGGGGGGGGGGGGGGGGGGGGGATAGGAGTTAAAAAGACTAAATTAACACATACAGGAGGCTTTGGGGTTTTTTTGGCCCGCCCAGTTAAGAGGTAGCTATTTTTTTTTTTTTTTTTTTTTGGTTGTTTTTTTGGTATGGGGTTGGGGTGGGCGGGGGGTGGGTTGGCCGCGCGCGAAAAAAAAAAATTATTTCTGGAGAATAATTATGTTGAAATAAAAAAAAAAACCATCGATTAGCTCAAGTTTTCACACTACGTCACTGATAACAACTCACACACTGATGTATCAGTATGCATACTGCAGTATGATATATCAGTAGCGGAGAGAAGTGAGAAGTGTGAAACTTCGTGATCAGGACAAGCCGTTTGCCCCTCATATCTGCTGCAAGTCATGTGTGGAAGGCCTACGAGCCTGGAAGAACAAGACCCGGAAATCCATGCCGTTCGGCACTCCCATGGTGTGGCGGGAGGGAAAGGATCATACCACCGACTGCTATTTTTGTTTGACAGATATGAAAGGAGTAAATCGAAAGAAGCAGAAGCATGTAAGATATCCGGATGTGCCACAGCCTTCAAGCCAGTCCCTCATGGTCCAGATGTCCCCATCCCTGAACCGGATGTCGACATCGAGTCATCTTCCGACTCTAGTGGTGATGAAATGGACGCAGACGCGTGTGGTGCATATGAACCGACCGAGAACGATCGACCGGTACCGTTGAACCAAGCTGAGCTCAATGACCTAACGAGGGACATGAACTTGTCCAAGGAATATGCTCAGCTGCTGGGTTCACGGCTCCGCGAGAAGCGTTTGCTGGCGCCTGAAACGACATTTTTTTGGCATCGGAATCGCGAAAAAGAATTCAGAGAATACTTTACCTTCGACGAAGAACATTTTCTAGTCTACTGCAACAACATCGCGGGCCTAGTAGAAGCAATGGATACAGAGTACATCCGGGCAGAATGGAGGCTGTTCATAGACTCCTCGAGTAGGAGCCTGAAGGCTCCTACTCGAACAACGGCAATAAGTTCGAGTCGATTCCTGTTGGACACTCCGTGCAACTGAGGGAAACGCATAACAGCATGGAACTTTTGTCGTCTGCTTTGAACTACAAAGAGCATGGTTGGCTGCTCTGTGGTGACCTCAAGGTAGTAGGTCTCGTCCTTGGGCTGCAGGGCGGGTACACGAAATATCCATACTTTCTATGCCTCTGGGACAGTCGGGCTGACAAACAGCACTATGTACAACGCGACTGGCCATCCAGGCATGTACATGAACCTTGCTCCCACAACGTGCAGTCACGCCCCCTGGTTGAACCACAGAAAATCCTACTTCCACTACTCCATATCAAACTCAGTTTAATGAAAAATTGTGTGAAAGCACTGAATAAAGAAAGACGATGATTTGCATTTTTGGGACAGAAATTTCCTCATGTGAGCAGAGAGAAGCTGAAGGCTGGTGTATTCGACGATCCTCAGACAAGGGAGCTCATGAACGATACTCGATTCGAAGAATGTCTGGAACAGTCTGAGCTCTCTACATGGCTGACCTTGAAGTCAATCATCACCAACTTCCTGGGTAATCACGGAAGTGCGGAATACGTGAAGGTCGTCGATGAGTTGATGGACAGTTTTCAGCAACTTGGTGCTCGAATGTCGGTAAAAATGCACTTCCTTGGGTCCCATCTAGATTATTTCAAAGATAGCTGTGGAGATTACAGTGAAGAGCAAGGAGAACGCTTCCACAAAGACATACGGGTGATGGAAGAACGCTACCAAGGACGGTGGGATGTGAACTTTCTGGCGGACTGTTGTTGGTGCCTGAAGAGGGATGTCCCATCTGCTCAACACAGTCGGAAGTCCCTGAAAAGGCCATCTATTCCACAGTAGTGTGTACTGTTGGGATGCGCTCTGAATACACTTAAGATCCATCTGTTTGGAGTTTAAACCTTTATTTATACTTCTGTCGGATTCACTAGTAAACCAGTCAGAGCAATGTTTTGGTTCATATGTGTGAAATAGCATACTTAAAAAAAAAATCGAGCTAATCGAGCAAAACGGATGCCATTTCCGGAATCAGCATGAAAAACTGGCCTAAAAACAGCTGAGACACCCTTGACCTATAAATCAAAGACAGGAATTGAACAGCAAAAAGTATATTGTGATTCAAAAACCCCCTTCCTAAAACTTGAAGAGAAACAATTTTATTTTTAAAAGTCTGAATTCCACATCAAGATGAAATTTTGGAATGTAGCACATCTCTGTTCCAGGTGTCATGCCTTACTGCAGTATCTGAGCATGAAAGGAACTGGGCAGCCAACTTAAATAAAAAGAAATCCGATTCACCAAATTCATCATTTGCAAGCAAATTGTTAGCACACATAAAACGTTTTCAAATTGTCAATTAAAACCAAATATCTAACATTAACAAATACAACAAATAAACTTAGTAAGAACTCTAAACCTGCCTCTTTAAAACTATGTCTCTGCCATCATCTCTTCTGCATAATGCACAGAAAACTGTAATTAACTTTTTATTTTCCAGGCCATTTGCCCTTGCTTTCATTTTGTCTTTCTTTCTGTTTGCAAGGTTCTAACGAAGAAAAGATGGAAGCCTGCAGGTTATTTTTTATTTACGTTATGCTTCTCATTTTAGTTATGTTGCTTAAATTTGTAAAGCTTAAATAATTTTTATTATATAATTTTTAAATATTTTATAATTTGCTTTAACAATTATGCTATCAATATAAATAGTTTAAATTTTTTTTTTTTACTTTTAATCTTTAAACTAAACAAAACAATTTTTTAAACTTTCATACATACTAATAAAATTACATATACCTTATTTATATACTAAGTGAAAGGAAGAAACTATATATAATTTATTTTTTATCTACTTACTCTTTTTTTTTTATTTTTTTTTTTTTAGTTATTGGGAGGAAGGGAGGAAGATCGTCAACGGCATCGAGCCCCAGCTCAGGTGCGAGCAGCCCCACTCGGTCACCGACGCGGCGTCGTCGCCGAGATGAGGAGGAAGAGCTCTCTCGGATCCGTCGGCCGCGAATGCAGAAGCATCTACGACTCCTTTGCCACCCAAGCGATTCCGCGCGTCGAAAAGATGATCACCCCTGATCTCTCGGGAGCGATGGATCGATGAAATTTACCAACCAAGAAGGTGCTTTTTTACTGTTGGCGGCTGCGAGGAGCTTGGGACACCACCCTGAGGAGCTGGTCTTGAACCGCGAATCATCCCGCCGCGACCGAGCAAAGTTCCGTGCTATGGCACCAGCGGAAATGAAGGCAGCCATCCATCCTACTGTGCCGCTGACCATTCGCTGGGACGGAAAATCGTGCCAGCGGCTGACGGAGGCACTGCTGAAGATCGCCTTCCAGTTCGGGTGCCTGGGGAGAACGTCGACAAGCCTCTGGCTGTGCCCAGCCTCCCCGACGGCACCGGCTTCGCCATGGCGGAAGCCGACCTCTCTGCCCTCGAGGATTAGGACATCAAGGGACGGATCTGTGCCCTCTCTTTTGACACCACCGCCTCAAACACAGGACTCTCAGGAGGAGCTTGCTCTATCATTGTGTAGAACTCGAGAAGACAGTGCTTCATTTGGCTTGCCGCCACCACATCCACGAAATGGTGTGCGAGAAGGCATTCACGACGTGCCTTGGTCCCTCTACTGGTCCTGATATCCTCGTGTTCAAAAGATTCGGCGCCCACGTGGGACTTTATCGATCAAACCAAAGCGAAGCCCTTCGAGGATGGAACCATGCCGCAGCACCTGAAGAACGCCCGCGACGACTTGCTAATCGAGTTCAGCCGCCTCCTCGACGGTCAACATCCACGTGATGACTACGGTGAGCTTCTGGAGTTCTCTGTTGTGCTGGACAGTCCGAACAAGCGGGGTGCCCGGCTCGCTGGTCCCGGCGCCTTCCGTCGCGCGCACTGGAAGACAAAAGTCATGCATGCCATCAATTTGCTCCTGTTCCGGCAACAGTTTCAGATGTCGTCAGGCGAAGCGGCTGGAATCCGGCGATTCACCATCTTCGCCGTGTCCATCTGCGTGATTGCCTGGTACAAAGCGCCGCTTCCGGCAACGGCCCCAGCCGCGGACCTCGCGCTGCTCAAGGCCCTCGTCTATTATCCGGACTCAGCGGTGGCCAAGGCGACAGCGACGGTCTTCGCCAGGCACCTATGGTGCTTGAGCGAGCGCCTCGTCACCCTGGCCATCTTCGACGAAGGGATCGACTTGGCGACAAAGCGGAAGGATGATCAAAGCGATGGAAGAAGAGGAAGGATCGGAGGATCCCCACAGCGTATCAATGTGGACCTGTCCACCGCCTCATTCGCCAACAAGACATTGGCCAAGTTCACAACGACTACATCAAAGGAGGTCTTCAAGGTTCTGGACATCAGCACCGCCTTCCTGCTCAAGGATCCGGAGGAGTGGCCGACGGACCCAGCCTTCATCGCCGTATCCCGCCGAGTCTAGACCCTTCAAGTTGTCAACGACTTCGCTGAGCGCGGGGTGGCGTTGATGCAATCTTTCAACCTGGCCCTTACCAAGAGTGAAGGCCAAAGTCAGTTCCTCTTACAAGTGGTCGGGAAGCACCGCTGTGACTTCCCAACCGCCCGCAAGTCCACCGTCACCTCTGTAAAGTAGGCAAACATGAGTGGGAGATGGGCGCCCATGATACCCCTCCCCCTTGTGGGGCTAATACTCGAGTTGAAGGGGACCTAGAGTTGAAAATATGAAGGTCAGTTATATGTTTTAAGTCAAGATTAGTAGTTTGAGCAAACTCGAAGTGATATTTATTTGCTAGAGGAATAGCGCATTATGTTCTAAACTTTGTACTTTTCGAGAAAATATACTAACTTTGACCGTATTGAGGCAGTTCTAAACATTGTTTTCTTTCAAAATATTTTACACACGATATTTTTTGACGGGATGGAACCAGAAACACGCCCGTCCCGATAATAACTCAAACTTTCGAAAATAATTGTCACCTTAATATATACACATAAATAAATACATATATATATATATATATATATATATATATATATATATATATATATATATATATATATATATATATATATATATATATATATATATATATATATATATATATATATATATATATATGTGTGTGTGTGTGTGTGCGTGTGTGTGTGGGGGGGCTTCCTGTCGGTGGCAGACCCAGGGAGGGAAGTTGGGGCACATGCTCCCTCCCCATGGAAGGTAGCGTCACTTCGACCAGGAAAATACGTCCATCCGCGACTGGAGTGCAGCCCAGCGTCTCGATTTTGTTCCATTCAGACGCGCCACTCGGGAAGAAAGGCACCCGTGAAGGTGCTTTCGGGGTGACGCCACTTGAAACACGTGTTCCCTCCCCCCAGATGACAATCCCTGGAGCAAACCCTGCCTCCTGTGGCAGCTATGGGACCTCTTAATGACGACGGTGTGCCTCCTGCTGTGGTGTAGGAGTGTGGTCAGATCATCTCAGGCGGTCTTCTATGGCTACCTGTCAGAAACCCTCCTGCCACTGAGGGGAGGAAGCTATGACGCACTTAGCCCCCCTTCTTCCGCTCTTGAAGGAGGGTGACGACTTGACCAACAAAAATGGAAGGTAGCGGGAGCCTACCATCATCGGAAGAAATCACTTTATTTTGCAAGCGCTTGATGATCAGCCTGCCGGAAACGGCACCTTGTTAGGCAGTAAGTTTGTTAGTGAGTCCTTCAGGATACACTTTGTTGAGGCTGAAAAATAGGTCTTTCAGTTGGTGTACGTGGTGGTGGTGTCAGTGGTGTCAGCAGTGATGGTGTCAGAGGTGATGGTATCGGTGGTGTGACGTCAGTAGTGACAGGGGTGGTGGTGTCGGTGACGTCAGCAGTGATGGTGTCAGTGGTGGTGGTGTCAGCGGTGATGGTGCCAGTGACGACAGCAGTGATGGTATCAGTGGTGATGGTGTCAGTGGTGATGGTGTCAGTGGTGTCGGCGACGTCAGCAGTGATGGTGTCAGTTGTGATGGTGTCAGTGGTGCAGCGACGTCAGCGGTGATGGTGTCAGTGGTGTCAGTGACGTCAGCAGTGGTGGCATCAGGGGTGGTGGTGTTAGCGGTGATGGTGTCAGTGGTGTCAGTGACGTCAGCAGTGGTGGTGTCTGTGGCAGCTTGAAGGGTCGCTGCGGCTCTGCAATGTGGGGCTGTTTGCCAGCCCGACTGCAAACGTCGTTGTTCGCATGTGCGCAGTTTGGGCAAGCAACTCATAACCACAGGTGCATCCAATGAGGAGGGGCTTAGCAAATGTGGTTTCCCTTAGCAAATAAAAGGTACTCTAAATGTGGAAAGAAGAGCATACTGTGGAATTTGCACACGACAAACAAGGCACTTTTGACGAGCTTCGCATGCCGGTAGCATTTTTAATCGTATTGTGGATCGTACTACAGTTTTGGTCCTCCCCTCACACACGCACACACTGCAAAATCCTTGCTGAGCCGCTGTTCGGACCGGATGTAAGTGGCTAACATTTGAGCTGTGTCACACACGTTTGTTGTTTACAGTTTGCATGGATTGTATGTTCTGTGCGCACATGGCATGCACTAATATGTACGTGAGAATGCTGTACATGGATGTCCACTCCGCAATAGATATACGATCACTATCTCTGCAACTGATGCAATATCGCATGTCATATAGCTGTCACATGCCCTTCTGTTCATTCAAATCACCGCACTAGCTTTCGAGCTATGTATTTTTGATAAGGCTGGCCTGATGCTACCTTGACATTCCTGTCCCTACCCTTCACCTGAGCAGGTGCAACCTATACAGCTGCCTGAATGGCAGTTGCCTGTAGCACATGTGAATAACACATACCAATTGAAAGTCTGGCTTCCCATCTAAAGCCATGATATGCACGTGCATCTATCCGTTTATTAACTACCAACGTTATCCATTTGACCATGACCTTACACGGTTCATGCAAACGCAATGGCGCCTGGTCACGTTTCTGATACTCGAAATTACGACTAAGAATTTCCACTGCACGTTTAGATGGCTCAAATAGGAGAAGGAGTGGCCTATATTTCAGCTCTCGTTTTGACTGCACATGGCCTTCACCTGCACCAGGTGCGGCTTAACAGGTACCACCTTGTGCAGTGTGCTTAGTCATTGTGCAATTATTACACACCGTGAAATAAACGTTTGAATACGGCACGTCGTCGAGTAAGTGAAAATTTCCAAGATTTTACCTTGTAACGTTTTCACGGTGACCTATGTCCTTAATACTGCCCAAATACATAATTTAATTGTTCTGAGATAACACGACACGGCGTATTCATTGCCGCTGGAAATATAACAAACGGCCCAGTCCTTGTTGAACTAAGAAAGGGAGTATATTCGCCCCGGGCCAATGGTGCTAGCACGTGTATGATTCCGTACTGCACGCTTGTATGCTCGGTGGCAGTCTATTAGAAGCATCGGGTGGTCTGTATGCGAATCTTCACCCCCCTCAATATGTACCAACTATTATGAGAGATATATCTCCTCTTCTGACCTGGTTTGACAGCCAGCCAATTAACCTTCGCACGGCTGGGGGAGGGTAGATACCTACCCCCCTAAGGTTTTGCCGCTATAGCGGAGAAATGGCGCGCGGTAGCGCGCTGAAATTTGGCATACCTTACCATTAGCTATTTTTACATGTTCTAAAAAAATTGGTCGGGTCATCAAAGGTCACCGAGTTATCGCGGGTAAAGTGAGGTCACCTCCAAAAATATTTAAGCAGTCGCCACGCCTTCAATAATAAAGATATTACAATGCCACTTTCAGGGTTTACTTATCTTGACTGAGCGCCAAGACGTACTGTTTCAGAATTTTCGAATTTTGATATTTTTGATGACGTCATTTCTTGCACTTTGTAGTTTTATCTAAACTAACATCAACATTGCAAACAAACTATGAACTTTTGTATAATGCTGAGTTGACTTAGAACGTCATATTTTTGGTTCGTATACCTATTTGCGTATACCTACAAGTATAATAGGTATGGATGACTTCGAAAGCTTAGGAACTTCCACTCACCGACAACTTATCTGAGGCACACGGCCTGAGTTCCTGCTATTCGAGAATACGTCAGGTTATCATAAAGACAAACTTGAAGGGATATTGAATGAACATGGACTATGGGTGCTACGTGACCAGTAGCAATTAATGCGTCCCTAAGTCCAAATAATGAAGCAATCAATCAATGAACATGGACTGAATACATGTACGAATAACATGGGTGAACTATACACTCTCATCAGGCATGACCTTCACTCAATCGCACAGTTTTCATCCCATCCTGGCATCACAACAAAAGCTACTCTACCATAGTAGCGTCGTTTGAATGACAACTATGCATGCACCACATGTACACTTGCACGGTCGGTTCTCTCAGGTGACATGCAGATACGGCGTCTCCCAAATTATTACAGAGAGCCTCAGGCGTTGGGTGACAATTCGTAGCCGACGGCAGGCGTAGCTCACACCCTAGTCCGATGCAGTTTCTGATGTCCGCCGGCAGCGTTTCGGGGGGGAGGGAGGGCTGCGCCCCACGAGCGCCACGTGACGGGGAGGTAACCTTGCCACCGGCGAGTGGGGCCACTGGCCGGCCACGCGGCACCCTTGGCCCCTCCGGTCTGTCCTCAGCTGGCAGGTGGACATGCAGACTGCAGGCTGTGCCGGTCCTGGCGGAACGGTTTGCATGCATGACATGGGCGGGGTTTGGAGGCCCCAACAAAACTTCTTGGCAGGCCTTGACTCAAGTCGCAGTTATCGCCCAGCCTCGACCGAGACATGAAGGTAGGCACGGATTGCTCTGGATATCCTTCTTTTCGGAGAAGCAATCGATATTTAAATATTATGTAAGAGCGATAAATATTTCAATAGATAAATCGCTTTTTACTTCAAAAGAAATATATGGAGTATTCAATATATTATTATCTATTTAAAAAACTGAGTGTAATGCAAGTAGTAACATGCAATTTTGTAATGTGTCTACGAGACTTGATAATTTAATGCCTTGTAAACTTCGCTCTTAACACGCGCCCTGGAGGGCGGGGTAGCGAAATCCGCCCACCCCTCCGGTTTTTCGTAGATAACTCCAGGTTTTACCGGCCGATACACGCTATTGCTTGTGCACCTGCTCATAAATGACTGGCACGTTGTTTAAAGTAAGAAAAATGAAAATCGATCGAAAAATTCTCCAGTTAGGGGTCGCTAAAGTCTAAACTTTCATTTTTCAGGGCCAGACCACAAATATCGGCGCTGATGCGCTTCCCGTATATTACCATAAAGGAGGTGTTCTTGGCAAAACTAGCAACTTGTTTGATATAAATTGCCATGCTACATTGTTTCAAAGTCATGTCAAGTCACCGAGGTCAAGTCAGGTTAAGTTCATGACAGACTTACACACGCCCTGGAGGGGATGGCAAAATCCGCCAACCCTTCCGATTTTTCGTACATAACTCCATATTTCATCGGCCGATATAAGCCAAATTGTTGCGTACCTGCTTAGAAATGACCCGCGCATTGTTTAAATCAAGACAAATTAAAATCAGCCGAAGAGTTATTAAGTTATGGGGCGTTAAAGTGTTTATTTTTTTAATCGCAGCGGCAGACCACAAAAAATATGCGCGGATGCGCTTCCCGTATATTGGCAAAAGGGAAGTGTTCTTGACAACACAAGCGGCTTGTTTGATGCATATTGTTATGCTATATCATCTAAAAGTTATGTTAGGTCGCCGAGGTCATCATGACAGGCTAATGGAATCAAACTTGGTAAACTGGAATGTGTTATAAATGGAAATGACTGTCATGCAATTGATGTCACTTTACATGTTGCTCCCTACAATCCCGAAATATACTGTTTGTCATTGTGTGCCTAAGCGTTTCCGTACTTTATTCAGGTACTTCACTCCTTTCTTTCCGAAGTCGATTGTGCCGAGCCGCCCAACGGAGCAATTGGGTTGGGAGCCCGGTTCCGGTAACTTGAGTAGGCAATGACCTAATAAAGTGCTCCTATATAGGTGACCTGAGGTCAAATGGCATATCTGACATCTGTATTGTCTCATTAGTCATGTTCAAAACATCATTAACGCCAATTTTGGAGCATTTAAACATAACCACAGCGACCCATAACAATGATAATTCAAGCCACGCAAAACGGGAAAATTTTGCTATTTTGACCTAATTTTACCTTGAATATATTGACCTAAGGTCATGAACTTTGCACACAATAGAGTTCACTATCGTGCCCATCCACCCTGCGAATTTCGTTGTTCTAGTCTTCATAGGAGCTGAGATCTTAGGGGAGTGAGCGGAATCCGCCCCCCCCCCCCTCCACTGCGCGTTATTTTCAGAGGCCCTCCAGGGCGCGTGTTAAAGCCAGGGAAAGGTCTGCCTTTCACCAAGATAAACATCAATCAACTAGGACGCTTCTTGGACAATATTCAGTATCTCTGCTTTTCCTTATTGGAAAATAATCCGCAGAATAGAATACTGATGTAAGTCTGATATAACGCCCGATGCATCAATGATCTTTTGCTATGTTTGTTAGATTATGCCACTTTTTCCATAGCAATGATGAATATGAGCTTAAAAATTGTCAGACATTGAAGCTACTATTGTCACACAAAATTAGTCATGTAAGCTCATGATATGCATGTCAAAATATGATCAATGCCTATGCCTTTGCAATTCCTTGCAAAGGTATGCGTTCATTTTAGAGCATGAGGACAAAGTGCGACGTTGGATGCAAATAGATTCGACACCATGCCTATAAGCAATCACATGTAGAAAAGCTTCGGCCCTTTATTGGTGTTTTTGTTGAACTTGAAATCCATCCACATCTTCCCAGTTTATGTGATGTCATCGATTATCACTGAATACCATTTGTTCAGAATTTTGCATTGAACTATTTTCATTAGCTTGTATTGCATTATCTTCATATCCAGATAATGGAGTGACGTGGAGCCAAGCCTACTAAAGAATGCAGAGGGTCTTCAGAGTTGAAATGCTTGCTATAGCTGGCAGTAACGCACATCACGCTCATCAGGACATAAGACAGCATCGTTGATGAACAAGAATCAATGTTTGATACATCAAAGTCTACTATGCATGCATTTATATATATATATATATATATATATAATTGAATGTGTGTGTGTGTGTGTGCGTGTGTGTATGTGTTAAGTAATGTAATGCATTTCGGGTCCTCCCGAATAGGGTTTTAAGTTTCCGCTACAATTGTGCACTAATGTACAGAAGAAACCATCATCACCAACATACACGACAACAACGAATGGCATTATATAGTTGCGATGTGTTGAGCTAGTTGAGATATAGTTGAGATATGAGATATGAGATTTGCAATGCTCCGGGAGCCGGAAGTTAAGACTCGGACCCACGCAGCATGACCGAAAGCCTCCAAGTGGCGACGTTTTAGCCATCTGAGTCCATCACATCTGGAGGCAGATTGTCCCACTTCCAACAAGCTCGAGGCGTGAAGGAGGGCGCGTGAATTCTTTGCGACATCGTGGTACTTGGAGCTCACCGTTAGCCGTTGCTCCGGTGCTCCGTTACGACACAGTTGACTGGCTTATGTGATTGCTAGTGAGTTCTGGGCCATTGAACTCCTTCATGATTTTGAAAATCGTGTGAGTATTTTGGATATATGATGATTTTGGAATCTGCCTCGTATATGAAGTCCTCAAATTTGAACCAGCCTTGTTCCTTCAACGTTGGCGACTGGTGGTAGTGAAAGTCGGCAAAAATACTTGCACCGAAGTTTATGCAATAATGTTAAGTTTCTGAACCCTGCAGACGATTCTCTAGACAGACAAACAATGTCTCTGGTGAGGGAACACATGTTACTCAATTAGCACCCGTTTCTTACTGTGAGGGATCTTATGACACAGACTAGCGGGTTCAATGCGTATGCAGCTGCATAAACGCACAGCAGTAGATTCATGTATATGCTTACTTTAGCCAGAATCCTGTGTTTGAACTGCAATATGGCAAATACGCAAAATTTATATGTAGTCAAAAACGAAAAAAAGACAAATTCAACTCGTACGTTTTTTGCGTCCGTAAAGATAAGCAAACGCTGAAAGTTTCATTAAAATATCTGTATCCGTTAAAGCGTAGCGACTGGTTGAACTTTTTTTGGAGGTGCCCTCACTCGAACTTGACTAACTCGTTGACCCGAGGTCAGCTGACATAGAAATTTTGAATCAACATGTCAAATTGATGTGGAAAAAGCTATGTCAAATTTGGGTGCGCTACCTCGCGCGGTTCGTCCGCTATCCGCCAAAAAAATATGAGGGGGGCGGTTGAAGACCCCCTCTCCCACCGAAACCGGACGGGTTAATGTGCCGTCAATGCACAGACATGGCCGCCCGGTTGCTCGTCCCCGGCCTTATATCCGGCCAGCTGTCAACTGACCCTCCCAGTCGGGGCTAAATCCGAGCGCTTGAAGCGACTCGAACGCTATGTCGTCAAGACAGGGAAGACCAGTGCAGGCCAGCGCATTAGCCAAGTGTGCTATTGTGGCCACTATTGTGGGAGGTCATTGGTGAATATGAACATGACTTATGAACATGACCGGGCCCAAGATCGAACCCTGTACCACTCCATGTTACCGGCAGAGGGCTATATTCCTTCATCACTTGTGAACGGCTCTCCAGCCACGCGCAGAACCAGTCGGAGGTGACACCGCACCATCCGGGCTTGCCAATGAGGCGACTATGCTCCACGCTGTCGAACGCCTTTGAGGTGTCAGCTGTTGCTAGTGGAGTGAGAAGTGATACCGCCGGGTGTGGCCATTGTCGTTTTCCGGAACGGTGGCAGTCCACAGCTCGTAGAACGTGAGTTGATGATGTTTAGCAGGTGCGGCCCCACCACACTAAACGTCATCACCAGCATCTGATTGGTGATGCCATCAGCTCTGGGCGCCCGTGGACCGCCCATGCGCTTCAGCGCCTTTGACAGCTCCGGCATCGTCACAGGCTACGGTGTGAATGAACCGCTACAGACACGCGGGGGCCTCGGCGGAGGGGCTCTCCGGGTGGTGCCGTCACTAGACCTGCGGCTACCGCAGCACCAACGCTGGCGAAGTGTTGGCTGAGCCGTGCATGCCAATCAGGCGGTCGGAAGTTGTGCCCGGCTCTTCTGTCGTTAACGGAGTTGCAGGCGCAATTTGATCGCTTCCGTCACCCAGGCGCAAGTGTCTGTCGAGATCCGCTTGGGCCCGTGCCGTGTTGTCTGTTTGAGCTTTTTGCGACTTCCAGGAATTTCAGCAGGCCTCCTTCTTGAGGTAGTCCCATAGAAGGATGTTCAGAAGTGTCAAGTCTGGGGAATGAGCTGGCCAGGGTGGTTACGTCCGCTGAGTTCATTAGGCTTGCGGCTGATGAAGCGCTCTCCGAAGTGTCGCTCCAGCCCCTGAAGCGTCATGGTGAAAGTGTGGAAGCATCGTTCCCTCTCTCCTAGAAGCGCTTAGTGCTCTGGGATGTAGTGCTTGCAGTGTATGCTTGATGTCGTGCTCGTAGTGCTTGCAGTTCTGCTGGTAAGTAGTGCTTCTAGTGCTTGCAGACGCTGCTCCATAAGCAATTGAACATCTTGATGTAGCGCTCCTTGGTGATAGTGTTTGTACAGCCGCTGCAGTTCTGGAACAAAACTGGACTGATTGTCCCTTTCGAGCTGAAGGGGCACCATACTGCAGCATTGTTGAAGTTTGGGTTTTTCCATTGCTGTGTTTGGGTTATAATTGGCACAGATCCTGTCATTGTGGGTGTCCACCCTCCATGCAGCGGTACATACGCCTCGCCATTGAACCGAATGTTGATGACGTGCGCGTCAGTGGTTCACAGACCGCACAACCAACTTGCAAAAGCAGCTGGTACAGTGTTGTCACTTCTAGCCAATGTTTCATTTAACAGTACATGCCCTCCACGTGCAGTGGCTGTTACGGACAGTCTGGGTCACAGATATTTACAAAGAAAGGATATATTTGTGGTCAGTAGTGGGAGCAGATGCGCAACAAACATTCGCACACCAACATAATACAATACCCATATCACTCTCTGCACTACACACACCGTGCTTGCAATACTAGCTATAAACGAGTGGTTTGTAGAAGTGGTAGGAAAGCGATCTGCCTATGCGATTCATGAATCATTCCTATGCGTCGTGTTATTCTGAGCCTTTGGAAGAACCGCTTTCACCTTGCTGTAGATGCTGTCAACGTGGTTAGCAGTTTTCCTCAATCATCTTGTGGCTGTTTTGAGGGCGATGACCTCGAACTTCTCTTCATCTTCTGCAGAGCATTTCGAGTGTCTTCGCCCCCCTCACCTGAGCACTCGGTTCAGGTCTGCAACGCTGCCCCCAGCCAAAAACTTGTCAAAATGTGTTGATAGCTTGGGATTAAGGTCGCAGCGAACAGAAAAGGTGAATTGGAATGAACATCGACTTGCATTCATTGATGCTGTTTTATAGTATATTATTACGACTTTAACTTTTCCCTTTGCTGAGTGGCTTATTTTGAAATCTGAGGAACAGAGCATCGTGCGATATTCCATTCAACATTTTTGAAGATGTGTTCTGCTCAATGCAAGTGTATTTTCCGCGCGTATTCGTTGTATTCCAGTTGTGTGCAGTGGTGTGTGTCTCATGAAGTTACAGGTAATTTGCAGCGCGACGGATACTTAGCTGGCATTCCTCCATCGGGATAACATGATCTCCTCTGTTTCGGCATCATGTGCTTACTTCAGGCCACCACGTCAACATCCACAAAAGTTCATCTCAAAACGGCACATAACTGAACAGATGTTTATATCCCAAGTAAAATACCTCCGTTCTTATGCACATCACAAACTTCCTCACTTAAGTTGCATCCTGAACATGAGCGAACTTTGGTACACAGCTAACAGCAACTCCTTTCAGCTTCAAACCAATGTAGCATTGCTAACCATCGCACAGAACTAAGCTTGCATGATGCACCTGCGTGCGATTTATGCGTGCATAATTTCCGCTCGACGTATTTTACAGGCCACATATGTATGTTCGCCTTTGACACCCGGCCCCGGATGACCCTGCTCACAGCGACTGGCGCTGCCCCAGGCCGGCGTCCTGATCGCGCTCGGAGGTCTGATCCTGGGCCGGGCGCACGGCGACGGCCTCGGCAACGGCACCCGCAGCGACGTGCTCGTCGACGTCGGCTGGTCCGCCGCCGACGGCCAGGAGGCGCTCTACAGCGCGCCCGACTACAACTACGGCTACGGCGTCAAGGACCCGCTCTCGGGCATCGATCTGTCGGCGGGCGAGAGCCGGTACGGCGACAGAACCCAGGGCTCCTACTCGGTGGCGCACCCCGACGGCAGCTACCAGGTCACCACCTACTGGGTGGACGGCGACTCGGGCTACAACGTCGACGTCAAGTACTACAGCCAGGCTGAGCGTTCGGACGTCGAGTACTATGGCCAGCCGGAGCCTCCGGCGCCTGCGGAGCTCCGCCAGGAGTTCGCCAGGCTGAGTTTCGGAGCAGAGGACGGCCGGCACAAGCGTGAACGAGATGGTGATGAACGTGATGAAGGTGATGAAGGTGATGAAGACGATGAAGGTGATGAAGGTGATGAGGGTGATGCAAGTGATGCAGGTGATGAAGGTGATGCAGATTATCAAGCGGTGAAGTCGCTACATGAGGCGCCCAAGCAGGGCGATCACACACAAATAGCACAGCATGATACCGCAACAGAGCCTACGCAGACAGAACGGTACCTTATCCCAACAGAGCGGTATTCTGCTCCCACACAGCAGACGCCGACAGAACGGTACCTTATCCCAACAGAGCGGTATCCTGCTCCAACAGAACAGTATCATGCGCCGACAGAACGGTACCTTATCCCAATAGAGCAGTATCCTGCTCCCACAGAACATGCGCCGACAGAACTGCATCTAGTTCCAATAGAGCGACACTATGTTCCGAGTGAACAGCAGCATGTTACAGCCGAGCAGAAGAACACCATACCAACTCGGTATCATTTTCCGGAAGGAGGGGTAACAGGGGCAGAAAATCAGCTCGAGAAAGCCCCCCAGCAAGTCCCGATTTCTGTTTACCAAGCGGAAGAGAATCGCACTCCAAAAGAACGCCAGCACGATTCAGTTGGACAATTTCAGGCATGGAATCCGACGCATCACTCTCCATCTGCACCACCACTCATGAACGCACACTTCCCTCCACCCCCGCAGATAAATGGACAGCTCCCTCCACCATCGCAGACGAATAGACATCTCCGTCCGCCATCACAGATGAATAGACATCTCCCTACATCACCGCAGATGAACAGACATCCCCCTGCACCACCGCAGACTAATAGACATCTCCCTCCACCACCGCAGTTCTATGCACATCTCCCTCCACCACCGCAGCTCTACGGACGTCTCCCTTCACCTTCAGACGGATCCAACCGAGCCAAAGGGTCCCAGCTCTCTCCGCCTGCGATGAGCCTCGTTTCTGGCGTTTATCCACCGCTCGGTACGGCATCCCGCCATCCAGCAATGAATGGCCGCAGCCGGCTGCTGCCAGTGAATGCACTTCCAAGAGGTTTGCATTCGATTCGCGGTGCAAACAATCGCTTCCGTGTGATGCCAGATTTCCGAGGCCAGCAGATGCACCTCTATCCAATTTCACGTATGCCGGGTCATGGACTACGTTCCAGATCGATCACATCCCCCAAAACACGGCCCACCCAGCGACGGGTTTTAAATGGAGTTCCGATCGATGCAACTAGTCGTCAAACACCACGATTCCGAAGTCAGAGACTCATTGTCCGCCCCTCCCCTCCGTACATCCAGGCCACGTATCTCCCCCTCTCTCGCGCGTACCCGCCTCCACCTTCCCGCGCGTATCCGCCTCCTCCTTCTCACATGTACGCTCCTCCTTCTCCCACGTACCCGCCTCCTCCTTCTCCCACGTACCCCACTCCTCCTCCATCTCGCACGTACCCTCCTCCTTCTCCCACGTACCCGCCTCCTCCTCCCACGCACCCCGCTCCTCCTTCCTTCGCGAACCTTCCTCCTCCTTCTCGCACATACCCTCCTTTCCTCTCGAACCCTCCTCCTCCTTCTCGCACACACCCTTCTTCTTCCCGCGCGAAATCCCTGGATCTCTGAAGTGCGTTCCACCGTCGGACGAGAAGCTCCGGCTGGCTGGATTCCACCGAGCGACTGGTGTAACAACGACTGCGCCTCGCATCGCTGCGACAGGAGAACAGCATCGTCCTGCTAATGATGAACCATGTGCGGTGGAGTGATGAGTGGTTCACTTCGCACTCGCTAAACCGGCACATGTGTCCAAGCTGATCATCCCTACGCTGCCGCGCGTCCGTATGCTCTTTGTCGCATGAAGCCTGTCGCCTATATGCTAGAATACAAAACAGAAGTTACTCTTGCGTGTTGATTTTGTGATCGTATAAAATCCTTCATCATCTTCCGTCATCTGTCTGAGAAATAATAGGCGACATTTAGCCTGCCACAGTTCGGGTATAACTTGGTGAAGAGTGATATGGTTGATTCAGTTTCGGTTTCAGCTTCAGACTCAAAATTGCGACTCTTCAGAACAACTTAACAACAACTTGCGAACAACAACTTGCGGTACTCAAGAACAATTTATGGCTTCATTTTTTGGTAAAGACACAGACCTAAAACGCAGGCCATATGGGAACTATTCACACAGCGAATGTTGCAAGAATAGTCACATCGGTCCATCACGGGCTACAATTTGCGATGACCTAAGGTCATTGGCAACACCTCAAACACATGTCCGACGCATACATGCTGTAAGCACTGACATTGTGATCATGCGGAGGGCTTCATTTCGATATATTTTAACGGGTATGAGCCATTAAAGTCCATAAATTATAATAGGACAGCGACCCGGGATGTTCCTAACCTTGACTATGATTCATAGCTTCGGATTCGTTCGGTAGCTCAGAACAAGCAATGTAAGCTTAATATTTTTGGCCATGAAAATTATAAATGTGCAATACAAGTGTCCAAATTGTGTTTGGCCACTTGGGCTGCACTTTATCTTCGCCTAGCCTCAGGTCCCTCGACGGAGATCAATCAAATTGTAACAGGACCTTCTTGCAGGTCTCCATGCATATGAAGGGAAAATCTGGTTAGAAGAGCATATCACCAAAATAGGAAAATTGTCCAAAATTGGCCTTCACTTTCGGTCGCCGGTCTGAACTCGAACAAAAACAGAGATATATGTCTTGAATTCACTGCCCAATGCCCCAACGATTTTGTACTCACATACCAAGTTCAATTTCAACACCTTTTCATTCAGATATGCCATAGATCAAGAAACCACTTACATGGCCTGAGGTTGTACCTTCCCTGCAGGAGCAACAAAATGATGGCGGAATAGGCACTGGCCATTTCGTAGCGCTGCGGGCTCCAGTATTTTCTCTATCACGGAAAAAGGATAGAAGGCTTACGAAGGCTTCAGTGTAAAAAGGGAATACACTCTGGTTTCGTCGTGTTCAACCAACCCTCTGGCTGCTCGTCGTTGTCATCTACTGGCAATGCATCATCCGTAGAGAACGTTTGTTCGTCACGAGAGCACCCGTGATGAGCAAACCTTGATCCAGTATGTTTCAGTCCATTCTCGGTGCAGCGTACTGCCTAATTCCCGGCGTCCGAGCCCGGAATGGGGCAAGGGGTGGTCGTAAATATATTTCCATGTTTGAGGAGAGACCAAACTGATTCTATGCCAATTCTTTTCAGTCAACACCGAAGGGTTAATTGTTTACACGCGCACAGGAGGGAGGGAGAATGGCTGCCGAATGCGCTCATATCTCCTGTTTTTTCTCGACGATATCTCATGAACGGGCGAGATATTGTAATGAAATATTGTGACGTTGTTCAAAATTGATCAGCGCATCGCATATGCGTGGACACAAATCGAAATCCGTTCGGTAAATACAGGAGCTGCAGAGGTGCAAATACCGGCCACCCGGACGCCGAGTATCCGAAGTCACAGAAGGCTTCTCCGGTGCGGTGAAGAGATGTCGGGATATGGCGCCTGATCTCAACTTCATCCGACCAGGAAGACATGGGGTCACGAAACGCATACTGAAGCCGATTCACTACAGCCGTGATCTACCCTCCAAATTTTACGTTTCTCTCTTCAGTAGTTTCCGAGATGTCGGTTGGTTATTGGGGTTTAGGGGCGCATCGACTGCTGAGGTCATGCAGCGCCCATAACAACGTGAATCATATCAAGTTTTTAAAGGCGAAACTTACCAAGGCTACCAAATGCGACACATGGAATATATTGCCATGATTTCCGAGATGTTAGAGAAGTTGCTCCAGGTGTTCCAGTCCAGTGTACGCAGTGTACTGCCGAACTCCAGGTGTTCCAGTCCAGTGTACGCAGTGTACTGCCGAACTCCAGGTGTTCCAGTCCAGTGTACGCAGTGTACAGCCGAACTCCAGGTGTTCCAGTCCAGTGTACGTAGTGTACTGCCGAACTCCAGGTGTTCCAGTCCAGTGACGCGTGTACTGCCGAACTCCAGGTGTTCCAGTCCAGTGTACGCAGTGTACTGCCGAACTCCAGGTGTTCCAGTCCAGTGTACGCAGTGTACTGCCGAACTTCAGGTGTTCCAGTCCAGTGTACGCAGTGTACTGCCGAACTCCAGGTGTTCCAGTCCAGTGTACGCAGTGTACTGCCGAACTCCAGGTGTTCCAGTCCAGTGTACCAGTGTACTGCCAACTCCAGGTGTTCCAGTCCAGGCGCGCCGACAGGTGTCCAGTGCGCAGTGACGACAGGTGTTCCAGTCCAGTGTACACAGTGTACTGCCGAACTCCAGGTGTTCCAGTCCAGTGCACGCAGTGAACTGCCGAACTTCATGCGGCGGTAGACGGGGGAAGAGGCGGTATATCCTGTTCCTCGAGAGAGCACGCTCGAAACACAAGTCTTCTCAAAAAGCAAAGGCATCTTTAGTCATTGCATAGGCAGAACACGCCGAAATAAGTGCGCAAAGCAGGAATAGAATACCATATAATAATGATATAGAAGTTTATGGTCTACTGGACGGCCAGTTTGTCTCGTAACCGAATGGTCCGGGTTCAGATCCCGATTGTGGCGTGCGATTTCGGCTTTCCAGACATTGATATGGCAGGGTTGTGGTGATACATCCCTCTGCAGCTGCACGTTCGGTAAGAGCCCTGCGTTTTCCTTTCGGAGCCCTCATGGGAACTCCATGTCCATGCCTGTTGGTTTGCCGTGTGACGAGGACAACAACTAATGCGCGTAGCTGATCATCAAGCCCAAGAGACATGTGACATGTTAACCCTCGGGGGGGGGTAATTAAATACCTCCCTTTTTTTTTTTTTCCCGGTAAATAGGGGGGGGGGGCGGGGTAATTTTAAATTTTTTTATTTTTTATTTTTTTTTTTTTTTTTAAAAAAAAAAATTTTGTTTTTTAATCAAAAAAGATCAAGTTATTTACGGCGAATTAAGGAAATCACCAAAAAAAATTTTAAAGAAGCCCCCCCCCCTAATATAAAAAGATTTTAAAATGACCTTTTTAGGGTTTTCTTTTCTTGACTGGGCGCCTAAAGGTACAATTTCAGAATTTCCCATTACATTTTTTTGTGTGGAGTATTTGGTATTTCCTTAGAACTACATTTTGTAATATCCTCTATCATAAAAGAAACAATACATTTTTTATAATTAGAATATAAAAAAAAATTATCCAAGAAAAAAAACCATTTGATTCTGAAAGTACCGTTTGATTATCATCATAAAGACACCCATAAATAACCTTTCATGTACCAAAAAAAACATTGATTTTCCCTCTCATGACCTCGATTTGACCTTGGCCATTTTGTTATCAACATCGAAGTACACGTGAATTTGGGACTTGTTGTATAAATCAAGCACAATTCCAATCTGTGGCCTTCAATCAATCAGTGAACCATTCCATGGTTCACAGAAGCAGACACGGTCATTATATGCCAAGCATATACTGAAAAACGACCACACAACCGGTTTCTTGTTTGCAATACGTATACATAATCACAGGCGAAAATACATGAAACCAATCCTTTCACATATCCACCTGGATACAATGCCTGCATCCTGATCCACCTTCATTGTTTCTAATCGAGGTTACATCGATTCTATAAAACGCAAAGTTGTCAGTGACAATGTCAGTGACTTATCAACGTACATTGGAACTGAATACAAATACAACAGTGACTCAAATGAAGATATGTGAAGTGTGTGTGTGAGTTTGGTTGCTTGGAAGGTTTCGTATACTGCACATTGCCGCACACATGCGACAGTATGCCGCCGAATTCTTCCCAACTACTTTTGGCAGGGCTGCCAAAAGTGCAGGGCCGGACTTCCGTCACATGGCCTCGTCACACTGCTGTGTTTGCCACAAGCCGGACGGTGGCACACAGCGCAGCAGGCTACTCGGCCTAACTTGCTGCTACTTTTTTGTGGTCCACTCCATGCATCTCCACAACGCACAGGTAGCATCGCCCAGACGCTGGCTCGGACGGACCGGCGCCGACCGGCTGCGGTGCCACGCGAATGAGCTCGCGGTCCAGCGTCATCTCCATAGCGCGGACGGTTGCCCGATTGATCACACACTTTCCACCAGTGTACTGGGCGGCACGTCGCTCCACCTGTGCTGACGGGAGCTGCATACGGAGCGCGCGTACAGACCGCATGCGACCCCCGTGTTTGATGTCCGCTACATCGGATGTGGGGTGCACTGTGACATACACATGGTAGGCGTTGAGACGGCCCACACTTTCCATGGAGAATAGCGCACGCGTTGGCCAGCGACGACGCACGCTCGCTTCGCTTTGTGTAGGTATCGACGATAGCGTCGCAGACGTCTACACCTCCTTTCGTCGCGTTATAGCACAAAATTACCTCCGGTTTCTTTGTGACTGTACCGACTAGTGGCGCTTTGTGCTGTGTTGAAGCGGCCAGCACAACCTTACCAGCTTTTGGACAAAATGACACGAGCTGGACGCCATTGCGGAAGCACACCTTGGTGCTGTCCTGTTCCCGGTCCTTGGCGCTGGTCATTTCTATCGGCAGGAACTTTCGTTTCGCGTTCAGAGTGCCCACCGCAGACAGGCCCATCTGGTCGCGCAGCTCTGCCACCAGCGGGGTCGACGTGAAGTATCTGAAACGTGGACACATGAAACGCTACATAAATGAATGTGCATGAATGTAAATTGTGCGTATTTTATGTTGCAATATAATGTGCAACTAAAGGGATTTTTTCGTATGAATGAATATCGTGAGTTCCTGGTATTGATTCATTCTGAAAATACATGCGAAAGACCGTTCAAAATAATACTAAAAAAATTGAATTGTACATATACGTTTATATAAATATATACCAACGGTTCTTGCGTTACGTCGTCGTCGTACGAGTAAATTAGGGAACCAAACCGGTGCAACGAGATGGTAACAGAGGAATTATTGATATTTCTGCAAAGTTTACCTGATACATATTAGCGTATTTTTCATTTGGAGTGCAATTGAAGTGCATTCTAACATTTCAAAATAAATGACATCCCGATGGTAAGAAAATGATTGTTGACTTTATGTTTTTTCTGTAATTATAATTGTACGTCTGTATGTGTATGTGTGTGCTGTGTGTTAGTTGGTATTGGACGTGCATATATATATATATAAATTTTTTTTTATTTTTTATATATATATATATATATATATATATATATACATATTTATATATATCACAATATGTATATATACAAATATTGTGATGAATACATTGTGTATGTCATATATGACAACACAATGTTATAGTCAATATTTTATTATATTCACAGACATATTGTGATCAAGACATACATTTATATATATATTGCTATCATTACATACATAAGGTATTATATATTGGAAAAAAGCATAAACACGTCTATCGGATAATAATTTCCCTCAGAGTAGTAATAATATGGAATTTCTAGAAAATGCAACAATGTCGGCGACAAAATTTAAAAGACACCATTTTACTCATGTCTCACCTGTCCATTGTCAGCTTTCTGCCGGTGGTTTTTACGTCATCTGCCAGGTACCGCACCAGGTCAGGTACAGTGGGCATGATGATCCCAGGCGGAGCACGGTCGACAGCCGCTGGTTTGCCGGAGTACGGCCACAACTTCCACACATACCTCGCGTTCTCATCTGCCGCGGACCGCACCAGTATGCCGTACTTCCCCGGTGTTGTGGGCATGTATACTTTGAATGGGCATCGACCGCGGTACTTGATCAGTGTTTCACCAATGGTTATGCACTCAGATTGGCAATAGTGCCGTCTCAGATTTCTGTCAAACTTGTCGAAAGCATGTCTTATCAGACAAACTTATCTGTCTCGCGTCTTCCTGCTCGTGTCTGAGAGTCGTCGAAGCTGACGCACGTCAGTAGTTTTGCGTATCGCTTCTGGGTCATGGTCGCCCGGGACGGAGCTGGTCCAAATGCTCCAGTAAACAGCTCGTTTGCACCCTCCAGTGGCACGGTGCCACGTAAGATGTTTAGACCGAGGAAAGACAGCATTTCCTGTCGATCCACTGGTGCAAACAGATGTTGATTTTTATCCTGCACTTCTTGGTTGACAGTCAGTATGAATGTTGTTTTTTTCTCAGAAAGTTTTACGTTTGTTCGTATCACCATTTCTTGTAAAATGTCACTGAAGTACAGCAGGATTGCATCCATGGGTGATTGAACATTCTTGGACTCCTCTCCTTTCAATCCCTGCGATTCGCGAAGGAGATTGGCGGGATCACGTCGCCGCCGCGTTTCTCCCGCATCAATTAACCAGGTTGCCAGATGCCCTTCTCGGTGATTTTCCACTTGATACTGCACCGTTTCTTGTTCCAAAGTCACCAGCTGCGCTTCCGCCAGCTTTTTCTGGGAAATTGATTCAACACGAGCTGCTACTGTCGCGCGGCCAGTGCGTAGAGCCTGATCTTCGTCGTCATCATCAGCAGCTTCTTCAGCTGTCTGGTTGTCATGCACCGTCACTTCATCCTCTAACAGGTCGAGTATCACCACCCGGTCTTCTTCTTCCTCAGATTCCAGTATGCCGTCCTCTTCCTCTTCACTGTCAAACTCGTGAACCATCTGAGCGGCCTCTAAGCCCGTCAGCGCTCGCTCTCTGAACACGGACATGTTCACACTAGTACCAGCACCACGTATTCACTGTTGTACCGAACGAAACCAACTGATGACATTTATGAACTTAGTCTGATACAAAAGTGCATAGTTTGCCTGCAATGTTGATGTTAGTTTCAATAAAACTACAAAGTGCCAAAAAATGACCTCATCAAAAAATTAAAAATATAAAATCTGAAATTTCACTTTTTTCGCTCCGTCAAGATAAGTAAACCCTCAAAGTTTCATTGCAATATCTTTATTATTGAAGGCGTGGCGACTGCTAAAATATTTTATTAGAGTACCTCACTTGACCCGGGGTAACTCGGTGACCTACGATGACCGACCCAAATTTTTTTAGAAGATGTAAAAATAGCTTATTGTAAGGTATGCCAAATTTCAGCGTCCTGCCGCGAGCCCGTTTTCCCTGTCGCGAAAACAGGGGAGGATCACCCCTCTAAGCTGTGCGAGGGTTAAGTTAAATTCTTAGCGTAAAAACTACCGAAGTACTTTCGACTGGAAGTTGCTTGAGCTATCCGATACAATTTTTAGATTCGGTCTATCTTGCTTGGTTCGTGAGATACCTTGGGGGTATGTATCTACCCCCCCCCCAGCCTGGCGATGGTGGCTCAGACCACCAGCCGTGCGAGGTTAACTTATTAACATGCTACATGTCGAGTTCACGACAAATGTCATGTCGTTTTAGTGTGCTATGTCATAGGAAACGCTTTTATGGAGATGACTTGCCGGTACCCGAGTGTGCCCTTCTCCATAGAGAACTGAGTGAATATTGTTGCTTGAACCTTTTCCCATGTTAGTTGGTTAACACGCGCTCTGGAAGGCCTCTGAAAATAACGCGCACTGGAGGGGGCGGATTCCGCCCCCCTAAGATCTCAGCTCCTATGAAGGCTAGAGCAACGAAATTCGCAGGGTGGATGCGCACGATAGTGATCTCTATTCTCTGCAAAGCTCATTACCTTAGGTCAATATATTCAAGGTCAAATGAGGTCAAAATAACAAAATTTTCCGGTTTTGCGTGGCTTCGCTTGTCCTTGTTATCGATCGCTGTGATGGTGCTTAAATGCTCCAAAATTGGCATTAATGCTGTTTCGGACATTACTAATGATGCAATACAGATTTCAGATCTGCCATTTCACCTCAGGCCACCTATATAAGAGGACTTTATTAGATCATTGCCTGCTCAAGTTACCGGAACCGGGCTCCAAACCCGACTGCTCTGTTGGGTGGCTCGGCACAATCGACTTCGCATAGAAAGGAGCGAAATACATGAATAAAGTATGGAAACGCTTAGCCACACAATGACAAACAGTAGATTTCAACATGATCTTTAAATTATATAGCATTGCAATATGCATAAAACAAGTCGCTAGTGTTGTCAAGAACACTTCCCTTTTGCCAATAGACGGGAAGCTCATCAGCGCCGATTCTTGTGGTCTGACGTTGCGAATTGTTTTTACTTTAACGGCCCATGACTTTAAACCTTTTCGGCCGATTTAAATATTCTTGCTTTAAACAATGCGCCTGTCATTTATAAGCAGGTACGGACAAATTTGACGTATATCGGCCGATATAATATGGAGTTATGTACGAAAAATCGGAAAGGTTAGCGGATTTTGTCATCCCCCTCCAGGGCGTATGTTAACCTGTCATGAAGTTGACCTGACTTGATCTCGGTAACTTGACATGACTTTGAAACAATGTAGCATGGCAATGTACATCAAACATGTCGCTAGTTTTGCCAAGAACACTTCCTTTTTGCTAATATACGGGAAGCGCATCAGCGCCGATATTTGTGGTCTGGCGCTGAGAAAATGTTTTGATTTAGCGACCCCTAACTCGAAACATTTTCGATCGATTTTCATTTTTCTTACTTGAAACAACGCGCCGGTCATTTATTGGCAGGTACACAAATACTGGCGCATATCGTCCGGTAAAATCTGGAGTTATCTGCAAAAAAAACCGGAGGGGTGGCGGATTTCGCCCCCCCCCCCCCCTCTAGGGCGCGTGCAAAGGATTTCCCTAGATGTCCACTTATTTTCAGATACATTTGAAGATTTTGTCATCTCGTTGCGCCATTTTGTGACCGTATCCATTGGCACTAAAATGGTCAGATTGCAGCCTTGCCGCATGCTTGAGCTCTATTTTACAATTACAAGTTGCAAAGTCGGTGACAGTTATCGTATCAGTAGTCGAAGTCTTGTTAATCAGGTGTAGACTTTCCCGATGTGCACTCAACCTCGTGTGCACCAACACATTGTCTGTCACATCGTATTGGTTATGTAGTTGTGCCGGTGGCACTTACTTAACGGTCCACATTGTCTGTCACATCGTATTGGCATTGTAGTTGTGCTGGTGGCACTTACTTAGCGATCCACATTGTCTGTCGCATCGTATTGACTATGTTGTTGTGCCGGTGGCACTTACTTAACGACCCACATTGTCTGTCACTATGTTTCGCAACCAATGCAATCATACTCAACCCTGTTTTGCAGCAGATTAAAGGGACTCCTAGCTCAAGTGAAAACACCTTACTTGTCATGCAATCATTCTAGTGTGGCACATGAACTTGATGCACACATCAAACATGGCACATCCAATTGATGTACACATAAACCATGGCACATCAAAGTGATGCACACACAAATCATGGCACACCAAACTGAGCGCATATTTGAATAATTTGTCTTCACCTATGATACCACAACTTTCCACCAACAAAGCTATGCCAGTATGGGGAAGGATAAACCGGGAAATACTGCTATGTGACGTAAAGATCGGACAATGACTACGGAGAAACCAGGAAATTGGAACAAGATATAAATCCAGTGAAAATAATTTGTTGTGCTTATTAATGTTTCAAATCCCTGATGAACAACACGCAGAGAACGGCAGTGAGAGAGAGCGGAAGTACAAAGCCAACTCAGTGAGAGTGACTGACTGGCTATCAAAGCATTTACTAGCCGAAAAGATCGTGACTTCGAAATGCAGTATAGTGAAACACCGACATGGGGAACGCAACATTATTTTTCTCAAATATCGAGCTATACCCAAATTTCATGGTGAATACGTCAACACCTAATTTGAGACCTTTCACCTAACCTTTCAGATAGAGCACTTCCTTCACTAAAATGTTCATCATAAGCGAAGTCAGGCAAACTGGGCTGTGGGAAGCATTGCCTAACAATTGCATATGCTTACAGTCTCGGCGAGCCAAATAAAGAAAAAGGCAACTGAAGTAAAATAGTTCCTGCAAAACAAGCTCCGTCTGGTACCACCATTGACACTTAGCTACATGTATTTGACAAAAGGTATTGTCGACGCTAAAGCGTACGCTCGTACTACCAGGCAACAGCATGGTGCCATATTGTATGCACTGGGATAAAGCTGCGGAATTATGCGCTTGTTTAAATGCCATTCCTAATAGAGCAATAGCAATTCCTAGTTGCTATCAGGGAACAGCGGTCGGTATACGTGCCATTAGTGAGAAAACTGACTTTAAGCAAACCAAGGCGCATTCAAGCACGTCATAGCAATTACTGTTGACGGAACTGATGGAAGACCCGCGAATGTTGACACATGTTCAGACATGTTGACACATGTTGACACATTTTGACACGTGTTGACACATGTTGACACATGCTGACACATGTTGACACATGTTGACATATGTTGACACATTTTGACACATGTTATGGGAGTATGGTGATCGCTATAAGCATGCATTCCAAAAACTTCCTGGGAATCGTCTCTCACCAAAGCATACTATACACACACACACACACACACACACACACACACACACACATATACACACACACACACACACACACACACACATATATATATATATATATATATATATATATATATATATATATATATATATATATATATATATACCCGAACTTCTACAATGTTGTACTTACTAATTATGAGCATGATCATTTTGGGGTCCACTCTTTCCATGCCAATCCCATAACCGTATTCATAATCTACACCATGATTGCGTAACACTTCCTCCCCCCCACACACACTAGGCGCCGCCCCTGGTTAAGGATCTGCGAACTCCCCACATGAGTCCATTCATTCTAATCTGTGAAAATCTCCCATATTTGACTAATATCCTATGACCTCACCAAGTTTCCTGCATACCAGTGGTATAACCGAGGGGGACAATGAGAGCTATACTCTCTGTGCCCAACACGTGACGCCCCCCCCCCCACACTCCAGTAGCCCAGCCGGCGGAACCTCGCCCAGCATTGGCCACAGTAGCACGGTGCTACAGCTGTGCTATAGGACAGCTGTAGCACAGCTGTAGCACCGTGCGATCACATGCAGTTGCCGTCTGAGAGGATGAGCGGTGGGACATGCCCCGATACGGGCGGAGAAGGTGACGATAACCCGGTGTCGCACCACATGCCGACATGCCGGCGATAACATGCCGACCACCCGGCTGTCACTGCTCTTTTAAGTGATCGCTATCGCATTATGTACTGATGTTCATGCTGATGGATCATTTGGTTTTGTTCCGGTTATGGATGACCAGTGGCCCTGTTGTGTTGGCTTGTGGGTATGCAGCTTCCCTTTACGACCTCTCTCTCTCTCTCTCTCTCTCTGTCTCTGTCTCTGTCTCTGTCTCTGTCTCTGTCTCTGTCTCTCTGTCTCTGTCTCTCTGTCTCTGTCTCTGTCTCTGTCTCTGTCTCTGTCTCTGTCTCTGTCTCTGTCTCTGTCTCTGTCTCTGTCTCCGTCTCTGTCTCTGTATATGTATCTGTCTCTGTCTCTGTCTCTGTCTCTGTCTCTGTCTCTCTGTCTCTGTCTCTGTCTCTGTCTCTGTCTCTGTCTCTGTCTCTGTCTCTCTCTCTTCTCTGTCTCTGTCTCTGTCTCTGTCTCTTCTCTGTCTCTGTCTCTGTCTCTGTCTCTGTCTCTGTCTCTGTCTCTGTCCCCTGTCCCTGTCTCTGTCCCTGTCCCTGTTTCTGTCCCTGTCCCTGTCCCTGTCCCTGTCCCTGTCCCTGTCCCTGTCTCTGTCTCTGTATCTTTCTCTTCTCTTTCTTTATCTTCTGTCTTTTCCGTCTCCGTCTCCGTCTTATATATATATATATATATATATATATATATATATATATATATATATATATATATATATATATATATATATATATATATATACTAAGACGAGTCTGATATATATGTATATATAGAGATATATATATATATATATATATATATATATATATATATATATATATATATATATAGAATGCATGGGAAGATATGGTACATTTGTTTGCCGCTCCGTGCCCACGGTCTCCCTGATGTCGAGCCCTGACCACGCTCGTGATTGTTCTGCCTCAGACCAGGTACTGTCTCCAGTTGTGTGCCGCACCCTTCCCCGACGTGCGTGATGCCGCCGCGGCGCGCTATTGCTCACACTTCCCCGACGGAAGGGAGATGAAGGAAAGTCCAGAACTGCGACGGGCGTTTTCCTGACCGCTGGGTGTGGCGCAGAGTCGCTGCGGTATATAAGTTGGCGGAGAATGGGAGCAGCATCAGTTGCCGTCGACAACCCAACACAGTGGACATGAAGGTAATCCCAGCTTGGTTTATTGTGCTCTGAAGCCCGCTGTGCTGTTGGGAAGTGGTTACAGCCGTGGCAGTTGTAGGACAGTTCACATTATTAATTCAGTTTGCATTGTCAGCTTTTCGCAACAAATCGCATTGCCGTGTGAATTAGAATGGTATGCCCGGTGATATTTGCTCAAACAGTATACTCACACCAGACCATGTCAGAAGAACTAACTTTGCCATCGACTATGTTGCTCATGTGTGTGCTACATGCAAAATAAGAAAAGATAACCAGCAATTTATTGAAGCGACGTGTAGCGATCAACAGTAGCGACTATTTCGCAAAATGCTAACTGTCTCGAAACTGGTGAACTTCGGTGGAGTTTTCTGGTGACGATAAAGTGTACAGTAATTGGTTAAATGTGATTGGAGACTATGCCTACTAGAAACTTGCCATGTCCTCCAGATAACAGTATTTTGACGTTCTGGATTGATATCTGGTTTATTGATAAAGTTCGCAGCAGTCAACTATAGCAACAGTTCCCAAATACGCCGCAGATGACATGATTGCAATGATTCCGGAATATTGTCAATCGCGTCAATTATCTATGTTTCAATGTCGTTTTACGCCTGCTATGCTGCGGACTTCCTTTGACGCCATCGGGGTCTCTGTGATTTTTATTCAATACCAATGATGTCGAGAAAAAAGTGAACCTAACCACAGAATATTGTTGTCTATGCATGCAGCATACGAGCTTGTGTTCACCTGCAATACGAGACGAGCTCTCTCGCCATAACGCGCCGGCTCTTTCCCCCAGCTGATCATCATCTCTGCCCTGGTGGCGGCATTCTCTGCTGGAGCCATCGCCTACGGCAGGCCTGGCTACGGCACTGGCTCGGAGGGGCTCTCGGCGGCGGCGCCTACTATGGCAACGCCCTTGGAGGGGCTCTAGGCGGCGGCGCCTACTATGGCAACGCCCTTGGAGGGGCTCTAGGCGGCGGCGCCTACTATGGCAACGCCCTCGGCGGCGGCGCCCTTGGAGGGGCTCTAGGCGGCGGCGCCTACCATGGCAACGCCCTGGGAGGGGCCCTCGGCGGCGGCGCAGCCTACCATGGCAACGCCCTCGGAGGGGCCCTCGGCGGCGGCGCCGGCTACGGCGACTACTACGCCGTGCCCAACTACAACTACGGCTACGCCGTGAAGGACGCCTACTCTGGCGTCGACATCGGCGCGCAGGAGAACCGTCTGGGCCATCGCACCGAGGGCTCCTACTCGGTGGCGCAGCCGGACGGCCGGACGCGCATCGTCACCTACTGGGTGGACGGCGACTCGGGCTTCAACGCCGACGTCAAGTACGTGGGCGTGGCGCACCACCCGGCCACGCCCATCGCCGTCGGCTACGGCGGCGGACCGGCGGCCGGACTCGGCGTCGGCCTGGCGGGAGTGGGCGTGGCTGGCGGTGGTTACGGAGCGGGCTACGGTCTTCACTGATGCCGGTGACAGTTAGTGGCGGATTTCGCCGCAGTGTCCGCGGCCTCCCCGAAGTCGAGCCCTGACTGCGCCGCTGATCGGCCCGCCACCGCCCGGGTGCTGCTCCAGTTGTGCGCCGCACCTTACCTCTACGTGCGTGACGAAGTCGCAGCGCCGCATTGCTCACACCTCCCCAACGGAGGCGAGAGATGAAGGAAAGTCCAGGACTGTGGCGGGCATTTTCCTGATTGCGGCTCGAGGGATTTGACTGGTCTGCCTGGGTATATGTGGTGTCCATGACGTGTGCGTGTCTGTCTGGAGGAACAGGAGTTCAGCAATACACCAGCTTTACCTCACGCCGATTCTGGAGCAACGGAAAATAATTTGGCATTCGCACTCTGGAATCAGAACTCGAACGTCAGCGCAGTGACGTGACATCAGTTGCTACCTTTTTTAGGACTTTGTCGTCGCGCGCTTACATTGAACATGCCTGCCATCTTTGCTACCAAATCTTCAATACCAAGCGAGACATTAGAAACCATTAAAAACAACAGCATCAGAACAGCTACAGTAGCCCTCGACTCCACACAGCTAGCCAGTGTTCAAGCAGACTCAGACGTGCCTAATAAACGCTTCTGGACACAACAGCCTTACCGCTACAGCGCTAAAACCCAGTCAATTGAAAATTACCCGGCACAGCAATGCTTCCAGACGGACAACTACGACAGGGACACATATTCCGACCACCTGCTGTTGGCGGACCACTTGGTGTTCAAATTTACATGCTTTTTCGTGGCTTAACCGGGCAATGTCAGCCAATGCAGCTCGATTGCCCACTAAGCAATTTTGGACCAACGCTAAATCAATGGAACATGCATGCTCTCGGAAAAAAAACATCCACTATCACATTGGTGGAAATTATTGGCATCTTCAACAAATTATCCGACCTTGACAATCACAAAACTTTCGTATCCACTGATTTGTCAAGACAATACGTTAAATTAGGTGTGGCCATCACTGCACTAAGCCTTAAGTTGCGCAAACAGAGCAACGTAGTAATTTGTTCGGATACCGAAGCAGCCATTCAGTTCTTGGCAACACACACACTGCCAACACCAAATCACGGATCAGAACGCCAGCAGCGTACATCAATGTTCCTCCCTCTGGATTCCGACCACGTCCGCATTCAAGGAAGCAAACAATCAGACGGGCTGGCATAGCATGCCTTAGCATCTGAAACTTTTCCCAACATGGGAATATTCAGCAGACGAGTGCAAAGCACTCCTACAACGCCACATTCGCCAACATCACCAGAATACATGGACACAACACAACTCTACATTTCATCGCTCCAACCACACCCACATCAAAGCAACGTTAGGCACATGTAGCACATGACATCACCAATGGGACACCGCCAAACGGAAGTCATTCTCACAAGACTTAGGACTGGTTGCTCAACACTACACAGCCTCAACCATTGTTGAGCGTATCTTCTACAGAAGATGACCATTATACGACACCTCACTCTGACATCTGCAACACCACATTAAGCATAGGCACATCTTGCTAGATTGCAGTAGCTTGTACGTCCACCAGATAGCCACTTAAGACCTTCCTTCAAAGAGGGCAGCAGCCCTCGCTTCCATCGTTTCTGGGTGACACGCACCCTGCACGCCTCCAATTACTATTTGGCTGTCTGCACACCATCGAACTAGCAGGTGCATTGTAGACGCCACCACCAACACGCACTTCAACACACACTCCAGCGCGCACTGCAAGCTCGCTCATGCAATCGTAGTAATAACGCAAATAGCCGTCCACGAATGGACGGCTATTTGTGCCGTCCATTCGTCCATAACATTTGCATGAGCCGACTCGCTTTCCCATTCGAAATAAACGGCTGGCTACTCAGCGGTGCCATCGGGCGTAGGCGAGCCCACTTGCCTTGCAAGTTACCGCAGCGGGAAACGATTGCAACGAAGTGCAATCTGGCGGATGCACGGCAAGTCGATGAGCCGATTTGCCATGCAATTCAGAACGTAAAACGCTACCCAGAGATGCGTCGGACGTAGATCAGCTGGTTTGCGAAACACCGCACTCATCTCACACACACCCCTGCGTGACAGCATGCTGCTACTAGTCAACGCCAAGAACGAACGGGCGGCAGCCGGTCTTACGTGACAGGCGGTGCGAACATTTACCTCCTCGTCAGCACGGTAGCGATCCATCGGAGATTTTCGCAAAGAGAAGGCTGATGCCGGTACGTTGGGAAAATCAACTTTATCGTCATCCCTCCTCCACGCGAGCTACAAATTACCTTGCTGAGTAAAGTACGGTAAATATGCGGGAGATGTCTTCGCCCAGCTCCCTCCTTCAACACCTTAGCGTCACATCAACTATAACGTAACTCTTAAACGTGAATGGATACATTCCCTGGATTTGCTTGTAAAGCCCACTCGCTTTAACCCGCGCCGTCTCTCCGGTCAAATCCTCACACCCCGTCTCTGGGGGGGCGGTTGAAGACCCCTCTAAAATCCAAACTAAGCATTGCACGAAAACGAAAGAGGTGTCATCGGAAAGCGCTCGACGAGTAGGGTCCGGGCCCACCCCTAAAAATATTCCCCAAAAGTGACGTCACCAGGGGGGCTAGATTTTCACGACTTTTCACTTAACATTAATGTTTTTTACTCTGGGGAGTTCATTTTGGGGATATATGAAAAAAACAATTTATTTGGAATGAGAAAAGGACAGCGAAATCGACCGAATCGTTAAATATATATATATATATATATATATATATATATAAACTTATTTCATCATCGGCAATATATACGTACGTACGCCCTTGCATCTACGCACTTATGTTTCTCTTTTCTTTTTATTGTGCCATATTAGCAAGATGAAATGAGCTTGCCAGTGACTCCGCCTCTAGCCCTAGTTTCCAGTTTGCCAGACGAAGAATTGCTTGACACGCCTCAGTCAGCAGAAGTGGTGGGCATGATTCACTCACAGTATCAATGTAATGAGAAACCGCGGATAGCGTGACAATCACTCACTCCACGGCGCCACGAAGAGCAAACCAGTGACGTCATGGTGTGACGTCACTGCGTCTGGAGCAGCACGGTGGCAGCCCGTAGTCCGTGGGAATATTACCGCACACGTGCAAGCCGCACCCCGTGGGAATTTTTTTAGCCGTTGTGTAAGCTGACACCGTGCAAAATATTTGCCCGTAAAGGGAAGAAGTACGACCTTCGTTTATCTGCAAGCAGGTCATTCTGGTATTTCTGATGTAATCTACCAATTAAATTTCTAATGGGCTCAGAGTAGGAGCGAGGCCATGATTTCCTCCCCCGCCCTACCCCCCCCCACCTAAAAAAATAACCTCACTAAGAAGGCATTCAGTGTGTTTTGCGAGCAATAAAACCGCCTGTCACTCTGCGAATTGCAAAATTTCTGATGGATTCAGTGTACCTTTTGCTAAGATTTGGCCCACCTCCTGTTCAGAATTAGGTTGACTAAGTCGCCACTCTTATTGGGTGGCACTCTTAAACTGCGATATTTTAATTTCATTTCTTGCTTTTGACGAATTCGTCACAATAGAGATGAAGGAAAGTCCAGAACTGTGACGGGCGTTTTCCTGACCGCTGGGTGCGGCGCAGAGGCGCTGCGGTATATAAGTTGGCGGAGAATGGGAGCAGCATCAGTTGCCATCGACAACCCAACACAGTGGACATGAAGGTAAACCCAGCTTGGTTTATTGTGCTCTGAAGCTCGCTGTGCCGTTGAGAAGTGGTTATAGCCGTGGTAGTTGTAGGACAGTTCACATTATTAATTCAGTTTGCGTTGTCAACCTTTCGCAACAAATCGCATTGCCGTGTGAATTGGAATGGTATGCCCGGTGATATTTGCTCAAACAGTATCAAGTTGCTCATGTGTGCGCTACATGCAAAATAAGAGAAGATAACTAGCAATTTATTGAAGCGACGAGTAGCGATCAACAGTAGCGACTATTTCGCAAATATGCTAACTGTCTCTAAACTGGAGAACTTTGGTGGAGTTTTCTGGTGGCGATAAAGTGGACAGCAATTGTTAAATGTGATTGGAGACTATGCCTACTAGAAACTTGCCATGTCCTCCAGATAACTGTATTTTGACGTTTTGGATTGATATCTGGTTTATTTATAAAGTTCGCAGCAGTCAACTATAGCAACAGTTGCCAAGTACGCCGCAGATGACATGATTGCAAAGATTCCGGAATATTGTTAATCGCGTCAATTATCTATGTTTCAATGTCATTTTGTGCCTGCTATGCTGCGGACTTCATTTGACGCCATCGGGGTCTCTGTTATTTTTCTTCAATACCAATGATGTCGAGAAAAAAGTGAACCTAACCACAGAATACTGTGGTCTATGCATACAGCATACGATTTTGTGTTCACCTGCAATACGAGACGAGCTCTCTCGCCATAACGCGCCGGCTCTTTCCCCCAGCTGATCATCATCTCTGCCCTGGTGGCGGCATTCTCTGCTGGAGCCATCGCCTACGGCAGGCCTGGCTACTACGGCAACTCCGGCCTCGGAGGGGCTCTCGGCGGCGGCGCCTACTATGGCAGCGCCCTTGGAGGGGCTCTAGGCGGCGGCGCCTACTATGGCAACGCCCTCGGCGGCGGCGCCCTTGGAGGGGCTCTAGGCGGCGGCGCCTACCATGGCAACGCCCTCGGCGGCGGCGCCCTTGGAGGGGCTCTAGGCGGCGGCGCCTACCATGGCAACGCCCTCGGAGGGGCCCTCGCCGGCGGCGCCGGCTACGGCGACTACTACGCCGTGCCCAACTACAACTACGGCTACGCCGTGAAGGACGCCTACTCTGGCGTCGACATCGGCGCGCAGGAGAACCGGCTGGGCCAGCGCACCGAGGGCTCCTACTCGGTGGCGCAGCCGGACGGCCGGACGCGCATCGTCACCTACTGGGTGGACGGCGACTCGGGCTTCAACGCCGACGTCAAGTACGTGGGCGTGGCGCACCACCCGGCCACGCCCATCGCCGTCGGCTACGGCGGCGGACCGGCGGCCGGACTCGGCGTCGGCCTGGCGGGAGTGGGCTGGTGCGGTGTTACGGAGCGGGCTACGGTCTTCACTGATGCCGGTGACAGTTAGTGGCGGATGTCGCCGTAGTGTCCGCGGCCTCCCCGAAGTAGAGCCCTGACTGCGCCGCTGATCGGCCCGCCACCGCCCGGGTACTGCTCCAGTTGTGCGCCGCACCTTACCTCTACGTGCGTGACGAAGTCGCAGCGCCGCATTGCTCACACTTCCCCAACGGAGGCGAGAGATGAAGGAAAGTCCAGAACTGTGGCGGGCATTTTCCTGATTGCGGCTCGAGGGATTTGACTGGTCTGCCTGGGTATATGTGGTGTCCATGACGTGTGCGTGTCTGTCTGGAGGAACAGGAGTTCAGCAATACACCAGCTTTACCTCACGCCGATTCTGGAGCAACGGAAAATAATTTGGCATTCGCACTCTGGAATCAGAACTCGAACGTCAGCGCAGTGACGTGACATCAGTTGCTACTCTTTTTGTAACGTGACGTGACTTTTTCGTCGCGCGCTTACATTGAACATGCCTGCCATCTTTGATACCAAATCGTCAATACCAAGCGAAACATCAGAAACCATTCAAAACAACAGCATCAGAACAGCTACAGTAGCCCTCGACTCCACACAGCTAGCCAGTGTGGCAGACTCAGACGTGCCTCATAAACGCTTCTGGACACAACAGCCTTACCGCTACAACGCTAAAACCCAGTCAATTGAAAATTACCCGGCACAGCAATGCTTCCAGACGGACAACTACGACAGGGACACATATTCCGACCACCTGGTGTTGGCGGACCACTTGGTGTTCAAATTTACATGCTTTTTCATGGCTTAACCGGGCAATGTCAGCCAATGCAGCTCGATCGCCCACTAAGCAATTCTGGAACAACAGTAAAACAATGGAACATGCATGCTCTTGGAAAAAAACATCCACTATCACATTGGTGGAAATTATTGGCATCTTCAACAAATTATCCGACCTTGACAATCACAACACTTTCGTTTCCACTGATGACAATGCGTTAAATTAGGTATGACCATCACTGGACTAAACCTTAAGTGGCGCAAAAGAGCAACGTAGTAATTTGTTTGGATACCAAAGCAGCCATTCAGTTCTTGGCAACACACACACATGCCAACACCCAATCACGGATCAGATCGCCAGCAGCGTACATCACTTTTCCTCCCTCTGGATTCCGACCACGTCCGCATTCAAGGAAGCAAACAATCAGACGGGCTGGCATAGCATGCCTTAGCATCTGAAACTTTTCCCAACATGGGAATATTCAGCAGACGAGTGCAAAGCACTCCTACAACGCCACATTCGCCAACATCACCAGAATACATGGACACAACACAATTATACATTTCATCGCTCCAACCACACCCACATCAAAGCAACGTTAGGCACATGTAGCACATGACATCACCAATGGGATACCGCCAAACGGAAGTCATTCTCACAAGACTTAGGACTGGTTGCTCAACACTACACAGCCTCAACCATTGTTGAGCGTATCTTCTACAGAAGATGACCATCATACAACACCTCACTGTGACATCTGCGACACCACATTAAGCATAGGCACATCTTGCTAGATTGCAGTAGCTTGTACGTCCACCAGATAGCCACTTAAGACCTTCCTTCAAAGAGGGCAGCAGCTCCTCGCTTCCATCGTTTCTGGGTGACACGCACCATGCACGCCTCCAATTACTATTTGGCTGTCTGCACACCATCGAACTAGCAGGTGCATTGTAGACGCCACCACCAACACGCACTTCAACACACACTCCAGCGCGCACTGCAAGCTCGCTCATGCAATCGTAGTAATAGCGCAAATAGCCGTCCACGAATGGACGTCTATTTGTGCCGTCCATTCGTCCATAACATGTGCATGAGCCGACTCGCTTTCCCATTCGAAATAAGTGGCTGGCTACTCAGCGGTGGCATCGGGCGTAGGCGAGCCGACTTCCCTTACAAGTTACCGCAGCGGAAAACGATTGCAACGAAGTGCAATCGGGCGGATGCATGGCAAGTCGATGAGCCGATTTGCCATGCAATTCATGGCGTAAAACGCTACCCAGAGATGCGTCGGACGTAGATCAGCTGGTTTGCGAAACGCCGCACTCATCTCACACACAGGCCTGCGTGACAGCATGCTGCTACTAGTCAACGCCAAGAACGAACGGGCGGCAGCCGGTCTCGCGTGACAGGAGGTGCGGACATTTACCTCCTCGTCAGCACGGTAGCGATCCATCGGGAGCTTTTCGCAAAGAGAAGGCTGATACCGGTACGTTGGGAAAATCAACTTTATCGTCATCCCTCCTCCACGCGAGCTACAAATTACCTTGTTGAGTAAAGTACGGTAAATATCCGGAAGATGTCTTCGCCCAGCTCCCTCCTTCAACACCTTAGCGTCACATCAACTATAACGTAGACCTCTTAAACGTGAATGGATATATTCCCTGGATTTGGAATATGGAAGATATCCGTCTCTCCAGTTAAATCCTCACGCCCCGTCTCTGGGGGGGGGTGCGGTTGAAGAACCCCCTCTAAAATCCAAACTAAGCATTGCACGAAAACGAAAGAGGTGTCATCGGAAAGCGCTCGACGAGTAGGGTCCGGGCCCACCCCTAACAAATATTCCCCCAAAAGTGACGTCACCAGGGGGGCTAGATTTTCACGACTTACATTAAGTTTTTTTTACTCTGGGGAGTTCATTTTGGGGATATATGAAAAAAACACAATTTATTTGGAATGAGAAAAGGACAGCGAAATCGACCGAATCGTTAAATATATATGTATATATATATATACTTATTTCTTCATCGGCAATATATACGTATGTACGCCCTTGCATCTACGCACTTATGTTTCTCTTTTCTTTTTATTGTGCCATATTAGCAAGATGAAATGAGCTTGCCAGTGACTCCGCCTCTAGCCCTAGTTTCCAGTTTGCCAGACGAAGAATCGCTCGACACGCCTCAGTCAGCAGAAGTGGTGGGCATGATTCACTCACAGTGTCAATGTAATGAGAAACCGCGGATAGCGTGACCATCACTCACTCCACTGCGCCACGAAGAGCAAACCAGTGACGTCATGGTGTGACGTCACTGCGTCTGGAGCAGCACGGTGGCAGCCCGTAGTCCGTGGGAATATTACCGCACACGTGCAAGCCGCACCCCGTGGGAATTTTAGCCGTTGTGTAAGCTGACACCGTGCAAAATATTTGCCCGTAAAGGGAAGAAGTACGACCTTCGGTTATCTGCAAGCAGGTCATTCTGGTATTTCTGATGTAATCTACGAATGAAATTTCTAATGGGCTCAGAGTAGGAGCGAGGCCATGATTTCCTCACCCCCCACCTAAAAAAAATAACCTCACTAAGATTGTATTCAGCGCGCTTTGCGAACAATAAAACCGCCTGTCACTCTGCGAATTGCAAAATTTCTGATGGATTTAGCGTACTTTTTGCTAAGATTTGGCCCACCTCCTGTTCAGAATTAGGTTGACTAAGTCGCTACTCTTATTGGGTGGCACTCTTAAACTGCGATATTTTTATTTCATTTCTTGCTTTTTACGAATTCGTCACAATAGAGTTGTTATTGCTTTCGCTTTCAGGACCACTTCTGAAATATCTTTAGGAACATCTAAAGCATCCTCTTCTCACAGCCAGTGATCATTTTTTGGAACTGGATTTAATATGCCAGTGCACACAAGCTCATTGAGCACCCAAACACATGGCCCCTAACCGTTCCAGGTGGCTCTGAAATCGTGAAGGTCCCCTGCAACAGCATTGAATGGCTCTTGTGTCTTTGCAAAGTTGGATACAGGTGACCATAGGTGAACGAACGGAATAAGAAGAAACGAAATGAATACCGAAAAAAAATAAAACGGGACAATGATTGCCGACAGAGTACTTGCATGGAACAAAAGGCAAGGGCATGGGACGGCACGTAAATACAGATGAGCATAAACAAAATTGTCTTGGACTAAAATGTACGAAATTGAAGAAGCAGCATAAACACGCCACTTTTTTCATAAAAATAGACTTCCAAAAGCTGAGACACCTTTGAAGGCTCGGCACCATTGAACCGCCACCCTCTTGAATCCACATGCACGTGTTTGAATCACATCGCGATATGTCGTACGCCTACATAGCATCGATCTGTAGTGCCGCATTCCAGGTATAGTGGCACATTCCAGCTGTGGCGGCACATTCCAGCTGTGGCGGCACATTCCAGCTGTGGCGGCACATTCCAGCTGTGGCGGCACATTCCAGCTGTGGCGTAATCCTTGCGGCACATTCCAGCTGTGGCGGCACATTCCAGCTGTGGCGGCACATTCCAGCTGTGGCGGCACATTCCAGCTGTGGCGGCACATTCCAGCTGTGGCGGCACATTCCAGCTGTGGCGGCACATTCCAGCTGTGGCGGCACATTCCAGCTGTGGCGGCACATTCCAGCTGTGGCGGCACATTCCAGCTGTGGCGGCACATTCCAGCTGTGGCGGCACATTCCAGCTGTGGCGGCACATTCCAGCTGTGGCGGCACATTCCAGCTGTGGCGGCACATTCCAGCGTGGCGGCACATTCCAGCTGTGGCGGCACATTCCAGCTGTGGCGGCACATTCCAGCTGTGGCGGCACATTCCAGCTGTGGCGGCACATTCCAGCTGTGGCGGCACATTCCAGCTGTGGCGGCACATTCCAGCTGTGGCGGCACATTCCAGCTGTGGCGGCACATTCCAGCTGTGGCGGCACATTCCAGCTGTGAAGCGTGCGGTACATTCCAGCTGTGGCGGCACATTCCAGCTGTGGCGGCACATTCCAGCTGTGGCGGCACATTCCAGCTGTGACGGCACATTCCAGCTCTGGCGGCACACTTCCAATTCACGTGACGGAGATCCCACGCTGACAGGAGGGTAGGCCTCTCTCGGGTGCACGATAGGGAGGCCATGCAAAACGAGATTCGCTCTGGCGATGACCAAGCGCTCTTGCACTTTTCTCGAATTCAGACAGACAGGTCCACCTGCTGTCGGAAATAGTCGGCTGACGACCGACTTTCTGAGCGACTATCAGAACAGCCAACGACGGGGTCGAAAGCACGGAGGAGGCGGCCATGCGGTGTTGACAGCTTTCCCAATTCACGTCAGATGGCAGACATGTGAAGCGAATCATTTTAATTGAACAATGCATATGGATAGAAGGACATGGAATGAATCACAACTGCGAACTCGATCGTTTTCGACAAGTTCCGACTGCGACCACTGACTTCCCAGAATATTCCGGTTTGTGTCGACCAGCAAGTAAGGTCAGGGAAGACTTATATCTTGTAGTGCCTATATTTGCATCTAATTTCGTTGATATCAGATACTGATTATTCCCCTGAAACAGCCAAACGTCTACGATAGTCCCCAATACGACGACGTTTCAAGTTTGTGCCCACCTGTCGAGCAAATAATTCGCGCGCAAAAGTCTGAATTAATCCGTTACCCACTCCACATCCGCGTGTTGCCGCCAAGCTAGATCCGACTCAATCAAGTTGCCGACTCCGCCAGCCGCGCCGCGCGGATATTCGCACCGACAAGCTATCCGCGCGGACGTCCGATCGGCGCCGCGTGCACCAGCACGGCTACGCCGAACTGCGCGCCGGCACCCTGTCGCAGCCGATCGCCGGCTGATACCGGCGCCGGCTTCTCACGGCGCGGCGGGTATAAAACCGGCACCGGAGGCTGCAGCGACAGCACTCTCGCGACCGCACGCTACCGATCATGAAGGTAAGCGGCCGCAGAACCCCGCCCGCGTGCACCGCCCACCCGCGCTCCCACGCTGGCCCGCGCCCACCGTCGCACTGGATATCTAGGTGGCTTGGACGATCGCGAAATTGTCGTTCAATTATTTCTGTTGGCGGGTGACATCCAATCAGGAATGTGACAACACAAACGACGGCTAGTTCTGTCACAACATTAGCGGGTATGACTCATGCGATAATGTTCCCCGTCGGTAAGCAAAAACCGACTATTGATTAGTAGTTAGGTGGGGCAGAATGCTGGCTTTATGCCAGTACGCTGCATCACCTAGCATTCCTGTGTCATATTCGACCCAACATGTCCGTGTCACATTCCACCCAGTATGTCCGTGTCACATTCCACCTGGCATGTCCATGTCACATTCCACCTGGCATGTCCATGTGATATTCCACCTATCATATCCGTGTCATTTTCCATCTGGCATGTCCGTGTTATATTCCATCTGGCATGTCCGTGTCACATTCCACCTGGCATGCCCATGTCATATTCCACCTATCATATCCGTGTCATTTTCCATCTGGCATGTCCGTGTTATATTCCATCTGGCATGCCCGTATCACATTCCACCTGGCATGTCCATGTCATATTCCACCTATCATATCCGTGTCATTTTCCATCTGGCATGTCCGTGTTATATGCCATCTGGCATGTCCGTGTCACATTCCACCTAGCATGTCTGTGTCATTTCCCACCTGACATGTACGTGCAATATTCCACTTGACATGCCCGTGCCATATTCTACCTGGGATGTCCGTGTAATTTCCCACCTAACGAGTTGAAGACCCTGAAGCGGAATTCGGACATATTGATAGTAGCAATTAATTGATTTCGAGTTACTAAATCTATTCGCTGGAACAGTTCAACGATTGAACGAAATTACAGTTATCTGATTACACTTGATTATCATGTGGCATACTGCAAGTATGAGTAGATCTGGCCATCTGGTGGTCAGTTTTAGTGGCGAATAAAGCGTTCGTATCTTCGTGCCGCGGACTAACTGCATTGCCGATGCATAACACATATGGTTAAGTTAGCCGTCGTATTTTGGAATTAATAGTAAGGTTACACGACAAACAGTTCGGCGTGCTTGAAGTGTATTTAAATCTCCAGAAAACACCAGTAGGTCATGCAACTACCAACTGAAAACAGCACACTTATTTTTAAACCTGTCAGGTCAGGTCAACTCAGGTCACTCATCTAACAGCCTTCACCACAGCTGTGGTTACTCACCTGGCATAATCATATGTGACTGAGGTCACTCATCTAACAGACTACTCAATAGCTGAGCTCACTCATATGACATCCTCCTTCGTACCTAAGGAGAGTCCCCTGAAATCCTCCTCCGTGCCTGAGGTTAGTCACATGACAGCCTCCTCCGGAACTGAAGTCACTCACTTGATTGTCTCCTGCATAACTGTGGTCACTCACTTGACAGCCTCATGCCTAACTAAGGTCACTCATCTAAATGCCTCCACCATGTCTAAGGTTACTCACCTGGGAGAACAGAATCACATGCTACTGAGGTCACTCACCTGACATTTGGCAGCGTTCTCCGTAACTGACGTCAATCACCTGGCAGCCTCCTCCGTAACTGAGACCACTCAGATAACAACTTTCTCAACATCTGCACTCAATTATCCGTGAAACTGCCTTAGCTGAAGCTCCTTCCATGGAAGGCTTCTGCACCTGAGAACATTCACCCGCCATCCTCTTCCACTATTGCAGTTGCACATCTGGAGACACCACGATCACCTACCTGATAATCCATCCACAACCGCAGTGACCCCAAAGTGACGTTCACGTCCTTCGTACCTCGTAGCTTCTTCCACAGCCATGGTCACACAACCGACAACTAGTGGGCAGGCCACAGTAATTCATGCGCGCGAAGACGTTTGCCACGCCGGAAGCACCTCACCCGAGAATCTCTTCCACAGCTTCTGAGTGTGGCCGCTCTGATGGTCACGGCGATCGCCGTCCGCGGCTCCGGCTACGGCGGCGGCATCGGCCTCGGCGGTGGCATCGGCCTCGGCGGCGGCATCGGCCTCGGCCACGGCGTCGGCCTCGGCGGCGGCATCGGCCACGGCGTCGGCCTCGGCGGCGGAATCGGCCTCGGCGGCGGCATCGGCCACGGCGTCGGCCTCGGCGGCGGCCTCGGCCACGGCGTCGGCCTCGGCGGCGGCCTCGGCCACGGCGTCGGCCTCGGCGGCGGCATCGGCCACGGCGTCGGCCACGGCTACGGAGACTACTACGCCGTGCCCGACTACAGCACGGCCTACTCCATCAAGGACGCCTACTCGGGCGTCAACGTCAACTCGGCGGAGAACCGGCTCGGCCAGCAGACGGAGGGCTCCTACTCGTACGTGCGTCCCGACGGCGTGCTGCAGGTCACCAACTACTGGGTCAACGGCAACTCGGGCTACAACGCCGACGTCAAGTACTACGGCGTGGCCCAGCACCCCGTCACGCCCGTCGTCCACTACAACCAGGGCTACCACTAGTCGGCCGCTCCCTCTTCTGGCGTCCGGCCGTCTCTCGGAGTCCGCGACCTAGCGTCTCGTCATCGTCGTCCAGCTGTGTCTCTGTGTGCGGTGTCTTCCAGTGTCCGTGTGCTCGTGTACGTGTGCGTCTTTCGTGTGATGATCTGTGTGCCGATGAGGCTTTCAAGAATACATATGTCAGCAGCAGGCAAGCACACTTCGGATTTGTTGCGTTTTGGTGCGTTTTGTTCGGATTGCACAGGCGTCGGAAGCTGACGAAATCGAACGTAGAACGTTCTGGCGATTTGCTTCGGCGCAGCGGAAGCTTCGATGCTGACAACGTGCATTCTTTCAGTACGTGCTTCATACTTCCCTGTTTTACTAATGTCAAGGAACATGCATACGCAATGAAGTCCTCGTCTCTGTGAAAGGAAATTGTAGAATAATGTTGAGAAACTGAACTTCAACAGTGAGTATAGATAATTAAATCCACTCCTGTTGAATCGAGACCCTTCAGCTCTCCATAGACGTAACCATCACAGCATCAGACTTGCACACGTACGAAAAAGATAAACAATGAAATAACATTGACTGCTGAATAACATTGAAGAAGAGCACACCGATGAAACGAAAAAAAATCGACGTAGAAATGAATGATAAAACTCTGTAGTCAGAATTCATGGGCTGTTCAAGACGAACAGTCGGTCAAATAGTAATGCTAATGTCAAGGATATATCCAGGTATGTTGCTCTTTTTAAATGTTAGGGAAGTGTGTGGAGGCTTGCTGCCAGGAAGCGTAATAAACGGCGGGTTATTCACAATTTACGGATCTAAGTATTTCATCATTGGTAGTAGTGGGAGACGGCTCATGTGAACAATGTGGACTGAACACTGGAAGGTGCAATGGGGACTGAACAGTTGACAGTACGCAATGCATACTATAGCTGCTGAGCACTGGATAGGAGAATGTGCAGGGCTGAACGTCCGTATAAAATACTAGTACAGCGCAACGTTGTGATCGCTGGAACAGCCGGTGAAAAATGCGGGTCATGGGAGACTAGATCTACAGAACCCTGCAGCATGGCGGCAGGAAACTTGTGGATCGACCATAGCCACGTTCTTCTGACATCCAAGACAGACACCTTTTTGCAAGGCATCGTTCCATGCATCAGCTAGGAGGAAGCACGTGCATTTTGTTGCAGATTATACTGTCTCTCTAAATTAGATAATGATGGCTTCTATGCGCTCCTTGTATTCTTTGCTACTTGCAACCGCACCATTCAATATCGCACCAGAGTTGAACCGCGGCCACACACTCGCATCACCGCTGCCATTCAACTGGATGCGCTTCGCCCAACAGGGGTGGGGATGGCCGAGTTGTTAAGGTGTCGGGCTATGGGTACCAAAGGTCCCGGGTTCGACTCTAGCGCCACTCAGGACATTTCCCAATCCCGCGGCCCACCGGCGAAACAGTGTGGGCGGCGCCATTAGCCGTGAATGTGCATAAAGTGCGTCGTGAACCAACCAATAAACAAACAATCAAACACTTCGCCCAACACAGCACGCCAACGGCACGGCCAACGCCCGAACCAACATTCGTAACACAAGCGCCACACATGGCTGTAATACGCCCCAGTGCCATCTACCACTGTCCGACGCAGCCACTAGTTGGCAGGTCACCGCAAGGTGGTAGTTCACAACACATTCATCTCCAGTCGGACAGCATTCTGCTTGGGCGGAGGTGGGCACCGGAGCGAAATTCCATAGGATCTCATATTCGGAAGCGAGGAAAGTTGGAAAAATAAATCCTCGATGCGGCAATGGCCCATTCAGAAATACACTGAGCAACACATTTCGCGCAATGCTCATCGACGTACAGGCTTTTTCGAAGGAAGCATAGCCAACTACGACCACTGGGCATGGCTGTCCTAAGTTGAGCACGTGATCAAATTCGGTAGATGATCTAATTATTGGGAATGGCGGCTCAAAACTCGGCATTATCGCATGTAAAAACGACTTCCCTTGGACGAAATTGGCTGCACTCTTGATAGATTCGGAGTCGGCCGCCGATTACGATACACACATGCAAATATGAATGCACCATGCTGCCTTGTTGAAGCATTCCAGACGACACCGGAGCTGCGCTGTGTCCAGTCATCATCCGAATCCCTTCAGAACTTGGGTGGAAAAATACACTTACATCTCGCCGTTGACAAAAACTTGAAATTGTTGCTTCAGCCTTTATCCCGTTAGCTGGGTGAGGGTTTCGCTCCATGTCCACTTAGCTCCATGTGGATCTAAATACTGTCCATAGCGGGATGATATTGTATGGCATTGATATCAGCACTTAACTAACCTTGTTGCACAGCGAAATGTATAAAATAAGTGTTATTTATTGTGTCAGTCTGTCTTGTTAATCTGGTGATTTATTTTCTAATTGTCACTCAGTTTGATATGCACTAAAACACTGGCTGTTGCATGGCATTGGCTGTGTAATGGTGACGCTGCTACCTTAGTGGCCAAAATGCAATTTTGTTGCATAGTTTTGCTCTGTCCGACGCCAATCAGTGTCATCGGTTACTTTGCATTGCAATGTATTTCAGTGCTTTTTTACGACCGGCATTGTGGTCCTACTCTATATATCATAATATAACTTTTAGTAAGCTAAAATGCCAAGATTGTTTTTGTGGCGAAGTGAGAAGGTAATACAATTTGGGAGGAGAAGGATTTGATCATAAGCATTTGGAACTTTGTTTGTATCTTACATCGGCAACATGGTGCATGAATGGGCATAACATAATTTTTACCCATCCCGTCTTGTGGGGTCTTCAACGGTCCCTCCCCCTGAGGTTTTTCACGGATAGTGAACGAACGGTGCGCGGTACCGCGCCAAAATTTGTCATATCAATTTGGCATGCTGTGTCAAAATGTTGAAGTCAGGTCATCTAGGGTCAACGAGTTAGTCAAGGTCAAGTGGGCACAACCAATAAAGTTCAACTAGCCGTCGCGCTTTAATGGATGTATATATTTTAATGAAACCTTCAGCGTTTGCTTATCCTTGGAACTGCAACAAAACGTACAAGAGGACATTTTCTATTTTTTCCGTTTTTGACTGCATATGATTTTTGCATATTTGCCTATTGCAGTTCAAATAGAAGATTCTGGCTAAGATAAGCGTTTTTTATTAGGGAAAGGTGACATCCAACATTGTTTCTCGGCCTGCCCTACCAATTAGAAAATTAAAATAAATGAAAATTGAACTCAAATTTCTGAAATTTCCAAAAAATTAAAACTTTATTTTATGGGGCCGAAAAGTTGTATTGGCCTGGTCGATTTCGCTGTCCTTTTCTGATTCAAATTTTTTTTCTCTTCAAATATGTCACAAAACGAACTCCCCAGAACCAAAAACATAATGTAAGACGTGCAAATTCGTGCAAATCTATCCCCCTAGTGACGTCACATATCGGGGGAACTTATGTTGGAAGGCGGATCCGGACCCTACTCGTCGAGCGCTTTCCGATGACACCTCTTCCGTGTTCGTGCGACACTTAGTTTGGATTTTAGAGGTGATAACTATCCGCCCCCTGAGACGGAGTGTGAGGATCTGACCGGAGAGACGGCGAGGGTTAATGATCCAAAGCACCATATGATATCCGTACATGCACATCTAAAACAGCTAATGGTATTGCCAAGAGTCTACGGTTTTGTGGATATCCTTTTATCTGTGTGCCTGGTCTTTATTCGCTTCAGTGCCACAAATACCTATTATTCTGGCATTCTTGAGTGCTATCAACACCTACCATGAGACCAGCAGCACAGTTAGCAAATGATACATGAGAGGATCCAGAGAGGCCTGAGCAGAAAGCCTTCTGCAATCATTGGTCATTGGAAAATCTCCCGGCTCTGCAACGGCGCGTCACTTATTTTAATCGTCTGTCCTCAGTTCAATTATCGTATTTTTGATCCCCCATTGGCAGTGGCACTCTCGTCGTGCCATTCTTTGTGGTTGTTTGAATAGGCTGGGTCTTGAATATCCCTTGTCGCCTCCTAGATCCACTATTGGGAAGGTCTTCCGTCTTCGCCATTGCTAGGATGCATTACTACCATTTGTCCAGAATTCACCCCTGCATTCCAAATTTCCGATGACAACGTTCGTGATGCCTGGAACGATTCTTCAAAATGGATCACATATTGGTCATGTTTGCCTCTCCTGGATTCGCCTCTGACATGCTTAGGCTAAAAGTAAACATTTACATAAGTAAATAGCGTTGTATTGTGAATTCAATGATCAATCATAGTCACACGGACAGCAACAGAGTGAAAATGACCATATCTGTGCACCATTTGTCACATGGTGTTCGAAAAATCCATAGGATTCGCCTCCCAATATTCGCTCATGGAGCAGTTTCCAATGTAGTTACGACGCACAGACTCTGGCACGAAGTAGGAAAGAAAGCTTGGAAAGGTCGCAGAGTTCCATAATCATGCCACAAAGGGTCAGGGTACTGCAGGTGAATATTTTCTGCGTGGGGGATAAATCCGTCTTCCGTTCTACACCCGCTGGTAACCAACATTAACGGGATAGAGTTAGGCTCAGATATTATGCTGGGCGCGATAATGTTTTGACACATTACAGCGAGCCGAAAAGCGGCAGATGCGCGAACACGTAGAAATACGCCTTCCTACGATATTGCGAAATTTTCCCACCATATCTATAAAGTCGCTGAGGAAACCTTTGGCACAACTAAATATTTCACACATAAATTGTAGTGGATACGAATGTATTTTACTTCGAAGAGTAAGCTATCAGTTACCAGGAAACAATGGTGATATTCAGGTACATAAAACAATTATGCGCAATATGATAAACAATGCAACAGTCTGGAGCTACTCCGCGGTAGGAAATTGCTTACATAGTCTTGCTGAGATGCTTACAAATATTATGAAATTAATTGTTCCGTAATGTTTCATTTTGATGGGGAAGAGAAGACCAAGATCAGGACGACGGAAAGTATTTGAAATTTGCAGGCACGTGATCCGTTATTGTAATCAGCCTGAGACCTGCACCGATTTTCGAAGACCTAGGGCCTAGTCCTTCTTCGAATACCTAGGAATCGTGCGCACATCTGGACATTTCCACTGTGCTACTGTCAAGGTGACTAAAATGCATCATTTAATTGATAGTACAACCCTACTTACCTATATAAATGCTTATATTTAGCCCACGCACGTCAGGGGGAAATCCAGGAGAGGCAAACATGTCCAATATGTTACCTATTTTCGAGAATCATTTACGGCAGCATTTACGTTGACTGTGCTAGAGATAACCTGCAATAAAGAATTGAAGCAGCCAACTAGAAATTCGATTGAGAACTATGTGAAGAGTGCGAACCAGTGAGCTACGACGACAACTCGTGAATGAGTGAGGAAACATACCATATGAATCAGTGTGCCTGTTTCATCGCATAATTTGCATTGACGGCCATTAATTACTACCCTGGCACTGATGCCCCAAAGCCCTTCATTCCTGTACTTCTTCTGCATGCCTTGTTTTTGTTGCGGTCTACTGGGCCGGCTTCGAGTGGCTGCAGTTCTATAGACTGCAACTTTCTTACATTCTACATCCATTGCTGTTCGACGGATTGATAACAGCAGCTGTAAAATAACAGCAACCAGATGCCTGGATGTACTTCTACGTGAATGCAAACGCAAATTCGGTAAAATAATCATTTCAGTACTACAGCCTTACAGTTGGTTCATGCTGCACACAACCCCTCCTCGAGATGTACAACTAACATTCATCGTGACGAGCAATCGCCCAGCCCCGGGGCATGCATATCACGTGTCATACGATGTAACCACGTGACCCGTCGGCTGAATCCTGTTCGACGCCCTGCGGATACAAGTCGCGCGGCCATACCACATCCATACGTGAACGCAAATTACGGGAATTTCAGAGGAAATGATGTTCTAGGAAGTGGACAAGTGTTGAACATGAAATAGAGTTATTATAAAGAGGAATTAACCCGCGCCGTCTCTCGGGTCAAATCCTCACACCCCGTCTCGGGGGGGGATAGAAACCCCACTTTAAAATCCAAACAAAGCGTCGCACGAAAACAAAAGAGGTGTCATCGGAAAGCGTCTGACGAGTAGGGTCCGTATCCATCACCCAAAACAATTTTCCACAAAAGTGACGCCACCAGGTGGGCTAGATTTTCACAGCTTTTCACGACTTACTTTATGTTTTTGGCTCTGGGACGTTCATTTTGTGGGATATATAGAAAACAAAATTGATTTCGAATGAGAGAAGGACAGCGAAATCGACCAGGGACATTACATTTGTTGGCCCTCAAAAATTATTATTTCATTTTTTGAAATTTTAAAATTTTGAGTTTACAAGTTTTCTGAAATTTTCCTTTTCCAATGGGTAGAACAGACAGAGAAATGCTGTTCGAAGTCAACTTGCACTAATAAAAATGTTTACTTCAGCCAGAATCTTCTATTTGAACTGCAATTGGCAAATATGCAAAATTTATTTGTAGTAAAAAAACTGTGAAAGAAATGAAAAATTAATCTTCTACGTTTTGTTGCATCCATAAATATAAGCAAACGCTGAAAGTTTCATCAAAATATTTGTATCCGTTAAAGCGTGACGACTGGTTGAACGTTTTTGGGGGTGACCTCACTTGACCTTGACTAGCTCATTGACCCTAGATGATCTAACTTCAAAATTTTGAATCAGCATGCCAAATTGACGTGGGAAAAGGTATGCCAAATTTGGGCGCGCTGCTTTCCGCCGTTCATCCACTATTCGCAAAAAAACCTGAGGAGGGTGGTTGAAGACTCCCCCGAGACGGGATGGGTTAAAGAAGGGATTACGGGATGTACAAAGACAGTTTGAAGATGTCAGAATTGTAGCGGTGTAGCCGAACCGGGGCGGGTGAGGCCGAGTTACCCACAAGCAATTGCGTGGCATATGTATGTACCAGTGCATCATATGTACCAGTATACACCATGCACCTTATGTATGTACCAAATATATGTACCAGAGTACAATAGTAACGCCCGGGTCCACTAGCGCTTCGCCATTGCTTATAACAACGTCCCGCACCAGTTCCGTATTGAATACGTGTGATTGGTGATATGCCCCACTGGTGATATGGTCCACTGGTGATATGGCCCACTGATAATATGGCCCACTGGTTATATGGCCCACTGGTGATATGGCCCACTGGTAATATGGCCCACTGGTGATATGGCCAATTGGCAATATGGTCCACTGGTGATATGATCCACTGGTAATATGGCACACTGGTGAAATGGTCCACTGGTGACATGATCGAATTCTGTGTGCACTTCCGAATCGCCAGTATCCTGTGCCCATACACCTAGCCCGCCAATACCGCGTGACAGTATTTGCTGCTGTACGGAACACGCTGGCATCAGTTGTAGGAAGCGGGTGAAATTGTGGTCACAAGACAGGCCCACTCCATCAACCATCATCAAAACTGAAACACCTTTTTCTCTTTTGTCTTGTGTCGATCCCTGTTCGCATGCGCGAACATATCCTATTTATCTCGCGCACCAGTACAGGCTCGATTGATATTGGGCTTTCCTTTGGTCAGCTCTTCAAAACTTAACCTGCGCACGTCCGCGGGGGGGGGGGGCAGATATCTGCTCCCTTACGATTTTTCCTTATTTCCCGCCAAACTAATATGGTTATCAAGGCCAATCATCGCATAGCTGTTCATTGGTCTTTTCCACATATCCTCATACATTTTTAATGATGGGTCATCTCAGGTCAGGTCACCAGGTCAGGCGAAGTGACACAACTACACTCGAAGTTCTAGGTGGCATAACTTCTACAATAATTGGGCGATTGATTTCAAACTTATAGCATGTCATGATCTCATCAGGGCCCATAATATGTATGTCGTTTTTTTTCGTAGCATTGACCCTAGGTCAGGTCGCTGCCATGGCTTTCCCATCATAGGGCTATGGTAAAATACACAAATGTTTCCTAGTTACATATTTGCGCTCGGAATTATCTCACAACGGTTGTGACATGTTGATGGAAGCTATGCTCAATGTTACCGCTGAAATGTTTCCTCGGTGACCTCACCAAGGTCTCTGAGGTCACCTGAGATCACTACACATTTATGCGTATTACATCGCACTGCTTTGAGCTAGAAGGCTGAAATTACCGTCATTGTGCTTGTATTGTCAAGACGCGTCGATTGATACCTACATGACCTCCCTAGGCCTTGACCTGAGGTCATGAATTCATGACCTTGACTTGAGTTTTGGTTGGCCTGACCTTAAATTACACCTTAAATTACACCGTCGGTAGCGCATTTCAAGGACTGTCAAATATCGTTCGCCATTTGTTTCTATATGTTGCATATCCTGAGATACGATATTCCATCTATGGATAGATAATACATGATTATTTTCATACACCAACGGCGCTCGCCAGTCATGTTGGATATATTTGAAACGACAGAAGATCATCGACCTCTCATCTTATCCTAAATTGGAGAATATCATATCGATGCGCCGACTAAGAGTAGTTCCGAAGTAAACGTAGGATGTATCCGTGCTGTCTTGGTTTCGTGTACGACAGAACATAATCCACGGTATTGTTGATTGCGAAAATTATACACAGAGGAGACCATAGATGGAAGTAAAGTTCCACACGTTATTTACTCTGAAATGAAACCAAACGCATCCATGTGTTTCAGTGTGGCTGCAAGAAGTATGATGATATATCGCAGTTTCATTTAAGATGACCTTCAACTTGTTTTTTTTTAAACTACATTTTGGAAGGATCAAGCTGTCGCGCACAATACTGCATGGGTTGGAGTGACGCGCACGACACTGGATCAGATGGAGTGCCGCACACGACACTGGATCAGATGGAGTGCCGCACACGACACTGGATCAGATGGAGTGCCGCGCACGACACTGGATCAGATAGAGTGCCGCACACGACACTGGATCAGATGGAGTGCCGCGCACACACTGACCACGACACTGGATCAGATGGAGTGCCGCGCACGACACTGGATCAGATGGAGTGCCGCGCACGACACTGGATCAGATGGAGTGCCGCACACGACACTGGATCAGATGGAGTGCCGCGCACGACACTGGATCAGATGGAGTGCCGCGCACGACACTGGATCAGATGGAGTGCCGCGCACGACACTGGATCAGATGGAGTGCCGCGCACGACACTGGATCAGATGGAGTGCCGCGCACGACACTGGATCAGATGGAGTGCCGCACACGACACTGGATCAGATGGAGTGCCGCACACGACACTGGATCAGATGGAGTGCCGCGCACGACACTGGATCAGATGGAGTGCCGCGCACGACACTGGATCAGATGGAGTGACGGGCACGACACTGGATCAGATGGAGTGCCGCGCACGACACTGGATCAGATGGAGTGCCGCGCACGACACTGGATCAGATGGAGTGCCGCGCACGACACTGGATCAGATGGAGTGCCGCGCACGACACTGGATCAGATGGAGTGACGGACACGACACTGGATCAGATGGAGTGCCGTGTACGACAGCTTAATCTTTGCATTATGTTGTATTTTGGGGGATATCTTTGCAATTTCAAGGATAAGGTCATGTTAAATATAGTTGTAAAACATGGCAATGTGCATATATTGACACTCCTTAGCGCGCAACCCGTTGGACTTCATGGCCGTGTCACATCAAAAATGTGCCACATTATTTGCCAGCGGCAGGTCACGCGATGGCCAGCTACATGACCGACGTAGTCGATGCGCCCCTAAACCCCAATAACCAGTCACGCGATGGCCATGCTGCAGGACGGTGAGAGGCGGCCGCCGGTCGAGCAGCCAGCCCAAGATCTGGCTGTCCCAGTCCGATGAGCCGTAGCATATCATGCTAAAGGCATTAATATACGATTGCCGAGTCGTGGCGTGCACACGTCAGCAGGTACAGGCAGCTGGTGGCACGATCCTGACGACGAAGAAATGCTGCAAAATGAGCTTCACTTTCTCAGTGGAGACACCTGATCCGGCAGAACATAGAGGTCAGCATGTCGGGAAGGTAGTGGGTAGAAGGTATTGCAGTAGGTAGTTGGTATGGCATGTAGTGGGTGGTAGGTATGTGCGTCTTGCACATTGCCTCGGTGCGCAAATCAAGAACATAGACGAAATGTTTCACGCACATTTTTACTCTGCTCAAAAAACATCCATATGATTTCCCATCAACCGATCCGTCCTCATGTGCCCGTGCTGTGCACCATCAAGTTCCTTATGCATGTCATGTTTCTGCCGAATGCACAGATAGCCACGGTCGAAGGGATGCACAATGTAGCAGGATTGACAGCTGTCTGCGATCAGCAGGCAGCCAAGAAACATCGGCATGTGCCTCAATGTCCCACCCGTAGCCCTCCACTCATAATGTTCTGGAGACATTGCGAACGCTGGCAAGCTGTCAAACGCTGTCAAGCGTTGCAATGGGGCGGGGATGCAGAGTGTCAACATCCGGGCTGGCTGCTAATGACATCTGACGTTCTGTGCTTATGCACTGGGAGTATAGGTATAATTTATGCGGTTGGAATCTTAGTGGTAAAAAGGAATGCCAGTCTTCAAGATGGCGCACTGTTCACTATCTTCATGTTGGTTTGGATGAGGAATCATTCTAGCTCCGAGATGCAAGCGTTCGTTTCTTCAAGGAAACTGCGAGGACTCTGTCGATAACGAACTATGGTGTGCACTACACCGAGGAGATGCTTGCTACCTTGGCGATGTGAGAGAGCTAGCTTCCTGTATCCAATCACCAGCAAGATGCAGCTGAGGCAGACGTTGGCTAGTGCATCGAACTGCGGGCCGACCTCATGAGAAAGTCCTGCATAGTGTGGGCCCACTGCCGGACATCTTCAGCTACGTCTTCAACTACGTCTTCAGCTACATCTTCAGCTACGTCTTCAGCCCAGTGAACGGAGCCACGAGTGATTGTCAGGTTATGTGGACCTTGAGGCGCAGGCAAGTGATTATTCAAATTAAAAGTGGTCAGTTCAGCAATCAGCGTAGTGGAAGTGTACGATTCCGTTTCACGGGTGGCATGCACCTGGCGCAGATTCCGTACGTGTCTGGCGATATGGTTGAGGAAACTTTCTGCAGATCTCGGGAGAGCATGGGAACCACATGTCCAGCCGTCGCTGACTCGAACTATCGTCGCAGCTGGTGCCAGGCACGACACTGATCTCACACATTTTCCTCTTCTGACAGCATGATGTCGACGGAGGTGGGAAGGGGGCGGAAAAAAGAGGGCGTGGCCGCAATCACGACATAGATATAAGCCGTTTGCGTCCACCGTTAATTATCAGTAGTCGTCTGGTCTCACGTCGACAAACAAGATGAAGGTGAGGTCGCAGACTTGGCACAGTGAACCGCGTCTGTAATGTCGTCAATTTGGTGTAAAGCGTTCACTTGGCATAGAGAGCTAAATCACTTTCAGCTACGTTTGCACTGAGGCGCATCAATTGTTATATCTGTGGTACCACATATTAACCTGAAGCGCATCATTGTACCCCTGGCGACACCATCGTCTGTCGAGCAGCAAACACGAGCATTCGCTGTATGTCAGGGCTTCGCCGTAGCAGGCTTATTCTCGCCCAGCGCTATCCAAACCTTGGCGTCTCGTAGTGGAGAACAGCCCCTGCTGCCTCTCCAGTGGCGCCGAGCCAAGCCGTGCTTCCGGGACCTGTGTCCGGGTCACACGGTCTGTTCGAACGTAGGTCGTAGGTCGTAGGTCGCATTTGGTGCGCGGGCGCCGGGCGGTCGGCGCCGGTCTGGCGTGTCGACCGACCTCCGCCTAGCCGTCACGTCTCACGGGTGGAGGTCGACCGACCTCCGCCTAGCCGTCACGTCTCACGGGTGGAGGTCGACCGACCTCCGCCTAGCCGTCACGTCTCACGGGTGGCACCGACTCGCTAGCCGTCACGTCTCACGGGTGGAGGTCGACCGACCTCCGCCTAGCCGTCACGTCTCACGGGTGGAGGTCGACCGATCTCCGCCTAGCCGTCACGTCTCGCGGGTGGAGGTCGACCGACCTCCGCCTAGCCGTCACGTCTCGCAGGTGGAGGTCGACCGACCTCCGCCTAGCCGTCACGTCTCACGGGTGGAGGTCGACCGACCTCCGCCTAGCCGTCACGTCTCGCGGGTGGAGGTCGACCGACCTCCGCCTAGCCGTCACGTCTGCGGTGGAGGTCGACCGATCTCCGCCTAGCAGTCACGTCTCGCAGGTGGAGGTCGACCGATCTCCGCCTAGCCGTCACGTCTCACGGGTGGAGGTCGACCGACCTCCGCCTAGCCGTCACGTCTCGCGGGTGGAGGTCGACCGACCTCCGCCTAGCAGTCACGTCTCGCAGGTGGATGTCGACCGGTGACTCGTAGCCGTCACGTCTCACGGGAGGAAGTCGACTCGCTCGCCTACGTCGTGTCGAACGTGAACCGTCGGCCTCTCGGCTCCGGCCGTCGGCGGCGCGGCCCAACGGCGACCTGAGAGCAGGACAGGACAGGACGGAGCAGGACGCGCGCGAGTCTCGCCGCGGCCGCGCCTCTCACCGCCGTGTCTCTGTTCCAGCTGATCATCCTGTCAGCTCTGGTGGCGGCGGCGGCGGCCAGCTATGCTGGCGGCGCCGGCATCCTCGGCGGCGCGGGCGGCCACGGCATCCACGGCGGCAACTACTACGCCGTGCCCGACTACAACTACGCCTACTCGGTGAAGGACGCCTACTCGGGCGTCGACATCGACGCGCAGGAGAACCGGCTGGGCCATCGCACCCAGGGCGCGTACGCGTCGAGCTTTGCCAACGGCCAGCGGCAGCACGTCAACTACTGGGTGGACGGAAACTCTGGCTACAACGCCGACGTCTCCTACGTGGGCGTGGCTCACCACCCCACCACGCCCATCTTCTCCGGCTACGGCAACAGGGGCGTCGTAGGAGCAAACGCCATTGGCCATGGTGTTGGCCTTGGTGTTGGTCATGGTGTTGGCCTTGGTGTTGGCCATGGTGTTGGCCTTGGCGGTGGCTTCGGCCATGGTGTTGGCCTTGGCGGTGGCTTCGGTCATGGTATTGGTGGAGGAATCGGCCTTGGCGGTGGCTTCGGCCATGGCATTGGTGGAGGAATCGGCCTTGGCGGTGGCTTCGGCCATGGCATTGGTGGAGCGTACGGTCTTGCCGGCGGTCATGGCGTTGGAGGATTCGGCCTTGGCGGTGGCTTCGGCCATGGTGTTGGCCTTGGCGGTGGCTTCGGCCATGGTGTTGGCCTCGGCGGTGGCTTCGGCCATGGTGTTGGCCTTGGCGGTGGCTTCGGCCATGGTATTGGTGGAGGATTCGGCCTTGGCGGTGGCTTCGGCCATGGTATTGGTGGAGGAATCGGCCTTGGCGGTGGCTTCGGCCATGGTATTGGTGGAGGATTCGGCCATGGCGGTGGCTTCGGCCATGGTATTGGTGGAGGAGTCGGCCTTGGCGGTGGCTTCGGCCATGGTATTGGTGGAGGAGTCGGCCTTGGCGGTGGCTTCGGCCATGGTATTGGTGGAGGATACGGCCTTGGCGGTGGCTTCGGCCATGGTATTGGTGGAGGAGTCGGCCTTGGCGGTGGCTTCGGTCATGGTGTTGGCCTCGGCGGTGGCTTCGGCCATGGTGTTGGCCTTGGCGGTGGCTTCGGCCATGGTATTGGTGGAGGAGTCGGCCTTGGCGGTGGCTTCGGCCATGGTATTGGTGGAGGCTATGGCGCCGGCTATGGCGTCGGCATTGGTGGCTCCCACAGCTCTCACACCAGCCACGGACCGTACGGTGTCCACCACCAGCATCAGCACTCAACCTATGCGGGATAATTCCAGCGCACATTTTCCACAAGTTCCTTGGCTTTCCGATAGCATTGTTGAATGGGTGTACACTAAAATAACATCATGTGCGAGGGTAGTTGTGTGTGTCTCTGGTTGTATGTGCGTGTGTATATGTATGTCACAAGAGTCGGCATGCATTTGTAGAGAAAACGTTTATGAATACAACTGTCAGCAGGTTGAGTGGTTCACTTATTTGTGTGAGTATATTAAAGTTTTAATGCTTAGTAATTCAATTTCATCATGTAATCACAGGCCGCAAGTTTTCTCCGGGTTGTGGTGACGTACTTTTCAGCAGTATTCGGCTTAGCCTTACGTAATATTCCTGACGAATTACGCTAACGCCAACGACATCAGGCAAAGCATAGATTGAGCTAACATAAGGTAATTGTGAAGGGCTCTTAATTTGTGCCGGGAAGCGTTGTCACTGCCTCCCTTGTCTGCATAGTCAGCGCCAAACCAGAATGCAGACGGCAGGTTCCCGGCTGTGGGGTCAGCCTCGTTACTCGGCTGGCCAGGGAATTGGCGCTCCCTCGGGGTAACACAGCAGCCCCGATAAGGTGTGTGGATAAGGTATGTGGTAGAACTGGTATGGTTATGCTGTATATCACGACAGTGAACTTTACAATGCCACATTGAGTACCAACTTCCGTTCTATAACCTGATATGAGTGACTATGTTATGGGCGCTGCATGACCTATGCAGTCGATGCGCCCTTAAACCCCAATAACCAACCAGACGGCCAGTTATTCACAGGCTATTTGCGGCCATTCGCAGGCTATTCACGACAGGCTATTGGTCGCCCCTCCGGCTTCAAAGAACACGCACGGCAGCAGAGGCGCAGCCAGGGCAGGGGCACAGGTGCACGTGTCCCCTCATTGGGGCCAAGAGGTACCAAGTGGCCTCTTGCCACCAACTTTATCATCTTTTTCGACGCCCCTGTGTTCGGTCACTCCGGTGGGAAAATGCTTATTTCAACAAAGGAGGAGCCTTCCACCGGGCTTACAATCGACCAGTTAGGGGCGGGGGTGGCCGAGTGGTTAAGGTGTCGGGCTATGGGTACCAAAGGTCCCGGGTTCGTCTCTAGCGCCACTCAGGACATTTCCCAATCCCGCGGCCCACCGGCGAAACAGTGTGGGCGGCGCCAATAGCCGTGAATGTGCATAAAGTGTGTCGTGAACCAACCAATAAACAAACAAACAATCGACCAGTTATTCTGATACCCGACGCCAGATTTTCCCACCCGTTATGCTGATACCCGACGCCAGATTTACCGACCCGTTATGTTGATACCCGACAGCAGATATACCGACCCGTTACGCTGATACCCGATAGCAAATTTACCGACCTGTTACTCTTATACCCATCAGCAGAGTACCCGTTACGCTGACACCCGATTTCACCAACCGAAATTTACCGACCCGTTACGCTGATACCCGTCAGCAGATTTATCAGCCCGTTACGCTGATACCCGATAGCAGATTTACCGACCCGTTACGCTGATACCCGTCAGCAGATTTACCGACCCGTTACGCTGATGCCCGTCAGCAGATTTACCGACCCGTTACGCTGATGCCCGACAGCAGATTTACCGACCCGTTATGCTGATACCCGTCAGCAGATTTATCGACACGTTATGCTGGCACCCGATACCCCATCCACCCACTATTAGCCGTTTTCAACAAAAATGAAGAGGAAACATTTGGCTCTTTCCCCTACAAGTTCTGATGCTAAGCTCGAAGGCGCCAAGTGATAGATTGAAGGGACCCAGTTCCACCGAAAGGTGCACGAAATGACTCCCTTGTGTTCACTCGGGACTAATGCACTTCATGCACCACTTCCAGACAGGGTAGTTACGCTATTGATCGCACTTTCATGAGGAAGTCGTTCGTCAGACAGAGGCTCGTGTTGCAGAGATTCACACAAACCAAACCCGCAGGAGGGCGGTTCGCTTCGCACACGGGCGAAGGATCACATTGCCATAATTCGTGTATCAAATGGTTACGAAAGTCAATGGTTCGTAGCACTAAACGCGTTAAAGACACAACGCATTAAAGTGAACATCTGCCTAATTGCCGCAAGCGTATATTACAGCAGGTGGCCCAGGACAGGAGCTTACAAATTGCGAAAGGTTGCAAGCAAAAATGCGCATGTTGGGAAAAGTTCATGCAGCGTAAAGTTCGCAATGACAAGGAATTCGAACAGGTATCACAGTTCGTACCGGAATCATGATTATACAGCGAAAGTTCGCAATGGCAGACGATAGAAAATCATAAGCTGCTGCATATACATGTGAGATACGTCCATGAGAGCAAAAAGGCCTCGTTCGGTAAAGCCGATCATTTTGCATTTTAACCATTAACCCGTCCTGTAATTCCTGTAACTGGATTGGATTGTGGCTTTATGGCACACTCAGCAGCTGAGGCTATATGGCGCGCCTGCCTCTCACCCTGGCAGGAAGGGCGGGCATCGCGGGGAATCGAACCCCGCACCTCTGGCTTGCCAGACGCTCAGTTTAACCACTGAGCTACTGTCGCCTCCGCAATTCCTGTCAGATCCTTGCATGACTCTCGGGGGAGTCATTATAAGTCCCCTCTAATGTCCGAACCAAGCTTCGTGTGAACACGTAAGATGTGTTATCGGAAAGCGCTCGACGAGTATGCCCTTAAACCACCCCAATGTTTACCCAAAGTGACGTCACTAGTGGGGTTGATGATGTCATGATTGACATCATGCTATTTTTCTTCTGAGGAGTTCAATTTGGGAAATATAAATGCTGATGTCGGAACGAAAAGGAAGGTGAAATGGGTCATGATAAAAAATGTTTGTCCCCACGAAGCTTGTTTTTAACTTCGCAAAATTTGTATGCTGCGATGTGTATGTATTTTCATTTTACTAATGGATAGAGCTCACTGAAACGTAGTTTTAAGTATACTTAGCCTCATATGGAGTGCTTACCTGATCCAGAATCCTCGATTTGAATAATAATGTGAAAACATGCAACACAATGGAGTCCCGAAATGAACACAAAACAAATCCAAATTACTCTCGTGCGTTTAGTTGTGTCTTACGACAAGTAAACGATGATAGTTTCATTCAAATATATTCATCCATTATAGTAACTGGTAACGACTGGTTGAGCGTCTTTGGAGGTGACCTCATTTCCCCTTAGATAACTCGGTGACCGTGGATGATCTGACCTCACAATTTTCATATAACTTATAAAATTGGTGTGGAAAAAGGTACGCAAAATTTCGGCACGCTGTCATGCGCCGTTTTATTCAATCCGCGAAAACATCTGGGGGGGGGGTCTTAAAAAGGCCCCCACCCGAGGCAGATATATTAATCGTGGTACAACATTTGAAGATATAGTGCATTTCTCGAGAACGAGACCTTACCTTTTAAGTTGAAATAGTTTAAATTAGAAAGACAATGACAAGATTACTCAAAGCAGGGTCAAGCCTGGCCAGCCTCCCGTTCATCTAGCCGGACGTCCTGCTTGACGTCAGGACAGTGAGGTCGAGGTATTGTCCACCCGAGCAACTTCATCCAGCATTACGCATTACAGGAACATAGTCATAGTCATAGTCATAGTCGTATATTGGGATTTCCATATTCATGGATTTTCAGCATTCGCATCAAATTGGACTGGGCATCAGCGACTGGGTCATGTAACATCAGCGACTGGGTCATGTAACATCAGCGACTGGGTCATGTAACATCAGCGACTGGGTCACATAACCTCAGCAACTGGGTCATATAACCTCAGTGACTAAATCATATAACCTCAACGACTGGATCATATAACACTCGCATGTCCGGAGGTCCGCGACAACTTCGCATGTCCGAGGGGGCAGATGTCTGCCCCCCCCCCCTATGACTTCTAGAACTATGCTAGCTAGCGACAAACGGAAAACGGCGTTGGATAGCTGGTGACGGGCTCTATCGAAAGTGCTTCGGTCATTTTTTTTCGCTCAGGTCAACATTCAGGTTACTGGATAATCATAGGTCAAATTCGACAAGATCAGGTGGGGCTCAGATATTGACACCTATCTCAGGACCTGTAACAGATAGAAACAAACGGTGAACGTTAGTTGACAGTCCTTGAAATGTGCTACCGACAATAGGCGGTGAAATTTAAGGTCAGATCAACCGGAACTCAGGTCAAGGTCATGAATTCGCCTAGGGAGGTCATGCAATGTATGAATCGACACGTCTTGGTGATAAAAGCACAATGACGGTCATTTCAACCTTCTAGCTCAATGCAGTGCGATGTAATGTGCAGAAATATGTAGTGATCTCAGGTGACCCAGATGACCTTGGTGAGGTCACTGAGCAAAAATGTCAGCGGTAGCATTGAGCATAGCTTCCATCCACATGCCACAACCGTTGTGAGATCATTCCGAGCACAAATATGTAAACCAGGAAGCATTTGTAGATTTTACCATAGCCCTATAATGGGGAAGCCATGGCCGCGACCTGACCTAAGATCAATGCTACGAGAAATCCCGATATACATATTATGGTCCCTGTTGAGGTCATGACGTGTTATAAGTTTGAAATCAATCGCCCAATTATTGTGGAAGTTATGGCACCTAGAACTCCGAGTGTAGTTGGGTCACTTCGCCTGACCTGGTGACCTGACCTGAGATGGAGCAGGGTTAAAAATGTATGAGGATATGTGGAAAAGACCAATAAACAGCTATACGAGGCTTGGCCTTGCTAACCCAATTATTTTGGCGGCGAATGAGGAAAAACCGGAGGGGGCAGATATCTGCCCCCGCACGTGCGCGTGATAACCTCAGGTACTAGGTCACATAGCCTCAGCTACTAGGTCATATAACCTAAACGACCGAGCCATGTATCCTCAGCGACTGGGCTATATAACCGCAGTGACTGGGCCATGTATCCCCAGAGACTGGATCACGTAACCTCAGCGACTGGGTCATGTAACCCGAGCGGCTGGGCCATGTAGCCACAGCGACTGGATCACGTAACCTCAGCGACTGGGTCATATAACCTCAGCGACTGGGTCATATGACCTCAGTGGCAGGGCCATGTAGCCACAGCGACTGGATCACGTAACCTCAGCGACTGGGTCATATGACCTCAGCGACTGGGTCATATGACCTCAGCGACTGGGTCATATGACCTCAGCGACTAGGTCACATAACCTCAGCGACTGGGTCATATGACAGTGGCAGGGCCCCGCTCCACATAGCCGCCAACACCCGGTGGAAGGGACGAGGGGCCGTCGGCCGGCCATCAGCACTCGTGCGCCGGATCAGCAGCTCAGTTCGTCAGCGACCAGGCGGTCAGCGGGTACAGCGACCAGGCGGACAGCCACCGGCAAGTTAGAGCGCTTACAGCATTTATTTGGCCACCCATTTGCGCACCAAAGCCACGACCAGACGCTACCTTCGCGGTGCAGGTCATTGTGCGGGCATGCACTGCCTGTCATTGAGGTCAGCTGAATGATGTCTACAGTCCTACCGGTTTGGTGGCGTCGAGATGGCCAAAATGGAGATGGAGAAGCGCTGGTTGTCTGTCACTCCGCAGCGGGGAACGCGCGAGGGTGAAGCCCTCTTGTTGGTAGATGACGTTGATTGGTGGTCTCTGAGTATGCAGTCTGCATCAGCCTGTAGAGATGTACCCCATGCTTGGCTATCGCCAGTGTAGTAGAGGGCGATGCAAATCTCCTCCAAGGTTTTTCGTGAATAGCTTCTGATCACCTCAATGGAGCCCCTGGCATTTTCAGTACACCCTGGAGTGTCTTCTTAGCAGCTTTTTGTATCTTGTGTTGAGCGATGTCTGGTCACAGAGTTGTGACGTCATAAAGTTGTTAACGGGTGTTATTGACGAAAAGGCGGTTTATCGCATCTTCACAATATATTGTGATCTAAAGCGACACGTTCTATACGGGTGAGAGTGGATGACTGGATGTTAGTGGGATGCTAGTGGATGACTGGATTGCTAGTAGGACCTGATCTCTATGCCACTCCAAAGTCAAGGAATGCCTCTGGTATACGTTGACCTCTGGCGACTGAATCTGTTCAGCTAGAACTGTTTGTTATAGTTCGATAATTGTCCCAATTATTTTACTCCGTACACATGCTGGTGTTCATGCGGAGGGACTTCTTTCCAATAACATAATACGCAGACCTCATTGTAGCCGCATTGCCTTTCATCAACCCCGCTTAACGCATGCCCATTCTAGACATTCTCCGAGCCTGGAGCGATCGGCTGATTTCCGCATGCGTCGAGCCAAACTAGTCGCGAAACGAGATCAATCAGTTCTGCTGATTGATCATATTATTCTGACCACTACACAAATTACTCCCATATGTGTTTGCGCACAAGTGTACACTTTTAACATTCCGGGCATTGCAGGTTCATAAATACTTGTGGAAGGTAACATAAACGGAAAAGCGGGTATGTTAACCCGTCCCGTCTCGGGGGGGGGTCTTCACCCGCCCCCCCCCAAGGTTTTTCGCAGATAGCGGTCGAACGGCGCCAGGCAGCGCGCCCAAATTTGGCATACCTTTTCCCGCATCAAGTTCACATGCTGCTGCAAATTTTTTAGGTCACATCTAGGGTCAACGAGTTAGTCAAGGTCAAGTGAGGTCACCTCCAAAAAGTTCAACCAGTCGTCGCGCTTTAACGGATACAGATATTTTAATAACACTTTCAGCATTTGCTCATCTTTACGGATGCAACGAAACGTACGAGTGGAATTTTCATTTTGTTTTTGACTACATATAAATTTTGTGTATTTACCAAATTGCAGTTCAAATACAGGATTCTGGCTAAAGTAAGCATTTTTATTAGGGCAAGTCGACTTCCAAAATCGTTACTCTGTCTGCTCTACCAATTGGAAAAAGAAAATTAAAGAAAACTTTGAAACCCAAAATTGTGAAATTTCAACAACAAAAATGGGGGGGGGGTACAAATATTGTAGCCCTGTTCGATTTGGCTGTCCTTTTCTCATTCAAAATAAGTTTTGTTTTTTAATATATCCCCAAAATGAACGCCCCAGAGTCAAAAACAAAATGTAAGTCGTGAAAAGGCGTGAAAATCTAGCCCCCCTGGTGACGTCACTTTTGGGGAATCATTATTTTGAAGGGTGGGCCCGGACCCTACTCGTCGAGCGCTTTCCGATGACACCTCTTTCGTTTTTGTGCGATGCTTAGTTTGGATGTTAGAGGGGTCTTCATCCGCCCACCCCCCGAGACGGGGTGGGAGGATTTGACCGAGGAAGGAGGGGTAAGCGGGGGGAGGACTGTGAGGTAGGGAGACGGGGAGCACGGGGTTTAAGCAGATGATTATTTTCTTCCCTCCATAGGTCATTGATCAGAAACAGAATGCAAGTGTGGTTGTCGCCAAGCACCAAGTAGCCCGCAACTTCCAGTGTGACTGTCGCCGAACACCGAGAAGCGTGCAGCCTTTATCAGCTTGAAACATTTTACAAAGGCAAAAAAACCAAAAACATCCATTGCAAGCACAGCACACTTTTCACAAATGTCAAGGCACAACGCAGTTGGTAAGAAAACTGAGGTCACATTGAGATTAGGACACACGATATTAAAAGAATGCTCCAGCATTCTTTTAATATGGTGTGTTTCTCCTGACCAGAACTCAACATTAGTTCGTGTGTGCGGGGGTGGGGAGCGAACGGCATCCCCAAAGCGTGCAAGCGCCAACAGCTTACATCCGAATCTCATGAGTTGGCTGGTATTACCAGCTCTCAAAATCCGTCAAATGAGCATGGCAAACAATAAGCCAGGCGATGGGCACACATATATTACCAGCACAGCAGGCACAATCTCACAACACGCCGACATGCGTCCAAATTCGCTTCCATTCCCAGTTCGGCCGACTGTTGAACCATCAGACTAAATATTGTGCAGTGGCCAGTGTTCAGCACACCTCCATGGATACGGGGGTGTACTGAACACTGGATCACCTCACACTGGATCAACTCACACTCGCGTACACTGGATCGCCTCAGCGTCCAGCGCCACCTCCTCAATACACACCTGCAAGTCCGACAGGCATCACCTCCTCAATAAACACCTGCAGGTCCGGTCCGACCGGCATCACCTCCTCAATAAACACCTGCAAGTCCGAACCCCAGCCCGGCCCCAAATGGGCCGAGACCGTATCCAGCCCCAAGCCCGTAGCCGAGTCCCCCGGCCAGCCCCGGCGCCCCGATCCCGGCGTACAGGCCGGGGTAGTAGGCGCTGCTCTGGCGATACGACGTTGGGCCGTAGGTGCCGTAGTCGACGTTCTGGTTGTGCACGGGCAGCTGGCCGTAGTTGCGCTCGCCTCGGCGGATACTGACGAACGAGGCCTGGGAGGCGGCCGCCGCCGCCACCATGCAGGTCAACAGAACCAGCTGACGGTAGGAGGTCACGGGTCACAGCGAGACTGGGTCATGGGTCACAGCGAGACTGGTGGAGCATGGGGATCTGGTTATCAGGACCAGCAGACGGTAGCAGATCATGGGTCACAGCGAGACTGGGTCAAGGGTCACAGCGAGACTGGGTCAAGGGTCACAGCGAGACTGGGGGAACATTGGGAGTTGGTTAACAGGACCAGCCGTCGGTAGCAGGTCACGGGTCACAGCGAGACTGGATGAGCAGGGGGGGGGCAGTCAACAGGATTAGCTGTCGGTAGCAGGTCACGGGTCACAGCGAGACTGGTGGAGCATGGGGAGCTAGTCAACAGGACCAGCTTTCAGTAGGTCACGGGTCACAGCGAGACTGGTGGAGCATGGGGAGCTAGTCAACAGGACCAGCTTTCAGTAGGTCATGAGTCACAGCGAGACTGGTGGAGCATGGGGAGCTAGTCAACAGGACTAGCTGACGTTAGGAGGTCATGAGACTGGGGAGCTGGTTGACTGGTAGGAGGTCATTTACCCCAGTCACAGCGAGACTGGGGGAGCATTGGGAGCTGGTTAACAGGACTAGCTGTCGGTAACAGGTCAAGGGTCACAGCGAGACTGGGGGAGCATGAGGAACAGATCAGCTGGGGAAGTATACCCAAAGGTTCCCACTCCTTCAGTTGCTGCGGTGGGGCCGCATACTAGTAATCCTGCCAGGGTATCGAAGGCATGTCTTGGAAACATAGCTCAGTCATTCGATCCTAAGAAGAAAAAGAGGAACTTCGAGTTGTTTTAGTCCTCGCAGAACGTTGATAACCTTCGACAACACAGGTATATACGATAACATGACGATTCATAACCGGGTAAGTTAGATAAACGGAACAAAGGCCAGCTAATAGTCTGCTACGAGATATCATGATTGACATCAAATGTAACCTCATGGGGTCGTTGGTTGATCCCAAGGATAAGGTCAAAGGTGCAATTCTCGGGAAATGAAGACATTTTGCGATTTCCTCAAGCTTGTGACAAAACCTGCCCCGAATGTTCTGATACAAAATGATGCTTTGCATCCTGCATTTCCAGCGGGATGTCTCAAGTGGTTTCGTTTTCCACAGTTAGTTAGTTATTAGGGGCTTAGGGCGCATCAACTGCAGTGGTTATACAGCGCCCATTCGTTCTCCACAGAAAAGATGCTAAGTCCGATCTGGTGATGACCATATTTTCTAATTATCAGAAAAGGTGCCGAAAATGACGGATTTTCAGCTTGACATGTCAACAATTTGCTCTGAAATTAAAGTTTTGTACAAAATTATTATCCTAGCTTAGTCAGAAATCCCCGATGGTAATCCGATATCACCTCAGGTTGTTGTTGCTTGTTGAATACCTTGTTTAAGCTGGAGCAATAATTGACTCTAATTTTGTTTTTTCTCAGTTAAAATTAATTGGACGCTGAATTGAATTGTGCATACTAGACAATTTCAGGGAAAGTGCAGCATAGTTCTCGAGTAACTTGTAATTTGCGTAAAATCGGCCCAGACGCTCAAGTGCCCGACTCCAAAAACCTTAGTGTAGTTGCATCAACGTCTCTCCTCTCTGCAATGTTAGCAAGGGTTAATCCTCGGAATACATTTTAAACTTTTATCCCTCTCTTTACGGGATACTATTATATCCCTCACAGTGTCGGATAGCATCAGTACCCTTCTCAGTATGGGATAATATTCTACCCTCGCCGTATGAAGCTTTCAACTTAAATCACCTACCTCATCCCAGAACAAACCTCTCTTCTAAAAACAAAGAAATGTAGCAAACGTTTGGTGCAGTTGCATGCTGGGAGCATTAGAGTTGGTGTAAACATCTTTCCTTATCCCACTTGGTTGACCTGTCGGGCCAGGTTAAGCAAACCACTCTCGGAGTACAGTTAGTCAGTTATACACGCCGTAGTTGTTTAACCCCAGCCACACAAAAAATACTGTTCCGTGTCTCAGTGTGACGATGTGCGCAAGCTAAGACTTAGACTAACGAAGACTGCACGTGCAAAGGTCAAGGTCATCGAGCCTGTCGCGGACACCACCTGAGAACATGCGGTGAACTGTTGAAAGTGACAATTGTCGAAACCGTTGTTAATCGGTGTAAATGATCGAAACCTCATGTCACCAAAGCGGAACCGATACTTTCCAGGATTTTTCAGAAGATAAAACATCGAATCAATAGCATTCTTCTGTTTATAGTTCGCTACCAACTGCGTTCCGAGTTTTCAACCTGGTTGATTAGTAACTAAGTTAGATTAAAATGCGTATGCTTACGCTTAAAAGCTTCATTAGGCATTAAAATCTTAGCTGAAACGAGGCATGTATCTCGTATTTTTCTTCAATCAGAATTCCACGCACCCATAATTCAGTTTTGACTTTATCTTGTGTGACTTTCTAATAAAAGACCATGTAATCTAAGTACAAAAACGGCATTGAGACAAGGTCGAGACCTGACGCTGATCCGCCAAGTATAGCCACGATGGATCTGACAACTTCGTATGAATTGCTGTCGCCGTTGACCGTCAAATGACAATAGCAATTGTTTCGCCTGCAGAAAGGTCGACTTTCGCCTGGTGTCCCAATGCCCGGCCTAGGGGTGCCAATTTACAAGAAAAATTATACTTGTGGGCTCAATGTGTGGTGGCAATGAGACGAACAAAATCGACTTAGAGGCCAGCCGGCAGGTTTCGGTGTTAAAATTAAAGTTATTGAAGGCGATCCAGCATTGAATTGAATCCCCCACGACGTGCACAAATTGACAACAAAGACCCGGCCCCCAATAGGGCGTGGGATGGATAGAGTCGACTTGGGGAAGATTATGCCTTAGGTGACAAATTGCATCACAGTACCTCACCGTACGCCAGGAGACATCACGACACCTCAAGTGGCTCATCGGTTAATGTCGACACGAATTATTCAAAATCGTATTCAACAAGTACTTTATTCTCCGAAATTGCCGACATTATCTGAAATCCTCGCGCCTGGGTTCGCATGCGAGTGAAAAAAAAGACTCATATGATACTATTCATACAAAAGAATCACTTCACCACAACACCACGTACTGAACACAACACTATTCACCAAAGCACCTACGACACCACATCGACCACCACCCAGTTTCACGTCCCGCGTACGTCAGCGCGACACCTCACCTTCATCTCGGCAGATTTGATCTGAGTGGCGCGATTATCGCCCGTACCGGCGGCTTTATGAGCCTGCCCGGGGCAGCGGCGGCTGTGCACGGCCGCGGCCGCCGCTGCACCACCGCCTCGCAGGCGTGCAGCGGACTCGAGACGTGCACTCGAGCTGCCGTGCACGGTGCGTGAGAGCTGGCGTGCACGGCCGGGTGCAGTTGTAGGGTGTGCACGCGCGGCAGGCGGCCGGCGCCGACGTACGCGGCCGACGTACGCGGCGCGACGTACGTCCGGGAGATGAGGACAGGACGTACGCACGTACAGGACGATGACGTCCGGGAGAACGGGTGAAGGACAGGTCGGGGATGGGATGGACGCCGACGTGCAGGACAGTCGGGAGAGTGGTGGACGTACAGATGCGCGTCCGGGAGAGCGGTGAAGAACAGGTCGGGAATGGGCGCCGACGTACAGGACGGTCGGGAGAGCGGTGGAGGAAGACAGGTCGGAAATGGACTCCGACATACGGACGGTGGAGGACAGGTCGACGCTAACTGTAAACACGCGCGCTGGAGAGCCCCTCGCACAACTCGCACCTCACGCGGGAGGACTGGCTCCTCAAGATGTCAGAAACTGCTCCAGCTAGAAGCACACAATTTAGACGGCAGATCACGGCTGTAGTGTGATGGCTGCGGTGTAAATTTAGTGGCCCTAGGGCAATGCATGCAGGGTTAAATGAGGTCGAGATTGGCCGCCACACCTCATCGCCGGGCAACCGCACCTTCGCTCAAACACAGTCGGAACCTACGTCACATTGAACCCTCGGCAGCCGGACTCCGACCCGGCAATAGGTCAGAAGTCGGTCGGTCGAGTTTGCACCCCTCATTTCCTACATTTACAAATTGATGTAAAATGCCTATTGCATATAATGTGTGTATCATTTTGTACAGCGTTCCAACATTGCATTGGAATATCCCAGCCAATTTATGAGATATAAACTAAAAATATGAGGGGTGAGAGGATTTTGTTGTGTTAACAATCACCTTGCTGAACTTGGACGTGCGGGGTGGGGATGTCGAGAGCCCTCTCGCAAGTTGTTTGTTTTCGCTCGTGTGTGTGCGTGTGTGTATGTGATCGAGAAGAATGCTTCTATGCGCATTGCTCACATCCAAGCGATGTGTTGAAGCGTTGTCAATGGTCTGGTGTGGTCAACCACGCTCCACGGCGGAACTTCAAGGTCAGTAGTGAAAGCGGCAAATGGTGCATTTCTTGCAGCGCCATTTACGCTTTTCTTAGAAGAGAGAGAGAGAGAGAGAGAGAGAGAGAGAGAGAGAGAGAGGAGAGAGGGAGAGAGAGAGAGAGAGAGAGAGAGAGGGAGGGAGGGGAGAGGGGGAGATGGAGAGGAGAGGGAGGGAGAGGGAGAGGGAGGGGAGAGGGAGAGGGAGAGGGAGAGGGAGAGGGAGAGGGAGAGGGAGAGGGAGGGAGAGAGGGAGAGGGAGAGGGAGAGGGAGGGGAGAGGGAGGGAGAGGGAGAGGGAAGGGAGAGGGAGAGGGAAGGGAGGGAAGGGAGAGGGAGAGGGAGGGGAGAGGGAGAGGGAGAGGGAGAGGGAGAGGGGAGAGGGAGAGGGAGAAGGGAGAGGGAGAGGAGAGGGAGAGGGAGAGGGAGGGGAGAGGGAGAGGAGAGGAGAGGGAGAGGGAGAGGGAGAGGGAGAGGGAGAGGAGAGGGGAGAGGGAGAGGAGAGGGAGAGGGAGAGGGAGAGGGAAGGGAGAGGGAGAGGGAGGGGAAGGGAGAGGGAGAGAGAGGGGGGAGGGAGAGGGAGAGGGAGGGAGAGGGAGAGGGAGGGGAGAGGGAGAGGGAGGAGAGGGGAGGGAGAGGGAGAGGGAGAGGGAGAGGGAGGGAGAGGGAGAGGGGAGGGAGAGGGAGAGGGAGAGGGAGGGAGGGAGAGGGAGAGGGAGAGGGGAGAGGGAGAGGGAGAGGGAGAGGGAGAGGGAGAGGGAGAGGGAGAGGAGAGGGAGAGGGAGAGGGAGAGGGAGAGGGAGAGGGAGAGGGAGAGGGAGAGGGAGAGGGAGAGGGAGAGGGAGAGGGAGAGGGAGAGGGAGAAGGAGATGGAGAGAGGAGAGAGAGGGGAGAGAGAGCGGTTACTGCGTCATTGCACTTTATTAAGTCTCAGCTGCCCAGTGTCAATATTGTGACCGTGGTCAGGCAGTGTGCTCGTGGTCGAGCTCATCGTGGCCGTCGATCGGACGGTACGGCAATGCATCTGCACCGACACTTGTCAGGCATACACGATCGACTATTGGCCACCTTGTGCGCCTTTGTTCGCGCCTCCCACCGCGTGAGTCGCCTTTTTCACCTCTGCAAAAGGGCATTCCACGTTCAGGTTACGTGGTTCAGCGGCGGCCCTCCCGATGGCATACGTCACATTCAGCACTGTCCTGGTCTCGTGGAAGGGTTGCCGGGCGTAATGCCGGCTCGATACGCTAGTCTAACATTCCAGCCGACTTCGTTCTACGAACACAGCTTGTGCATGTTCCAGAGTCGCGACAGTTTATTTAGTGATTCACTTGTGCGGTGATGCAACAGCGAATTGCTCTGCTTGCTTTTTCCTCGCGACATCGGGCATGCAGCACCGGGGACTCGTTACATCAGCTGCCTGTTTGCACCACACCGAAATTCCGCTACTCCGAGACGTATCCTACGAATCGCCGCCACACCACATCTCCACCACACCCACTACCGACGCAGCCGACCCGGCAACGACTCAGACGCGCCGTCGCCACGACCGGAAACTCGCCGCCAAGTTCGGCATCGAATGCCAAGTTCGACATGGCCCGCCCCGATCACGAACATAACGGCCAGCGCCAAGAACAGAGCGCAGGTCCAAGGTCGACCGTGACCCCGCATCGCTAATTAGGCGTCCTGCAGGCGGACTCTGAGACCCGTTCCGGCGCACGTCGTGTCGCCGGTCGCCGCGCGGACAGACAATGGCCCGGTGCGACCGCCACGGTCGCCATCACAACGCAGCCATTCTTTGATTTCCGATAGGGCCGCCTGCCATTGTGCACAGTTGTATTGCTGCGCTGACTCACCGCACTCCGGACGGGTGATCAGAGCGGACCCGACAGCTGCCGCGGAATTTCCCGACAGATCTGCTCGGAACGTGTTTTTTTTATTGAAGGGGTTTGGAGATATACCGCCGTGTGCACATGTCGACACACCAGCGGCTGGACCAGCGGACCAATTAAACATTACACATCCCCGACAAAGTGGGCTGCGCTACTCAGTAGAGCAAGTATCACAGAAGCATTGCTTCGACGGTGCACGTTTGTTCTAAGACGTGCTGAAAGCGGAAAACCAGTCCATACCAGGCCATACTGCAAGTCATTCATTTCCTCAGGGCTTACGCTTAAGGCAGCATCCAATAAATGACAACCGTAGTTCTTCTGTATCCTCTCCGTTTTCGTCGTACCACAGTCAATGGAAATGCATCACCACAGCAGGAGGTAGCACACCTACAGCGGTCGTGGCGTCACTGTTGACGGAGCAGCTTAGCAACAGTGCTACCTCTACAGGAGGAGGTAGCACAACTCCAACGATTATGTTGTCATTGTTGATGGAGCAGCTTAGCATGTAGCACAACGGGAAAAATAGGCGGTTCTTTGATGGTTCACACAACTTGACTATTGGTGGAGATACAAGTTATCATGGCAAGATAATTGCATCTGATGTTCAAATTCGCACGCCATGAAAACAAAATTGAAATTTGCGTGTGCAAACGTCAGTGCTCCCATCATATTATTGAACACAGCATTACAACGCTTCAACTGTAGCAGTAGAAGCTAATGGATAGCAACCCGAATGCGACAAATTCACTGGCGCAATTTTCGTCCAGTTCCTCACGCCTCTGTGGTCACAAACCCATGGGCGACAGGCCGGTTTGTCCTGGCTTCCGCCTGACCGGAACTACAAACCTCGCGCTGCACCACCAGGGAGAGGTCCGGCGAATGGAACACACTCTGCCGCCGGCTGGGTGGCGCGAATCTGATACAGAACAGCAGCGTTTTAACTCTGCATTTCCCTTGACCCGCGCTGTCTGTCCGGTGACATCCTCATACTCCGCCTCGGGGTGAAAGACCCCGTCTAATTTCCCAACTAAGTGCTGTTTTAGTTGAGCGGTGGTTCACGTGTCCGTGCTGAGCGCTGGATGTGAGTGGGCGTTGCTTCGGCTGAGAGTCCTAAGACCACGCCGGTTACTGAAAGTGAGATGGCGCTGCTTTGGATTCAGTGGATTTTTATATTTGGTTTGATTCATGACGCATTTTATGCGATTGCTAATCGGCGCCGCCCACACTGTCTCGCCGGTGGGCCGCGGGATTGGGAAATATCAGAGCGGTGCGAGCATCGAACCCGGGACCTTTGTATCCAGAATCCAACGCCCTGACCACTCAGCCATTCTCGCCCCATCCCATGGTAGGCTCTATAGACGTTGTTGATTACTGATACAAAGATGATTATGGTTAAAGGAGGCTACTACCTGCGGCTGTATATCACGCTCAACAACGTTGATCGCAGCCGGAAGGATTGACAGACGCCAGCGACCGACCTCCATCAGAGGTCAGAGGTCAGAGGTCAGAGGTCAGAGATCAGAGGTCAGAGGTCAGAGATCAGAGGTCACAGGTCGGCCGCCAGCCGCCGTCTTCTGCAAGAAGTCAACAAATGATTAAATGTGTCGCTCATGAAAATCAGGGGGCCAATTTCATCGAATAACCGAATGTCGAAAATAGCTAAAATGTGGCTTCCCTTTAAGCGGGAAGTCGTTGAACTTTGGAAGATGCACATGTGCCCTTATTGCTTGGCGCGATCAAACCGACTCAAAGCCCTCTGGGGCCTCGAACCACAATACGCGGCGTCGCTTTGCCACAAGTTATCAACGTCAACTGCTACGCTATCTAAAAAATAATTGTCCGTATCGGCGGTTCATCGGGGCACTAGATTCGCCCACTTAGGCAGGACAGCTAAATATGGCAAGGCAGTTAGGCATGGCAGTTAGGCATGGCAGTTAGGCATGGCAGTTAGGCATGGGAGTTAGGCATGGGAGTTAGGCATGGCAGTTAGGCATGGCAGTTAGGCATGGCAGTTAGGCATGGCAGTTAGGCATGGCAGTTAGGCGTGACATTTAACTAGGGCAATGAGGCAGGGCAGCTACACAGCGCAGTTAGATAGGCCAGATAGCATGACAGTTAGGCAGGGCAGTTAGGCAAGGCACTTAGGCAGGGTAATAATGATTGTGTGGTACCACGGGCGCCGAACCTAGCCGGCTTCCAAGCTAAATTTAGCAACATTCAAAAGCACGTGTTGGATACCAGAGAAAACAAATGTGAAAATATTTGCACATACACTTAAACCGTCTTTCCGGTCAGATCCTCACACCCTGTCTTGGAGGGGGGCCGGTTAGTAACCCCTATCTAAAATCCAAACTAAGCCTCGCACGAAAACGAAAGAGGTGTCATAGAAAAGCGCTCGACGTGTAGGGTCCGGGTCCACTCCCTAAAGCAATCCCCCCCCAAAAAAAAGTGACGTCACCAGGATGGGTAGATTTTTCACGACCTTTCACGACTTACATTATGTTTTTTTCGCTCTGGGGATTCATTTTGGGGATATGTGAAGAAAAAATTAGCTGGAATAAGAAAAGGACAGTGAAATTGATTAGTGCTTTTATTTTTTGGCCCCCCACAAATTAAAAGTTTATTTGAAGTTTCAAATTTTGAGTTTTCAAATTTTATTTAATTTTCCTTTTCCAATGAGTAGAGAGGACCGAGAAACGTTGTTCGAAGTCAACTTGCCCTAATAAAAAAAATGCTTACTTGAGCCAAAATCCTCTATTTCATCAGCAATTTGGCAAATACGCAAAATGTATATGTAGACAAAAATGAAAAAGATCACTCGTACGTTTTGTTGCATCCCTAAAGATAAGCAAACGCTGAAAGTTGCATTAAAATGTCTGTATCCGTTAAAGCGTGACGATTAATTGACCTTTTTTGGAGGTGACCTGACTTGACCTTGACCAACTCGTTGACCCTAGATGACTTGACTTCAAAATTTTGAATCAGAGTGCCAAATTGATGTGGAAAAGGTATGCCAAATTTGGGCGCGCTGCCGCGCGCCGTTCGTCCACTATCCGCGAAAAACCTGAGTGGAGCAGTTGAAGACCCCCGAGACGGAACGGGTTAAGATACAAATCGGCGTATACATTTTCATGTGAACGACGATTTGCTTGGGGTAGTTCATGTCAATCTGTTGGACATAAAATGTACAATTAATATAGACCCGGCGACATATTCAGAACTTCAGTGGTCGGGGGCATTACACTATTGGCGATTACGCGACTGATTTGCGAAGTGCATCTGCTAAGTGCATCTGGTGGCATGAACAGTGTATCTCGCGATCCTCTGTCATCACCAATAATGGGCCCCGGCACCCGCCTCATGCCAGTTTATTTGTTTATTGGTTGGTTCACGACACACTTTATGCACATTCACAGCTAATGGCGCCGCCCACACTGTTTCGCCGGTGGGCCGCGGGATTGGGAAATGTCCCGAGTGGCGCTAGAGTCGAACCCGGGACCTTTGGTACCCATAGCCCGACACCTTGATCACTCGGCCATCCCCGCCCCTCCCTCATAGCAGTCGGTTCGACCTAACGACATCGGCGCTCTCGGTGCGCTGCGTTGCCGTTCCGCGGAGCGGCCTGGCACCGCCGGTCGAGGTCCTGGTGGCCCTTGGGGAAATGTTTGAATTTAACAGAAATGATGCAATTAGAGGTCATAAATTCAAAATTAAAGTTAACCACAGCAGAACAAGGTTAAGGCAGACTTTCTTCACCAACAGGGTAGTAGAACACTGGAACCAGCTGCCAGAAAACATTGTCAGTAGCAGCACATTGGACACCTTTAAAAGCAGCATAGACAATCATTATAAGAATAGAAGGGTTGCTTTTCGGTATTACAGGGAGGGCTGATTGACAAATTTGGTGGGCAACTGATTGAGTGTACAGAGTGCAACCATGAAGGGCCCTTGTGGCTCATAGTTGCACTAACCTTTTATGTCTCTATGTCTTTATGACACTGTCGGCCGGTGTGCCGGTTTGATCCCGAGACCTCGGTATTCAGGGTAGAACACACGCGTCCATCAAACATCCACTGGCGATCCCGCTCTCATTGCCCATCAACCCTTCAGTCTCTTCAAAATCCTAGGAGTCCTTCAGCCCCCCAGATATCTTCCAGCACCCAGGTACTCCTAAAACTTGCACGGATCTAAATATTTATCAGTTCTTCCTATTCGATATTCTCTGACTTGGCAACTCCCGCGTGTATATTTTCCAGTGCACAGTTCTTTTACTAACGTCTGTTTTCAACCCGGCATTCTACATGTCCAGGCCTTCTCAATTATAAATATTAAATGTCTTTATGCCCCGCGCGGCCCGCTGCAGTCGTACTGCGCACCGTACGGAGCTGTGCAGCCGACGGGTCACGTGACGCATCTGTCACGGGTGGCGCCACCGGCGGCGACGTCCGAACCAGCCAGAGTGACGCGGCGCAGTCCGCGGCGGCGATAAATAGGTCACGAATCGCTTCCCACGCATCAATGGCGCCGGCGCTGAGGAAAGCTCGCCCCCGATCGGCACGCTCCAGGGTCGCGCCGAAGGCCCGAGATGCGCGCAGCAGAGCGAGCTGCTCGACGCAGTAGTGCCCCCCCCCCCCCCCTCCTTCGGTCGCGGCAGTTTCGCATAATGAAACGGCCGGAATCATGGGCACCGCCCGAGTCGCAGTGCGTGACACCGGCCCGTTTTGCACCTGCACCTTAGCTGGCAGCAGCAAAGTCGATTCGCCTTGCCTGTGATTGGTAGACCGGCGGAGTTTCATTGACCGGGGCCAGCCCACTTAACGACAGCACTTGCCGGAGTCGGTCGCCGAGTGACTGGGGATCAATATTGGACAAGCACGCATTTAATCGGCTGCCATTATCGGCTGTCATTTGAATCGGCCGCCATTATCGGCTGTCATTTGAATCGGCTGCCACTCCCCCCCCCCCCCTGTCGGTGTGCCGTAGTCCCCGACTGGCCCCGCGCCCCCAGCCCGCCATTGCTCGTGTCGGTAGCAAGGTCACAGTGGCACGATGCAGGGCGGCAACGCAACACAACACAGTGATTTCTGAGCAAGGACTGCCACATCTCCATATCCAAGTGGCAACCGACTGTTGCTAGGCTAGTGGCATCGATCCGGTGCGTATCCTGGCACAGTAGACTATCGAGCTGAAACGGTCGGCGTCGGCCAAATCTCACACAATGTCTACACACGTAAACACGTCGCACACAATGTCAACACCCGTCAACACGTCGCACACAATGTCAACACCCGTCAACACGTCGCACACAATGTCAACACCCGTCAACACGTCGCACACAATGTCAACACCCGTCAAAACGTCGCACACAATGTCTACACCCGTCAACACCACGCACACAATGTCAACACCCGTCAAAACGTCGCACACAATGTCAACACCCGTCAACACGTCGCACACCAGGCTAACACCTGTCAACACCTGTCAACACGTGTCAACGCGTGGACACGGTGCACATTGCCCACTTCAGTCCACACTTCAGACCGCGCTTTATTCCCCACTCTATTCCCCACTTTATTCCCCACTCTATTCCCCACTTTATTTCCCACTTTATTCCCCACTTTATTCCCCACTTTATTCCCCACTTTATTCCCCACTTTATTCCCCACTTCAGGCCACACTTCAGACCTCACTTCATGCAGCTGGGACGTGGGCGAATGAATGTCCGAGTAGCCACACCATTAAGTCGCTCTGATTGACGCCGCTTCTGATCCATCTGACGCCGCCCCTGCGGCTCCGGTCCCGACACCACAGGAGGCGTCGTGTGGCGGCCAAGATCTGCTCAGCTGACTCAGTGGTGAGAGCAGAGGCGGCTCCAGGCGCTCGGCTGATGACCTGTTCGCCCGCTGATCGGCTTCAGCTGACTCGGCACCGGTAGCTCCGCCCCTGATTTTCAGCTCATCGTAATTCGATGAAGTTTTGCTCATCGAATTGCGAACATATGCTGACATTTGTATTTATGTTGTTCCTGTTTCCCACGATGGCAAACCTAACAGTACAGATAGTGTTTGGTTCGTAACACCGTGGGCTGAATCATATCGGGACTGGCCATTGCAGAATATGTACATTGGAGATGTTGCGCAAACTTAATTTTTTGTCAAATTGCAGCAAATTCCGACCTTTAGAAACACGTGGTATCACAGATCACACAGGGTTTTCACCTCTGTCCGCGCTTCACCTCTGACCGCGCATGTCCTCTGACCGACCTTGACCCGCCACCATGTCCTTCAAGGATGAGGCTCTGTCGTGTGACCATTGGTCCTTGTGTGAAGCAACTGGGGATCCGGTGTTATGTGACCAACGTGCAAGGCATGCACGCAATCACAGTCCTTGTGTGCAGCTGCTGGATGTCCGTTGTCGTGTTGTCGAAGTGTAAGGCCTGGACATAATCACAGCCCGGCTGTTTTTCGCAGATGGAACGTGGAATAGTCTGAAAGAAATGCCTATAGGTTCAGTAATTTGTGTACAACACATATCAAAGTTTCATGGAAGAATAATTAATCATGCTTCTTTACCACGATACCTTCATAGTATTTATCACTAATCGCTAATCTTTAGTAGCTAATCGTTACAGCACACTTAACTGCAAATTTACCAGGAAAGTGCAATATGTGCACGTAAAACATGCAGCTTAGAATAGGCCTGTAAAATGGGTCGTTAGATACTTGATATGCAACAAGTGCATTTCAGCTACTGAGGCCATTCTGTTTTCTGGGAAACCTAAACTGAACTAAAATTCGTCGTTTTGCCTGGGGTGAATGGCAGTCAAATGTCGTAGTCCAGTCCGGCTAAAGGTGAACGACGGCAAAGTATAGATTCCTTGCTCAATAAACCTAACGATACGTCGTAAGCAGCCGACCCCCGGTTGCGGGGACCCAGCAGGTGCGCCGCGACTCCACACCACGGCACCTCCACACCTCCATACCACCACACATCCACACCTCCACACCTCCACACATCCACACCTCCACACCTCCATACCACCACACCCCTCCACACATCCACACCTCCACACCACCACACATCCACACCACCACACCTCCACACCTCCACACCACCACACCTCCACACCTCCACACCACCACACCTCCACACCTCCACACCTCCACACCACCACACCTCCACACCACCACACCTCCACACCTCCACACCTCCACACCACCACACCTCCACACCTCCACACCTCCACACCTCCACACCTCCATACCACCACACCTCCACACCACCACACCACAACAAAAAACACCTACCACACATCCACACCACCACACCTCACACCACCACACCTCACACCACCACAACACCTCACACCACCACACCTCCACACCACCACACCTCCACACCACCACACCTCCACACCTCCACACCACCACACCTCCACACACTCCACACCACCACACCACACCACCACACCACCACACCTCCATACCACCACACCACCACACCTCCACACCACCACACCTCCACCACCCACACCACCACACCTCCACAACCACACCACCACACCACCACACCCCACCACCACACCTCCACACAACACAAACCACACCTCCACACCACCACACCTCCACACCTCCACACCTCCACACCTCCACCACCACACCTCCACACCACCACACCTCCATACCACCACACCACACCTCCACACCTCCACACCACCACACCTCCATACCACCACACCACCACACCTCCACACCACCACACCACCACACCTCCACACCACCACACCTCCACACCTCCACACCACCACACCACCACACCTCCACACCACCACACCTCCACACCTCCACACCACCACACCTCCACACCACCACACCTCCACACCACCACACCTCCACACCACCACACCTCCACACCACCACACCTCCACACCTCCACACCACCACACCTCCACACCTCCACACCACCACACCTCCACACCTCCACACCACCACACCTCCACACCACCACACCTCCATACCACCACACCACCACACCTCCACACCACCACACCACCACACCTCCACACCACCACACCTCCATACCACCACACCTCCACACCACCACACCACCACACCACCACACCTCCACACCACACTCACACCTCCATACCTCCACACCACCACACCTCCACACCACCACACACCACCACACCTCCACACCACCACACCACCACACCTCCACACCTCCACACCACCACACCACCACACCTCCACACCTCCACACCACCACACCTCCACACCACCACACCTCCATACCACCACACCTCCACACCTCCACACCACCACACCTCCATACCACCACACCATCCACACCTCCACACCACCACACCTCCACACCTCCACACCACCACACCTCCACACCACCACACCTCCACACCTCCACACCACCACACATCCACACATCCACACCACCACACCACCACACCACCACACCTCCATACCACCACACCACCACACCTCCACACCCCATCCACCACACCTCCACACCACCACACCACCACACCTCCACACCACACCACACACCCATCCACCACACCACCACACCTCCACACCTCCACCACACCTCCACACCACCACACCACCACACCTCCACACCACACACCTCCACACCCCACACCACCACATCACCACACCTCCACACCACACACCACACCTCCACACCTCACACCACCACACACACCACACCTCCACACCACACATCCACACCACCACACCTCCATACCACCACACCTCCACACCTCCACACCCTCCACACCTCCACACCACCACACACCTCCACACATCCATCACACCACACATCACACCTCCACACCATCCACACCACCACACCTCCATCCACACTCCACACACCACACACACACATCCACACCACCACACCTCCACACCTCCACACCATACACCACACAATCCACACAAACTCCACACCTCCACACCTCCACATCCACACACCACACATCCACACCACCACACCTCCACACCTCCACACCTCCACACATCCACACCTCCACACCTCCACACCACCACACCTCCACACCTCCACACCTCCACACCACCACACCTCCACACCTCCACACATCCACACCTCCACACCTCCATACCACCACACCTCCACACCTCCACCCACACACCTCCACACCACCACACCTCCACACCTCCACACCACACACTCACACCTCACACCACCTCCACACCACCACACCTCCACACCTCCACACCCACACTACACCATCACCTCCACACCTCCACACACCTCACACCTCCAACACCACACCTCACACCCCACCCCTACCACCACACCTCCACACCTCCACACCACCACACACCACACCTCCACACATCCACACCTCCACACATCCACACCTCCACACCTCCATACCACCACACCTCCACACCTCCACACCATCACACATCCACACCACCACACCTCCACACCTTCACACCACCACACCTTCACACCTTCACACCACCACACCTTCACACCACCACACATCCATACCACCACACCTCCATACCACCACACCTCCACACCTCCATACCACCACACCTTCACACCACCACACCTCCACACCTCCATACCACCACACCTCCACACCTCCATACCACCACACCTCCACACCTCCACACCTCCACACCATCACACCTCCACACCTCCACACATCCACACCTCCACACCTCCATACCACCACACCTCCACATCTCCACACCTCCACACCACCGCGCTTCCACACCACCACACCTCCACACCTCAGACCACCACACCTCCACACCACCACATCCACACCACCACACCTCCACACCTTCACACCATCACACCTTCACACCACCACGCCTTCACATCACCACACTTCCACACCTTCACACCACCACACCCCCACACCTCCACACCATCACACCACCCACACCACCACACCTCCACACCCACTCCACACCCACCACCACACACCTTCACACCACACCTTCACACCACCACACCTTCACACCACCACACCATCACACCACCACATCTGCACACCTTCACACCACCACACCTCCACACATCCACACCACCACACCTCCACACCTCCACACCACCACACCATCGTTTTTTGTTTGCATGAACGTAATTGAAAACAGACTCATGATCGTTTTGCTCAATTTTCGTTTCTGCGACAAACGTTGGAGAGCCAGTCCATCCGGCATCAAATTCGAATCAGCCTACTTTCCAAATTGCTATCAGATCTGCCCTGTTATTTGTACTAAGCGTATATCCGTACAGATATCCAATCAGTGTTATGCCCTAGCGCATAATGAAAAAGTGTGTGTGTGTGTGTGTGTGTGTGTGTGTGTGTGTGTGTGTGTGTGTGTGTGTGTGTGTGTGTGTGTGTGTGTGTGTGTGTGTGTGTGTGTGTGTGTGTGTGTGCACTTGTAAGGCGTGTAAAACGAGGACCAAATTTGAGTACACCCGAACAACCGAGTACCGGAGGTGAAAAGACAGTACCAATTCCGGTCCTCGCTATTTTTCACTAGTTAGAGGCGATTCTTATCGTCGTCTAAGTCACGTAACGAAGTTTCATGATGGTCCTACATTTTCGCGAAACATGTGATTGTGTGTGACAGGAGTGTAAAAGTGTGTTTGCGAAACGACGCGTCAAACCGTGTGTGAGAAAAACCGATGGAACCTCCGGCACTCGCTGAATAGTGGTGGATGGTTTATTTTACATACGTGGGTGATACTGCTGTGGAAAGATGTCGAATTGAGTGCATGAAGAAATCTTACCTGTATTATATGTCTATTTTCACTCTTTATAATTATAAAACATCTTACTTTACTAGAAGTAGAGCATATATTGATACGTATCCTGCAGCACTATCAACAGCTGATGACATATTTGGAACTGCATTGTGGGTGGGTCTGTTTTGCTGTCTTAGGTGGTGCTGAGTGTTTAATGCTGGTAATGTATGCTGGGAATGCTCAGTGTTTGGAGGTGGTTTTTTTTTTCTCAAAAAGTGTCTTCTATTCCCTAAATTATACATATAGAAAGAGGATTGCAACTTTGAGATCTCTGCTTCCAAAATTACGGGTATCAAGTAATATTTGCCATGAAAATGATAGCATCTACTCGTATGATGTCAGGTGCATTTATGTTCGATAGAATTGGAGCCACTAATGATTTTTAAGTTTAGCATGCGACGAATGACAGTGCATTTCAAGAATCGGCTTCAAAGCAGATCATATTTAAGATGACTTAACCAGGGGCGAGGGTGGGAAACTCCTCTACTTCCAGCTCGGGGAGCCGGCCATGTGCGTGCTTTGCATACATCTGGGGAGGGCGCCTGTTAGAGCTGACATGCCCCATTATGCCACCGTGTAGCATGGAACCCCATTGGGTGGACCCCCACCCGATGTGAGTTCTCCAATTTCCTTCATGTATTCTGTCCTTAAGTTCATCAATAGTAATAATTGTTAAGTTGTGTCCTTCAGGTCAGCACCATGAAATGTTCTCTCACTGGCAGTAATGGAAAATTAACCTAGTTGGTGGAAACCGACCTTGGGCTTCATCAGCCCCTCGGATCGAATTCTGGTAATTTATGTTAATTTTTACGTATCATAAAATACTCCCAGACATGGTGGACCCGTGGGGCCAACCATGTCACTCCAATGTACCCCCCGAATGATCTATTTTCTACTGATGCGACTTTGGTTCTTTCCCCTGAACAATGTCCTTCTGATGCTTGTTTACGTCACCCATAATATTGGAGGAATTTTAAGATAAAAGATTTATCAGAAGTCACAGCCCTCTAAACCGACTGGGTGGATCCACAAGTGCTTCGAGGAAAGGCCTGTATATTTCAGGAATTCATGGAGCATCCGGAACCCATCCATCCTGGCGCTTCCACACAATAGTGAGGACCTACGACAGAATAGCATAAGGAACAACTGCGCTTCATTTAGGTCCACAAATGTTGCTTTCCAAATTAAAGCTATGTATCACCAAGAGGACATTCCACCACAGTTACCATATTAAATGGAGCATGCGTCTAAGTTGTGTGGCAACAGTAATTACAGAAATGCACATTTCCCCCTGATCCAGCCCATGTTGCGATAACCAGACATAATATACCATTTTGGGTGGTGAAGTCAGGGCAGGGCATTGTGGTTTTGAATATTTGGCATCCCAGTAACCCCTAGATCTGTCAACGCACATCACAGAGTCTGCTTAACCCGTTCCGTCTCCGATCAGATACTCACACCCCGCATCGGGGGGGGTAGTAACCCCATCTAAAATCCAAACTAAGCGTCACACGAAAACGAAAGAGGTGTCATCGTAAAGCGCTCGGCATGCAGAGCCCGGATCCACCCCGAATAGTACAATTTCTCCCCAAAATAACGTCACTAGATGGGCTACATTTTCACGGCTTTTCAAGACTTACATTATGTTTTTGGCTCTGGGGACTTCATTTCGGGGATATTTGAGGAAAAAATATTTGGAATCAGAAAAGGACAGCGAAATCGACCCGGACCATATATTTGTTTGGCCCTCCAAAATAAAAATTTCTTCTTTTCTTAATTACAAAATTTTAAGTTCAAGTTTTCTTTGCATTTCTTTTTGTAATAGGTAGAGCAGACCAATAAACGTTGTTGGAAGTCAACAACGTTTCTCGGTCTGCTCTACACATGTCTCTGATAAAAAATGCTTACTTTAGACAGAATCATCGATTTGAACTCTAATTGGCAAATATGCAACATTAATATGTAGTAAAAGACGGAGAAATGAAAAATTCCTCTCGTACGTTTTGTTGTATCCCTAAGGATAGGCAAATGCTGAAAATGCCATTAGAATATCTGTATCCGTTAAAGCGTGATGAATGGTTGAACATTTTTGGAGGTGACTTCACTTGACCTTGACTAACTCGTTGACCCTAGATGACCTGACTTCAAAATTTTTAAACAGCATGAGATATTGATGTGGGAAAAGGTGTGCCAAATTTTGGTGCGCTGTTCCGCGCCATTCGTTCAATCCGCGAAAAACCTGAGGGGGTTGAGGACCCCCCCGAGACGGCGCGGGTTAACATAGGTCCCATATCAGACACTGGACGAAGCTGCCTTTGGCTTCATGAAGCTGATATTTTTACACTGACTTGAACCACACATTTGGGTTTTTACTTTTCGTTACAATTATGTCCTCGGCGTTGTGACTGTCTGCCTCAGGCTCCAACTTCGTGATTTTTGCTGCTGGCTGGATTCGTTACTATAAAAAATGTGAGTCCTAAAATTTGAAATATGTACAGCTAACCTTAGAGTGATCTCGTAAATGTGATTCAACGTGCTGGTCAGATTTGTGGGAAAGTGTTTCAGTACTATAGTTATGGAAGTGACTAAGAGAATGTGACCAATTATTTCTGTTTGAAATGTTTTCTTTTCAGCTTGCAAGCAGTTGGTAGCCTGCTTTTAGATTAAATATAATCAAAAGTAAAACTCGAAAGTAACAATTTTGGAATTAAAATATAACTTAACGCAACTCATCTGAACCTTCGTCATAAGAATAAATGGAAGAATTAAGGTTTCTCTATAAACGTTCCCTCTTAAAAACATACCCTGACACAACCTCAACTATCCTACCCTCTTTTGTTCTGTTTTATGTGGGTAAAATGTGTGTAAAACATGTCTCGTGAACACATCAGGTCACAATGATGTGAATACGCCTTAACCTTGGAAACGGCTTATGTACATATAAAATATTAAACACATACAATAGCCGAGCAATGTAGATTATCAAACAAACCTCAATCTACTGATACTTTATTCAATAGGCTTCAACATATGGGGATCGGTGGTGAGCCACGCCATCCTACTATACAAGTGACCCATCAATATTTAAGAGGCGCAGGTCCGGGGGCAGATATCAGCCCCCTGCGGGGTATCCTAATTTGCCGCCATCCTAATCGGGCTAGCAAGGTCAAACCTCCCATGGTTGCTCATTCGTCTTTTCCGCATATCCTCATACATTTTTAACCTTGGGTCATCTCAGGTCAGGTCATCAGGTGAGGCGTAGTGACCCAACATCCCTTGGAGTTCTAGGTGGCATAACTTCCACAATAATTGGGCGATTGATTTCAAACTTATATCACGTCATGATCTCATCAGGGACCATAATATATGTCGTTTTTTTCGTGGCATTGACCTGAGGTCAGGTCGCGGCAATCGGTTCCCCTACCATAGGGCTATGGTAAAATATACTAATGTTTCCTGGTTACATATTTGCTCTCGGAATGACCTCACAACGGTTCTGGCGTGTAGTTGGCAGCTATGCTTAATGTTACCGCTGATATTTGTGCTCAATTACCTCACCAAGGTCATCTGAGGTCACCTGAGATTACTAGCACATTGCTGTGCATTATATCTAAGTGCATTGAGTTAGAAGGCTCAAATTACCGCCATTGTGCTTGTATCGTCAAGACGTGTCGATTGATACATTACATACCCTCCCTAGGCTACTTCATGACCTTGGCCTGAGGTCATAGTTACGGAGTAAGAAGTATCCCTGCTTGGACACGTAGTTGGCGCCTCGATTGTTCTCTGTGAATCGAATAACGTTCGCCGTTTGTTTCTATTTGTTACAGGTCCTGATAATATGTGTCAATATCTGAGTGTCCCACCCGATCTCGTCGAAATTGACCTATGATGACCCAGTGACCCGAGTATTGACCTGAGTGAAAAAAAAAAAGCAGATCGGCGGACCTGAGCGGATCGGCGAAGTTGGTGCGGACCGTCGGACGTGCGAGTGTTAAGGTTGCAGGGCCAGTAAAATAAGTGCTAACAAGTAGGATTGCTTAATAAGATACGTGACAACAACTCTTCTAGTTATTGCATGTCCTGCGAATCAATTTATGACATAATTCACTTTGAGTTCCTTTCTATGGATGAGAAGACAGAACTGCCTTCGTAGGTTGCCCACTGAGATACAATGAATCCTGATGAATGTGCCTTTGTTTTGGGGATCCCAGTATGGGGGAACCCATCCTGATCTGCATGATATCTCGCAAATAGAATTCTGGCTGTGCCACATTGGAATGCAATTATGGAAGAAAGCTGCTTCCTTGTATATGTAAGAGATGCCTTGTAGCTGCTTAGAATGCTTGATGAGTAAAATATGCGCTGATGGACAGATGCCCTGACAACAAATAAACTACTTTTCCAGTAAAAAGATGCGCTGGCAAAATCTTTGCCTTTCTTTCAAATTGGTAGCTGGCGGGAAAGGACATTACATGCTGCACTACAACACGCTCACCGAAGGCTTAATTTCGCAAGAATTTGCAAGCGGGTCAGTTCACTTGTTTACTGAAATTAATATATTCTTCACATTAGGGGCTAAATTCAATTACCATATCGACAGACTACAGCTTTTGACAATGGCTAATGTAGAAAAAGATTGCGCATACACAGCACGTTGTTACCTACAAATATACATGTGGGCATGCCTCACAACCCAGGATCAGGCCATGATTTAGGATTTCGTTTGAGGAAAACTACCGGCAAAATGTCTTCATGGATGAGATACCCTGCTTGAAGTAACGAAAATGAGGATGCAATGTTCTAATACCTATTTATGTGCCCATTGCCACGTAAAATTACATCCTTCAGATGATTTCGACTTCAATTTCAAGATAATTTTACTCCAGATAACTAGCTGTTTTTTATGGAGGAGCATGACATCGCCCCCCTCCCCCAGACTTGATCACCAATGATGATGGATTCTGCCTCGAATTTCCACCCCACCCCTAACCACAAAAAGGTGCAATGCCTTTGCCTTATTTTCGCTTTCATACAAACAACTTCGACTTTCTAGCTTTTATATTCGTGGCTTTGGATTTAGTTCCGATCTTTTGGAATCAACCCTTCGCATTATTTAACTAACGTTTTCAACTGTTGGCTCTAGCCTCTTTTTGGTTTGGTCTTTGAAGGCATGAATGTGGCACCATCTAGGTTTGCTTTAGCTGTTCAGCTTCAGATGCAGTCTTGGCTTCATTCATCTTACTATGGTTTCTGCTTTGATGAGGTCAATGACCTGGCTCCATCTCCATGCCTAGCTCTGATCAATAAATCCACCCCCCACAAAACATTTTGTGGTAAATTGACAATTGGCTCATCTTTTCACTTAATCTAACTATATTCGCAGGTTTCTGTCATTTATATTTCACTGATGCAGCACTTTAATCACATGTAGAGCCAGAGGCGGATCCGAAAGCCAAGCTTGGGGCTAAATTCAAAAACGTTCCTCCAGTTTCCAAACAGCCATCGGATTTTAACCGGATACAGTAGTCGGATCTGCTTAAGACAATACTTATGTCATGAAATGTTATTAGACTTGAAGAATATGATATTTTACTGACTGCAAAAGCTAGGCAAAATCGGCCTCCTTGGACGAGGAACATGGCTCCCTTGCCCGTCCTTGGATCCGCCAGTTTGCATAATTTTTTTTTCTCAAGTGTCCTCAGATATATTGACTAAATTTTGGCAGATACGATCAATTATCCAAGAGTTTAAGAGGATGCTATCTAAACGTTGATATTTTATTTGGTTAGTTTATGGTACATTTCATAAACCTTCAACTGAGGAAACATCTGATGCAGTGCGAAAAAGAAGTGCTTGACGAGTAGGTTTAAGTGCCAGGTCTACATGAGGTAAAACCAATACTGTATAAGCAGGATAGGTATAGGACCCGAATAGAAAGTGATCCTGCATCATTAGAAGTCAGCTTTCTGGTGTGTAAGCACCAACCTAGAAGCATACCGGAGGTAAACTACTTCCACGATTGACCGTCAACACATAATAAAATGGGGGCAACGTTTATCAGAATAGTTGATGCTATTTATACGCGCTTATGTCTTCAGGGGGCCTTTGCATTCATTTCCTGGTCCATATTTCCTCTCAGTACTTAAAGCCGCTTGCTGAACATCTATTTCTCCTACAGTAGCACTCATTTCCTCAGCTCCTTATTGAAGGTATATTGCACGTGTTGTAAGCTGATGTAACCTAACCTACACCTATGCGTAAATTATTAACCTTACATGGACCTACTGATAGTTGACCCGATTGTGCTAAACGATGGTGATGGTGATGGTGTGAAGCGTGAGAATGGGATGGTGATGGTGATGGAATGGATAGTTGCTGACAAAGATGATTGATAGTTCATCCTAATTGATGCGATCAACTATCTGCTGGTGTATGCTAGGTTGGTTTGTAGCACTTTATGTAGCATGTAACAATGGTCCGGGGAAATAAGTGTCACATTAGGGGAAATAATTCCTTGACATTTGTGCTTAAGTGCTTGTTGGCAACCCAGGTTGCAATGTGTTGAGATTTAATTGGGAATCAGTGAGGAAAACCAGTCAGGTTCTGGCTGTCTAATTTGAAAATACGACGGTCTTGCCCGCTTGCATCCCAGTTAAATGGAAACCTGAGAATAAACACTAGAAAGAAGGGTCTGGCTGAGTTCTGGATAAATGGACGCAAGTGCTTCACTAAATATCGTCCGAAGTATATGACATGCCATGCATGATAACACTTCCAAACCCTTGTTTCCTTATCAGACCCATATTCAACACTCTTCGGCAGTTACATACCTGTCTGTAAATTGACACCTATCCCCCCAGCATATTTCCCAACCAACGAGTCATGCACATAATTCTCCACACGCAGCCACGTTGAAAAAAAACCAAAACATTCAGGTTTAAATTCCTAAATTTCCTTCGGGAGGGACATATTTGGTCGGCGGGGCGCTTCGGCAGAAAAATTCGTAAAGCGAAAGGTGTGGAGTATACCGGAGCACAATGAAGGGTGCTTTTTCGTCTCCAAGTATTCCTCTTAGAGGCGTCTATCCCTCGTAGTCCTTGACGAATGAAAAATCAGTCGAGCGGCAGGGGAAGGAGTGCACTCGAGCCCAGTGTTGGATTTTCACTTCTCGGTCTTGGATTCGGAGTGTATAATTTTTTGGCTTGCCAAAGTATGGAGTGTATAATCTTGAGAAGCACTATGTTATGGGGTGTATAATTTCCCAGTTTGCCAAATTATGGGGTGTATGTTGAAGCACCAAGTAACGGAGTATATACATTTTATATATAACGAAGTGTATAAATTTTGAAAAATGCAGTGATGTCTCCTGGAATGAAGAATAAAAACCCAGGGGCCTCGGTAGCTTAGATGGTGGAGCGTGGAACTCGAATCTCGTGGCCGGCGGCATTTGCAGTCCACCCACGACCAATCGGTGTGATATAGGGTGGCGGCGCTATGCAACCTTGCGGTTGAATGCGTCGTAAAATAACCCGATAATTCTTCTTCCTCAAGAATAAAACGCCTTTAAGTCATTTGTTAGGTTCTTATCCTAGTGTCTCACAGACAACCAGATGGGGTCCACCACACATCGTCGTCTGAAGTCATCCACGTTACGTGAATGACTTATAAGGCAACTTCCTGAGCATTGGTAGAGAAAATGATCACAAAAGTATACTTAATCGATGTCAACCAAGTTTATATACCAATACCTGCCACTCCTAGCATAGGTACCAACACCGCACAACTAATACAAATTCACTACATACCTCGAGAGCAGGACGTTCGTGCACCGCTGGGTCTAAAATGGGAGGGTCTAAAATGTTACTGCGGGATATGGGTTTCGGAATATATAATGGTTCAAGGAAAGTTATACTAAAACAATCCGTCTAAAATCTTTTATTCTCTCCACGATGAAATTTTCTTTTTTCAAATGAGAAAGCTGGAAAAAATATTGAAGTCAATCCTTATTAATATTAAATGTATTTCAATGCACTTTTTAGTTCATGTCAGGAATGTTTAGTAGAAGCAAGAAATTCCTTGGAAGGATGAAAAGCGACTAGACGGGCGGGCATATTGCTGCTGTAAAACAGACTATCGTCACGGACGAGCGGAAATTAGCGTCTCATTTCGCGCCATGATTGCTATGAAATACCAAAAACTGAAAATAAGTTAGAGAAAACTGCCAAGAGAATTACAGGGAACTTTTTTCTCAATTAATAATAATCAGGACTGTGGGAAGAAATTAATCATTGGATCAGAATGAGGCTTATAAGAGTGTAGAGGATTAGGTCAACACACGTAAATCTGAATTTGTCCGGAGTGGGGAAACCTCGCGGTCGGAGTGGCATGAATGCAACTATTCCCGCTTGTTGATGAAATTCGGAAACAATATAAGTCATGAAATCGAAAGAAGGTGAAATTTCTGGTTCTATGGGTCTTCATTTTGGAGCAAAGTGTTAGCAGGTTTTAGGAACGTTTTGGTACCATTCAGGCAATTTTCATGGGGAAAATCCTTCCGATATCTTTTATGTATATCGCTCCTGACTGCTTAATAATATAAATATGAACAGTTTTATCCATCCCATTTCATGCAGAACATATCATTCTCCAAGTAACCAAGAAAAATGCATTATCCATGGCTTTTCGTGGCAATGGTTCAAATAGCTCCGGCCGGAGTGGGAGATGGAGAGCGGTGAATTCATTGAATCCAAGAACGCGGTCGGGGGCTGGTGAAGGTGAATTCCTATATTTGGTTAGCGGAGCGTAGTGGTTTTTTTATTCAACGAAGGATTTTCTGTAAAGCTCTTTGCTGCTATCCGGATGGAATTGACTGCGTGTTTGGCTCGAGGTACGAGAGGTTGTATTATCTGACTATGTAGGTACCTACCTACTTACCTATATCAAATATCTTCGCGGTAATTCGAGTCATTGATTTGGATAAACCAAAGCTGTAAGCTTGTGTTGTGTGACGGGATATCTTCAGATAATACAAGGAGCAGGACATGATAATATTAATTGCTGCGATGTTTTGTCGACAAGCGTAGAAATGAACAAAACTGATTGCTTTGCTTTTGTCTGGAAAATCTTGTTTTAACTTACCACATTTTGAAGCGTGAATGTTTTTCTTTCAAAATGGGGCTGGGCCTCTTCAGTGCACATTGACTGCAGATATTATAGATATGCATGCATTCAAGCATTATTTGTGCATTCATGAAATGTTCAGGAATTATTAGGTGCATCCTGTCCCCATTCTCCATTGAATACCATTATACTTTTAACATTCCTGGTCTGTGACTTTCTGAATGGACAAATTTGCAGTTTAAGGTGATTTGATTTCTTGAAATGTATTTTTCGTGCAATGATTATGAATGTGTTCATAATGTAGGTACTTACATGATGTGACCTCACATTTTTGGCAAGTGCAGTTGGGTAGCAAAATGACACCAAAAAAGTGACTCGGGTTTGGTTGGGGAAATATACCATGAAATGTGATGTTAAAAAGGAATAAAAGCTGCAGCCTAACTGGATACAAGAAAGCCTTTTTTAATACAAATTTTCTAAGCAGTTTTTTCCTTTAACAAATTAAAAGTAAATGGCCTATTCTAACCAAACAGCCTATGCTAGCCCGAGTGTTTTTTAAATTCAAAAACTTTATTTTATAATCCTGAATGATTCTGAAAGGAATTTGATAAATGGATAACTTACAAAAAAAAAAAACATAGCATAACTTAGCCAAACCTAATACCTTTGTATGGTTCATGGAGGCAAAATGTGTGTAAAGCATGTGTGGAAAAGTAATAGTGCCCATGACAATTCCTATGCTGTAGCAAAACATGGCTCATATCCACCAGTATTTTGGAGATTTGGGGGAAGTGCTACACTTTGTGGCTTACCAGTTGTGTGGATGCCACTCTAGCTCTTGGTGTTCATCCATACATTCTTCTGGGCACATCTGGACTCTGTTCTGAGGTTTATCCACAAATTGAGAACATACACATGAATGCATTGGTGGCTGTTTATTAATTCACCTGCACCTCACCAGAAATCGCACATGCACAAATGGAATGTTATAGAATGATATGGAAGATGGAATGTTCAGTGGCATTAAGATCATATTCAGACTGCAGTGATCCATATTTTGTCATGCATTGACATATGTCGTACTTGTGCATGCTAGCAAACTGATATTCTTCCAATCTGGCTGGCATCTCATTTTCGGCTCCACTCCTGCCTCCTCTTGGAATGTGCCTACAGATGACCCAAAATAACAAATGTGTATTATCCTCAATTATCCTGGAAACTTCATGTGGTAGGGGACCCAGTATGACTGAATCTTCTTCTCCACCCAAGTTATCACTATTGTATAATGACATCTAGCTGTCTTGCTAGTTAAGTATGTCTTCATCCAGCAATGCAAGGAGTGTATTTTTTCCGGAGTGTATAATTCTTTGGATTGCAAAAGTTCCAAAAAAGGGCCACTTTTCCAACGCTGCTCGAGCCTTCTGGCCTATCCAGCCAAAGGGGCACATTTCACATTTCACACATGCTCCTATGCTTATTCCCTATATCCTCCCATGCTCTGTGAATGTTTATGGTGCAGGAGAGTAAATGAAGTGCTAACAAGGACACACGCTTATTTAGTCATAGTTATATCAGATCCATGGGTATTGCGAGCGCCCTGAATAGCCATGGACTCGTGTTTGCAGGCATTCCGCCACTCCCCCTCTCCTCTAGGAACCGATTATTTCCTATATTGTGCAATAAGATTGTATTTTCTCGAAGTCTAGCAACATTATATATGATAAATATGGTATCAAACAAATCTTAGGAATATCAGCGGTTAAAAAATCGAATAATTTTTAAAGGAAAATAAATCGGAGATTTGTTGTGAAAGTTCATCCCGCCAGGCTTCTGGATCCGTTCCCGAGCTCGCAGATTCACCACCTGGCTCGGCCGCATGCCTAACGCATCCATAATTTCAATAGTCTTGCTTCAGCCATCACACCGTGCTTGTAACTCTAAGCCCCGCATTACGAGTCGCCGGCTCGTTGCAGGACCTGACTAATTTGAATCAACCTCAAAACCTGACTGTTGTGTTCCGATATTTCCAACTCTCTCCGTTGGCGTAGCCCACAGTCTAGCAGTACGCCCCTTATTGCTCGTCATGTGAGCAGCAATCGATTGGCACCAGCGGAGAGGATGCGACGATACCTGAAGCAGCATTATGTCACACCAATAGGTTACCAATACTGATCGGTCCAATGATATACTAGAAACCAAGAAACAAATAGCATAGCTGAAGTTGTACCCGATTTCAATTTTTATATAAATAGCTTTCGTTTTCACACCTGTATCTATAATCCACGTATTCACTCTTCTTGTATAGTATCGAGACGAAGTTGGGATTCCCATATCCTCGCTTGCAAATATTGAACTTTCAAGAACATAATGATCGGGAACATATGACCATTATGATCACTATGTTATAATGACCCTTTCTGATGAGACATGATAAGACTACACAAGATATTTATCGCGCAACAATATGCTAACCTCAACACGGAATGTATATTCTGTTTTGTGAAACACGTATTTGGGGAGAGATGCCATGACTGATGGCGTCCACATGAACATCGTGTTTTGAATCGCTATTCATTTTACATTCAGAGGGAACTAGAAAGTGATAGATATTTTATTTCCTGTGGTGTTAGCATCGCGAATAAGGCGTGCAGGGCATTTTCATTTCTGCGCATGTGTATCACTATTGTCATGTTTTGAACACTATCTGAAATTCTGCACAAATAGACGAACCTCAGCCTAGTTTTAGCCATCTTGACGCACCTAGCGCCGAAAGACAAAGAAAATAGCAGACTGAAACCGCACAGGATGCCAAGTTTTGTTTCAAAGATTGTTCGAACCGGACTTTTTATAAAATTGACTGCAATGCTTCTCAAAGACGAATAAGTGAAAATCCAGCAAATATTGCTAAAGTTCGGCAAAACTCGATTCGATTTCCGCATTAACAACTACGAATCCAGACGTATTTGAAATCTGGTGGTGAATATCCCGCATTAAATAACACCGCAACAGACAAACACTATTCCAAGTGGTCCACAGGGCTACTTACTCTTAGCGGTTAACGACATGCAGTACGATTCAGACGCCAAAAAAAAACAAACTGATGTTCACACGCGAACTCGGCGTTTCGCTCCACATCTGGAACCGTCCTACCATGACCATTACACTACAGCGATACCACAGAAATAGTAGGACACTACTATCATCGGCATGACCAACATCGGCCGATCAGCTCCACCTGTGCTCAGTAAGGCCGCTCAGCAGAGACGCCACCAACACCGGTCCGGTCAGCTCCCCAGTACCCAGTAGTGGCGGTTCGAGAGAAACGCCACCAGCACTGGCCTAGTCAGCTCCCACGGCACTCAGTAGGAACCGCTCGGCGCGTACCCCACCAGGACCAGCTCCCACGGTGCATAGTAGGGGCCGCATGGTTTGTACGCCACCAGCGTCGCCGGCCAGCACCCCCACACTCAGCAGGCGTTGCTCAGCAGGGATGCCACCAACACTGGTCAGATCAGCTTCCCCCGTTACGTAGTAGGAACCGTTCGGTCCTTATGCAACTAGCATCGATCGGTCGACTCCACCGGTACTCAGTAGAGGTGACTCAGCAGTGACACCGCCAGTACTGGTTCGCTACTCTAACGGCATTCAGGCTCGGCAGGGACGCTACCAGAACCTGTCCAGTCAGCTCCCGCAGTAGTCAGCAAGGACCGCTCGACAGAGACGCCACCATCACAGTTCGGCCAGCTCCAACGGTGTTAAGTAGGGACGGCTCATCAGGGACACCATCAGCACCGGTCCAGTCAGCTTCCACGATACTCAGCAGAACAGAGTATCGCATTATGTTGGCGGCGAGAAAAAATCCTTGCAATGATCCCAAAAGGTCATTTTATGATAAAAGTTGCTAAAGTTCCAGATTACTGCGTGCTGTTTTCGTTGCCGTTCCTTACCATTGTTTGTTTGTTAATTCCCGCAGCAGGGGATTCGGCAAAGGCGCCACCAGCATTTGTACAGTCGGTTCCCCTGCGCCCGGAAGGAGGCGCTCGATAGTCCTCCAAACTTGACGTAGAGCTTAACGTGCTTCAAGGTGAAATGGGAGACGGGTGAGGGAAGATGAGCCTTTATCTTGTCATATCGCATGTTTTCACATTGTGTCCGATGCATTCGGGTTTGAAGAATGGATTGAAAGTCATTGTATATATTATGGAATGCTTCCCCTTGCCGCTCTCCACTACTGCGCAAGCTTAGTAGCAGCGGAAAATTAAGGAGAACACATTGTATTTCAAACAACATTATTACAGTATTTCAGTACGGTCGGACTAAGGAGCATCTGATGTTCAACACAATTTCATGATGCTCCGTGATCTTGACTTCGAATTACCGAAATTAAGTTACAAGGGAAATAGTCGACGTCACCAGGAAATATACGTTGCTTCCTAGCGGATGTCAAGCTACGTCTTGCTGCTTGATGCCAGGTGCCAGACTCATTATCATATACTTGTGGCTGTGATCAGCGTCGATACCGCACAGGGCGTTTGAGAAGACAACGTGGATGGGTATAAAGCGGTCCTCGCATGTGGTGGATGGTAGGAACCCTTCACACACGGTCCTCGATATTCACAGCACGTCCGCACAGTTCACACACCGACAGGGGCGGATGAAGGGAATTTGATTATTCGAATATTTTCTTTCTGGAGGCTCACCATTTCTCCGGATGTGTCACTATTTCCCTGGATGAGGTGCCTTTTCTACTCTCAGAGGCGCCTTCGCTTGAAAAAACGCTTTGAGCGAGGAAAGGAGCAAACGCCCGCAGTTGCACCCCCTGGTTGCGCCCGTGCGAAATCGGTCCTCGGTTATCGCATCGGTCCTCGGTATTCAGTTTCGCTCTGATGGCCTGTCATGATATTTTTCTCCGTAACTCTATAGACAGAGCATGACTAGACATGCACGACTAGTACCATTCGAAGTCTGGAGCCTTGTCAACTGGTGCCTTCATATGGTCCTCGATAGTCGGTGACGAGTCACAGTCCTCGCTTTGCACGCCTTACACGTATGGGTGTGTGTGTGTGTGTGTGTGTGTGTGTGTGTGTGTGTGTGTGTGTGTGTGTGTGTGTGTGTGTGTGTGTGTGTGTGTGTGTGTGCGTGTGTGTGTGCGCGTGTGTGTGTATGGGTGTGTGTGTGTGCGTGCGGGTGTGTGTGTGTGTGTGTGTGTGTGTGTGTGTGTGTGTGTGTGTATGTGTGGTGGAATTTAACCAGCCTGCCACCGTCTTGGTGATTTAGACTGTTTCGGTATGTGTGTGTAGATGTGCAAATGTATCTATGTTGGTATTATATGTTGTGTGAGAGGATGCGAGAAATAGTGTAGCTAGGAAATTAGACGAAGATGGGAATAGTATAGCTGACTTGTTGAAAGGTGCCGAAGTAGAATTGAGGCCGTCTTTGAGTTAGAAGTGTAGATATGCGCAGAGGTGAGTGGAGTTGTAGAGATGAAGTGGTAGATCTGGTCGAAGGCCGAAGATGGTGCAGTAGTGAAGAGTTGCTAGTCCGGGTCGTGCCAGTCTGGGGTATGAGGTGTAGTGGGAGGCTGGGGTCGTGACGAATCTGACGCCCCCCAACTAGCGCCAGTCGCCAGACGAGTGTGGCCTGGGCTACTGCGCAAGCTGTGTGGCTGATCACGTTGTCATTGGCAGAGCTACAGATCTAGCAGATGAGGGGAAAAGGCAACGGCAAACACGAAAAGTTGACCTGTCGTGTCGTCCAGCTAGATGCCCGGGTGCTGACCACCGGTGAAGAGGCACTTTACCGCCGCGCAGGCTGGTGTGTGACCTCGGTGACCTGTCAGCGGTGTCCAACTGGACGTCTACGGTACTGATCACCGGCACAGCACTTGTTTGCACTGATACCTGAGCCTGTGTTGGCGCCCGCGGTAGCGACCGCTGTCGCTGGGTCAGCCACTTCTGTGAAGATCGTCAGTGGGCCCACTTCTGGCGCGACCATTCTGAACGAATCTAATCAGCTTCACGCGAATTGGCTGTGGTTGTGTGTAGGCAGCCAGGGATAAATTACCTCCCTGATGGACAACGAGCAGTGATTGGCTGCATTGTGCTGGATTGACTTCCGTTCAATTCCACAAGTATCATACTGTGGATTCATTTCTGCAAGTCACGTATGCGCATAGCTATGATGTGCCGAGACAGTTGCCAAAGTCCACAGTTCAGATGGATTGAAATAGCTGAGACTGCATTTGGAGAGTTGATGGATTAACATAGTGATGTTACTTCGTAGTGTCTGATTTGCATTATTCGGTTAGACAGCGGAGCGGAGCTGGCGGCGGCAGCGCCACCAGCGGCTCTGATTCGGCGGCATCACATACCGCTGCATTGCCCACTGTATAGCCAGCGGATCGGGCGGTGGCATGTGAGTGGCATGTGAGTGGCATCACATACCGCTGCACTGCACATTACACAGCCAGCGGATCGGACGGTGGCATGTGAGTGGCATCACATACCGCTGCACTGCACATTATACAGCCAGCGGATCGGGCGGTGGCATGTGAGTGGCATCACATACCGCTGCACTGCACATTATACAGCCAGCGGATCGGACGGTGGCATGTGAGTGGCATCACATACCGCTGCATTGCCTACTGCATAGCCAGCGGATCGGGCGGTGGCATGTGAGTGGCATGTGAGTGGCATCACATACCGCTGCACTGCACATTACACAGCCAGCGGATCGGACGGTGGCATGTGTGTGGCATGTGAGTGGCATCACATACCGTTGCACTGCACATTATACAGCCAGCGGATCGGACGGTGGCATGTGAGTGGCATGTGAGTGGCATCACATACCGCTGCACTGCACATTACACAGCCAGCGGATCGGACGGTGGCATGTGAGTGGCATCACATACCGCTACACATTACACAGCCAGCGGATCGGACGGTGGCATGTGAGTGGCATCACATGCCGCTGCACATTACACAGTCAGCGGATCGGACGGTGGCATGTGTGTGGCATCCACCCGGCCGGCCCAAATCAGTGCCTAGAACCAAGGTCACCACATCCACCCAGACCACCCGCAAGTCCACGACGACCATTTCCTGCAAAACCGAACCTCCCACCACGTCCTGCACATCCATCCAAACCCCTCCGAAACCTCGTTTGAGGCCAGCACTCAGACTGAACCTACCACACTTGCCAAGCCCATCGAACCCACAACTCCAGAACAACGAATCCCGCCCGAACCCATCACCTCTCAGGACCAGTGCGACCAGGTCCAGACTACGACCCTGCCTGGGTCACCTCCCAACTCTCTCTCTCTCTCTCTCTCTCTCTCTCTCTCTCTCTCTCTCTCTCTCTCTCTCTCTCTCTCTCTCTCTCTCTCTCTCTCTCTCTCTCTCTCTCTCTCTCTCTCTCTCTCTCTCTCTCTCTCTCCGTTCACCCGGTCAACCTCTATCCCTAACTCCACACCGACATTACCCCAATATAGCAACACCAACAGCCACTAAACGTGTTCGTCAATGATACTTTTTTTCTACAGTGAAACCCCGATGGACTTCCAGGCAAATTCGTATAACCCAAATATGAATTATTTCAACAAAAACCATTATTTGCTGCGTTCCAAGAAATTATCTTTAACGATTCTGCCTCCACTTGGAACAAAATTCCAGATTACACTTGGCACGTCGACAACGTAAACGGCCCACATAGGAAATGGGGCGCAGCCATACTCATTGCAAACAGCATACCTCATTGTCGAGTAACGTTAAATACTCCCCTGAATTGCACAGCATTCAACCTCCAAATTGCCCATTGCCAAAGCACAGTAATCTCACCATAGATCTCGCCGTCAGCTGAACCATCAACACAACAGAAGCTAAGCGACATGCTGCTTCAGGCCCCTCCACCAGTTCTCTTTATGGGAGACTTTGATGCTAAACACCCCAGCCCAAAAGGTTATAGACTCATCTCACTTACTAGCTGTGCTAGCAAGTTAGTAGAGCGTATGGTCAACACACGATTGAGGTATTTTCTGGAACACAACGACCTGCTGGGCGAATTTCAATGCAGCTTCCAACGGCAAAAATCAACTACAGGCAATCTCATTAGATTAGTGCATGATATCAAAAGTAGTCTACGCATCAAACGCACAACAATAGCTGCCTACTTAGACATCACTGCCGCATTCAACTGAGTACACAATTCCGCACTAACACACAAATCGATAAGATAGGCCCACGCGGACACATGGCACACTTTATTCTCAACTTCCTCAGAGAAAGGACCCTTAACCCGTCCCGTCTCGGGGTGTCTTCAACCGCCCCTCAGGTTTTTCGCGGCAGTGGACGAACAGCACGCGGCAGCGCGCCCAAATTTTGCATACCTTTTCGCACATCAATTTGACATGCTGGTTTAAGATTTCGAAGTCAGGTCTTGTAGGGTCAACGAGGTAGTCAAGGTCAAGTGAGGTTACCTCCAAAAAAGTTCAACCAGTCGTTATGCTTTAATGGATATAGATATTTTCATGAAACCTTCAGCGTTTGCTTATCCTTGGGACGCAACAAAACGTACGAATGGAATTTCTTTTTTTTCTTTTTTGACTATATACAAATGTTGCGTATTTGCCAAATTGCAGTTCAAATAGAGGATTCTGGCTAAAGTAAGCATGTTTTATGAATACAAATTGACTTCCAACAACGTTTCTCGGTCTGCTCTATCCATTCGAGATGGAAAATTAAAGAAAACTTGGAAACTCAAAATATTGAAATTTCAACAAACAAATGGCGGGGGGGGAGGGCAAACAAAATTATAGTACTGGTTGATTTCGCTGTCCTTTTCTCATTTCAAATAATTTTGTTTCATATATGCCCCAAAATGAACTCCCCAAAGCCAAAAACATAATGTAAGTCGTGAAAAGTCGTGGAAATGGTCCCCTCACTTTTGGGGGAAAATTGTTTTGGGGGTGGATCCGGGCTCTACTCGTCGAGCGCTTTCCGATGACCTCTTTCGTTTTCGTGCGATGCTTAGTTGGAGGGGGGTTACTAACGCCCCCCCCACCCCGAGACTGGGTGTGAGGATCTGACCGGAAAGATGGCGCGGGTTAAAGTCCGATGCGGCAGTGTCACATCGAACACCACAACTCAGGAGCTGAGCCTGGCTCAGGGGAGCGTGCTCTCACCGAGCCTTTTCGTCATGATCAACGACATACTTGCTGACCACACGGACACTTCAATGTTCACTTTTCGCGGACGACATAGCCATTTGGACATCACAATGATTCCTCAAAGCTGAAAAAATAGCATCTAAACAGGAGTAGACGAAATTGCAAAGTGGTGGAAAACTTGGGGCTTCACCCTGGCCGCAGAATCGGCGACCGTCTGACATAATCGTCTCCGTCCCACACCAAAAACTATATTTAAAATCGATGGCAAAGCCATCGAATAGGTGAAAAGTTTCAAGTTATTGGGAGTGCATTTAGACGAACAAATCAGTTTCAACACCCACACCACTTCCAGCACGAAGCGATGCGCGAAGCGCGTCAACGTACTTCGTGCACTTGCAGGCACAGACTGGGGCGGAGACAAGAAAACACTACTGCGAATGTATACATCAATCATATGATCCATCCTAGAATACAACAGCATCATTTTTGCCACCATTTCAGAAAGTCAGAACCGAAAGTTAGAAAGCATCCAAAAACAGCTGCATCAGAGCAGCCATAGGTGCTCTCAGTACCACACCGTTGGCCAGGCTTCTGGTGGATTCAACCATGCCCCCACTCCACTTCAGGAGGATACAACAGCTGTGCTGTTACCACATAAAAAACGAAATCCATTAAAAATCATCCCGCACAGCGCTACTTTACGCCTAACAGATTCAAGTGCCGATTTGCGCGCAATCTTCCATCAGATAGGATTAAAGTTGCCACGACTCTCTCAGATCTCAATCTCGCAATGCAGATCGACCGCACACTGGGCAATTCTGGACTTCAAGTAAACCAAATGCCGAGTACGTGGTCTCGGAGAAGAAATCCACTATCACATCGGCGGAAACTTTTGGCATCTTCCACAAGTTTGCCGATGACAACAATCACAAATCATTCGTATTCACGGATGGGTCGAAACACGAGGTTAAGGTAGGCATCGGCATCACTGGACCAAGTATCAGACCTGTCAAGTGTCTTCCGGATAACTTCTCCATCTACTCTGCTGAAGCAATGGCCATTCTGGCCACTATCTCTATTCTCATGAGGCGAAAAGCCAGAAACGTAGTAATTTGCTCAGACTCCGAATCCGTCCTACAATCAATTAGCAACACCCACGACTGTCCGCATCACTTCATTGATCGAATCCAACAAATCGTGGCCCATAACGTAAACATGAACTTTTCCTTCCTCCGGGTTCCGGGCAACGTCAACATCACAGGTAGCGAAGAAGCAGACCGGCTCGCAAAGCAAGCCTGAATATTTAACATTTACCCTAGCATGGAATATGCGGTAGACGATTACAAAGCACTCCTACAACGCCACATTCGCCAACATTGACAGAACACATGGAAACAAAACAAATCCAATCACACCCACGCAATCAAACCAACGATAGGCACATGGAACACATGAAACCAATCTCACCGACAAAAAGAGGTCATCCTCACTAAGCTTAAAGCTGGGTGCACAAAACTAACACAGCCTCAATTAGATGATGACCAATACATAGCACCTCACTGAGGCACCTGCAACACCACATTAAGCATAGACAACATCCTGCTTGACTGCAGTAGCTTTGGCTCTCAAAGACAACCACTTCAGGCATTCTGCCAAAGAGAGGGTATCACCCTATCGTTTCCATCGTTTCTCGGTGACAATCACCAAGAACTCCTTCAATTGCTTTTTTAATACCTGTATGCCACAAAACTAGCTGGGGCACCGTAGGCACCACACCACCAACGCTCACATCAATTCGCAATGCATGACTGCGAGACACTCGAAGGAAACACGAAAGACCATCCCCGCATGGCGTCGGACGCAAGATCACTAGAGACAACAGGTACTCCAAAGTTCGCTGTTCTAGTATAGTTAGTTTAAACCAGACAAAACCTAAGCCAAGTGACGTCATATACAAGAAGCTCTTTTTATTCCAGAATACTGCTGAATTATATTCTAGTTATGGACTATACAAATAAGTCTACTAAATATGGTGCTTCCATTTTAGCACAATTATAGCGCTTTTCTCATGATTAGTTTCCCCGTTGGTTGTAAAGCATATCAGTCATTCATTGAAGCTTGAATGTTCCATCTTATTTTGCTAGCGTGCCGGTGGCTTTGAACCGAAAGGCGCCATCCCCATAATTAATTCATACATGGCGTGGTTGATATTGAGAACACACACCTCACACAATTTATGCGAATAAAGGCCGTATACCCACAATGTCAACTTGGTCAGCATGTCATCGATGCAATCTGGTGATTAATGTTAGCATGTGCGTTGGTTCCCTGTCGGTTATCATATTGTTCCATTGTGCTATATGTAACCATGCCATTCTGTGTCATTCACCAACTTGTGCACAATTTGGTAATTGCTTGCCCATTGGATCATGGCTGGGCAGTAGTGGTAGTAGGGTAAGAGGGAGTTTCCAAACACTTGATGCATGCAACTAATGTGAAACTTCACTAATGTGAAGTAATGAGAAATTTGTTGCTTTGAGTGGGGTAATTGGTAATGAAGGATAATGTTAAATGTAAGAACAGTGTATCCAAACCAATGTCATCCCTTGAATATCTTCGATATCATATATGCAACAATGCTGGTTGAGGTAGCACCACAATCTTTCCCAGTCCAAACCTAGCCTACCTCTTTTTCAGGAAAACATTGTGTTGTTTCTATTCCATCCTCCAAATTCCAAAAACATTGGTATTTGTAGATAAGAAGCCCCAATGAAGACAATTTTTAGACAAATGTATGGACGGAACTTCTTGAAGCTTACTAGCGACTTCTTCTCAGTATCCTAAAAATAATTTTCCATAAACTATGTTGAATGAAGAACGGCTACATGGGAGTAGTGAACGATGAGAAGAAGACAGGATAGGCATTCATGCATTAAAAGCCGAAACCAGGTTTAATTATACCAAAAAATGAATACATATATCTGTACATGGCTATTTCTAACATTTTCATCATGATATTCCAGCAGAATAATGGACAGCCCTTTCTACATGGGGTAACGATAACATATTCAGCATAGGATGCAAAATGTATGCTTCCATTAACTGAGTTTCCATGTCACTAGGTGAATTAATATACGTTGCACAATTGATGCGGGTGTGTAATTAAAGTACAATGGATCTACTATTTCCTTCGTGAATCACGTTCAACATCCAGCATACAATATCAGTAGGTTTTCGATGACCGATCATGAGTATGCTTTAGGAGGTCCAACATCAGTTGGTTAGGCTAGATTCAGTTAGGATACTTTTGTAATTTGACATCAGTTTTCTTTGTTAGCCACCAAAAACCCCATTTCCCTACACTTTCCATATTTCTATGGCGTGGGGATAACATGTACTGTCATTGTCAAAATTGGTGTTGTTTTCCTAGTGCTTGAAAACTCTTAGTTGAACGATATTAATATTATTTTTTTAGTGAAATTCCTTTTTCTTTCTAGATATCAGCACATGAACCTGAACTGCTGATTTGCTGAATTTTTATTTCCCATAGAAATGAATATTAGCTTCCTTCAAATTACATCAGATTATGATGTGAATTGAAGGAATGTAAGCGTGACGGTGGGGTGGAGGAGGGGGAGGGTGATGTGTGGCCTGGTCCATAGCCAGAAAGAAACCAGCGGATCGATCGCTGGGTACCCATCTGCGTATCCCGAAGATGAACCACGAGAAGCGCTCTGGACTCGCCTCCCATGCTTTAGCGGCCTGACGGTTCCCACCGAGGAATTCTTCCACACATTCAGAAAGATGGATGCAGCGTTTTGTGTTCACCATGCTTAAGAACCCAACAATCTCAGCAGACATCCAAAGGTCATTGAAAGTTTCCGCCTGGTGTTAGAATCCAGATTCATTTCCACATACAAAATATAATTAAGTGTTTTGCGAGGATCCGGACATTTATTCGTCTCGGGCTGGTGAACAAGGCGAACGTCGCCAAGCTCGCAAAGCGGCAGCAACGGAAAGCCGAGCAGTTTGCTCAGTGACTGCGAAGTGTGGGCCGCACTTGGGCGACACTTCACATTCAGATCGGTGTTTGAATCCTTCATTGTTTGGACGTATAGGTGCATCACCTGCCGTTGATCATATAGCTGCACATCAGGACTTTCTACACAAATACTGCACGAGACTAAACGTACGTGTTGCAGTTGCACCGAGTGTATGTCCAGCTCAAGAACTGATATGTGCCTGTGTTTGTGAAGTCGGTAGAGCGTAGCCTGCAGGTTTACGCGTACTCATCATCCCACTACGGTGCTCGTGAGTAGTCTGTGTATGTATGCATGTCGAGTTGTTCTCAGCCACAGATGTCAGGATGAGGATGTTCAATATATTCTTGCCAGTTCGTCCGATTTTATAAGGTGTCAGATATGTACCTACTGTAATTTTAGGTATTGCAATGATTGACGCAATGTAGTCTCATTAAGTAACGTGGCTTAGCTCCACCTGCTACAGATAACCTCGTATGTCACACGTTTGGTGGAGCCGCAGTGGCTTAGTGGGCAGGGTGGTGTGCTCTTGACCGCAAGATTATGGGTTCGAGTCCCGCAACCAGCGGGATTGTCAAGTCCAACCGCGAACAATCGGTTTGAGAAGTTGGCAACGCTATATGACCTAGCAGTTAATTGCGTCGTAAAAGAACCCAAGGTTCTTCTTCTGCTCCATGTGTTTGCTTCTCCCAATATATGTCTTTCGTTGGGCTTCCTCGATATATCTTTTTGATACGCACCCTGTTGGGCGCCGGAATATATATTTATATATATATATATATATATATATATATATATATATATATATATATATTCATGTGCGCAAAATGACGAACGCAGTCGATGCGCCAAAAATGCACATTCACATCCACCACAGGGTACACAACCGAGAAACAATCGGCAGTGGGAGAGAGGGCCTTCCTCAATCTTTGCAGTCTCGTCTTCCCCAAATGTATGCTCCGCGTATTAAAGTCTGATTGATAAACAACTTTTGTTGCCGTATTCATGTTGTGCTGTACTGCAAAATGCGTGATATTTCAGGTTACATGACGCGAATAAAGAAATCATATTTTAAAATGAAAATATTTATTTTAATTAAAAATAGAAAACATTTAATTAAAAAGATGTATGGTATTACGAGGTAATTTTTAATTCCACCCACAAATTAAGCTGTTAATAAATTTGCTTCCGAGCTGGTCTGGCATTAAAATTGCTGTTGTCACTGCATTATTGCATGCATGACAGAAGTTTGATTCACATGGCGTCAGCGACGCAGCCAATTCATTTCGACTGAAAATGCCGAATAACGGTGTGCGGACATGGGCAAAGCCACCGTGGGGGATGAACGGGGATGCTTCCCCAATCTTTCCAAGTTTCGCGTTAAGCCTTTGACAGTGCATGATAATCGAACCGAAATCCGCATGCGGGCATCTAAAATCCGTCTTAGCGCTTACTGGTTCCACAAAGTTGTTGCCGAATCTAAATCGAACCTTTATGGTTCGAAAAGCGTGATTTTTTATTTTGCGCCGGCACTCCAGAAAATTCAGGATTGTCACCGAAATATCTTAGCCAACGTCTGCTCCTGTCAAAGCAATGTTTGTCGCAGTCCTGGTGACGTGTGTTCGCCGTGTATCGTAAGAGGCGTGGAGCCGAGCTTAGCACTGGCATCGCTCTGACTCCAGCGCGGGTCCAGTCATTTGACTGTTCAGCAGCACGCACAATTGTTGGTTTTGTCACCTTGATAATCATGCACTATTATTAGATGCACATCTCGAGGAGCAGGTACTAATGCTGGTCGGCGTGTACTGGTGGGAGGGGAAAGGGCAACCGTTAATTTTTAGCTCAATATTTGCGATGCACTGCCGTAGTGCCACAAATGATTAAATTCAGGGGGTCCTGTCTCCTGTTTCATCCCCGATGGTCCGCCGCCCGTGTCAGGAAGGGAGTGTGGGCTTGGACACTGCCATAAGCAGTGACGTGTTCCGTACTTCCTATGTCTGGCTGATTAGAAGTGCCCATCCATCAATTTAAGGTGGCCGAACCCCAGCCTTGCAGAATATCTGCGTATTTCTCTTCTCCTTATGAAAGAGATCGTCCCATGTGAACGATGACTTAATTTTCTGTCGCTTATTAGAAGGACTTTCCATGACGTGCTCGAAAAGCTGCCGGCCTCCAGCCTCGAGCCGGCTACCTCCGAGCCGGCAAACTGACGCGCTACCAACTGCGCTACCCACACCGGGTCGCTCGGCCCGCTTAAGTTAAATAGTGTCAATGGATATGGCATGGGTCTAAATAACACCATTTTACACAATAACTAACACGTTCATTTGAAAGCCAACCATGATTATCGAAATACCATGAAACACGCTTTCAGCTGATGAATAATTTATACCACTCACGTATACTTGTTAGTCAGGAACGTACGCGGAAAAGTACCATTGCTTGCTGTCATGATAAACAGTTGAACCCAAGTCAGCGCCCAGATGACGTCCCCGGCTGCCAATGAACATTGACAGGGGCCGCGTCGGACATTCATGAGCCGGTTTGCTTCCCAGTTATAAATAATTGGTTCCCTAGCGGGGCCGTTGGAAGTAGATGAGCCGACTTGCTTTAGGAAAACATAAAAACTAAAACAAACAAAGCAAAATTAGCATAGCGTAAAACGACCACCCAGAGGAGACATAGAACGTAGATGAGCCGATTTGCCATGCAACTCATAACATAAATGGCTACCCAGAGGAACAGCAGACGTAGAAGATCTGAATTGCAAAACACCGTACTGACCCAACTGACAAACCTGCATGGCATGCTTAGACTAAACCGATACTAACAACTAACAAGCGGCGGCCGGCGTGATAGGCGGTGTGGACAATTACCTCCCTGTTCGCACGGTAAAGATCCATCGGCGCTCTTCGATAAGAGTAAGCTAAAACCGCCACCCTAGCAAAATCAATTTCTCGTCACTTTCAAATCACCCCACCCCCACCCAATGTACAAATTATTTTGTAGATGAGTAAAGTAAAATTAGAACCACTAAGACATCAGGGATGTGTCCCCAACCCAGCCCCGCCGTCAGCACCTAAAATATCACACAAACCACAGCATGAAATTCCCGTACTTAGATCCACTTGCCTGCACTTTGATCGCAAACACTCGCTTTTATAGACAGACGTGCAACGTACTCCTTTAACGGAGGCGCAAATGACCTTTATGGTCCGGCACGGCTAAAAAATAACTCCCCCTTTCGTAATATACAACAGGTTTTTGGAGGCGTGTTGGTTTATTTTGTACAATTGTCACTTGTAGATATTTTTGCACTCGGCAGATGTTAATCAGTTCTAGCTCTCGTTTTAGATAGGATTAATTCCGTGAGGTGCATTTTTAACATTCTAATTAGCTACATGTGTGCCTATTGTGTTTGTAGATGTATGCAGAAGGCAGTAAATACCGCGGGTCTTCCACTGTGATTGTCTTTTTGCGTAGGGTTGGGGTCGAATATGGTAGCACAATAAATAACTTTTAATCATGTTTCAATTTGAAATTGCGCATCGTTCTACGATGTACCTACTTGTTGGAAACTATGTTGTTCAACTAATTTTAAAACATATTTTGATGAAATCTACGTTTCGTATTTTGGCTAGAGGCCCACATGGGACAGTGTAACGAAGCTAACATAGAACCTCCTTAGTGATAAAGCATGCAGCAAATCTAGGTCATACTGACATGCATGTATGTTTCGACTTGTCGGCTCCTGCCGCGAATCCAGCCACCGAGCGGAAACCTCCGCCCATCGGCGAGCGCCAGGCCGTCGCTGACGTCGGCAGTGGACAGGTTCGACAAGACAGTAGAGTGGAGACAAGACGGCAGTGCAGGTACTCCGTCCCGCCGCCCTGCGGTCGCGGTGATGCGCTGTTGACGAGGTTGGTCCCGACGGTTGACCGGCTATGGTGCGCCACCATATGGCGACGGATGTTCCCAGGGGGTCTGGCGGGTCACAGACCCTAACCGAGCAGCGCGCGTCCATCGCTGGTCAGACAGACGGAGCTGGGCAGCGGAGGTAGCGCCGCGTACTTGGACGGCCGACTGCTGTAGTGCCGAGAGCAACTCGGACGCACGAACTGTTGAACGACACGCGTCTGTGTTGCAAACAAACAACACGAGACAAACAATCAGCAAACGACCGAAACGTTTGCCGAAATTCTTGTATTACAAGCTGTAGCCGTGTTGCTGCTGATAAACCGGATCAATAAATTGGAAAATAGTGGTCATTAGACTTCTGACAAGTTGTCATGGAACAACATAATCATAGACTATCACAGCCGGAAGAACATTACTCTCCTGCAACAGTTCTTTTATATGCCATCAGCCATTTGCATGCTTTCTGGTAATGGATGCAACCTATACAGATGACAAGTCGTGTATTACTATTGTTGTTGTTACTTCGTGGCCATTTGTTACCTTCCTAACTGTGTATTTAGCGACATAGATTATATTTGAAATGATAGAGATAGTTCTATTCTGGTGAAAGTGGAGAGGATGCATTAATTGAAGCCAAACATGAAACTGACAATATATCATTATTAACTTGAAATATTAACTTAATGTTACGGCCCAATCATGCTGCTTGTAAGTCTGGTCGAGAGTTATGTGTCCATTTTTCCTTACAATGTTCCACGATTGCGTGTCAATAAAACTTGTGAGTAATCTTTTGATGTTTTTCCTTACTAAATCAGAGTGATCACTGCCGATCTGAGTATATATTTCCCCACCACTAGTTTCATAGGTTCTCCTACGCTCTCGTTATGCTAAAGACACGCATTGGAAGTCAACAATCCTGACTTGCAATGATTTGAATTTGACATGCTGGTACATGCCAACTCCAATATCCCGGATCCAAATATCCGTCATTATCAGGTCCCCGGACACGGGTGGGCCTTGTAAAGGGCTTTCTACCGTTCCGTATGCCATTCGCTGAGATACGGGTTTGTGCAATGTCCGTCATTATCAGGTCCCCGGACACGGGTGGGCCTTGAAAAGGGCTTTCTCCCGTTCCGTATGTCATTCGCTGAGATACGCGTTTGTGCAATGTCCGTCATTATCAGGTCCCCGGACACGGGCGGGCCTTGAAAAGGGCTATCTCTCGTTCCGTTTTTGCCACGTGTCGTAAGATCATTGTCTCTCCCACTCTCCTCGTCCTAAGCATTCGACCCGCACCTTAACCGGAGCTAAATAAGTGATATTATAGCCTAACATCTCACCGTGGTGCAAATCACTTCAAAATCCAGCAACCCTTGGGCCGCCCTCCAGCTACGCGTTGAGTGGCGAGACCTTTTGGTTAAACAAGAGGGCATTGACGTCCAAAGCCAATGGCCGAGTCTGAGACCCTCCTTGGGGACCAGCAGTAATGGATGACGTCAGAACTACGACCCTCTTGAAACGGTGCCCGCGTAGTAAATACCTCCGCGACCAGGTGCGAGGAAGGGAGGATATTTACGTCCAGAATTGAAATTGCGGCCGTGCCGCGGGTGATGAGGGGTGCCCGCCGCGCTTCTCGCTCTGACCGGGTCATCAAAAGCCGACCCGTACACGGAGATAGCACCATGAGTACTTCCTGACAAGGTGTAAGGATCCACACAATATTGCTTGGATCGTGCCTGATATTAATATGTACCATGAAGTAAATTTATAAGCGAGGCAGTCGACCTACGAGCCGTCCTCCTATGGACTGAACGTTTCCGGGCGATGGTGGTGACTGTTGAAGCCAGTTAAATTGCCTGGAATATTATTGCTGTTATATATATGACGTGCGTTTGGTTAATGCCTGAATACGAGATGGTGCGATGAACGGACACTTCGGGGGTATTAGTTCACCTGCTCTGGATCTTTGACCGCAAAACCACGCTGGCCTCTGCGATCCAGGGGTGCAGGTGAGGTGGCGAACATGGTATGCATGTGAGAGGGGCCGATAAAGGGGCCACCACATTGCGTTCGCCGGAAGTCTGGCGCCCGACTATAGGGTATAGGCAAAACACTGCCCGGTAATTTGTCCACCCCCGAACTCTGCACGTGGGCACGGTTGGTGCAGACAGTTCGAGGGACACATGGACGGGTTTGGCATGCCATAAGCCCAGAGGCCAAAACTCATAGGGCCGGCTAGGTTATAACGACGACCGGGTACGTGCCCAACGTGGTAGGGATCCGTGCCCGCCCATGGGATACGTCAGACCTGGTCGCAAGTGTACGACAAATAAGGCCCGGCGCGGCATCGATCGAACTTAAGGCTAGGTATGTCGGTCAAAGACACCACAGCACTTGTATCAGCCCTCGGAGTCAGTACGATGAGCCCCCTCGTTGCAGTTAAGACTTTGTCCAGGCGAGAAACGCTGCCAATAATGGCTAGGCCAGCCATGATTGACAGTGAAAGGTTTACTTCTTCGGCCCGGTAATACCATCAAAATTAGAGCATTGGTCTGTCGATCTATGTGTTTGTGTACCGCTGAAGGTGGGGGGGGGGGGGTCGGGAGCTAAATTTTGGGACCAAGCAATTAATTAATAAATAAGGAGAGCATGAATGTGGCGAGCGAATGTCAAGTGAATGAGGGGAATGAACGTGAGTAGGTAGATTTAAGGATCAGCGGAAGCCGCTTGGGGCTCAACGCGGGCACCTATTTCGTGCGGTGCATTGCACAAAATTATACTACTACTAGCGTCCAGAATGTCCCAACACGGGACATATCATTGAAACCGATGGTAAATATCATTATCATCAATTATTTAATGCAACGTATTAATTATAACCTGGCTAAAGACTCTCACTTACCTATATGGTGTTCCCAAAACTTTGACCTCGCACACATATAAATTCGTGTTAGGGGCGTCAACTCAAACCAACATCACGACGGCTGGGGTTTGGGGAAGTGTGGTGGAATTGGCGGTGAAAAACAACATAAAGCACCACTGACATAGGCACAATGAACAAATGAGTGAGTTAGGTCAAGCTCTCAATAAGTCAGTTAGTTCAATTAGTGCAAACAGTTTCAGTCGAGTTTAGGCTGCATCAAGAATACATTGTACACACCCATACCACTCAGTCGAGTTTTGGCTGCATCAAGAATACATTGTACACACCCACTTCACACAACCATACAAGTTCCAGTCGAAGTTAGATTGGATCTAAAACACACCACTCACATTCACAAACCCACACCTCACTCACCCCACACACACCCACCCCACTCACACCCCGCACCCCCACTACACCCCGCGCACCCACACCCGCCACCACCCCAGACACCCCACCGACGGAAGAGCCGCCCCCCTACAGCACCTCTGTGAGGAGTTGTGTGTGCCTCCACAACGTTGCGACCTCTGTACAGCGTTGCGACCCGTGTACCGTGCTGTGTAACTCTGTGTGATGTCGCGTAACTCTGTACAGCGTTGGTGCCTCTGTACGGGGTTGTACACCTCTGTACGGTGTTGCGCATGTCTGTGCGGAATTTCCTACCTCCCTGCGACTCTTCGTATCCTAGTGCGTCCTTGCCTACCCATGAACGGCATTGTTCATGGGTAGGCATTGTACGGCACTGTGCACCTGCACGGTGTTGCGTACCTCTGTGTGACATTTCCTACCTCTATGCGACGCTTCTTACCTTAGTGCGTCGTTGCATACCCCCTGTACGGTGTGGTGTACCTCTGTGCAGCGTTGCGTCCCTCTGCACGATGTTGCGCACCTCTACCCAGTGTGGCGACAGGCTGTGGTGTACCTCTGTGCAGCGTTGCGTCCCTCTGTACGATGTTGCGCACCTCTACCCAGTGTGGCGACAGGCTGCGTGATGCGGGCAGCGTATTGGCCCGACAGGGCGACAACGCTAACACAATCATCAATCTGAACTACGGCGGGCCATTAACGAGGCCGTTTCGGCTGGATAACCCACCGGACCACAGACACCGACGTTCGTTCTGCACATCTCAAGTACCAGCTGTAAGAGAAACGGTCAGGATTGTTATCAGTCACACGCCATGAAGCGGTGTGACGTTCTGCAGCCGAACGAGTTCACTTCGGCTGCAGAACGGACGCCATTCGCGGATAACTTGCAGCCGATAATGAAATTGATTGCTATTTCAATCATCCATCAGCTTAGTTGAAATTTCGGCCGAGCCTTCGCTGTTAGCGACCTGAGAATGTCCGGATCTACCCGGAGGTGAACGTTCAGTGTATCTCGTAATTCATTACGAGTGTTCAGTTTGCTCCAGGTCCTACGACAGCGACGTCATCACAGCGCTTATGATTTTTCATTAATCAAAGCGCTGGCACCGTTTTACCGCTATTCACTGTACATTAGCCTGTGTCGATAATTTTCAAAGTGGTGTTATCAAAAGCGGCTACTGTTTTTATTTTGCCTTGATATGTGCCTAACAATCTGCATAAAACTAGATCACCAGGCCGTCGGATTTTTTTCTCAAAATGCGCTTGACTTTGGCATTTGGCGCCATATTGGATGTGAAAACCATTCCACATAAGTCAGTCAAATAGTGTCTCTTTTTGATCATCTCGATGAGCTGAGTCGATTGAAACAACGCAATGTTGAGGAAAATCGATATTGAAGACAATATCGGCTATCTTATGATTTCTAATACACCAGTAAATATCAATTTCGGGACATAAAATGAACCCTAAGGTGTAAACAAGTAAAGATCATGATACAGGCGCGGTTTCCGTACTTTGAAGACTTCAGCATCACTCACTGGGCATAGAAATATGGGCAAAGCTTCAGATTTGTTCACTATTTGAACTACATAGCAGCATGATTGAGGGAGGCTGCTTTGTACGCATGTGCATCACATACAAAATACTTACCTATTTGTTGCATGGTGAGCTATTCAGATAGCCTTTCCACAGCACGTTCAGACGAAAAGCAGATACGTTCGTAATACAAAATTATTAAAATTCGCCGCGGTTATTGAAATTCGCCGTGATCACCATAGGACCATCAATGCCTATTTTTCCCAAAGGGACACATGCCAGACATCAATCAATGAACACTGGAAATATCCAAGGCAAACATCTCGCGAAGGTGCGGAGCACAAATGACTGAACGACATAGAGTACCCCAGTTCTATAATTCATGAAACTCACAGTCGTTTCAGCATATTTTCCACGTCCCTCTTAGTTGTTAGCACGGGAAAAATCTGCCGGTGCATGTAGGCAGCCCGGATGTAGCCGTCCATCCTCTCCTTCCCGTACACGTTTTTTTTTGCAGCTAGCAACACCTGTTTCACGCGTCGTTCAACTGACTGACCGTGCACGGGAAACTGGAACTGACATTGCCATGTCCACATAGCTATCAATTTCGGAGCTTGGCGTGTGGCACGTAAGGGCCGGTTCGAAGGCACCGTCCCAGGATATCAACTACCGCAGACTCTCCGCGGTCTCATTTAGTCTCGTAATTTTCCTGGAACGGACGCTGGGATCTCCACGCTCATTTTTGCCGCGGATGCACCTGATACGTTCAACAGCGAACTGGCGCTCTGCTCTGTCATCGCTATTGAGAAGTGTCTGGAGCACCATTTCGCTGTGAGCATACCAGGCACTGGAGTGGAGGTATGACATCACGATGCTCACAACTTCCCCATGCTCCAGCCGAGTGAGCTGCAGCTGGCGCAGCACATGCCGCGGCCCATCTAACCAGTTGTGCTGCACCTTCGCGCGAAACCACATCAGATAGTAAACCCCCACAATTAATTCAACGATACGCCGGAGGTTTTTGCATGCAGTGCCTTCCAAGCCATGACCTGACACGTACAGGGTAGGTACACGCACCCGCAGGTTTTGTCCGGGCTAACATCCAGGAGGGATGTGGGGAATATGCTAAAACGACTGTGAGTTTCATGACAGGCAGAATTCGGGTGCTCTATGCCGTCCAGTCAGTTGTACTCCGCAACTTCGCGCGATGTTTGCCTTGGATATTTCCAGTGTTCATTGATCGATGGCTGCCATGTGTCCCATGAGAAAAAAATAGGCATCGATGGTCCCATGGTGATCACGGCAAATTTAAATAATCACGGCGAATTTTGATCATTTTTATCACCGACGTATCTACTTTTCGTCTGAACGTGATGTGGAAAGGCTATCTGAATATCTCACCATGCAACAAATAGGTAAGTATTTGGTATGTGATGCACATGCGTACAAAGCAGCCTTCCTCTATCATACTGCTATGTAGTTCAAACGGTGAATAAATCTGAAGCTTTGCCTATATTTCTATGCCCAGTGAGTGATGCTGAAGTCTTCAAATGAGTAAGTACAGAAGCCGCGCCTGTATCATGATCTTTACTTGTTTAAACCTTAGGGTTCATTGTATGCCCCGATATTGACATTTGGTGGTGTATGAAAAGTCATAAGATAACCGATATTTTCTTAGCTATCGATTTTTCGGCAACATTGCGTTGTTTCAGTCGACTCAGCTCGTCGAGACGATAAAAAAGAGATACTATTTGACCCACTTATTTGGAATGGCTCTGACATCCAATATGGCGCCGAATGCCGATTTCTTTTTTCAAACGCATTTTTAGAAAAATGCCGATTGCCTAGCGATCTAATTTTGATGCTGTATTGTTGCTGAAGACACATATCAAGACAAAATAAAAACAGTAGTCGTTTCTGATATCACCACTTCGAAAATTCTCCACAAACGCTACTGCACATACGCAATGATATGAGCATTCACCATTTTGAATATACCTCCAATTAGTGGTGTCATATTTCGGAATGTCCAAAATCATTGCCGAACCGATACCGATTTGCATTTGACGTGGTGAACGAAATATTACCGATCGGATTATATGAATAAAATTGTCCGAAAAATTACAGATTGTGAAAAACACCAATATTTTGGAATGCAAGTAATGAATTACCATACGAGTATCATTTACAGGAAATTGAACAATATTTTGAATGTTTTTCGTTAAAAAAAAATATTTAAAAACATTTAAAATATTTCATCTGAAAGTCAAGACCTGATCATGTCCCAAGCATGTACCAGGCCGGAACTAGGCATGTGGGTGGTTCGCTCTGCTTTCTAAGTACTCGCTGAGATGCAAAATAATACGTTTTTATCACTGCCAGCTACATGCTATTACTTTGATCTTTCGCTAAACACCCGGCAGCATGAGGCTTGGCTCCTCAACATAGGCGGAGGAACAGGAGGGTCAGGGGGCGTCAGTTAGCCCCCACTCGCCTCTTGCTCCGTCCCATCCAGAAAAAGCGTCCGTGCCACTGCTCAATTCAGAAAAAAAAACATAAGCACTCTGTCTTTATTTCAAGAACTACACTTCCTTGCACAATATATGGTCTGCTGGACATTCGGGAGACCGTGACTGACTCTGGGCTGAAGCAAACTGCAAAGCGAGCATCGCTAACGAAAGGGACATATTTCCTGAAGATATATGGCAGGCCTAGAAGGCATCAACCATCTATAGCCATAACTTGTCTATTCATAACTTTCCTAGCGGTGTTGATCTGACAACTAATACGAAAACCTTGACTAACAAACATCTGCTTCGTAGCCAGTGGACTGTTAACCGCAAATCATACAATGTATTTATGAAAGACGTGTTCACTTCATGCATGATTTAATGACGCAATGTTGGCTCACAACTACCATCTACTTGGCCAGCAGATCCTTGTTATCTCGGATGAGCAGCAGGTCATCCACCCTGCTTAACAGCAGCCGGGTCCGTCGTTTCTCAACGATCCGACCGGCTTCAGAGAATGTCCGCTCAGCCTTCGCACTGCTTGCCGGGGTCGAGTGGACCTTCCGTGCCAGCGCTGCCAGGTAAGGCTCCTCGTTGCTCTTCCAGTAGCCCAGAAGATTAAATCCAGATTTTACATCTTTTCCGGCCTTATCCATGAAGTAAGCGGCCAACTCACGCTCCACGGATGCACGGGCTTGCGCCTCTGGTTGTCCGTCCCTTCCGATCGCCTCTGGTTCGTCCACCTCATCCTCCGACATTGGCTCCAGCTCCAGGCTGAAGGCTGTGGCGGGTGAAGCAGTGGATGTTGAAGCTGTGCGTTCAGTAGCACTAGCCACAGCTACTTCTGCCGGTCCATTCGCGCTCTGCAAGCAAAGAGCGATGGCCTCGGCTTTCATCAGCTCTTGGATACCACTATTTCTTTCCTCTGTGAAATTAGGCAGCTGCTGAAGTCGCCTGTACCAGGGGTGCAGGACCATGGCCAGGTACTGATCATCAGACACCTTGGCACCGAACTTGTCGCCGGTCATCCCGCGAAGGAGGCTTGCCTTCAGGTGCCTGACGATGGTCCTGTCAGAGGGCGCAGGTTGGAGCTGCCGCCTGGCATGTTCCAGGGCCAGGGGCACCAAAAAGGTGGCAGGCTACTGAGAGGCTGACAGCTGCTTGCTCGCGTACCTTAGCACACCGACTACCCCTTCCAGGTCCGCCTTATCCAGAAGGTCCATGCACCTGGCGACCTCCTCTCTTTCCGCCACACCGACCATGGTGGTTAGGGCCGTATGTCCGTAGCAGATGGACTCCAGCATTGTTAATTCGGAGTTCCACCTTGTTTGAATGGAGGCCTTCAGCCCGCGGCCATTCGAGTCAAACGACTTATTGATGGTGTTGACCTTACTCTTCTTGGCAAATCTGACCAGTTTCTTATCCGCATCCAACATGGCCGATACATCTGGCGTATCTTTCAGAGCGTCCTGCTTCACGAGATTCATGTTGTGTCAAAAACAGCTTTGCCATCCGCGCCCTCTGTCCTGGAAGGCTATCTTGTTATTTGCCGCGTTGCCCATCACATAATTTATATTGGCACCATTGCTCTGCCAGCAGCCCACAACCTCCAGGTTTTGGCGCATGGCAGAAAACAGGTTTACATCCGTGTGTCTCTCCGTCAGCGGCTACGTGCCGACCACCCTGGATTTCAGCTGCCATTTATCGTTGATATAGCTGATATTGATCGTATTGTATGACGTGGATGTCGTCTCGTCCTTCCAGAGATCCGTGCTCGCTGTCAGATGCGGCTATGATGACAGCTCCTCCTTCAGTGGGGCGCGCACTATGTTCGCCCGTGCTTCCGTTTCCTTGGCGGTGGTGTTTCTTCCGGGCAGGACCTGATCGGCTTCGATTCGGCCGTATTTGGCTCCCAGGTTGATGAAGGTTTGGACAGCCTTCTTGAAACCGGAACCTTCGGCGAAGTTGAACGACCGGAGGTCTTCCGCGCAGACGTCACTTAGAGCTGTTGCGACCAACTTGTTCTCGGATCGTATCGCTCCCTCCGGAATTTCTTTCTTGAGAAGAGCCGTTATGGGGGCTTGACTGATCCTCTTAGGACAGCTGTGTCGCTTCAGGCCTGACGAGTCCGAACATCGCCCAGAGGAATGGTCGTAGGACTTCCATGTGCGATGAGTGATGACCGTCGGACACTCTTTGCATTTCACGACCTGACAGATCGCACCATCTAGCCGAACTCTGACAAATATCCGCCATATATCATTACCGCTTGTTCGTCCTGACACCCCTGCCACGTATGATATTCGCTCACTCCCTGAGTTTATGAGTCGCTCGATAAGCTTGATGTCACCTCTGCCTACGAAATCTGATGCTGCCATACCAAATTCTCATACAATCAATGTGATTATGAAAAGATTAAAGAACGTGCTTTCGTTGACGGACCCAAGGCTATGGAAACATAAGGCAGACTGCAGCGGCTGACGGCTCTTCTCGGTCTGAAGCAATGCGACAATCGTGTCATTTGAGTCTCTGGGCAATGGGGCACTAGTAAAAATAAAACACACGTGCACCTTGTTCACGGGTAACGTCAGTGCTCGGCGCCCCTTGGTATTGGCCGACTGGTTTAACGTCACTGGCATGCACATTTTTTTAATTGGTGCTTTACGAGCTACTACTCACAAGCTACTAAGGCCATTTAGAGTCGGGCAAACAAACTATGATGCCACTAAGTACATACAATTAAGTCCTTTGCAGCATTAGTAGCATTACCGAGATGTGTCCGAAAAATAAATGTTTATCCGACCGATTACCGAATCGGTATCGGTAATTTTTCGGTATCCGATCGGTTTGGTAACCGATTGACACCACTACCTGCAATTATCTGGATACGCTTTAGTGGTATATCGCCCAGTAACGTTTTCTAATGCTTCCGCCTACAACACGCAATATTTTGTAACATACGTCTTTGTAGCATGATTCGGGCACCGGGAACGCCAACGCAGTGGGCAGGGATGGTGTCGTAACCCACCTAGGATGGGATGAATTTGGGTGGAAACTGTGGCGGCGGCCGTTTCCACAAATTCTGTTGCAATGAATACAGCCGGGGCGCAGGTGTCCGGGCGGTCGCCAAGTGCTTTGTCAGCGGCGCTATCGCTGATAACGGCACTCTTGTCCGACGCCGGCTGATATGTGGCCATCGGCCAGAATAAAGTGCCAATCAGCGGCATCGGCGAACTTGTGGACACTCCCTGTCCATAAATGGCGTGCATCGTGGCTGTGTCCGATGAGATGGAACCCGCGGCCACCCGCACGCTTTTGCACACAACTTCTGACGGCCGGCGGAGAGTTGGCGGTGATCGATGTGCCTTGCTTAGCTCGCGGTCAATTCGCGTACTCCCAAAGAGCCGAAGTGCGGTACGACACTCAGTCTGGCGCTGGCGCTGAGGCGTGGCGCCAGACACAGAGGCGCTGGCGACAACCGCACAGCGCGTGTTCCACCGTCTGGAGCAGGACAACAGTCGTGTTGTACATTGGCCGTGCTCGTGCTATGTCTGATTCAGTTGCTGTTCTCATCATTCAAACATTATGCCAGCAGTGGATAGCGGATCCGACGGAAGACCGCCTCTGTCCGCCACCGTTCGCTGCTGTCTGCTCGGTCCAGACTGGGGCAGACAGCACCGCGATCCGTCGTTCTTCGTCTGTTCTTGGTCGCCATCCCCAGTCGCCACTGGTTTTCCGCCTGACACCTATCTGTGCCTGTGATGTGTGCTGTCGTCTCCCTTACCTCTGTGCTACTGCCTGTAACACCTGTCTGTGCCTGTGACGTGTGCTGTCGTCTCCCTTACCTCTGTGCTACTGCCTGTAACACCTGTCTGTGCCTGTGACGTGTGCTGTCGTTTCCCTTACCTCTGTGTTACTGCCTGTAACACCTGTCTGTGCCTGTGACGTGTGCTGTCGTCTCCCTTACCTCTGTGCTACTGCCTGTAACACCTGTCTGTGCCTGTGACGTGTGCTGTCGTCTCCCTTAGCTTTGGGTTACTGCCTGTAACACTTGTATGTGCCTGTGACGTGTGCTGTCGTTTCCCTTACCTCTGTGTTACTGCCTGTAACACCTGTCTGTGCCTGTGACGTGTGCTGTCGTCTCCCTTACCTCTGTGCTACTGCCTGTAACACCTGTCTGTGCCTGTGACGTGTGCTGTCGTCTCCCTTACCTCTTTGCTACTGCCTGTAACACCTGTCTGTGCCTGTGACGTGTGCTGTCGTCTCCCTTACCTCTGTCTACTGCCTGTAACACCTGTCTGTGCCTGTGACGTGTGCTGTCGTCTCCCTTACCTCTGTGCTACTGCCTGTGACACCTGTCTGTGCCTGTGACGTGTGCTGTCGTCTCCCTTACCTCTGTGCTACTGCCTGTAACACCTGTCTGTGCCTGTGACGTGTGCTGTCGTCTCCCTTACCTCTGTGCTACTGCCTGTGACGCCTGTCTGTGCCTGTGACGTGTGCTGTCGTCTCCCTTACCTCTGTGCTACTGCCTGTGACACCTGTCTGTGCCTGTGACGTGTGCTGTCGTCTCCCTTACCTCTGTGTTACTGTCTTTCATGTGGCTGGTAGCCCCGATGGCAGAGATGTGGTTCGTATATAGTTTGGCTCCCAATAAAGTATGGGCGAGAGGGGAGGCGAAGAGTGGGACAGTGGGATGAGGATAAGAAACCCCTAGGAAACCGGTGAAGCCAAAGAACCGTCTAATATTGCTAGAGGCGCTCGGTGTAGATTGAAGTTTCGCTTTCCCGCGTATGGGAATCTTGGACGAGCCATAGTCTAGTTCGGAAGCTGCGCTGACTGCATACATGCGCGCCCGTAACAAGCGGACATTTAAGTGCTGACAGATCATTTTTAATTTCGTCTGATAATATGTGTGACAAATTTTGGATATTTAAATACAAGAACTATTTTGTGATCATCCTTTGCCAATTGCTATTTATAGATAAGGACTGGCAATTGCTGTTTTGTTGTGCATACTATTTTCAGAAGCCGTCAGTTCAGAATTATTTCGCATTTGCAACGGTTTGAAGAATGCCTGGAAGTGCCTTCACAAGATACTTTCGAAGTTCAAAGGGGAGCGCGCGGCAAATGTACTATATTTCGTGTTGACAGCAGCCACAATCATGCTTCAACCGCACGGGCCCGCGCCTGAATCTCGCGCTCCGGTCACCGGCGGGGACCGAAGCACCATGGCAGCGTTGTAGGCTGCCATGGTGACACAGCGTCCGCCACTGACAATTACCACAGCGTCACACACAGCATGGGCGCGGCATACCAACACACCCAACAGAGGCTCCCACGACCACACACGAGACACTCTACCTGGTAACATGTCAGCAAGCCCAACGGCAGCTGCCACCAACAGCTCCCAGCATCGCACACAACAGCTCACGGCATTGTGCACAGCAGCACACAGCGCCACATACACATGCATACATACACACACACAAACACACGGACACGGACACGGACACGGACACGGACACGGACACCGACACAAGCACAGACACAGGCACAGACACGGACACGGACACAGACACAAACACAGGCACAGACATAAACACAGACATGGGCATATACACGGACACAGATACAGACACAGACACAGACACAGACACAGACACAGACAGCAGAGCTGCCGGCGTCCGACCACGGCGCCGAACAGCCAGACGCTGGTGGATAGCTGCCAAGCCCATCAGCGGCGTCGGCTGCCAGCGCTGAGATCTGGTCGATTAGTGCTGTCAGGGAGTAGCCCAGGTGATGGATCAATCGCCAAATGCCCACCGTTTATCAGTGGTTGTTTCCAGACGATCCAAAGCGTGTTCCAGTTCGGCGATGATGTTTCTGGAACATGCGACACGTGACTCGGAGCCGGAGATAGTGTGGCTCCGAGTCTGATATGGGACGGCTTGGGGCAGAGATGATAGTGTGGCTCTGAGTCTGATGTAACACAGCTTGTACCAGAGATGATAGTGTGGATCTGGCCCTGATGTGGCACAGTGTGTGGCACAGATGATAGTGTGGCTCTGGGCCCGATGTGGCACGGTGTGCGGCAGAGATGATAGTGTGGCTCCGAGTTTGATGTGGCACGGTGTGCGGCAGAGATGATAGTGTGGCTCTGAGTCTGATGTAACACAGCTTGTACCAGAGGTGATAGTGTGGATCTGGCCCTGATGTGGCACGGTGTGTGGCACAGATGATAGTGTGGCTCTGGGCCTGATGTGGCACGGTGTGCGGCAGAGATGATAGTGTGGCTCCGAGTCTGATGTGGGACGGTTTGGGGCAGAGATGATAGTGTGGCTGTGAGTCTGATATAACACAGCTTGTACCAGAGATGATAGTGTGGCTCTGGGCCTGATGTGGCACGCAAGATGATAGTGTGGCTCTGGGCCTGATGTGGCACGGTGTGCGGCAGAGATGATAGTGTGGCTCTGAGTTTGATGTGGCACGGTGTGTGGCACAGATGATAGTGTGGCTCTGAGTCTGATGTGGCACGGTGTGTGGCAGAGATGAAAGTGTGGTTCTGGGCCTAACGTGGCAAAGCGTGCAACAGATATGCTAGTGTGGCTCTGGGCCTGTTTTGGCACTGTTTGGAGGAGATATGTGTTTCTTTGGATTAGATATAGCGCAGTTTGAGACAAGCTACAACACGGTTTGAGACTATGCATGGCGTGGCTGGAGACTAGATAAAGCTTGGCTTGAGACCAGGTGCAACATTGTGTGAGTATCTGCATAGCGCGGTTTGAGACTAGACATGGCGTGGTTTGTGATTCAATACAACAGTGATACTGCAGTGGGCGGTTAGTTGCGGTGAGGTTTGTGACTTGATACAACAGTGATACTGCAGTGGGCGGTTAGTTGCGTTGAGGTTTGTGATTCAATACAACAGTGATACTGCAGTGGGTGGTTAGTTGTCGGTGAGGTTTGTGACTCGATACAACAGTGATACTGCAGTGGGCGGTTAGTTGCGGTGAGGTTTGTGACTCGATACAACAGTGATACTGCAGTGGGCGGTTAGTTGCGGTGAGGTTTGTGACTCGATACAACAGCGATACTGCAGTGGGCGGTTAGTTGCGGTGAGGTTTGTGACTCGATACAACAGCGATACTGCAGTGGGCGGTTAGTTGCGGTGAGGTTTGTGACTCGATACAACAGCGATACTGCAGTGGGTGGTTAGTTGCGGTGAGGTTTGTGACTCGATACAACAGCGATACTGCAGTGGGCGGTTAGTTACGGTGAGGCTTGTGACTCGATACAACAGTGATACTGCAGTGGGCGGTTAGTTGCGGTGAGGTTTGTGACTCGATACAACAGCGATACTGCAGTGGGCGGTTAGTTGCGGTGAGGTTTGTGACTCGATACAACAGCGATACTGCAGTGGGCGGTTAGTTGCGGTGAGGTTTGTGACTCGATACAACAGTGATACTGCAGTGGGCGGTTAGTTGCGGTGAGGTTTGTGACTCGATACAACAGCGATACTGCAGTGGGCGGTTAGTTACGGTGAGGCTTAGCTTAGAAATGCACTGCAACAGCGGCTAAAAAAACAGCGTGTGACGTATGTGCGCTATGTAGCTTCTGCAAATTGCACAACCTGTCCTGATGTTTCACGTCCTGGCACATTAACTTCATCATCTTACCTTAGCATCTTGGTATCTTCTTAACCCCAGCACCATTGGGGTCGACAGTCGAACAAGCCAAACTGGGAGGAGGAGGGGCAGATCCGTCCCCCGCTTAGCTTGAAAAGTTACGGTGAAATTTCATTCCTTGTGACGGTAAGCGACCTACCTTGATATGATGAACTCCAATGATTTTAAGCATATTGAACTAAGTGTCACGTGTGACTTCACAGGTCGTGCGTAAGACAGTTGCTGCGCTGCTTTGTGAAGTAGTAATTTCAGTCGAATATCATGAAAGTAAAACAGCGCAAAGACCCTATTCGGGCCCCATTATGCGCATTAAATCATCAGATAGTCAATAAAAGCATTTAACAAGGTCGAAGTTATCGTGAGCCATGTGGTATTTTGTGATCAAGTATTGCATCTGGTCTGGTGTCCACGCCGTGTATGTACACCGAAACCTTGCCAGGAACCCGAAAATCACAACAAAGTACTTCTCCAACCATACGAGAGATACATACCCTCATAAAAACAGTTCATTGAACACTATGAAAAGCAGCACATTTCTGGAACCGTTAGGATAGGGCCTATGGTGGGCGAGGGGTGACATTAGAAGTGATCACTGTAAAGTACACAGAGAAAAGGTTTGCAAGGCCGTCAACAACGTCAAAGGCTAGGGCCACTAATACCTGGCTCCACGCTGACTGCAATGGGCGCCGTGAAGTGTGACACTCAACTTTGTCCAACACTGATATTATCACTAGTCAATTGGCACGTCATATCTCGATCAGTTTGAATGACACTGACTTGAAACTTGCCATGGACATTCATAATCGCAGTATGAATGAATTTTATTCTTATTTTTCGATACGTCAAAAATTGTCGAAAGAAAGGGACATATATGTGTCTTTAGTTTTGTGACGTTTCAGCACTACGTTACAAATAACACCAGAGTTCTGAGATAGCAGTATAACGGCCATTCAGTTAACTGTCATGTAACATCAACCAACTGTTAATATTTTTAATCATGAATTTTTGGCGATTTGTCATGAAAATCTGTCCAGTCGTGCACGTGCAGAAATCGTAGGTGTTTATCGAGACGGCGTCATTGGAGCCGGGACCATAATGAGCCACATTGTTGTATTTGGTCACAAGCTGTATAATTGATGCAGAAACAGGCACAGCAAGTCTCTTATTGATGCCTGTACACATTCTATAATTACTAAGAAAACCCACCAGTGGCAGATTTTGCTTCTACCCTGGTGGGCCGAGGATTAACTTAAGCATATGTAAAATACACACCATGGGTCATGCCAGATAGTGGCGTGTTGTCAGTACTTCTTCCGATTATGGTGAAAAAACGCATGCAATATGGGAGGGATTTTATCACCGCTCGGTAGGCCCAGGTTAACTTCATTCCAATGCCAGGATTAGCCAGATTGATAGCAAGGATTTCTCCCGGTTCTCCAGCGGCCACACACACTGCACCCGAGAAGCCAGCGCTGTCACATTATCTGTCGTAGGAGAGGAAGCGAATCATGGTGATTTGAGCTGTCATAGCCTTGTTAGATCCTTAAAACCTCAACATTGTGGTGCCGTCGAACTTAGCAGCAAAACAAGTCGCAGTTTGTCATGCTGCCTTCTTAAACTGTGATTTCAAGTAAGTACACTGGATATAATGAGACTTGATGACCTAAATCAATGTGCGCGCCCATGCTACCAATGCATGAGCTATACACACTTCCGTACTAAGACAACTCACATAAAGCAAACAATGCAATTCACGATTTGTGGCAAGTCAAATACCGAGCAGCCGCACTAAGCGTACATCACGATGTGCAGTAAATGGAGGCATGTTAGTGAGGCGAAGTGGCCGGATGGACTTACACGAGCAAGATCGTGAGCGTCACTGATAACTGCACTGCGGTAATGGTCCTCAGCGGCGGTAATGGGCCCGAGTTTCGGCGTTATGCAGGTGATGCATCAGACAGTGGTGTGGTACCAGACGAGTTGTCTTGTTCACGCCAAATGACTATTCCAGAGCGTCAGGGTCTTGGGTTGGTGTGCTGAGAGTGGGTTAATTATTCACAGCGTGCTGGTGGCAGGTGCAAGAAACTATCAATTGTCTAAGTTACATAAATATATGTTTCATGCTACATGCGTTTAGTTCACACTGAGCTACGGTACCTCAGTACTCGAAACCAGTGTATGCGCATGGACTATGGAAGAAGCTAACCAGTGCCTGTCAGAAGCACTTCATCTTTGTTTCTTTGAAATGGTAAATACGACGGAAGAATTCATGGCGAATAGAAGCTAAGCTGAATCATCGTGGGCTTAAATACTCTCAAATTCTTAAATGGATAGGGTGCAGCATAAAACAATTTAAACGATGCTATTCTTAGCTTTCTTGTGTCCGCCAGGATGTGTAGAAGCCCGCTAGATTTTGGTCAAATTGGCACATTTTTCCTACTGATTTGTCAATTTGCTGATGTCAATCCTTGTTTGCTAAACCTAGGTGTCAAATAAATGGAGAAACCAGGATTCCAGTCCACTATAGGTATCCAGGTGGTGCCATTTCGCCTACGTCCACGTCACCAACACGACATTTCGCAAGCAGTCATTTGAACTCCAGGCACGTTACCGCCGTTATTGAGAATGCGATATTTCGCATACGTGACATCTCACACCCATCTATAATGAGGCTTTGTACACAGTTTCTTGACCTACGTATCCCGCTTCCGAAATTTTCGGTGTATTTATTCTACTGATATTCCTTGTATTAATATTACATCTACTGATCCTCCTGCGGGGTGTAATGTGGTCAGCTCTATAAACCGACTGCAGAGCAAGCGAGTAATCATTTCCATTCGGGTCAGAATCAAGCCACCTCGTTGTTTTATTCATGTTGGTCTCCCAGACCTCTTCACATATGCAAGCGCATTAATTGAACACAGGTATAACCCGATAATTATTAATTTTGTTTAGACGTAAACTACACACCTCATGCCATCTCATCCATACTCGCATGCCTTTCACGTCTTTCCTCATTCTCGCATGCTTCTCATGTCCTCATCCATCGTTTAGCTTATCTTCCTCTTGCTCATTCATTACGGCTTGCCATCTCCAACGCCACCTAAATTCTTTCAATTTCGTCACATCAGACACACTTAAATTATTATACTTTAAAGCCGATTACGGCCTTGTGAACCAGGTGGAAATCTGTCCCAAACAAATTTCGGCAAGTCATGCAGTTTTACAAAATGAGAAAAGGCGCTTAATCATGATTTGTTCCCACATTGTTGTTCAGGCTGTGTCTGCATGAGCGCAAGCATGAGAACAGGTCCATTTTCCATGATGATTAATGGCCCGTTGAATTCGTGCATTGACTGATACGCACATTTTCTGGTTCGGCTTGCAATCACTTGCGTCATCAACTGCAGCTTACATCCCCACTCTAGGTGTCTAGGTGAATAACTGATCTTTTCTCACGCGAGTGATGACGGTGTAAAAGCGTGGGCTTTTAAATTTAAATTTGAAATGCTTCACAACGATTGATACAAATCGGTTTTTTCACACCTCCGTGACGTCATTGGATCGAGGATTCCCGTTTAGAGCTGCTCAATGTCGAATTGAAAGTGCCGATGGAAATCCGGGTGGTACTGGATCGCTTCATCCCCTTGCTCTTATGAACTGAAGGTATGTCCGATGAAAGTATTCTAGCACTGTGAGAGTCTCATTGGGCATGCTTTCGTAGAATGTTTGGTAGCTCTGTATAGTAAATGTCTCTCAGGAACACGAAATGTCTCCCACGGGCGCCGTGCGCATGTGTGCATGTGTGTGTGTGTGTGTGTGTGTGTGTGTGTGTGTGTGTGTGTGTGTGTGTGTGTGTGTGTGTGTGTGTGTGTGTGTGTGTGTGTGTGTGTGTGTGTGTGTGTGTGTGTGTGTGTGTGTGTGTGTGTGTGTGTGTGTGTGTGTGTGTGTGTGTGTGTGTGTGTGTGTGTGTGTGTGTGTGTGTGTGTGTGTGTGTGTGTGTGTGTGTGTGTGTGTGTGTGTGTGTGTGTGTGTGTGTGTGTGTGTGTGTGTGTGTGTGTGTGTATGTGTGTGTGTCTGCGTGTGTGTGCGCGTGTGTGCAATACTGAGGCATGGGTCAGTGAGGGGTATTTGTGGATAACTTGCAGGACTATGAGATCCAGGGATACAATATGCTTTCGTGCAATAGGAGTCCAGCAGTGAAGGGGGTGGTGTAATGCTCTATGTGAATAGCTTATTCAGTTCTTCAAAAGTATCACATGGGGTAAACAACTTTCAGAGGAAATTATGGATTTTATGTGTGTTGTTATTTGTGTTATTAATGGTGGGTGGGTTCTTGGTGAATTTTAATCTAAAGGGATATGAAAATGTTGGTGTTGGCTCCCATCAGGCAAAATGTTTAGGAAATGCTTTGAAGAGGACTTGCTCTTACAGCAGTCTGCAACTGAACCTACATTGTAGGGCTCATTCTTCGATATTGTCTTCTCGGATTTAAGTGACTTAGTTCAAGATTTGACTGTGGGAGAAACTCTTGGAAGAAGTGGCCATGACATAGCTGGATTCAAGGGACATGCAGTGGGAACCATAAAGGATAATTTGGTAAAGTTTCCTAATTTAAACAGAGCAGACTTTGACTGTATGAGAGCGGCTTTAACACGCGCCCTGGAGGGCGTCGGAAAATTACGTGCACTGGAGGGAGGGGGGCGGATTCCGCCCCCTTACGATCTCGGCTTCTACTAGGGTTAGAGAAACGAAATTCGCAAGATGGGTGGGAACGATAGTGAGCTCTATTGTGTGAAAATTTCATGACCTTAGGTCAATTTCTTCAAGGTCAAATGAGGTAAAAATATCGAAAATTTCTGGTTTTGCGTAGATTGGTTTATCATTGCTATGGACCGCTGTGATTGTGTTTAAATGCTCTAAAATTGGCATTAATGATGTTTGGGACATTATTAATGATGAAATACATGCCAGATCCGCCATTTGACCTTAGGTCACCTGTATCAGAACACTTTAGCAGGTCATTACCTGCTCCAGTTACCGGAAACGGGCTGCCCGCCCGACTGCTCCGTTGGTCGGTTCGGCACAATCGGCTTCGCAAAGAAAGGAGTGAAATAATGAATAAAGTATGGAAACGCTTAGGCACACAATGACAAACAGTAGATTTCGGGATGTGTAGGGAGTAACATGTAAAGTGACATCAATCGTATGACAGTCATTTCCATGTATGACAACATTCCAGTTGACCAAGTTTGTTTCTAGTAGCCTGTCATGAACTTGACCTGACTTGACCTCGGCGACCTAACATGGCTTTTAAATTACATAGCATAATAAAATGCATCAAACAAGTCGCTAGTGTTGAAAAGAACAGTTCCCTTTTGCCAAGATACGGGAAGCGCATCAGCGCTGATTTTTGTGGTCTGGAGCTGCGAATTTTTTGTACTTTAACGAACCATAACTTGAAACGTTTTAGGTTGATTATCATTGTTCTTACTTTAAACAATGCGCTGGTCATTTCTAAGTAGGTACGCAGAATATGGTGTATATCGGCCGGTACAATATGGAGTTATGTACGAAAAATCGGAGGTGTGGGCGGATTTCGCCTTGCCCCCTCCAAGGCGTGTGTTAACCTGTCATAAACGTGACCTGACTTGACCTCGGTGACCTGACATGACTTTGAAACAATATAGCATAACAATGTACATCAAACAAGTCGCTAGTTTTTCCAAGAACACTTCGTGTTTGCCAATGCACGGGAAGCGCATCAGTGCCGATATCTGCTGTCTGGCGCTGATAAAATGTTTTGAATTTAGCGACCCATAACTCGAAAACTTTTCGGTCGATTTTCATTTCTTCTGCCTTGAAACAACGCGCCAGTCATTTATAAGCAGGTACACAAACAATGGCGTATATCGGGCGGTAACATCTGGAGTTATCTACGAAAAACTGGAGGGGTGGGCGGATTTCGCCCCCCCCCCCCTCCAGGGCGCGTGTTAACACGCGCCCTGGGGGGCCTCTGAAACTTACGCGTACTGGAGGGGGGGATTCCGCACCCTAAGATCTCGGCTCCCATTAAGGCTAGAGCAACGAAATTCACAGAGTGGATGGGCGCGATAGTTAATTCTATTGTGTGCAAATTTCGTGACCTTATGTCAATATCCTCAAGGTAAAATGAGGTCAAAATAATAAATTTTCTGGTTTTGCGCGACTTGGCTTGTCATTGTTATGGTTCGCTGCTATTGTGTTTAAATGCTCCAGAATTGCCATTAATGATGCTTTGGACATTACTAATGATGCAATACATATGCCAGATCCGCTATTTGACCTCAGGTCACCTATATAGGAGCACTTTATCAGGTTATTACCTGTTCCAGTTACCGGAACCGGGCTGCACACCTGACTGCTCCGTTGGGCGGCTCTCACACTCGGATTCGCAAGAAAAGAAGTGAAATACATGAATGAAGTATAGAAACGCTTGGGCACAGAATGACAAACAGTAGATTCCCGGATGTGCAGGGAGTAACATGCAAAGTGACATCAATCGCATGACAGTCATTTCCATTCATGACAACATTCCAGTTGACCAAGTTTGGTTCCATTAGCCTGCCATGATGACTTCGGCGACCTAACGTGACTTTTAAATTATATACCATAACAATATGCATCAAACATGTCGCTTGGTTTTGTCAAAACACTTCCCTATTGACAATATACGGGAAGCGTATCAGCGCCGACTTCTGTTATCTGGCGCTGCGATTTTTTAAAAGTTTAACGGACCATAACATAAAAACTTCAGCCGATTTTGATTTTTCTTCCTTTACCCAATGCGCAGCTGTATATACGGGATATACGGGAAGCGCATCAGCGCCGATATTTGTGGTCTGGCACTGATACATTTTTGTGACTTTACCGACCTCTAACTGGAAGAATTTTCCGTAGATTTCAGTTTTTCTTTCTTTAATCAACGTGCCGTTCATTTCTAAGCAGGTACCCAAACAATGGCGTATATCCGCCGGTAAAATCGGCAGTTATCTACGAAAAACCGGAGGGGTGGGCGGATTTCGCCACCCCCTCCAGGGCGCGTGTTAAGTGCCATAAGATAGGAAGAAGAATCCTCCAAGTTATATGCCTGTGGAATGTGGGAAAAGTTTGATTCCTACTTGAGGGAACTTCAGATTAGACATGTCCCCCAAAAGCAAAGGCACAACAGATGGGTAGGAAAGCCAGCATGGCTACGCCACGTTTGATAAAAACAACTAAGGCTAATAAAGCTACATTTGGAGTGTTCATGGAAGCTTCAAATATCGTAAATCTAAGGTCGTATCAAAAAGTTAGTCTCTGTGGAGCAAAAAAACCAGAGCAGGTAAGCGAGGAAAACAATTCGATTTGGCTAGGAACTGTAATGGGGACAGCAAAAAATATTTAGTTTTACAGGCTGCGTAAAGTTTCTAGCACAATTGGTCCACTGGAAGTAAATGGGACTATAATGGGTGAGGATAGTGAGCTGGTTCAGGAGCTGAGCAAGCAGTTTAAATCAGTGTTTACATTGGAAGATATGACCAATCTTCTGACCGTAAACCATAGTTCAGTGACATGTGATCAGATAAGCGATTTTGATTTCATTGATAGTGATGTTGTTCTCAATCACATCAGGAAAATAAAGCCAAATAAGGCAGCATGACCTGATGAAATTTATGCCAGGGTATTGTGGGAAGCTGAAAAGGAGCTGACATTTCCACTTAGTATCATATTTTGTAGATCAGTTTCACAAAATAAAATTCCAACACATTGGAAAAGGGCAAATGTAGCTCCTATTTTAAAGAAAGGAGAAAGGGGAACGTTGAAAACTATAGGCCAGTAAGTTTCACATCCCTAGTCTGCAAGGCACTCGAATCAATTGTCAAGGATATAATAGTTAGCTATCTGGGAGGAAACATATTGATTCAAGATACTCAACATTGATTTAGAAAAGGGCGATCGTGTCTCACAAACCTCTTGGACTTTTTTAACTTCGCTACAGACCAATTTGATCAGGGAAGTCAGGTTGTTGTAGCATATCTCGACTTTAGTGAGGTCTTTGAAAAAGCACCCCTAAACGGTTAATGATGCAGCTTCAGGTCCATGTTCTTGCAGGTAGCATCATATAATGGATAGAGTTGTGGCTTTTAGATAGACAGCAAAGAGTGATGCGAAATGATACAAAGCCATCGTGGCAAGATGGTCTTAGTGGAGTCCCCCAAGGGCCAGTACTGTTCATTATATTTGCAAGTAGCATTGAAAATTGCCTATGTAGTAAGGTTTTTACATTTGCAGATGATTTGAAGGTCTTTAGGGCAAAGACAGGTCACAATGAACATACATCACTGCACAAAGACTTAGACGAAATTGTGAAGTGGTCCGAAGAATGGTAAATGAAATTCAGTTTTGATAAGTGCAAAATCATGCATGTAGGTAGACAGCATATGAAGACTACATACTTGATGGGTGGCCAAGTACTATCGGTGACTCGGCAGGAGAAGGACATTGGGGGCATCAGAACAGACCAAGAAAGCCCGGAAGAAGGCACTGAGAATGCTTTGGGAAATAAATAGGAGTGTATCATACAGAAGTGAGGAAGTCATCAGGACACTTTACGGTGCATATGTCAGGCCATATTTGGAATACTGCATCCAAGCTTGGTCTCTTAGCTATGAAAAAGAATGTTGGGTTTTAGAGAGAGTACAAAAGAGGACTACAAAAATGGTTCACGGTATAAGCAACCTGACATATGAGGAGAGATTGAAGAAATTGAATATGTTTTCATTTAGATATAAAAGGCTGAGAGGAGATCTTATCGAGGTATTTAAATTTGTCCATGGTCAGGAGAAAGGACATATCAAGGAACTGTTTGAATTTAGCAGAAATGGTGCAATTAGAGGTCATCAATTCAAAATTAAACTTAACCGCAGCAGGACAAGGCTAGGACAGATTTTCTTCACCAACAGGGTAATAGAACACTGGAACCAACTTCCAGAAACCATTGTCAGTAGCAGCACATTGAACATCTTTAAAAACAGTATAGACAATCATTATAAGAATAGAGGGATTGCTCTTCCAGTATTCCAGGGAGAGCTAACCGACGGATTTGGTGGACAACTGGGTGTCCAGAATGCAACCAAGAATGGCCCTGGTGGCTCATGGCTGCACTGATCTTTTACATCTTGATGTCTGTCTGTGTGTCTGTATGTGTGTGTCTGTATTGTCTGTTTGTTTGTTTGTTTGTTTGCTTGTGTATGTGTGTGTGTTTGCGCATGTGAGCTACGAGATCTATGAGAGCTATGAAAGCTATGTTGTGTGTGTGTGTGTGAGTGAGCTATGAGAGCAAGAACATATTAATTGCTGCTGATCCGGAAAGCTGTTTTTCTTTTAGGTAAGAGGAAATAGGGGGCAATGTATGGGCCATCGCTAACGGTAGATATACTGGCCGACCTTAGACGCTTGAACCCTTGTTCTTGCCTCTAATTTCTGTATGGCCGAGCTGAGGGGCTTCACTAATGTCAAAATGACACTTTAGCACTGAGCACAATGAAGAGTTGTACTTTTGGAAGTAATGACCAAATATTTGGCTGGTGATTTCGCTACAATTTGCATTGTGGTGTTGATCAGCATCACGTGAGCTTTACAGGAATGGATGCTTCCTCAAGTTTTTTTCTTCTTCTCATTCACAGTCTCTTTTTCTTCTCTGCTCTCTGCCCTCTCTCTCTCTCTCTCCCCACTTCGTCCATCGATTTCTACTCTTTTTACATCCCTCGCTCCTCTCTCTTCTTCCGCCATCAAATTTCTCATCTCACCCACTATAATCTCTTTATTAATATTCTCCCTCTTTTCCCTTATCCTTGTTGGTCTATTTCTCTTCCTCTCTCCTTCGCTCTCTCCTCTCCCTTTCCCTTCATACTTATCTTCCTCCGTCCCTCCCCTTGCACCTCACTCTCTATCTCTCTGATGCTCTTTCCTTCTCTCACATTCTCTCACTCATATCGTCCATCATTAGCGCGTGCCTACGCTGACTGGAGCCCCAGTATATGCTTTCCTTTCATCGTCGATGCCCCATTATTACCGTGACTTGGTGGAGTAGCATCCCATTAATACGACTCCTCGTCGCCGAGTACTTTATGTATCCCTCTCCCTGTCCCTCTGTTCCCTTTTTTGATATTCCGCACATAGCGCAGCTTCATGGTGGCTTCTGGTAGGAATCTTCTGGCGAACAATAATATGCCTTCCTCACCCGATGATAATTACAGCATCCAGGCCCAGACTATGGGCTCAAGCGAATAATGATCCATGCGTGTATCTTCGTCTTTCTTTTCTCTCCGGATGCGAAGTTTGCCACTATTTCCCAGTTGGGCAGCGATGAGTTGTGCACTGACGGCGAAATGCTTCACGGATAACGAATTGGAAAAAAAGTATGGCAATGGTGGCAGTGGGATTATCCGGCTATGGACGTTCGTCAATGGGCGCAAGGATATCATTGGGCCGGCGGCACAGTCTATTCCCCTCCACCTTCCCTATGAATTGCAATGTTTACTCTTGCTTGCGCAATGCCGAATCTCTCACTGGTGCATTGCGCCTTCTGAATCTGGGGCAGATACAGGGACCTCTGGAGGCATGTCTCCAGTGTTCTCAAGTGTACCTTGAGCACACGGCATACCTACAGTGTGCTCAAGTGTACACTCCCCCCATACACTGCACGTTTTTTTCCGCTGAACGCGCCTTTCCGAGGAAACGTCCCCACCGAGACTTGTGCTCGACTCGTTGAATCGAAAATCGACTCATGAAGCAACCATTTTTGGATGAGTCGTGAGTTTAATCGATTCTTTTCCCCAAAGCATATCTTGAGTCGCGAGTTGAATCACATCTTTCATTTTTAAACGAGTTAAATCATGAGTCAATTGAGTCTTGTGATTCAAGTGCAAGTTATGAGGAAATGATATAAAGCATGTATCTTTGTGAATAGTATGCCATAACACACAATAGGGAGTAAAAACACAGTATAATTATTCATGCTTAGCATCGCATTTGTCAACTTATCAGCTGCCAGTGAGTGAAGAATGACGGGTAGGTAGATACTGAAGTTATTTACCAAAAATGGATAACAATAACTACAAATAAGTATACATGGTAAGCTTGGTATTCACAATCAGTATCGTGCATGAGTCAATCCTAGTGCCACAACACAGAAGTGGGATGTGATTGTAAAAAGAATATTGAACCGAAACGACCCTGCAATGCAACAGTCATATGCACTGAATACAATTGCGTGGATTTGTGTGACAAATAACAAACCCAAGGTACCTTCACTAAAAGGTATATCTAAGTTTTCCTTCAAGCCCGCAAGACATCATTTGGTTGCAGAAGACTTTTCTCAAATCATACGCAATAGTCACTTGAATTTGCTTCCTAGAAAATACGTTTGTCTTCCGCTCACCAGGTGAGTTATAATTTTGTCCCATTCTTTCCAGCGAGCATTTGGTCCGACACATTTTATTCTCATGCATAGACAAAATTGAATTTGTGCATTGTAATCCGGCATGTGGAGAGGAATATTTTGTAGTCATCCAGTATGGATGATGTTTTTCTTCAAGCCTTATGTATCGTAATTCAATTTGCACACATTTCAGTGAATTTTGAGCACTTTTACTTGATCACAGCAGTTCGTTGTCAAAAGTTAATAACTTAGGAAGTTCAATCTCCAGATGAGAAAACACGAAATAATTTTCTAGAGAGGATAATGTTCGGAATCCCTAAAATTAAGGATTGACTATCTTCTCCAAGCATGTACCTACCTACCTACATTGCCATACAGCAGTTGTTTAAAACGGTTTCTTTTCTAGGCCAGCTAGATCCAGGGCATGATGCATTCTTCATTGCTGAATCTTGCATGGGTTATTGATGATACATGCATAATTGAACATTTAGGTACAACACCATTGTGATCTAGGAATGCCCTCCTGAAACTTGCAACTCAACTGAAACTCTCCTGCAACTTGGGAGAAGAAGCTATGGCGCACTTAGCCCCCTGACTGTCCTTTCTTCCGCTCTTGAACGAGGGTGACAACTTGAACACGTAAAATGGACGGCAGGGAGCTTACTAATATCGGGAACAATCCCTTTATTTTGGAGGCGCTTGATGGCGAGCCTGCCGGAAATGGCACATTTTCAGGCAGAACGATTGTTACTGGGTCATTTGCTGAAGCAAAATAATGTCTTTCAATTAGAATACGCCAAGTTACCCTATGTTGGCATAAAATATGCGAGATGGCGTAGAGAAAGTCGGTAAAATTGTATTATGTGCAGATATATATTTTAGTGCAGGACATGGGTGCCATATTGAAGTTAGGTGACGTGTGTCAGGTATATATGATTCAGGTTGTGGATCATGCTGATGTGGATTGAAGTATTATCCACTCATTGCTTTGCATTTGCATTGACATCCATTCATCTCGGTTATGTTTTTAAGTAGGTTGCTTTATGCACATGCACATGCATTTATATATATATATATATATATATATATATATATATATATGTTATATGCCAACCATTGCAGTGCACGACGAATGATAAATAATGTGAGGTGTGAGGTGTGTATAGGGAAAATAATATATTCAACAGATGTTTCGATCAAGAAAGATGAACGAAGAACCGATCAAGGAAGACGATCAAGACACCAACGAAGAAAACATCTTCGTTGGTGTCTAAATAAATGTTAATTATCTTCTTTAGTTAGACACAGCTGATGCGTTGATAACTAACTGTCGAATAAATAATTTTGCTATCACTCTGTTTTCACCCCACATTATACATATATATATATATATATATATATATATATATATATATATATATATATATATGTAATGTGTGAACAGTGTATACTGAATCACATGGCTTATGAGTCTGATGCCATTGAGTTGGATCTGAATCGATTAAAATTTATGTTTGAGTCATGAGTTGAATCATGCTTTGTGCGCTCTGAGTCTGAATTGAGTCAATCAAATAATTTTGACCTGCTCTGAATCATGAGTTGAATCGGATTTCAATATTTACATGAGTCAAATTTGAGTCGAGCACAGGTCTGTCCCCACCTCATGAAAATTCGTAGATCTGCTGTCCTTTATGTCCTTGGACTTCCAACAATGTGAGTCTATCGGAGAAAACAACTTCCGCGGTGCGTATTGTGCTAAAATGTGCGTTGCCCTAATAATTGTGCCATACATTCAAGTGACCTTCCAGAGTTGTAACGAGGTTGTAAGACCACCTTTGAAGGGGAATGCTTAAGGGCAACTGAATGTGCATTTAGATTCCCCAGCGTCAGTAGCTCTAGTATCTAATTGCATTTGTTGTTACTCTACCTGATATTAATTTACCTATCACAGAGGGCGACGATTCCGCGCCAGAACGGCCACGATATGCAGCCGAACAGTGTGATCTGCTGACGGACGGCTGTACGATAACTAACCCAGCAGAGACGAATGGCAATAAGATTGCGAGGATCGATAACCTCACAGGTATCTCACATCCATTAATTCAACATCTATGAATTGACATTACCTTCCCGTAACAGCCACTGCACGTGGAGGGCATGTATTGTGAAATAAATAAATAAGGCATCAACATCTATTAACCCGTCCCGTCTCGGGGGGGTCTTCAACCGTCTCCCTCATATTTTTCGCGGACAGTGGACGAATCGCGCGCGGCAGCACGTCCAAATTTGGCATACCATTTCCCACATCAATCTGGCATGCTGATTCGAAATTTTGAAGTCAGATCACCTAGGATCAACGAGTTAGTGAAGGTCAAGTGAGGTCACATCCAAAAATGTTCAGCCAGTCGTCACGATTTAATGGATACAGATATTTTGTTTATGAAACTATCAGCATTTGCTTATCTTTAGGGATGCAACAAAACGTACGAGTGGATTTTTTTTTTTCGTTTTTGACTACATGTAAATTGTGCGTATTTGCCAAATTGCAGATCAAATCGAGGATGCTGGCTAAAGTAAGCATTTCTGATTAGTGCAAGTTGACTTCCAACAACGTTTCTCGGTCTGCTCTACCCATTGGTAAAGGAAAATTAAAGAAAACTTGAAAACTCAATTTTGTATTTTGAAAAATAAAGTTTTTTTTTTGTGGGGGGGGGGAAAACAAATTAAAGCCCTGGTCAATTTTGCTCTCCTTTTCTCATTCCAAATCAATTTTGCTTTTCATATATCCCCAAAATTAACTCCCCATAGCCAAAAACATTATGTAAGTCGTGAAAAGTCGTGAAAATCTAGCCACATGGTGACGTCACTTTTGGGGGAGATTGTTTTGGAGGGTGGACCCGGACCCAACTCGTCGAGTGCTTTCCGATGCCACCTCTTTCGTTTTCGTGCGATGCTTAGTTTGGATTTTAGATTGGGTTACTAACCGCCCCCCCCCCCACCCGAGACGGGGTGTGAGGATCTGACAGGAAAGACGGCGCAGGTTAATATATCACAGGCCAACGAAAAATTTCGCTTTACTCCATCCGAACTAACCAGGAGCTTCCGCATATCTTCGCATAGCATCATCAATGTTGCCGCCGTTGCCGTACGCACCTGATACAGTCCGGCCTGACTTCCGGTGGTGAACCCGTCTGACCTGATCCCCAGCCTGTCTGGCCCGGCCTCCAGCCTGTCTGGCCCGGCCTCCAGCCTGTCTGACCCGGCCTCCAGCCTGTCTGGCCCGGCCTCCAGCCTGTCTGGCCTGACTTCCGGTGGTGGTCCCACACGGCCTAATCTCCAGCCCGTCTGGCCAGGCCTCCAGTCTATCTGGCCTGACTTCCGGTGGTGATCCTCTCCGACCTGTCCCTTGGTGACACCAGCTCTATTTTCTCAATTTGCATGGCAGCCCGACGGAGGCGGGCGGCTTTACGCGCCCCGGGGGTGGGGTGCACTCTCGGAGCCGCCTGACACATCACAATGACTGGCGACAGGCGACAGGGTGTTGTTGCCAGCTGTCGCGGCTGCGGCAGCTGCCACAGCTGCCACAGCCGTCACAGCCCCCTTAGCAGTCACTAGCTGATGCGGGTGACTTGGCCAGGATAGAGATGGTCGTTGGCGACTGCTCACAGTTTGGGACGCTATGTGATGCTGACGACTCTTATAAAAGTACTGTTGACAGCTCTTGGGTAATGCTGGCAGATGCTGGCCAGAGCTTGCTGCCAACCACTAGATAGTGATTGGTGGCAGCTGTCAGGTAGGGATTATTGTCAGCTGCCAGGCAGGGATTATTTTTAGCTACCGGATATGGGCCTCATATCTATTCCGGAACCAATCTCTCCATAAATCAGATAAATCCCTACTTGTAAACCAGCATTAAGGTGACCTAAAGTACCAGTTGTCTACTCATCGTCGTATCAAATGTCGCAGATTCATTCAACGTCAAATATTATTTCAAGAAGCATTTATAGCAATTTGTGCAAGCCCTCGATCCTCCCCCCTCCCCCGGAACAAAAACAAAAAACAATAAAGCAACATGTTCAAATGTTTCCGATGCACACTGGGTGGCTAACTGACTCAGTTCATCCTAAAAATATATGAGGCACATGACATCACGCAGCATCCTGTCGCGTCACATCTTATTGGGTTCAGTGCGTTCAACCTGAATTTCCTGCCTGGTGAAGTTAGAAGATACATTGGCCCTACAGTTATAAACGGCAGAGCAATATTTACTCGATGACACGGCCTATATCAAGTGCATAATTCACACAGATTGAGCCGGAAATTTCTGGGTGGATGCCGTGGGACACACCCACTTAGTTATCCTGTCAACCCTATAGCCCCCAGTTAGAAGCGGTAGAGGCTTGACATGTGTATTGGCTTCCTGGCATCGCTCCCCTTCTTTTACGCTCTCTGTCTGTCTGTCTACCCATCTGTTTGCCTGTCTGCATGTCTGTCTGCCTGTCTGTCTGCCTGTCTGTCTGCATGTCTCCATCTCTCTCCTTCTCTCTCTCTCTCTCTCTCTCTCTCTCTCTCTCTCTCTCTCTCTCTCTCTCTCTCTCTCTCTCTCTCACGCTCACACCGCTTCCTTTACAGTTAACTTGCACAGATAGCCCATTACGGTGAACTACGAAGCACCATAACGAATCACTGAATTATCTATGCAATGAATAACAAACGGAATGCTGCAGGCAGTATTGCCCCATGATCCTTCCAGCGGTCCCGGCACGAATCTCCTTTCGAGCTCAAATTTGCATTATTTCGTACATCCCGTTCCCCAGATGGTGCCGGGTGCATAGCCGTTAAATTGGCCGCCATTTGAAGCGCTCGCCGGCGGGTCATTCTGCGACTACCGTTGTCGGTGACCTCCTGTGTGATGACGTCAATGGCACCAGTACAGCCGAGGGACAGCCCTCACGCCACCGTCTGACGTGCCAATTGATTTGTGACATGACGACGGACGTGCCAATCGACTGGTGACTGGCAGGCTCCGCCACACCAGCACAGGCCTCTCACATTTGTTTGCTCGCGACGTTCATGACGACAAGCGAAGGCGTGAAAATCCAGTCATGGCTGGGCTTTGAAAAGTCGTCGATAGGGCAGTTATAAAGTGGCGCTGAGATGTTAATATTAGTAATTGCTGCCAACAAGCTTAACACTCGCACATACGGCGGTGCGCGCCAACTTCGCCGGTCCGGGGTGGGGGTGGGGCAGATGTCTGCCCATAAGATCTCCAGAACTATACCAGCTAGCGACAAACGGGAAACGGCGTTGGATAGCTGGTGAAAGGCGCTATCGAAAGTGTTTGTTTTGTGTTTTGGTCGTTGTTTCGCTCAGGTCAATATTCAGGTTAGTGAATCATAATAGGTCAAATTCGACTAGATCGGGTAGGACTCACAGATGTTCACACATATCTCAGGACCTGCAACAGATAGAAACGAACCGTGACAGCCATTCGACAGTCCTTGAGATGTGCTATCGACAATAGGCGGTGTGATTTAAGGTCAGGTCAACCGAAACTCTGACCAGGTTATGGTCAGAGTTTCGACCAGTCGAAACTCTGACCACAGGTCAAGGTTATGAAGTAGCCTAGTGAGGGCATGCAATATATCAATCGACACGTCTTGGCGATACAAGCACGATATCGGTAATTTCAGACTTCTAGCTCAATGCAGTGCGATATAATGCGCATAAATGTGCTAGTGATCTCAGGTGACCTCAGATGACCTTGGTGACGTCACTGAGCAAAAATGTCAGCGGTAGCATTGAGCATAGCTTCCAACTACACGCCAAAACCGTTGTGGGGTCATTCCGAGAGCAAAGATGCAACCAGGAAACATTTATATATTTTACAACAGCTCTATGACGGGGGAAGTCATGGCCGGGATCTGACCTCAGGTCAATGCTACGAAAAAACCGAGATATATCTCATGATCCCTGATGAGATCATGAGGTGTTATAAGTTTGAAATGAATCGTCCAATTATTGTGGAAGCTATGCCACCTAGAACTCCGAGGGATGTTGGGTCACTTCGCCTGACCTGGTGGCCTGATCTGAGACGACCCATGGTTAAAATGTATGAAGATATGCAGAAAAGACTAATGAGGAGCCATGCGAGGTTTGGCCTTGCTAACCCGATTAGTATGGCGGCAAATTAGGAAAAACCGCAAGGGAGCGCATTTACTGGGCTAATAAAAGGACATAATGCCAACTGGTGTTTAAAGTTCGCAGGTCTACATGCTCCTACAAACTGATCTTTCCTCACACATCGTTCGTGTCAGGGTTATTCAGTTGCAAATTGAGCCACACATGCACAAATATAACTGACATTTGTAGCATAGCTAACCTTCAGCACCGACTTATCCATGAATGTACGTGAATGCCGTCCCACAACCCGCGTGTCCCTTTCTGACCATCCTCACCACCAGATGATATACATGCGCTCGAGTGCATGCAACAATCCTGATGTCACCTTCATGTAGGATCACACGTTCAAGCTTCGCCAGATATGTGTTCCTATCTCTCGTATGATCCCGCTTTCCTGATTCTCAGATCTCATTTCTGGTTCACCTTGTTTCACGTTGTTCTTGCCCCCAGAATAATTAACAACAACTCTGGTGCGCCGGGTGGTACGAAGCTCCTCACTGGCTTCCAGAACTTTGGTCACTGATGCATTAGAGGAAAACAACTTGTCCTCCGGGAACATTGGCAGACGAAAAATACACTTAGCCCTCTGTCGCACTGGGATAGGCAATGCTTTATAAACTTCGCGATTCAGACATCTTGCCACCGGCACAACTGAGGCCATCCTACGTGCCGTTGGCGGCCAGCAAAAATATATAGATGGATAGTCGTAATTCGTACGTCCATCTGCAACAAAGAATAATTTTGTCAGCTTGGTGACCGAGTTAGCGTGTTTTATGGACGAGCAGTGGGTTTTAACATGCATATTGGAAGACAACGCTCTGAGGTTTCTGGTCAGGGAGGGGGGGGGCTTCGCCTAAGTCACGGGAGACTCCGACCTTTTGGTTCTCACCCAACACTCAGTTTCATCTAATGCGCGTCAGCATATCAAGTGGTTAAGGGTAGCAATGTTTTTAGAAGCTCAAGTTCTCTCAAAGAGATGGGGAACCCAATCTCTGGCTAGCAACGTGCATTCACACAGAGGTAGAAAGCGGCAGCCTGACTCTCTTGAACCTGAAAATGGAATGGTACCTTTGGTTGAAAATTGACACCTTCCAGCACATTGTCCTGAACATGAAATTTGTGTAGAGTGAAGGGGAAAGAGGGATGTCAATAGACAGAACTGATGCAAAACTATGCGCAAACCTATCTGTATATTACCTATCAATGTGTGGTTTTTGTGACCATTGTTGTTGATGATGATGGTGATGGTGTCAGAAGTGTACATGGTGCATTTACCAGTTGGCAGTACAGCTGCTAGAAGTCAGGAGCGTTTTTAAAGATTCAATTTGCACTCATAATCTGGACCATAATATAGCGAAAGTGACACTCAAACGTGTGAAAAAGAAAAGTGATGCTAAAGCAATTGCCAATTAATGCAGGTACCCGATCACATTTCATAACGCCATGGCCCTGTCCCAGCACCGGCATAGCGCTGGAGAGACAGGGGACAGCAGGCTCCAGCATGGGTATTGACAACTTCCTTTCATTATTGCATGACAAGAACTTTTATAATATATTTGTTATGTCGAACCAAATGCTGGGGCTATCCATATGACGTTAATTCTCGAGGAAGTGATCTGGAAAGCGTCCAAAACAACTTCCGCATGAATTTGATAAATTAGCATGGATTCATCCCGGCAGAATATAACGTTCCATCTGGGTATGAAATGCAAACGCATGATATATGAAATTGATGCGTTCCATTTTCCTTCCATAATCAAATATTTATGACCATACACTTATGGCTTCATTTAACTGAACAATGAATACGCGGGCCATGCCAAAATAAGTCCACAAGGCTTATAACGGTGATAAAACTGAAACTATGCTGATCCAGTGTGTCAAATTTTAACTCTCTTGGGTGTCAGATGTAAATGGAAGTCAAGAATTATATGTATTTATGTATATGTATATATATGTATATATTTATATGTATATATGTATATATATATACATATATATATATATATATATATATATATATATATATATATATATATATATATATATATATATGTATATTTATATATATATGTATATATATATGTATATATTTATACGTATATATGTATATATATATGTATGCATATACATCCGAAGTTCATGCACTTGTACAACACGATTCTGGACTTCTGTACTGTCCAGCACAACTTCAAAAACAAAGAACCAGTAATAGAATGTCAATCATGCCAGGCGTGTTTTCCAATCATCTGCGGATTTCTGTGGTATACTGATACTGACCGATGTAATACGTCAACGAACAGATCAATATTTGGCGTAGGACTTACAGATGCTTCCTGTTGCGTAATGTTTTGCACCTAAGTTGCCACATTTAGATGCCTTGGACTGGTAGGATTCGATTGCAGTTGAATTATTATTCCAGTTGGCAACTTTTGTTCCAGGTAGCAGTTCTGAGCATCGTCGTCTTTAAATGACGGCCGTAAGACTGTGACTCGACTTGAGCATTAGTCTAATGGAGAGGTCCGTACAGTACTTAGTTTTTTTAATGCTAGAAATATGTCTACACCATAAATTAATAAGGATGAGAATGGGAACGAATGGATTGGTCGCCAGGCTGTGGCAATGTGACACATTTTCGTTGGGCTCTGACGAGGGCGTCGCTACATCATTCTGCACCGGGGCGAGTGGGGAATCTGCTCAAAAGTATGCGCGAAGACATACTTTTATTTTATCAGCTTACTCGATTCTGCCCTAGAAGATGATGACAACTTCTGATGACTTGGTGGTGGGAACTGTTCTTCCGGCTAGCATGCTATTCGAGTCTCTTGGACATGGTGTAGAGATTTAAGAATCAAACGACTCACGGACAATAATTGTGAGGTAAGTGACAGACCCATGACGACAAGCAGCCCAGAAATCAAAGCAGGAATGGGGCACTGGGGGAGGAAGGCATGTGGCCTCCGTCATGGAAGGGGTAGCTCCCCTCTGGCCGGTAAGAGGAACTGCTACAGAAAAGCTCGAGAGCACCCCGTCCCCCACTTATATTTGTGAACCAAAGGAGCCCTAGCAATTATGCAAGTTGAAACGAAAAGCACCCCTGCAGGATGCTCGAGTGCACCGCCTGCTTCGCTCAACGAATTTTCCGTCCGAAGCCACAAGTCCAAGGACTTTCAAAGTGGCGTACCTCCGAGAAAGTGAAGCCACTCCAGACGAGTGCCTCCCACTCCATTCTGATGAAACTTCTTGAATCCCCTCCAGTAGCAAGGCGCATGTTAAAAAGCAACCGCGGACAGCTCAATAATCACGATGAATTAACTACAGAAAGAATACAGCCTGTCATCTGTGTTGTTCGCACCACTAGGAATTATAGGTGTCATAATGTTTGCGCACTATGGGTCCCAATGTCATCTGTCATGGACCAATTGTCAGCATTGTCCAGGAATTATAGGGGCCACAAGATTTGCACATGATGGGTCCCGCTGTCATCTGTCACAGAACAGTTGTCAGTATTATCCATAAATTGCAGGGTGTCACCATGTTTTTCATCTGCCAAGGAACAGCTGTCAGCATTATCCATGAATTATATGGGTCACAAAGTTTGCGCTCAGTGGGTCCCGCTGTCATCTGTAACGGAACAGTTGTCAGCATTATGCAGGAATTATAGATGTCATGAGGTTTGGGCACGATGGGTCCCGCGAGCACTATCCGGCGACCATAACGCACCAGATATTGCGTGCTCCCTGTTATTCCTTGAGCGACATGTCACTAGCGGCCATGAATTTCTCATGCGCGTTGCCGCCGGAGACGAGATTTGTGTACACCACCACACCACGAGGACAATATGAGATGTGTGTACACCATTACACCACGAGGACGACACGAGATTTGTGTGCACCATCACACCACGAGGACAATAGGAGATTTGTGTACACCACCACACCACGAGGACGACACGAGATTTGTGTACACCACCACACCACGAGGACGACACGAGATTTGTGTACACCACCACACCACGAGGACGACACGAGATTTGTGTGCACCATCACACCACGAGGACAATGCGAGATTTGTGTACACCACCACCACACCACGAGGACGACACGAGATTTGTGTACACCACCACACCACGAGGACGACACGAGATCTGTGTACACTACCACACCACGAGGACGACACGATATTTGTGTACACCACCACACCACGAGGACAATGCGAGCAAGCTTAAAGTGGCAACATCTTGGCCACCCGCGAACGAAGAAGTTCAAGATGGACACAAATCCAGGCAAACGGATGGCTACCCTGTGTTGGGTCCATCGTGCATTGCTTTTTGCCTTTCTTTCTGTTTGTACCGCCATCGTGTTTTGTTGGGCGACTTCATGGAGCGGGGATGAGCGATCAATGCAGCTTCATGATCGTAACGCACGCTTGGTGGCTGTCATTAAGCGAGACCGCGCTCCGCTGCTGATGGACGGTGCCTTGCTTCTGCACGGTGCTTTACTCGGACGCCGTGTGACGCAGCACTGCCAGCGGGAAATCCCGGGATACCCGCTATGCAGTCCAGACATCCGGTGCAAAGTGACAATGTCAGCGGGACATCCCGGAACTAATCTGGTTTCGGGTTTAAAGTCGGGCGGAAAGTCCCAGATATCTGGTTGAACAACTAGTTCATTGTTTTGACAACTGCATCAGCCATGGTGGGGAATATGCCGAAAAGTAAGCAGCGGCATTATGAATAGCATCTGATTTTTCGCTATGATGTGAATTAGACACCTCGGAATTGTAAGCTTATATATGGACCGCCCTTCGTATATGGGAACTAATCATCCTTACAAAGCTTGCAATCAGCCTTTACCATCTGAATTAAGGATAAGTGGGATCAGTGTTGTCAAATTCAGTCCCAAATGGATCTAGACTGGGCAGAGTATACGTACAAGGGAGACCAATGCAAGTTGAGAAGCAGGTCCAAAAGCTGAATAAGGAATGATAATCTAGTAGACTGCATTATGGGCTTAGTGACGACGAACAAAGTTTGGAGGCTGGTGGCTAAACCGCGGAAGGGCAATGGGATGATGCTGGGAAAATAATCTGATGGATGTAACAATTATGACATCTTAGTTCCATAAAAATTGTCATATGACCCAGGTTATGAACAATTCATGGGCACACTTCTGGGCTTACACTGGCCTGGATGCCGGAAATCTTGCTTTGCATGGCTCTACGTGCTTTCCAAAATGTGGCCAGTTGGACTATTTGCTCCTTGTTTCACTGGCCTACTCGATACATCTCATGGTACGTACATGGAAAATAAAGGAAACGCAATGGGCAGCTGGGGTAAATGATGCTATCATGTACCCAGAACCTGTTTTTTCTTTCTCGAAAGCCCCAAAAAACAATTTAACACACCTAACCTATCTTCACCAATTTTCGTCCCATCCAACATTCATCCATTTATCCATTGATCAGCATTAGTAAAATTGAGCCAGCATGGTTTGGATCAAATTAGCTTAGTTTCTTTGAAAACATACTATTCACACCATGTCGTGTGCAATGCTCTTGATGTAACTTGAGAATAATACCATGACATAGCAGTTAACAACGTGCAAAGCCTTGGGAATTCACGGTGCCGAGACCAACTTATTTTCCACAATTTGAATACTTGTCCCCAGCTGTGAAAACTTAAACCGCATGCTCTGCTACGTCTTCCTTTTAATTCCATCTATGGTTTCGCAGGGCACCTGGACACATGGACAATTCTCATCCAGTTGATAAGTTTTGGTCCGGTTTACGCGTAACAAACCGAACCTCGAAAAGGCTTTGGAGTAACCTACCTGCTGTAGCGCTTTATCGTCGTTTCATCCCGGGTTCATCCGTCACCTTCCACACCCGAGCTTCCACCTTTGTGCATTTGGCTTTTAAGGTGCCATCAGCGTTCTTGCACCATCCCAACTTCGCTGCAACGAGTAGTAAGCAATTACGCGTTGCGGCCTTATTTGTCCTGCACACGGTAATGGTAATAACATTTCAGCAGCTGTGGTGAATTTCCGGCACGCCACTGACACAAACACACCATTCATCGTGGCCTGTGCTGCATCTGACAGCTTGCTCGAAACTGGCCGGAATTTTCATCTCGTCCGCGCCGCAAAAGCCTTAATCGGGGCTCGTGTCCGCCGTGCCTCGGCGGAATCGCCGGTGCCGTCCAGCGGTGGGCCGCCGGCCCATTACAGAGCCGGGCCTACCGGACGCTGCGGGCGGCCGCAGTCCGCTGCCGGAAGACGACTGGTGAGTGCACCGAACGTGGCGGACGGGCGCGCCTGGCGCCAGGCACTTCCGGGGCTGTGCTGCCGCGTGGCTAGCAAGCCTGTCCGCTCCGCGGTCCGCGATAGTTCGCCAGTTGGCTGGAAAACTAAATTCAGTCGATGCTGGAGCAAACCCTGGATGGATTGAGCGTGGATCGATTGAAAGCCATGATGAAATTATGTCTTGATTTATTGAACGTCATCCACCTAGTTCACAAACGCTGGCTGCACTCTGATCGCTGTCAAAACAAGGTGCATCATGCATGCGAAATGCACTGCACGCTGAAAGGCAATGCGGTCAATGCTATGGAAGAGAAATACGTTGTGAATGGTGAAAGGGTACTCGAATACGAGACTCAAAAACGCAATGAGTCAACAACGCAATGCAATTCGTAACATGTCAAGACGGTTAGGAAATACATGATTGCTATGTAAATCAGCATTCACGACTGACGAACACCATATTTTACCTTATTGTCAGCACCCATAACCTTGTCTAGCGCCTACGTTGCGGGTGCGAGTCAGGCGATCGGATTGTCGTGTGTATCGGCCAAGCTATCTCGATTGTGTGAGAAATAGGATCGCAACGATTCTGGTGTTACACTCGTCAGCAAAAGTGAGCACAATAGACATAGGCCTGAATACGAGGTGTCCTGATAAGCGTTAAACCAGCCGATTTCGGCGCTATCCAATCATATTTCATCATAACAAAAGCCTCACGTCATGTCACCGATGTTCGAATCAGGAAAGATAGAGCATTTTAGAATTCAGTCACAGAAACCGCGTTTTCACCAGCAATTTGCTATCCTTCAGATCGCAGTTACCTTGGGCTCACAGAGGTGTGCAGGGTATCCACAGAGATGGCAAGTTGACCAGTAGTTGCTGATGTTTGTACGTGTAATTCTTCTGATTTCACCATTATCACTGGAACAGAGCGTTGCGACTGCTACCGACTAATCATTGCTCTTTTGCTGTTTATTGTCCCTGTTGTCAGAACAAAGTCACAAAATAGGCCATGCTATGACCTTTCGTCATACCGTGGTATGACGGACAGATGATTTCTATAAAAGATACAAAGCACAAGCGCATCATTTCATCATTTAATGCAAGACAATGAAGTGCACATTATAAATGAGTCGTCAGCCTGACCACATAGAGCATGACATAAGGTACAGGCGACATAAAAGCTGATTTAACTTGTATCCAAAGATGTGCACATACACTACACTACACATTGTAGAAAAGCTTCCTGTAGGGTATACGTGGAACACGTGTCCCCCCGTCCATGTAACGGCAGGCACTGCAACAGAAATCATCAGTCTGAGTGCCGCCAGCAGGTCGCTGCTTACTCGGCAGTCGCCACCAGCCGGGCTGTCGAGGCCAGTGTCTATTGTGACCCCTCCCCTCCGGTCAAGTTGCATCTGCAACCCCGGCGCCGTCGGCCGCCGGCGGACGCCGCTGTCGGATGTTGACGTGTCAGTGTCTGACGGTTGGATGTGACCGTCATGGGTGTATGGTGATGTGACAGTTTATTCCGGAAACCCTCTGGGAAAATGTGTTTGTGTGTGTTCGTGTACATGCCAGTATGTGACAGGATTCTGAGTATATCAGTAGTATGACAGTTGTCTAGCGGAGTCAGTCACACTACGCTCGTGCGTGGGTGTGACTGAGCGTAATGACAGTGAGATCACGGTGGTGTGATTGTGATGTGATGTCTCGAGTGCAGGTGTCTGTGTAATGTCGGAGGTGAATGCTAGGTGTCCGTAAGGTGAAGTGTGAATATGTAATGTCTGGCGTGTCCCGAGAGCAGTATGAGTGTAGGTGGAATGACATAGGTATGACAGACGTCATGCCATGTGACCGATGTCTGTATTATCAGGTGTTACCAGATGTAGTATAGGAATGGATGATGTTGCGTGTGTATAATCTATATATGCATGTATGTGATTTATGAATGGAATTATAACGTGGAATATTGAATGACTGCTAAGGGAATGTTCATATGACATTCTCTGTCAGGTGGGCCTTTAGCGCCACGAACTACCGGCTGCCTGTGTGCAGCGCGGTTTAGGTAATGTAGGCATGTTATGGTTTACTGTGTCTGTCGCCAGCAGTAGAGTCGGCCGACCGGGTTCGAGGCTCAGAAGTGTCTAAGCTGGCGGAATGTCTCATACAGACAGTGTGACCCGCTGGTGTAGTGCATTGAGATCGGGCATTGCTCTGATTAGTTCAGGGCCGCGTGACGATGAGGTGGTCCTGACGTGTGGCCAAAGGCGGTTGCCTGAGGCTTATAGGCGACGAACGAGGTGGTCCGCTCTCTCTCTCTCTCTCTCTCTCTCTCTCTCTCTCTCTCTCTCTCTCTCTCTCTCTCCTCTCTCTCTCTCTCTCTCTCTCTCTCTCTCTCTCTCTCTCTCTCTCTCTCTCTCTCTCTGTCGCTAGCTCTGTTAGCGAGTGGACGCTGCAGGGCGGCTGGCTGGTGGCCAGCCGCCCAAACTCACCCCTGAAGGTATGTCTGAGACTGACTGTCTGAAACCGCTGTATAACTGTTGAGATGTAATCTTGTGAGATGGAAGTTAGTATGTTTGAAGATCGATCTGTGTGCAAGTTGGAGATTGTGTGTGAAGGTTATTAACAAGAGATTTAGATGGTGGTATGCTGAGTTTATATGAAGACTTGGATGCATATATGTTTGAGTCACAGTTCTGAGATGGAGACTCAGAGTTATTGAACCGGGGTTCATAAAATCGCAAACGCCGAGGCCCTGTAGACCATTCACGTGCCTAATGGAAGTTTACCTCAGACAAAGTTGCGAACATGCCTGATAAAGCTCTGGGGGAGAAAAACTTCGTTACAACATGACTAGATACATACACATGACTAGATACATACACATGACTAGATACATACGCATTAATATATTATATTGCTTCCGACTATGTAAGGTGTCGTTTCAGCTGCCGCTTATATGCATAAGCCGAAGTAGCACTTGGGTCACCCGAGATAGCATCTGTGATGTACGCTGCACACTCCGAAATGCGAATGTTTGCCTTCAGAAATTAGTATTGATGCTCGAGAGGTGCAGCATGCCGGACTGTTTGCCTGAACAAGATACGACGTCGCGGTTGTATGTGATCTGTCTGAACGGTGAGCTGGGCTCTTGTCGTCTAGGCGTCTTGTGGAGGAGGCACTGGCCGTGGTATGCGGTCAGATGAAGAGCAGACAACCAATGGAGATTTTCCGTGACATCTGAGATGTAGTCAAACTTTTTGCGACCGGAAATTACTCGCGCAGGAAAGTTGATGATATTCTAAACTTGGTCGCCGCTAATTTATGTTCACCATTATGTCAGAACCGCTGGCTTTATCTTGCTGCTGGAATTGCGAGACAGGAGCGAAAATCAGCTGCATGCTCGGTAAATATGCTGTTCAGACTATGCGCGATCAAATTATTTCGTACCCTAGATCACCCCCTGAGTTGCGTCATCCTATACCTTGCGTATTCAAAGTCGCGCTCATCAAAGCGTGTTCAAAGAAATAGGAGCTGGGCTAGGGAGAGCACCAAGTGGACTGTGGAATTAGTTAGCAACTAGAAAAATAGGGCAGGTAGCATTGTATAATGCAATTAATGCCAACATAACATGACATGAAACTAATCAGCTGATGACAGTTATTCGGTTAAGATGCGAAATGAACATGCCGATCATCAATGGGCTGGCTGCGTGTCATATTGTTGTGGCCAGACTCGGCCGGAAGCAACCTGACGTAAGTGTTACATGAGTACTTAGTTCGTATTTCTAACCATTTTTTTCGGCAGCAACATGGTATGTAGTTATTTTGACCGGCTTGTTTTTGTTCTTGTAGAATAGTTGGTGGAAAGACAACCTGTCGCCTGATCATGGGTGGAATTTGATGAATTCGAAGGTGAATCTGGTCTCGCAGGTGTTTGGTGAAATGTCCCGAGGATTGTTGACATTGCCAATAATTATCGGAGTATTTCAAGTACCATTGTGACATCGCTCGTAATATCGTCAGGTCGTTCGGCGTTATGGGAATGTCAAACAGTGAGGAGACACGTGGGAGAGTAATAAATGAACAGATGACATCGTCCAAGAAGACGCCACTTCCAATCTCACTGCAGACGAACCCTAGCAGTTCTATAGGTACTCGCTCTATGGGAAAGCCCCGTCAGGATGGACGCGGGTAAGGCAGGTTTGGCTGTGGTCATTAGGCTTTGGAGCAGCTAATGCAGTTGATGAGTTTGCAATTTCATTGAAAATTATGATAAAGGGGGTACGCATTTGGGCAGATGGAAGACGTGGACGAAACTTGAGCAGTCATGGCTTGCTTATGAATAATCCATAAATCCGTGGGAGGTGTTCCGGTATGGTACGGGTAAGTGGGGTTGAACGGACTAGGCGCAGTTGGATACACTTATCCTATAAATAAAACAAGTTGTGGCAGTTTTGCTGAGTGTGATGTGTGTTCTTATTTGATTAGCAAGATATTCGTATCAGGTAGAATTTATGTATCTTACGCACCTATCGTCTATTTGGACTGTTCTGGCGGATATTATTATACATTGAAAAATGTTTTTGGAGTGAAGAGTGAACACCACAATTAATGATATTGATGTGTTACCCGCAAACGTCACGGAACCAGCGTTTTAATGCCAGAGGTCACAGGACAAAGTAAAATGTACCATGATACCCTTGAGATTGCTAAAAGTGTAATACATGTGGTTACTGTGCTGAGCTGGGTATGGGGATGCAAGGCAAAACTGACGGGTCAAGATAGGGCATCGGGCGGACTGGGATTAGAAAACTGGGCCCGCTTCAAACATTGATCTCTTCCCTGCGGGTGCGATTGTAAACGCTAGCAAAGGAGACATGTCTGTCGTACGTGATGGTCCGAGTGGTGGCGAGGGAAACACGCGTGCCGCGGGTCACCACGAGATGTCAGTAGTTTGGTGTCTAGTATTGCCATCCAGTGTTGCTAGTTGCCGACAATAAGGGATGTGTGCCGTTGGTTAAATGGGTCTGCTATGCAAGTCGAGGTTCGTGGGAAAACCGTCGCAACGCCGACATATGTGAAACCATGGCCACAACGCTCAACACAACACATCCTTCAACACCAAATATCAGAGCTCTCAAGAGTACACTTCAGCGACTCCCACACAATCTACCCCAGACACACTCCATAAGAGCCAACACCGGGCCCATCATGACGCAGCCCACTCAATCGCTCAGCACAAGCCCCGCTCCTACTCTCACAGCGCCGAACACGCAAATCATCACCTCCACCACGCCCAAAAGGAGCCTCCGACAGCCCAAACGTCCATCGCGCAAAGAAACAGCAAGCCCACTACGGACCAATCACAGACTCAGAAATCTCAGGCAACAATCGCGACACTTCTGACGGCAACTCAACACACCATACACCTACAACACGCCCAACCTACACAGCAAACACCACCTTTGCCTACAACAAACCATCCAGCCGTGCCAACACAAACCGACACTGACCAATCTTTTACTACCGAACAACTACTTTACTTACTCTTTCCCTACTCTACCAATGAGGTGAAAAGTGAAGCAAAAAGACAAAAAGGAACCCGACCACTACGAAGGCATATACAAGCAAACAAAAATGCAAGCTAAGAACTAGAAACTGATAAAAACAATAAGGACAACAACAAAAAAGGATTCAATAACACCGTGTATGTGTTCTTGAAATGTTAAATGGGATTGCGATGATCCGACTTCCCTCCCCCACTCTACACCTCCTCCACCTCCTACACCTCCTACATATCCTACAGTTCCTACACCTCCTACCCCACTCCTGCGCCGTCCCGACCACAACTTCTACTTAACTCATCAAGGTCTGTCCACTGCCACCAAGTAATCTTCACATCTCCGTCATCTCCTCGCCACCAATGCTAACCACCTGTCCAAGTACTCAAGAACAACCATTGGAAGCGGCTGATATCACCGTACTGGTGGCAGGTTGGCCAAGCTTACCCACCAAACAACAGCAGGTGCATAACCTACGGTGAGGAGGCATACCAGTTACGGTGAGGAGGCATCACACTGAGCGCTCGAGTCACTTCGGCTGCCTCTCGATGGCATCAGCTGGACAATGACAGTATGAGTCGTGTTGGTGGGTAGGCCTGCTCAGGTGAGTAGGCTGATCCAGCCCTGTTCAGCTGTGTAGGCTGAACCAGTCCCCTTCTCAGGTGGGTAGGCTGATCGAGCACTATTCAGGTGGGTAGGCTGATCCAACAGCTGTTCGGGTGGGTAAGCCTGTTCAGGTGCATAGGCTGATGCAGCCTTGTACAGGTGGCTAGAATGATCTAGATCTGTTCAGGTGGGTAGGCTGATCCCTCTTCTGGTGAGTAGGTTGATCCAGCTCTGTTCAGTCAAATAACTGTTACACTGGGCGAACGTGCTACTAACACGCGCCGACTATGCTTCGAAATAATTTCCAGCCAGCCTGCCGAAGTTTGGAATAGCTGGAGTATATCGACTAGCGTGATGATCAGAACAGCGACTCGAGTCGGCCACGCGTGACAGGACGAGGTCATAACGATGCATGCCTCGCATAGTTTCATCCGACATGGTTAGACAGGCGGGACAAGTAGATCGTGTCTTCATGACGTGGTGTTAAACGTGGCTAAAATTGCTGCATTGGGTAAGATAAGCAATTTGATGATCGGCAGGCTTATCGAGAACCCTACACATGATTGGGACTCTTTTAAGACGCCAAAAATTGTATGGAATTCAAGAGTTTGCGACCTAATGTTTTTATGTCATGCGCGTACCACCTGCGTATGCTGTGCACTGTGCGCTGTGCGCAGTGCGTTGGGCGCTATGCGCTGTGCGCTGTGGGCGCTAGCGCATCTGTAAGTAGAATCTATAATTGATAGTTGAGTGGCCACCATTCAGTGGACTAGTGGGTCCGAAAGCAAATGCTTCTTGTAGCGGGAATTCGTGATGCTGACCGAATAATTGTGTGTAATGCAGACTGCCTGCGTGGGCTGGCGGCGCTGTTGGATCTGCCAGTTCGCAGAGCTCTGCCTCTGCCCAGCACAGGGTGTGGACGCCGAATTATGTTATCGGACGCGACACTGGTCGGCGCTTGGGTTACACTGGTCGGCGCTTGGTTTTGTCGCTGCCGCGTGTGCCACACGATAGTCTTGTGCAACCAGGACAATAGAGACAAACAACCTTCCGACTGATCCCTCTTCTATCCCACAACAGCGTCAGTCCGTCTGTGAAGTGGTACGACTGCTGCACTCTTCCAGCTTAATAGCACACAAAGCTATCAAGCTACACATGGCGACACGAAATGAAATGCGGCCGATGACTTTGAATGGAAGTTTTCGGTTACTGACAGCTTAGGAAGCTTTCCACACCCGGTACCTTGTTCGGCGGCGAAAATGATACCGTTGAAGATCGCATAGTGCTATCGTTTTCTGGGCTCCGCGCGCCAGCGTTTACGTGTGGAAAGTGCGAGTGTGGAAGGTGTAATGTGTGGGCGCTGCCCATTGACCACGACCAGTGGTCACCAGTTGTAACCAGTGCCCTTAATCCGATTGGTGGAGGTCGGTAGTGACTTAATCACCGGTTTGCGAACCAACTGACGCAAAATAGTCGCTAAGCTGGTCTGGCTTTAAACTCGCCAACTGAATAGTTCGTCCACGCTTAGTTGTAAGTGTTGGCTGTGGCTGGTGATGCAGCATTGTTGGTGGCGAGTAATGGTTAACACACCGTGCTACATCCTTCCGATTCCGATGATTAAATTCCGGTGATTCATTCCGATGATTAAAGGGTTATCCAAGCGGCTAAAGGGAAACTGATCTAACCTAAGAAACCGAAGTAAAATATCAAATACAACTCAAATATAACAGTGGACTTATAGGAGAATAGCCAATGCACGTGCTTACTTCCCACCCCTCGTATGTGCCAAAGTGGATGTGGGCGGCTACCCTATTTTCCATGCCCTGGCTCCTCCACTGCACTGTACAAACCAATAGCAATGCTTTTCACGGGTGCATATTATTTCTTCGAGAGCAAATAACTTAGCTGCAAAGAACTGTTCAGAAGAATTCCAGTTCTCAAAACCATGCAGCATAATTGAAACATACAGCGTACATGGTCAACACCTGGTATGAATGTTCTCGAAAAGTCTACAATGCATTCAGGCAGTGCCCCCCACACCCAGAACATAGTCGGAACAGGCAGCCTGCAGTGACGGCGGACCGTGACGTACGTCGACCAATCGGACTAGTCGATCAGCCGTGGTTGATCCTGTGACGACGGCAGAAGAGCCGGCTTCAAGTGCGGCACCTCGTGCCTTGATGGCGGCCGCTGCAGCGCCGGCGGCCACGATCACGCTGCAGTCGGCCGTGTCAGCTGCGGCGTCACGCTCGGACGAACTCCAATCACGCGCTGTGTCTGACCTGTCAATCGTCGCCGCTGCATTCCATTAGCTGCACGGTGCTCCGACCAACTCCTCCGGGCAGCGAGGCAGCTCGGCTGGCAGCTCGGCTGGCAGCTCGGCTGGCAGCTCGGCTGGCAGCTCGGCTGGCAGCTCGGCTGGCAGCTCGGCTGGCAGCTCGGCTGGCAGCTCGGCTGGCAGCTCGGCTGGCAGCTCGGCTGGCAGCTCGGCTGGCAGCTCGGATGGGAGCTCGGATGGCAGCGAGGCTGGCAGCGAGGCTGGCAGCGAGGCTGGCAGCGAGGCTGGCAGCGAGGCTGATAGCGAGGATGGCAGCTCGGCTGGCAGCGAGGATGGCAGCGAGGATGGCAGCGAGGATGGCAGCGAGGCTGGCAGCGAGGCTGGCAGCTCGGCTGGCAGCTCGGCTGGCAGCTCGGCTGGCAGCTCGGCTGGCAGCTCGGCTGGCAGCTCGGCTGGCAGCTCGGCTGGCAGCTCGGCTGGCAGCTCGGCTGGCAGCTCGGCTGGCAGCTCGGATGGGAGCTCGGATGGCAGCGAGGCTGGCAGCGAGGCTGGCAGCGAGGCTGGCAGCGAGGCTGGCAGCGAGGCTGGCAGCGAGGCTGATAGCGAGGATGGCAGCGAGGCTGGCAGCGAGGCTGGCAGCGAGGTTGGCAGCGAGGCTGGCAGCGAGGAAGCGAGGCTGGCAGCGATGCAGCGAGGCAGCGAGGAAGCGATGCAGCGAGGCAGCGAAGCTGGCAGCGAGGAAGCGGGGCTGGAGACGAGAGCCGCCGTCATGTTGCTGTGCTATTACGCACGTATTCCCTTAGCACACACGGGCGGAGCCAGGAAAGGATGCGACAGGATGTCTTCCGAAGAATGCACGAATGACAGGGAGAAAATTGGCTCACTCGTATTCTCGTGTGCATTCAAATCCAATTCGGTGCTTTAAAATTTCACCTAATTTTGGGCTGTACCAGGGCACTTTGCCCCTCGGTAAGCGCTCCACGAGTAGGATTAGATACCACCCCCAACTCCCCCAAAATATGACGTTACTAGGTGCCCTAGGGTTTCACGACTTACATCATGTTCGGGGCTCTGGGGGATTCACTTTGAGGGAGATTTGAAACACAAAAATTATTTGGAATCAGAAAAGGAATGCAAAATGGATCAGTACCATAACATTCTGGCCACCCAAAAATCAAAACTTTATTTTTTTTAAGTTTAGAAATTTTGAGTTTTCAAGTTTTCTTTCATTTTAGTTTTATAATGTGTAGAGAGGATTGAAACAACGTTGTGCGAAGTCAACTTCCTTCAATAAAACATGCTTACTTTAGCCAGTATCTTCGATTTTAATTATAAATGGCAAATATGGAAAACTAATGAGTAATCAGAAACGGAAAAAAATGAAAAAATACTCTGGTGCGTATTGTTGCATCCCTAAAGATAAGCAAACGCTGAAAGTTTCATTTAAATATCTTCATCCGTTAAAGCGCGACGACTGGTTGAATGTTTTGTAGGTGACCTCACTTGACCTTGACTAACTCGTTGACCCTAGATGACCTGACTTAGCGCGTGAGGCAGCGTAAGATCAGCGCTCACCGGTGTGATGGAAGCGGATTTCGACGCCGGCCCGGAGACGAGAAGCAAGTCTTGAGACATTCACATATACATGTTTTCTCACAGGTGGGTATTCAGCCGCGGTGCTATCTCTGAGACGAATAGTGATGGGATTCTCACAGTTGGGCACTTAGTTGCCGAGTTCTCTCTGAGACGGATAGTGATGGGGAAGGTCGGGATGAAGCTGCAATAGTTTGGACGTAAGCCAGTGACAATGAGCTTCGCTATAATTGTGTTTACTTCAAGGCCGTGATGGTGAGACAAGGCGTACTCGATCACTTACTGGATCACGTACCGGATCACATACTGGATCATGCTTGCGGTACCAGCAAACAACGACGAAGTTTTGGAACTGGAGGGGGCAAGAATGGATCCTTGGAAAACCTCGATGGGATTACAAAGGAGCCCGGGAAGTTGTTGCGGTGGTCCATGACATCTTAACCAATGCTTCTTTTTGACCGAAATGCGACAGTATTTCAAAACGGAAGAACAAAAACACAGCTAAAAGTGATGGAGGAAGCAATCATCTGCCAATCATCTGTAGGTATTCACCCTTAGCCCGCGATACACTATGGCCGATTTTGTTGCTTTTGACGGTAACCGACAGAGCTTTACAATATGAGCTCAGATACTTCGAGTATAATACACTGAGTGTTACATTTGACGTCACAAGTCAGTCCTAAACTTAAAACTTGACCTGCTTGGCCGAAGTTTCGATCATAGTCGAACACCACAAAACTAAGTGAATATTGACCCGCGCCGTCTCGGCGGGGGGTGCCGTTAGCCACCCTCTAAAGTATTCAGCGGATAGTGAAAGAACGGCGCATGGCAGCGCACCAAAATTTGGCATACGTTTTTCCCACATCAATTTGGCATGTTGTGTCAAACTTTTGAAGTCAGGCCTTCTAGGGTCAACGAATTAGTCAAGGTCAAGTGAGGTCACCTCCAAAAACGTTCAACCAATCGTCACGCTTGAACGGATGAGGATATTTTAGCGAAACTTTCATCGTTTAATACAACGAAGAATGGCTCTTAGGTTCTCCTGGGTTTTAGACATTGCGTGAGACGAAATGTACGACCCTCAATATACCAGGAGGTGCTGAGTTTACATCAAAAATAGCGTAAGGGATTTTGCTATATTACTCAACGTTTCGGCCAGGGGGCATCGTCAGGAGTGATATAAAAAATAGCAGGGTTAACAATTGAAGAAAAAAAACGCGGGAAAAAAAGCGTGCAAAAATACACGAGAATCACAGAAAAACATCCTCATTGCTGCAGACACTTCAAGAAACTCCAAACCAGAAATCAACTAGGTCAGGATAGAATCCTCTGAGGAAGCCCGGGCCGATGGTCCATATACATATCGACACATACATGCACGCACATATATAGACATATATCGAATGTAACGCGTAATACATAAAATATAATTTATGTTTATGTAATTTTATGTGATATACCAAGACGTCGTTTGCGTGTTTAGTTGCGGCCGTACATTACGTATGTGTAGAGATTCGAGGACCTTCAGATCAGCGTTGTCCCTGGCTGTTATCCCTATCATTATCCTTGGCTGTCATCCCTGGCTGTCATCATAATCCCTAACGCTACTTTTGCTGTAAACTCAGCACCTCCTGGTATATTGAGGGTCGTACATTTCGTCGCACGAAACTTTCATCGTTTGCTTATCGTTAGGGACGCAACAAAACGCACCAGAGGAATTTTTCTCTTTTTTGATTACTTATTAGTTTCGCATATTTTCCCATTAGCGTAAGAACCGAAGATTATGGCTAAAGTAAGCATTTTTATGGAAGTACGTTGAATTCGAACAACATTTTTCGGTCCGCTCTACCCACTGGGATGAAAAAAATGAAAGAACACTTGAAAACTCGAAATTTTGAAATTCCAGAACAAGTTCAATGTTGATTTTTGGGTGGCCAGAAATTGTGTGACCCTGGTCGACTTCGCTTTCCCTTTCCGATTCCAAATAATTTTCTTTCTTCAAATCTCCCCAAAATTAACTCAGGGCCTTGAATTATGGAAGTCGTCAAAACCTAGTGACGTCACTTTTGGGGGAAATTGCGGTTGTCGCTTTGTCCTACTCGTCGAACGCTTCCCGATGACACTTCTTTCGTTTTCGTGCGACCCTTAGTTTGGAGATTAGCAGGGGTCCCTATCAACCCCCCATCCCCCACCCGAGACGAAGTATGGTGATATGACCGGAAAGACGGGAGGGTTAATGCCGAGTTTGGGTGCCGTTACGTGTCCTGCATCCTACGATAGCTAAGCAAAACATCCATGAGTAAAGACTAGGTCGAGGTCATGGTGACTCACGTGGTATTCTGAGGTCAAATATTTAATGTTGTCCCCATGCGGTGCATGTTTTTACACCAAGGTTGTGTCATGAACTCGACAAAAGCAATACATGGGTTATTCAGGTACATGGGGGTAATTACTAATTATTATTTGACATTTTTAAGTGCTGTAGAAAGGGCTACATGGGTTAAACCAACGTCCAAGGCTAGTGCCGCGGATACTGACGGCTCCATGAAGACCGCAAGCTATTCTGCGAAAACGCATGACACTCACGTTTTCATAATTCGACGACAATCACTTCACACTTAGTCTCCCATACCCAAGTTATTTTGAAAGGCTTGACTTGAAACTTCCCATGAATATTCAGTATCTGGATCTAAAACACTTCCGAAAATACCTTGACATATAGGTCTTTTAAGTATTATTGACAGACTAATATTTTTGTGGTTAGAGTTGTCTTTCTGTCCGACGTTGTGGAGGACACATCATTATGTCACTACCATACGACCCATAGTGAACTAGAATTTCATGTTCGACCAAAAGCTGTATAATTGAATTTCAACAGGTACTGAAGGTGTCAAATTGATCGCGCTGCGTGTTTTGAGTTCTTAAGAAAAGTCGCCAGGGTGGGATTCTGCCTCCACCCACCCAGTGTGGCGAGGGTTAATGCCTCCACCCACCCAGTGTGGCGAGGGTTAATGCCTCCACCCACCCAGTGTGGCTAGGGTTAATGCCTCCACCCACCCAGTGTGGCGAGGGTTAATGCCTCCACCCACCCAGTGTGGCGAGGGTTAATGCTCATCCTCCGCAAACGCCGACGCGTAGCCATTTGTTTTTGTTTCAGGTTGTGTGAGTGCGAGACAGGGTCTTCACTGCCGAATACGATATCCGATATACGATAACTCGTTCAACTGGTGGCCAGTGCTCTACATCGTATCTGTCACAAAGGCCCGGATAACTCAATAGCCGGAATCGAATTGGGGCGACGCCAGGTGGAATGGCACTAGATGGCTAGGGGGAGTGGTGCTAGATGGCTAGGTGGTGTAGCGCTAGATGGCTAGGTGGAATGGCGCCATATGGCTAAGTGTGGTGGCGCTATATGGCTAGGTGGAGTGGCGCTATATGGCTAGGTGGAGTGGCGCTAGGTGGCTCGGCGGCGTGACGCTAGGTGACTAGGTGGAATTGTGCTGCAATAGCGGAACAGTTCAATTGGCGGTGGTCTTTGTGCTGCTCGGACGTTTTAGTATGTGAAGTTCTGGAACTCCGTTATTCCTGAGTAATGCAGTACCGTGTTGCATGATAGCAAGGTGTTGATTAAATCAGCCAGACTGGTCGTGCATAGTCGCAACTTCTTTCCAGTTCTCAGGAACTGCCCATCAAGTACACAATGCATTGAAAAATGATCATGAAATGAAACAAATCAGCAGAACTCTTGCTTAGCATCCATCAGTGCACAATGCCATGCAATGCAAATATAAAACGAAGTAAAAACGGTGAGTCGCACATAACATCAGAGAACTATTTCCTCTTTCCGATGGATACAGACATTTTCCCTTGCATTTATTCTGTCTAAAACACCAGGTTCAATTTTGACACTGCTCCATGCTTCCAACACCATTCAGTCCTCTGGGGAGCCGGCCCACCGGCCCCGTCTGTGCCTGGCGCTTGTCACGACTCTGTTGCTGCCCAGAAGCCACCTCGTGCATCAGCTCTGTCAAAGCTATCCCGCCGCTGTGCCCACACCGACGGCGCCCGCGGCAGTAGCAGACGACGGCGATGCGCCGCCTGGGCCCCCGACACCATAACGTATGCATCTTCATTACTGCCAGCAACAGGCCCAAAGGTCGCGCGGTGAAGGTCAACGGTCGCAGCGGCAGACACCGCTCCGGCTGTCCACCGTCCACGCCGGTGTCCCTTGGCGTGAGACTGCCGGCGGTGGTCGGGGCGCGGCGGCGGCCTCTGGCCACGGAGGGAGACACCGCTCGGCCTGTCAGGGTGATAGGTCGGCTGACGGTGGTCGGGGCGCGGCGGCGGCCTCTGGCCACGGAGGGAGACACCGCTCGGCCTGTCAGGATGACCGGCGGTGGTCGGAATGTGGTGGCGGCCCCTTGACACAGAGGGAGACACCGCCCTGCTTGTCAGGGCGATAGGTCGGCTGGCTCGTCCCGGGCGGTGTCCCTTGGCGTGAGGCCGCCGGCGGTGGTCGGGTGGCGGTGGGCGGCGAGACAGCTGCGTCTTCGGGTGGAGAGTGGTCAGCGCTGTCACGGCTTGCCACTGCCACGTACGTCGTCACCGTCCGCTGATGTTGTTTGCCGGATCCTGCGCCGGGAGGTGGGGATGGTTGCCAGGCGCGATATTTTCCCTCACTGACGCCCTGGGCTCGAGGGCCGCGCACGCTGGGCATTAGCCCCCACTTTGTGATCAGCGAGCATTCTCTGTCGAGCGTCGTTTGCGGTGAACGGTGGCTAAAGAGGGGGGGTGAGAAGGTCGACGACTTCCTCTTTCACCTTCAGAAACAAGCCATCAAAAACAAAGCAAATGCATAATACTGAGGATTTCACGTGCTTCGGAGGTCCATTCCATGTATCGCCGGTAAATCACGTAGTTATTCGTGCAGATGAATATGACGCGTAAATATGACTTCTCATATCACGTTCCAAACAGGAGTAGACCTTCGAACATTTGTTTGAGAGGGCTGAAGTATGCGTGAACCCTCCCAATCATTTTTGATCTCACATGGGATCCCACAGCGTTGGTCAATGGTCTTGGAATGGGCTCACCCTTGAGCGCGTTACTTGCAAATTTATACATGGAAGGATTTGAAGAGAAACATTAGAACATTAATACAAAGCTCTCATATGTAGGAACCCGACATGGATGCGGTATGTGAACGATGTATTCGCGGTCGTGTCAGAATGTACCAATCTGATGCAAGTTCTTTCCAGCTTAATGCCGTCCATGAAGCTATATAGTTTACCAAAGAAGTAGAACAGAACGGAAAACTTCCCTCCTGGACGTAATGATCCGGCGTTCTAAACAACTTGAATTTTCGGTTCTCAGGAAACCAACAAACATAACCCACTTGATGCATTTCTATTCAGCACACAGCCCCGGAACAAAGTCTGTCTGGTCATTATTTTTTACTTATGGGCCATTACGGATCTGCTCACATGAGTTTCTGCGAGAAGAGCTGAACCACGTACAAACTACATTCAGAAAACTAAAATTCCACCAGTCAATGCTACTCTCCCTAGAAAGCGCACGCCGAATACTCGTAATGAACAACAGTAATGAATCAGAAACGGAACCAGATCGACGGAACGACATTACTGTCCTCGTGCCAGTCGTTCCCCAACTAGAAGACGTGGCCAGACATGTTAGTCCGGCCGTTTCCCTAGTAACGGTCTCTGAAACGAAAATCTGACATTTGGCGAAATCAGAAAAAGTCAAAAGAGGAACACAGGCAGTGTTGTTCATCAGAAACCGTGCGGCGCGAGCTAGAAGGCCTAATTTCGTGAGACAGATGGAGTGCTACCCAAGTGATTAAGCGAACACAACGCTGATTTGAAGCGTACGTCAAACGTCAAAGCGGACATCAAACGCCCTAGTAGCGCATGCAGATAGACCGTGCCGTCTTTTTTTTTGGGGGGGGCGGTTGAAGACCCCTTAAAATCAAAACTAAGCATCGCACGAAAACGAAAGAGGTATCATCGGAAAGCGCTCGACGAGTAGGGTCCGGGTCCAGCCCCCCAGACAAAGATCCCCCAAAAGTGACGTCACCAGGGGGCTAGATTTTCAAGACTTTTCATGACTTGCATTATGTTTTTTACTCTGGGAAGTTCATTTTGGGGATATATAAAAACAAAATTTATATGGAATTAGAAAAGGACAGCGAAATCGACAAGGGCTATACATTTTTTGCCCCCCCCCCTAACTTAATTATTTTAATTTAAAAATTTTGAGTTTTCAAGTTTTCTTTAATTATCCTTTTCCAATGGATAGAGCAGACCGAGAGACATTGTTTGAAGTCCGCTTGCTCTAATTAAAATACTTACTTTATCCAGAATCCTGTATTTGAACTGCAACATGGCAAATGCGCAAAATTTATATGTAGTCAGAAACGAAAAAAGAAAAGAAAAAATTCAACCGGTACGATTTGTTGCATCCTTAGAGATAAGCAAACGCTGAAAGTTTCATTGAAATATCTCCATCCGTTAAAGGGTGACGACTGGTTGAACTTTTTTGGAGGTGACCTCATTTGACCTAGAATAAGTCGTTGACCCTAGATGACCTGACCTAAACATTTTGAATCAACATGTCAAATTGATGTCGGAAAAGGTATGCCAAATTTGGGCGCGCTGCCGCGGGCCGTTCATCCGCAATCCACCAAAAACCCGATGGGGCGGTTGAAGACCCCCAGAGACGGGACGAGATAGGGAAGGACACCTTCCAAACCGGAAGCTAGCCGTCCATTTGCAACACAACCTGACAAAACTCAAAGGGGTGCTGTCGAAGCTGCCTATATCGTTACAGAGTCTACAACAAATACTTCTACAGGTTTTTTTTACAGATAGCCACTATAACAGTCAGGATTGTTTTTAAAAAATGGAACAATACTGATGAGGATCCAAAACCTGGAATAGGTTTTCTTCCCCATCTCTGTCTGTCCTGTCCTCCTCACCATTCTCTCCGGCTCTTTCTCTCTCTCTCTCTCTTTCTTCCTATTTCTCTCTCTCTTTCTCCCTCTCTCTCTCGCTCTTTAGTTACCTAACCTTGTCACATTCATTCACTCACTTTCTCTCTTTATCTCTTTCTATCTTTCTCGCTCTCCTTCTCGCCCCCTTTTATCTCCCCTCTAATTCCCCCATAGGTAACATGGCTGCATAGCCATTGAGCGGGCTGATGGCTTAACTATATATAGGTCCTAAATGTTAATCGTCCGATTGTGCATATTTTAGCGGAAGTGTTCTTATAATGAAGGTGTCATATCTTGTGCTGCATTTAAAAAACTCGTTTCATGTCGTATATTGTGCACATTCTGACCGAAAAACTTGTTCACTCTTTGCTTGCTCCTGAAGATGGTATGACACCGAAACGTCGGGCGTTGTACTAAACAAATATTTTCACCTTGATGTTTAAAGATAATCATACCCTTACAGGCCATCCCACATTACTTTCGGACTGTACTATTCAGCAATATAGGGTGGAATATCCGAACCGAATCAGATCCTCCCTCCCATTTCCTCGATGTGTTGAGCTTTCCCAACCGAGTCTGGTTCACCCGTTTCCTTGATGTATTAACCCGTCCCGTCTGGGGGGGGGGGGAGGTCTTCAACCGCCTCCCCCTCAGGGTTTTCTCGGATAGTGGACGAACAGCGCGCAGTAGCGCGCCCAAATTTGACATACCTTTTCCCACATCAATTCGCACGATGTTTCAAAATTTTGAAGTCAGGTCATTTAGGATGAACGAGTTAGCCAAGGTCAAGTCAGGTCACCTCCAAAAGAGTTCAACCAGTCGTCACGCTTTAACGGATACAGATATTTTAATAAACCTTTCAGCGTTTGCTTATCATTAGGGATGCAAGAAAACGTACGATTGGAATTTTTTTTCGTTTTTTTTTCGTTTTTGACTACGTATAAATGTTGCATATTTGCCAAATGCAGTTCAAATAGAAGATTCCGGCTAAGGTAAGTATTTTTAGAAGGGCAAGTTGACTTCCAACAACGTTACTCGGTCTGCTCTACCCATTAGAAAAGGAAAATTAAAGAAAGCTTGAGAACTCAAAATTTCAAATTTTCAAAATATAAAGTTTTATTTTGGGAGGGCGAAAATTTTTAATGGCCCTGGTCGATTTCACTGCCCTTTTCTCATTACAAATAAATGCTGTTTTTTCATATATCCCCAAAATGAACTCCCCAGAGCCAAAAACAAGTAAGTCGTGAAAAGTCATGAAAATCTAGCCTCCTGGTGACGTCACTTTTGGGGAGAAGTTGTCTTGGTGGTGGATCCGGACCCTACTCGTCGAGTGCTTTCCGATGACATCTCTTTCGTTTTCGTGCGACGCTTAGTTTGGATTTTAGAGGGGCCATGCGGTGTGACCAGGACCATGCAGGATGACCAGGGCCATGTAGTGTGACCAGGACCATGCAGTGTGATCAGCACCATTCACTGTGACCAGAGCCACGTAGTGCGACCAGGACCATGCAGTGTGACCAGGACCAGGCAATGTGACCAGGGCCATCCAGTGTGATTAGGATCATGCACTATGACCAGAACCATGCGGTCTCCTTCCGTTTTCGATGTGACTTGCCACCGCGTACTGCGATTACTGTGATTTGCCGCCGCGTCCTCCCATTACTGTGACTTGCCGCCGCGTCCTGTCATTACTGTGACTTGCCGCTGCGTTCTGCAATTACTGTGACTTTCCGCCGCGTCCTGCCATTACTGTGACTTGCCGCCGGGTCCTGCCATCACTGTGATTTGCCGCCGCGTCCTGTCATTACTGTGACTTGCCGCCGCGTCCTGTCATTACTGTGACTTGCCGCCGCGTCCTGCCATTACTGTGACTTGCCGCCGCGTCCTGCCATTACTGTGACTTGCCGCCGCGTCCTGTCATTACTGTGACTTGCCGCAGCGTCCTGCCATTACTGTGACTTGCCGCCGTGTTCTGCAATTACTCAATGTACCGGCTGTTCCGTTAGAGGAAACGATTTCGGTTTGAATAACACGCCATTGTTCATATATTTAGATAACATTTCAGTATGCACTGAACATCGATCACTGCCTTTCCACATAGTTATGAAATCAGCCAACATGTGTACCGTGGGTGTACAGCGTACATGCTCAGGTAAAAGGACAGAACGTATATCTCCGGAGTGTTTGGCCGTATTGAATCATTACTTGTGAAATATAAATTTAAGACGTAGATAAGGTGTGGTCTCCAACATCACACCACATGTGATCAGAGACAACATGCGTCACGATCGCTGAGGACATAGCAGGTTTAGTACGTCAAAAAGATGCATCACCTATTTTGCAGATATATGAATAAGTATGAAGCTCACTTTCACCAGTTCCCATCCAGCAGCAACTTTGCCGGCTATCACACACACCTTCTATACACCATCGTTATCGAACGTCGTTTTCACAAAAAGTAACTTCGCAATTATAACAGGAAAGCGTCCGCACAACAGCCCGACAACCGACAGCCACGTGGCTGATGTGAACGTGACACCGTAAGTGACTGCAATATAATACAGAAATTGCATACGCGATGTGCAACAATCAACACCCACACATTTCCTCGCCCAATATACGCAGTCAGGAGCGGGAATTAATGACCGAAGGCAGCGACGAGGAAGGTATCAACATAGCGGAAGATGGCCTCAGGTCATTATTTCGATAATATTCACCTTACGGTTAGCAGTGACATCGACATCCCTAAATCATTTATGGTTGGGCTCCTTTTTCTTGTGTTTCGCGTGTTAAATGCCAGGCTCATTTGTTTCAGATTGTTAACTTGTCGTACCTATCCGAAAGCAATGCATTATGACGACTGAAAATATGCAAAGGGAAGATGCGCCAGCCTTGTAGCATAAACCGCATCATTTTTACAGGTATCCATCCATTGGTGACATAGTTATATCAGTCTTCATCAAGCACATCACTGTCCACCGTGAGCCATTCGTATGCAGTGTGTTCTCTTATGGAAGAAGTGTTCACGTTCGCTTTTTCATTGAGCCCACGCCTGCAAAGACTATCCGCTCGAGCCGAGAAACTCGCCTGCACATCCCACACCAGATAGCGACGCGCTGGCTCCAGGCTGTGTGGCCTCGGTAGCCGTCGGCGCAGTCGCCTCCTGCGTCGCCCAGCTGCACAGCATTCACCTCGCGCACCATCGTATCACAGACTCAACACGCATCGCCGTCGACCAGCACAAGCGGAAAGCAGAGAGCCTGCGCCGCCTCCGCACGAGTCCGTCACGAGCGCCACACGCTCGCCGGCTGCTGCTGGCCACCGGCCACAGACAGCGCCGCGCTAATGGCTTCTCGGCGGGTGACGTCACACCCGACCTAATCGGTCGCCGTCGCGGACGCGGCGGGCGGAGCTGTCGAACGAGCCGCGCCGCGTCTGCACCGTCCCTCTGTCGTATGTCTCACGCGGCCGACAGACGTCCCAGGCGGCCTACGGGCGTTCCAGGCGGCCGTCTCGCTCGGTCGACAGGCCGGCCGTCCTCTGCGGAGGGGCGACCTCTGCCGGAGTCGCGCGACGTCTCGATCCTGCTACCTCGGCGCGATCGGCGGCAGCAGCAGCAGCAGTAGCAGCAGCAGCGGTGGCGGGCCGGCACCGCCGACCAGCGCGCCCGGCAGCCGGGGGCCGGGCCGGCCGGCGCCTGTGCGAGACGCGAACGGGTGTCAGCCGGAATTACCTCGGTCGGAAGCCGTGTGAGCGCTGCGGCCAGCGGGAATTGAGCGGCTCGGGGGGCGGGGTGGGGAAGGAGGGGCGGGGGGGGGGGGCGAGGTGGATGCTGATCGGTTTGTCGGTAGCGCGTCGGAACGGGATCGAGTCGGAGGCAACAACAGCGGCGGCGGGCTGCACTTGGTGTCGGCGAATAACAGACATGTCACGCGCAATACGCCATTGCGATATTCCCTGATACGCCACGCGCGGAGTCGGTGGCGTAGGAACAGAATGGAGAGTAGATGGACAGATGTCGCTTACTCCGCCACGCACACACTCATAAGTGAACTTAAAATTTGGTTGGTGGACACTACGTGGCAGCACGCGATTTCAAACTGATTTCCCCTTTCCCAATTCTAAGATGGCTCCCAGCTCTCCTACGCTCCAGCTCCACGGCGAAGCTGTGCAGCCCGGAACACTGCCACAGTCGAACGGTGTCTGGACACTTAATGCTCACAAGAAGCACTCTTCGACGTGTGCAATACTACCCTGGGTGAATAATTGTACTCTTTTAGAAGTGCGTGTCCAGATACCTGCCGAATACGCCTGAAATGTCATGCAAATCATATGGGGAATACCCCTGAACGTTTCCAAAGCCTGTTGCGAACAACTAAAAGTACAACCGAAAACGTATGCAATTCCCAACAATGAATTTTGCCATGAAGTCCTGACACGATTGAAAGGCAGGCATATATAGATAATTCGCTTAAGGCCCACCGAACAATTTTTTTCCACTTCTGCACGTCATAATAGATAAGAATGGAAAAATTAAATAGCATCGCAGCACATCCAACAATGATAACGAGGCAACGTACAAGCCAATATCATCAAGCCTGGCTATTGCGACACAACGGCACGCCTAAGATTAGCTCGGAAAACCGGTGACGTCGGATCGACACCCAGCCCATTAAGCTTTGATGTTCCTCGGTAACACAGACGACTCCACCCCGCCTCCGATCTGATTTGACAAGTGTGCGGCGATCTGCGCACCTGGTGTTGTGCACATGTCTCTGGTTGGCACGCTGCCCGTGGTCGAGTCGCTCCAAATCTATGTCCACCAGGAGCTATACACCTCCGTCCACCAGTCGCTCCACACATCTGCTCACCAGTCGCTCCACATATCTGTCCACCAGTCGCTCTACGCCTCTGTCCACCAGTCGCTCCACACCTCCATCCACCAGTCGCTCCTCATATCTGTCCACCAGTCGCTGCACACATCTGTTCTCCTGTCGCTCCACATATCTGTCCACCAGTCGCTCTACGCCTCTGTCCACCAGTCGCTCCACACCTCCATCCACCAGTCGCTCCTCATATCTGTCCACCAGTCGCTCTACGCCACTATCCACCAGTCGCTCCACATATCTGTCCACCAGTCGCTCTACGCCACTGTCCACCAGTCGCTCCACACATCTGTTCACCAGTCGCTCCACACATCTGTCCACCAGTCGCTCCACACATCTGTTCACCAGTCGCTCCACACCTTGGCGCCTGCGTCCCGAGCTACACTCGTCCGTCCGGCAGTGGCCAAGTGCATGGGTGCAACCACTGGGAGGGACTGGCTGGGGGGTCAATTTCCGAAACAATTCCCGATTTCCGAAACATACCAATTTGTCTCCTCAGATTTCTTTCGTGTCCTCCAAGCCCAAGCCCCAAGCCTCAGCTATGATCACCGCAAAATTATATTTCATCATTTATAAAGTGAAACTATATATTCAAGACAATCACCAAAAATACCAGAAGTCGATCTAGCCAGTCAGCGGGTTCTACGGGCTATCTGGCGCTACAAAATATCCGAATGGTAAATCAGCAAACGTTCAAAATTTCTGCTTCCGGGCCACTCTTGAATTGCATGAACATTGACCATCTTGTGTTCTCGCTTGGGTGGAGCATTGTGCTTTGCGAGGGGACACATTTCCATCATCGCAAGGCTTTATACGTTTCAGGTTGCACTCCCCTGCGCATATATTGGTATATCTTGAGGAAACGTGACTGAGTATCATTGAGTATCTTAATACCATGGAGGGCAGTTGTGAACAGCCTTAAGCAAGTATGTCAAGTTAACGTAGTATTCGTATTCGTATTCAGCGACGAGTTCGCTGGAGGATTTTTGTGTTGGCATTGGGGTTCATCGACGGGTTTATGATCGTTCAAATAAATTACCACAAATGCTTCTGATTGCCCTTGACATGCTGAAAGCAACAACATAGGTCTCACATTACCACTTTGGTGGTCAAGGTTCAACACAAATAGGTTTCTTCAGTCGCCCCCCATTTGTTTTTCGATTTCACCAAAACGTGTTAAAATCTGGCCACAGGCGATAACCCGTGATGAGCCATCGTGTAACATTTCAAACCGGCGCATGTCAAGGTTAAGCTCCCAGGTCAAATGTTAGCTCGATTTATTAGTTAGCGATATAAAAGCGATATCCACCGAACGTGCGGTTCGGTTGCTATCGATTCAACTTCCATCAAATTGGCGTCTTCCGACGTGGCTTGTTATGTGCCATCAGAAAGGTAAGCGATCGAATTGTTCTCCAGGGGAATACGTCGAACCGATCCTTCTGCCGCCTCAATTTTTTTTCCGTTTTTGCTCAAACCCATCCAAATATGGTATCAAGCGATAGCCAGCGATGAACACTCGAGTAACATTTCAAACCGGGGCATGGCCAAGTCAAAGGTTTGAATTAGTTTTTCGATGACCTAGCGTGTCATCGCTTTGGCTTCAATTTGCAGAAAACGTATGTCATTCAACGCCGGATGTCGTGCGGTGTCAGAAAATTGATGATTTGCAATCAGCTCCACGGGTCAAAATTAAAGCTGGTATCTTCGATCACCTTTATTTTGTTTTGCTTGTTTACAAACATGCCTACCCAGATCCACTATCAAGAGATAGCCCATGGTGAACCATCGCGCAACATTTTGTGAAACTGGGAGGTCAAGGTCAACCCTGAAGGTCAAAGGCTTAGTTTGAATTATTCGAAGTCTTCGCGATTCGTCGCTATGGGATCAATTTGCACCAAGTGGGTGACATTTAAAGTGGCTCGTGCCGTATTATAATGCAACAAAATCGAACTATTTTCAATGGTCAAAGGTCAAATGGGTTTTGACCTTTGAGTGGCCAAATGTCAAAAAAGTCGCGAAGAGACTTTTTGGTCGCCTCGCATTTTTTTATTCGCCTTGACCTACCCACATCTGGTATCAAGCAATAGCCTGTGATGAACCTGGAGTAACATTCCAAACCGGGGCATGCCAATGTCAAACCACATGATCGAAGATTAGCTTGAATTGTTCGAAGTCCTCGCGCACCTCGCTATATCTTCAAGTTTCAAGTGGGTGTTCTTCGACGTGCCGTGAGGTACTCTAACAAACTGTCCAGAAACCACACTAATTTCCGAAGTAAAAAGTCGAACTAAAAAGACCAAGGCCAAGTTCAAAGGTTAGTTATTATTTTTCAAAGTCCTCACGTTTAGTCATAATGGCTTTAATTTGCACTATGTGGGTGTCATTCGACGTGGCTTGCAACACGGTATCAGTATGCTGATATATTGAAACACTTGGAAAGTGTCGAAGGTCCGGTATACGTACAATGGTTAAGGGTGACAGGAATAGGAGGATCATATCTATATTTGTTTGCAGCCACTGTAATAGCAGACATTCGTATTCTATTTCACTAGGACCTGGCCCAAGAATGCGTCATGACCTGCCGGGACGGCGCTCTTATCGCTGGTTTTTAATTTACACTTCCACATTGCTGTTCCGGACATATCATATATACAACTCTTTTTTCTCAAACTTTCTCCTTACCTCTTAACCCGCACACGTCCGGGGGCAGATATTGGCCCCCTGCGGTTTTCCTAATTTTCCGCCATACTAATCGAGTTAGCAAGGCCAAGCCTCGTATGGCTGCTCATTAGTCGTTTCCGCGTATTCTCATACATTTTAAACCGTGGGTCACCATAGGTCAGATTACCAGGCCAGGCGACGTGACCCAACTACACTCGAAGTTCTAGGTGGCACAACTTCCACAATAATTTGGCGATTGATTTCAAACTTATAACACGTCATGATCTCATCAGGGACCATATGTATATCGTGTTTCCTCGTAACATTGACCTTAGGTCAAGTTGCGGCCATGGCTTCCCAATTATAGGGCTATGGTAAAATATACAATAAAATATTCCTGGTTACATATTTGCTCTCGGAATGATCTCACAACGGTTGTGGCATGTAGTTGGAAGCTATATTGAATGCTACCGCTGAAATTTTTGCTCAGTGACCTCACCAAGGTCAGCTGAGGTCACCTGAGATCACTAAACATTTCTGCGCACCATATCGCACTGCATTGAGCTAGAAGGCTGAAATTACCGTCATTGTGCTTGTATCGCCAAGACGTGTCTATTAATACATTGCATGCCCTCCCTAGGCTACTTCATGACCTTCACCTGAGATCATGGTTTCGGTTGACCTGACCTTAAATCACACCGCCTATTGTCGATAGCACATTTCAAGGACTGTCGAATAGCGTTCGCCGTTTGTTTCTATCTGTTACAGGTCCTGAGATATGTGTAAATATCTGAGAGTCCCACCCGATCTGATCGAATTTGACCTATGATGGCCCAGTGACCTGACTATTGACCTGAACGAAAAATGAACGAAACACTTTCGATAGAGCTTGTTAGCAGCTATCCAATGCCGTTTTCCGTTTGTCGCTAGCTAGCATAGTTCTAGAGATTTTAAGGGACAGACATCCGCCCCCCGGACATGCGAAGTTGGCGCGGGCCGCCGGGCGTGCGAGTGTTAATGATTCAACGAAAGTTGTCCAATTTCCAAGACAAGTGAATGCGCACGATTTTACAACCAGCCGGATTCATAACCGCGAGAGAGCAATGTTGTACTCATGGGTGTATTAAGAAATTGTCATCGGCTTTATCATCATCATGTGGGCTTTACCACGCTGGCTAGTGACGGTGATGTGTGGAAATGATGCAGACGCACCATTGTGTGCGCAACCCTTCATAACGATGCAAATATTCCGTCACAGGCAATGTGACGGAATATGTACGTACTGATGAACAGACGCGAGTTTACACTGGTTCTATGGATATCGGGAAGTCAAGAACTAGATTCCAGCTTTTTTATAAGCTGGAATATGCATGGTTTCCCTCCTTTTTGTTCCTCCATTGACCACTCTTGTGGTTTGTTTTATACTGGGAGTCAGACAAGCGTCGGACTCCAAGGGGGTGGGGGTGAAAGCACAAATAGACGTGGAACAACGTTGGACTACTTCACAAAAAGAAAAAAGGATTTAGAACACGGCGGGAAATGAAGACCTTGAACATATAGAAACTCAGTCGTGGCCGTCTAAATGCGCGTGTTTGGTGGATTTCGGGGCTTGATGAACACATGTGTTATCCACTCATGGAGACTTTTTACATGATCGTAATGGCGTGTCGCAATGGTTGCTGAGCGACAGATCTCTGGATAGCTTCTTTCGCAAGTAGGCAGCAGTGTACAGCACCAGAACCCTTCGCAAGTGGGCAGCAGGAGCCGCGCAGAGGCGATCGTTTCCTTGATGGCTGGCATGACCGTCATCTTCGCTAGGCTACGAAGGAGCTCGAACGCAGCGACCTGCTACTTCACAAGTTTCGCCAAGTCTGCGGACTCAAACCTGGCAGAGCTGAAGTTGATTGAGTTTCAGCCGCGCGTGGATGGTCGATAGGATCAGCTGATGCCCCAGTCATGCCAGACACCAGAGACACCAGATGGACCGCTACCTGCCGCTAGACGTGTGCCGAACAGCCAGGTCGCTACAACGGGGGTCTTAGGACGAAGCTCGTGAGAAAATACAGTCGATGGAAATTCAGGCCCTGTCCGATCGACTGAAGGCCGAAGAAGGTGCCATGTGCAAGACAACAAAGGATCTGGTGGAAGCTGGCGTTGCAACACAATTCGTTAAGGTAGGAAAAAGACTCGTGGCGGATCTGTTTGTTTGTAAAACATAGCTTCACAATGTACGTGTTTAATTCGTGGCTTAAAATTAGCAGAACAGTATGCAATAATGGCAGGGAGCGTCTTATTGAAATGTTTTGTAACAGTATGGTGTCGGTCGGTTATTGGTTTTCCGACACATCGACCGTTGAGTCATGTAGCGTCGCCAATCTCTCACGCCGATTGGTCGCGGGCGAAGAGTAGCGACAGGTGAGACTCGAACCCACAACCTTTGGATTGTGAGACGAGCAACTTAGGCCTAGGCCACTCGTTCCCAACAGTATGGTGTTGTGAGGCGAGTACACGGAGCGTTGATGTGACTGTCACCTCACATAATAGTGCGATTACGCATTGAAAATCATGAGGTCAGGCCACAAGCTCTCTATGTCAAATGAAACTGCAAACAACCGCCTGCCGGTAGTTGTAAACAGTGTGTGAACGCTTCACTGGGACTCGCGAATACTTCACTGGCCGATTTTCTTCTTTTTTAATCACTCGCGACGGAGCCCATGTCGAACCCAGCTGCGTACAAGCAGTAGGAGTCCGTTTCCCAACTATATCGAACCACTGGGACGATGTGATATATCCAGCAAAGCTCTGTGACGGAAATCGGTATCAATTATGCATCGTTTTACCGATGCTTTTCCAAGTGACATGCCTGGTGCGCGACATGTACGCATGTAGGATTAAAATGTCAGTACATTTGCAACTTCTTCGCGTGTTTCTTTTTCGTGGAACAGGAATGGATAGTGATTTTAAATAATGGGTTCATAATAGGGCGCTATGAATCAGTGGTCCATTGAAATGTGACTGATGAGTTAGCACAGTTGCAAGAACTCAGTTGGCAGACTTTTTTGTCGGATGTGGACACCCAGTCACGATTCCTTAAAATGTACCGTGACTAAAATAGACTTCTCATCGTATTTAAGCTTCTTCTCACACCTATAAATCTGGTAGCTTTGCGACACACTGTTTATGGGATACCTAGTTATCTTTCTCAGGAAGTACTCCATGTCCCTAAACAATACTCCGAGTAAAGTCGCACATATGCAATGCACATTATATACACGCATAACTTGCTCGATTGTATATTGAAATATCCAGATACTGATTCATGACATTATAATCGTCATGTTCCTACCTTCATGTACATCGGTTTTCTCCTTTGTGTTCGTCTCAGTGGGTCTTTATATTTACACGCCTTCCTCTTCCGCACCTTTCGTCTTTTGCTCTCTTTGAGATTAGCACGCTTAGTTCTTCATATTGAAAGCCGTTCAGTTTACATGCTTCCCAATGTATATCCATATGTTACACCTCCAGCTCGCAACTGCATCGCCTTGCACTTGTCTTTGAAGTCTTGAAGCATTTGCATCCTTCAGTAATTGGGGAACTACCTTCGAATTGATCTTATTCAAAATAGCTTTTACGTGATCATTAAAGGTGAGAGATACCTCTCAGCATGGGTACATCACATCCTTTTCTCGTGAAAATAACCATTTTCAACTTATTTCTTCATATCCAACGCCTATGGGTCTAACCTACATTCATGACATATTATGAGTAGCTGCATCTGTACTAATGGAAGCACGTGCACGGATGTTATGCATGGTGCACAGTGAAAAATATTGAAGTCTTATACAGAAGGGGAGTGTGTGCTAGGTGGTTGTTGTTTTTGCTCTCACACACTGGATTTTGCATCAGATCGGGCTAATTAAAATGAGTGGCATATTCAACAACTGGGTGCGTATCATGTTTCAAAGTGCATCCCTATACTACCTATTGGAGGGCCAAATGTAAAACTTCAGGGTGAGTGGTTGAAATTTACCTGTAATATTAGTGTCGAAAATAAAATGAGCCATTTCGGACTGCACCTGAATGCAAGATGCTATCATAGAACTAAGCAACAGCAATGGCTGCCGTGCAATGGGTGAAGCGTTGTATGCTTTTCAGTGGGCGGGTCCCTCAAAGCCAGTCTTGCCCCCAAAAATGGAGCTTCTAACATGGAACCCTTTAAAGTGGGCCGTCCAAGCCGATTTGGGCCGTACAATGTCATCCGTGCATCCTCCAGAAAAAAACTGCCGAAGTTCTGCCCTTGGACATGACCACGAATGCGCGAAATTCGGGGAGTACTTGTGCATCTTCCTCAATGATATCGCCTGAAAAGGACGCCGATGCGCACTGGTATCAACACCATTGTACACTCGAGTACATTATACAACATGTGTCTCTGAAAGCCAGACAAGGTTATGCTCGAGCGCGGTCGTCGAAGGCTCGGCTACGACGGCACGACAGCGGATTCGGCGATTTATCTGGCGTTATCTATATTTATCAGTTATCGACAAGTTTCTTGAATGCGCTCAGCGAAGCGAACGCCGTTGATTATGTCGTCCTTGGCTCAGGACTGGGTGCAAGCTCCTTTTCGCAGAAAATATGTGATTGGGAAGCAGTGGAGCAGCGACCAATTCCGACCAACCGAGGAGGGGCGTGGCAGAGCTGTTGTTGACCGATATAGCTGTACGTGTGAAGTGAGGTCGCCGGTCAGGCTCAGCAGTAGTGCATGTGTGACCACCTGTGACCCAGAGGTCGACAATAGCAGGAATGTCGCAATCTCGGCACGGGGCACGATGACAACAAAATGTATATCACTGTTTCGGCGATGCACCAGTAAACCACTACCGGCATGCATATCCTTCCATATGATGACATGCAACAGACTTTTCTGGGCAAGCTTCCTTCGTGGAAGTGCCGTTACGGCCTTAGTGCGTTGAGATGGATATGAGCACTGTTGACCTGTGTTATTATGTGAATATCGTTCATTGTTGAGGGAGATGAACTTCTTCATCGAAATTATTATTCTCTAGCTAGCGGCCTTAATGGCGGGAGGGTTAGCTCCCGATCCACCCTCCCGATCCTAGCAATGCTCATTGAAATATTCGAATGGGATCCCTAATTGCCAACGGAGAAAGTTGGTCAAAGGAAAGCAGTGAGCTTTACTTAAGCAATTAGCAGTTCTATAGATGCAGCTAAGATGGGAATCCAGGCCACCTCTTTCAGCTCAGACATGATCGGCATCCAATCGCTTTGCTGCCCGTGCGTGTGTCGGTACCGGTGCGTGTTGGCATGAGTGTAAGGGGACGAGAGGAAGGGTGTTCGCGGCGACCGAGTCAGACTGTTGGTCCCGTGTTGCTGAGCCGATCAGGCGGGTGGTCTCGCTTGGTGTAGTTCAACTCCTTGTGTAATAATCGCCGGGATCAAGTCCAGTCGAAGGTCAAGTCATCGTCGCCAAAACAATGCGGAAGCTACAACACGAGGCCAGCTGGAGAGAAGCTGGCATGAGCTGGGTCAAGTTGGGACGGTTGTACAGCCACAGCCGACCAGCGAGTATCCACCCTGCGAAGGAAGCGACCACAGCCGAGAACAGAGTGAACGCTGGATGGTAGGAGATAAGAAGCGGGCGAGCAGCTCCTCGGTCCGTCAGTTGCCTCGTTGGCGCCCGTGGCAACTACCTGCATCGCTAGCTGTAACACCATCGGGGCGAAAGTTCGAAATTTCAGGGCGAGCTTTCGGGGAGCGAAATGTGCCGCATCTTCCACTGAGGCTGTGGACAGAAGACACGTATTGGTGGGTGTGATGAGTAGAGTTGTTTCCCGCGCGCAAATATAAAGTTCACATCCGGATGGCTGAATGCTTAACTATGCAATTAGTACAATCCTTGCTGTGGTGGTTTTATGGACTGGCTCTGAATAATTTCAGATAGCTATTTAAATGAAAAAAAAACGTACTAAGCCAGTCCATAGTAGCATGAAGATTTGAAATAATGTGGAACATTTATGCATGTGCCATAATTTTGTATTGCTATTTGATAATTACTTGTATTTGATGCATACGTAGATTCGCAGAATTTCTACGTAGATTATTAGAAATTCTAGGACAAAATTATCAAGGTACGTATTTTATTAGCGAAACTGGAAAAAGCGTGAAACGTGATTTGTAGGCATGCTTTTAATTTGAAAACTACGACTTGATGCAGATTGATGAAACTGGGCCCAGGTCCATAAAACTAGAACTTATTGTGTGATCCCACCACCAAATGCGTAAATGCCAGTCCAACGGGATAATTTTGACCGAGAGTTTAACGTGTCGTCGGTGCGCCGTAACGGGCGTCCCGGCAACTCGTCCCTGGCCTTATCCGCCCAGCTGCCAACTGACCCTCCCAGCCGGGGGCTAATGCGAACGCGTTAAATAGAATCGACTCCAACCAGTGTTGCCAGGGCAGGGCAGACCAGAGCAGGGCAGCACTCTAACCAGCTGAGATACCGGGAACTGAGCCACCGGAGCGGCTGACACAATTGAGAATCGATGGGGGTGTTAACAACGATGAGGCTCGGAGCTCCCGCCAGACAACCTGGGTCGGATAGGTTAATGCCGTGCTTGTCTCCATAGCGCTCTTCTAACTCGATCTATGACATCAATTCGTAAAATATAATTTATCACTGCCTAAAAACTACACTCATTCAAAACTTTCAGTCCGATGACTGTCCTTTCGTGAGCAACCTAACGAACATGTTCTCACGCCATTTTTGTCAGTGTATGATGTATTCATGTACAGCTTCTATTGCGCACACTCTGAATGGAATGGGCGGAGTGGCCGATTAGCTAAGACGTGCCCGAGATATCAAGCCGGGATACCCTGGATATCCGGGTTCGACCCTCGGAAGGAAACTGCGTGAAACATCGTCCTAGAACGCACGGCAATCGGATGGAGGCCGTTTACCCCATGTTGATGACATCGTTTCGCGGGTTGATTTTAATCGAGACCCGAGCACCGGAAATTAATCAGCATTCAAAGCCAAAGCACCGACGTTTACGAATGAAGCGGCACAATGTAAAGCTGACCGACTATTGACGAAACAGTCTCGGGCTGAAGAGACCCGGCTAACGAGAAATCCCGGGCTGGGAAGAGCCGGCTAACGAGAAATCCCGGGCTGGGGAAAGCCGGCTAACGAAATCCCGGGCTGGGAAGAGCCGGCTAACAAGAAATTCCGGCCTGGGAAGGCCGGCTAACGAGGAATCCCGGGCTGGGAAGAGCCGGCTAACGAGAAATCCCGGGCTGGGAAGAGCCGGCTAACGATAAATCCCGGGCTGGGAAGAGCCGGCTAACGATAAATCCCGTGCTGATAAAATCCGGCAAACCATAACTGATAGGAATGTGCTTACTAAATGCTCGTACATGGACCACGCTGGCTATTCTCGTGCCAGTCGAAGTGAGTGAGATAAACAAGAATGGGGACATGGTGGAATGTAATTCTGGTGAAATGCCGACAATGACAAAGCTAAAGAAAGCGTACTTCATGAAATAAAAATAGATCAGGTAGACTTCCCAGGTCAGGTCAAATGTCAGTTTGTGTTCTCGCGAAATAGAATGTTCACATGTAGTTATTCCTTGTGAAATAAAAATGACGCTTAAATGTTTGAAGTATTCGGCGTAGCATTTCTGAGCATTTTGAGATGATAACAATATTCGACTTGTTTCATGTCCACCCATAAGGCAAGGCTCAAATAAGGTCGAATGGGTTGACCTTATTTTGGGACCTTTCGAAATAGATCCCAGAGACACCACTTTGTTTGCACCTGGGCTTGCAAAGGGATGCAGAATTCAGTCGCAGAGTCAAAATAAACCAAAAGGAAGTCATATGCTGAGAATAGTCATCTAAGGTCCGCTTGTGACAATATCCTCGAATTACATTGGGAAAGTCAATGACCTATGAAACCGGATTAGCTGTGTTTTCTTTAGCTGAGTTTTCCATTGCCCTGCCACATCCAACACTGACCATTTGGGACCAATGTGAGAGGCTCATTGCCGACAACTCGCGATTTCGCCGAAACACAATCTGACATGCTCTTTCCTACAACGTCACAAGTAAGAAGCCTGACATATCTTCATAGCACCATACGTCCGACAAGGGATTCCCACGAAATATGCCAGGCGACGGCTCGCTAACCCTCGCACAGTGTTCCGTGGCTACAGGAAAGCCACAGGAGGGTGGCATCGGCCCTCTGCATGGACGAGCGTTCGGAACTACCATCCAATTCGGATGAAAGGCTTATCCATCGATGCATCGCGATCGACCTCCATCGCGTGCCGTGCATGCTACCCACCTCCTAAGTAGGCGAAGGGTTGCAGCAGTCTAAGATGTCGTCCGGTGACCTTCGAAACATTTGACTGAATCAATGGACAGGTACGCACGATGCCAAACACTGTTTATCGGCGTACAGTTTTTTCCGTGTGCTGGTCAATAAGTCGATACGAACTGCGAAGTAATTCAGTATTTCCTAGTTGCCTGGCCTGCATACCTTTTACCGATGTATACTGGGAAGTGAGTTGCGTGCCAGTGTTTCCTCATCCATTGCCCCCTTGCTTAGAGAAAGAAATCGAGAATCACCAAACTCCGCAATGCACCAAAGTGTCAGCAGGCATCGCACCGGCGACGATATGTCTGATGCCACAGATGAAGCCAGTGGCAGCGCTGAATTAGCCTGGAAGCGAGCGCAACAAGTTTTGCGTGGTGAAAGATTAGTTCCCGGATCCTCCCAAGTCTTGTCATACCAGCATCATTAATGCTAAACAGACAATTTGGACTTGAACAGTTAAAATCGATTGCCATTAAACTGACATTGTCTCTCTCACATAGTCATATGCGGGTGTTCAGACGCGCCGGGTAAATGGCATGCAACAGCATACCGGATATATATTTGACATCCATGTAATATCCTACAATCTTCGGGCCTCAGGTGGACTGTAGGAGTGAGCTCAAGAAGCTGGGTATGTTTTCGCCGTGGTGCGGAAACGGGATCGTTCATTACGCTGCTGTTGACAGAGAGCAGTGATGACACTGTCGACAGAGGACAGTTGTAGCGAAGTTGCTGTCGGCAGAGGACAGTAGTAGGGCGGTCGCTATCTACCGAGGACAGTGGTAGTGCAGTTACTGTCGACAGAGGACAGTGGTAGTGCAGTTCCCATCGACAGAAGACAGAGGTAGGGCGGTCGCTGTCAACAGAGGACAGTGATTGGGCGGTTGCTGTCGGAGGACAGTGGGTGCGGAGGACTCCGCCCTGAGGTAGGGCGGAGGACAGTGGCAGTGCGATGCCGATCGGCAGAGGACAGTGGTAATCGCTGTTGGCAGAGGAGTGTTGGCGCGGCCGCTGTCGGCGAGGACAGTGGTAGAGCGGTCGATATCGGCAGAGGACAATGATAGAGCGGTCGATATTGGCAGAGGACAATGGTAGAGCGGTCGATATTGGCAGAGGACAATGGTAGAGCGGTCGGTATCGGCAGAGGACAATGGTAGAGCGGTCGGTATCGGCAGATGACAATGGTAGAGCGCTCCGTGTCGCCATAGATGAGCGGTTAATCACGCAGAGCTGCGTATGCTGGTGCTCCCAAGTGATGCAGGTTGGAATCGGCGTAAAAAACTTTTCCTTAAATGAACAAACAAAGGATACGAATGCTTCAGAGAAAAGGGTTTTAGTGGACAAAGATGCGTTGACGTGTGTTGCTCTCGGAACACGAAAGACAACAAATTCCCCATGGTTGATGAATGCACACGGAGCAATATGCTACCAACTTCGCTGTCAACCCTGCCGTCGCTTGACTCAGCACCTTAATCGCACCTTGCTTTGGTACAAACAGACCTTCTGGAATACACAACCCATAATGCTGCATGCCATGATATCGAATAAATGTGCAGAGTACCGGTTGAGATGTTACGCTTCTGACGATCGCAGCACATCCGCTGGAGGGTTACGTCGGCCAACAGTAATGAAGGGGGGAGGTTCTTCACAGCTTACATTGTAGACCATCGCGTAGTCAGGGGCACGACTTTATATCTCTTTGTGAGTTTTGACATGCATCACAAATCAAATTTCTGCACCCATGAGTTTGCTTGTGCGCCCACATCACGTTGGACAAGAAACCACGGAATGCAATCCCCATCTCTCGCCCAACAGGAATACTTTTCACCTTGTTCCTCCTACTTACTCATTGAAAGATTTTGCGTTGTGATCAAGCATGCGTATTGTGCTCGTCAACACTTTGAGTGATTACGACCTTGCCCATGGCATTCACATCCAACGATTCCGAAATAGCATCGCATCTCACTTAAAGCCCCATTCAGCAATCGGTCACGGTCCCGATCTGTCTGATCAGACGTCAGGCCTCTACTCTAGCACTGCGTCGTGTCGCGAGCGAGTCCCTCCGACCACCGCACGGCGGCGTGTCGCGAGCGAGTCCCTCCGACCACCGCACGGCGGCGTGTCGCGGGCGAGTCCCTCCGACCACCGCACGGCGGCGTGTCGCGGGCGAGTCCCTCCGACCACCGCACGGCGGCGTGTCGCGGGCGAGTCCCTCCGACCACCGCACGGCGGCGTGTCGCGGGCGAGTCCCTCCGACCACCGCACGGCGGCGTGTCGCGGGCGAGTCCCTCCGACCACCACACGCGGGTTGGGGAGTCCCCCCAGGCGACCCCACCGCACGGCGGCGTGTCGCGAGCGAGTCCCTCCGACCACCGCACGGCGGCGTGTCGCGGGCGAGTCCCTCCGACCACCGCACGGCGGCGTGTCGCGAGCGAGTCCCTCCGACCACCGCACGGCGGCGTGTCGCGGGCGAGTCCCTCCGACCACCGCACGGCGGCGTGTCGCGGGCGAGTCCCTCCGACCACCGCACGGCTGGACTCCGACCACCGCACGGCGGCGTGTCGCGGGCGAGTCCCTCCGACCACCGCACGGCGGCGTGTCGCGGGCGAGTCCTCCGACCACCGCACGGCGGCGTGTCGCTGGCGAGTCCCGACCACCGCACGGCGGCGTGTCGCGGGCGAGTCCCTCCGACCACCGCACGGCGGCGTGTCGCGGGCGAGTCCCTCCGACCACCGCACGGCGGCGTGTCGCGGGCGAGTCCCTCCGACCACCGCACGGCGGCGTGTTGGCCGGGTACCTCACCAGTTGGTTGGTTGGTTATTGGAGTTTAGGGGCGCATCGACTGCCGAGGTCATGCAGCGCCCATAACACCGTCAATCATATCAAGTTTTTAAAGGCGAAACTGACTAAGTAAGGCTACTAGATGTGACACATATGATCCATTGCCGCACCTCACCAGACCTCCAATCTAGCACTGCGTCGCAACTGGCAACAGTGGTGACTGCCACCGTTCTCGTTTTGCCACCACGGTGCTGTACTCTGTATCTGGCAACAGTGGTGACTTCCACCACGGCGCTTTATTCTGTATCTGGCAACAGTGGTGACTGCCACCGTTCTCGTTTTGCCACCACGGTGCTGTACTCTGTATCTGCTAACAGTGGTGACTGCCACCGTTCTCGGTTTGCCAACACGGTTTACTTGTTCTCAACAGGTACTACCACACGGTGCTGTACTCTGTATCTGGCAACAGTGGTGACTACCACCACGGTGCTGTACTCTGTATCTGCCAACAGTGGTGACTGCCACCACGGCGCTTTATTCTGTATCTGGCAACAGTGGTGACTGCCACCACGGCGCACGACAACCGGTGTTGGTGGACGACTGAATTCCACCACAAATTTCAGCAGTTCTGCTCCAATTCCACTCTTCGATCTTCGATCTGTTTAATTTGCATTCTCCAACCGGCATCGGAATTCAATAGTCGCATCTCCGGCATGCAATTCGGATTGTCGCCGAGGCTGATGAGGGGACCGCCCACCACTTCAAGCTCTTGTAGTCGCGGTAAAAATGCACGTCACGGTGTTAACCTTTCGATCATTTATGCACGAGCACAAGACACATAGCTTCACGCTTCAACTGCGAAAACATACCGCAAACCTCTGCCTTGACAGCCTATCACGTATGATAATTGATGCTATGACTCCGCCACCGGTTGAATGGCTGATGATGGAGAGGGGCGCCTATGGTTAGCCTGCAGCGTAACGGTGTCCAATATCTGAAATGCATTCGCCAGGTTTTTTGAAGCCATTGGTAGCTAGCATGTTGAGGTTGACTGGAGGAACGGTAATGTCACAACCTACGTCTGCCGGCACCACGTACGCCTACTGAGCGTATTTTACCAGCATCCCCATCCCAGGACGGGAAGTACGTTGTCATCACCATACCACATCACCCCTAATTGAGATCTGGTAGCGGAAAACATCCGAAGAGTGGGGTGCTACCAGACAGCACCTCATGGCATTCAGTCTTTGCTGCATCTCGTTCAATTAGGACCGTCCAAGACAGGTCAAAGGCAATGCTTTCTGACGGCAGACATCAGACATTTCGACTCTGTCATGCACTGCCCACGCTTCGGACAGAATTGCAAAATAAGTTACCGAGCGTACACAGGCTCTGGCAGCATAATCGCATCTCCCTGGATAGTCATTGGAGCTTCTGGCTATCAAAGAAGCTGTGTCATCAGATCGTTAACGTATACATGCTTGATTGGCGAGAAGCGTAATGGAATCATTCAAATATCAAAAAAATGAAAGGCTAACGCCATCGGCATTAATATGTCTCCTTTATACGCGACGCTTGCAGGCACCAAGTACGATCTTCCACACGACCAGACAAATTGTTAACGCTGTCGCGTCCTAAAAACGATGGATTCGGCTGGTATCGAATCAACGAGCTTGGTCTCGCGCCACAAGCGGCCGCTTTAGTGCGTGTCGACCGACGCACCCTGAACCACCGTCGGCGTCGGCGGGCGCCGGCGGAAGTGCTCGGCGGCTGCCACCGCGCCGAGGACCGGCCGACGCGCGACGCTTCCACTCGAGGGGACCCTGCCGCAGCCGGGACACCCGTGCGGCGCGGTCGGCCGGAAGCTCTCGCAGATCAAAGCACAGCCGTGCCGGGTGAAGGAAATGAGATGAGACGGTTACGGGCTCGAATGCCGCCGGAGCGGATCCGCTCTTGTGCCGGCGCAAAAACAGTCGCACGAGTGGCCCGTGTCGACCCGGCGTGGCACGGTGCTGGAGTTTTGCCTAGCAATGACAAACACAGGTGAGAATACAGGATGGGCAAGTATCAAGATCATGGACTGACATATTGCTCTTGCAGTGTTTCAAGTTCTGCTCCCCTACTGCAGAACCATATTTCATTTAATTCAATTCATTAATTCATTTAATAATAATTTATTCAATTTCATCATTTTTCTTAAAATAAACTTTTTCAATTTCCCCTTATCTTCTCCTATTATGTTTTTCATGAATGTGATGCAGAGCTTCACATGCAGAACAAATATGCCATGAATGTGGTGTGCAACTTCATAAGCAGCACAAGTCGGTCATGAGTGTGGTGTGGAGCTTCACACGCAGAACATCGGCTATTCATGTTGTGTGGAGCTTCATAAGCAGAACAAGTCGGTCACGAATGTGATGTGCAGCTCAGCTGTAGGGGCGACCGGCAACCGTCCCGAGCTTAGAGCTAAACACGAGATCGATGGCCACTGTACTTGTGCCCGCTTCTTCCAGCAGTGTTCTACATTGACCAAGGTCCCCGACAATTGTACCGAGCCACGCAGGCAGCCATGCAACCATGTCGTCCCCATATCCCGAACTTCTGGCACGTCACTGATCTAACGGCACGAGTTTGTCTGACTTTCGACAGCTGCTGTTATCACGGACCGAGTGAAAAGACAAAGTTTTCAACGTATTAAACTATTGCTAATTTTAGCGATGAGATGGCCTGGCTTCGCTGAATGGACAGCATGCTGAATCGTTCATCCTAATGGCGCTCACTACTTGGGGTTTAGCGGGAAGTAATAGAGGAGGGGCACTTTTTACCTCTCCGCACGGCATTTGTTCCAAAATAGCACGTCAGCCAACTGCTGATTTCATTTTAAAATTCCTTGCTATGCTTCCAGTCATAACATCATATATCCTTGATGATCATTATTTTGCATTTGTTTTTCCGAGATGCGTTTTATTACTTGAACCCACTGGACATTATTGTCCACTGTTACATTACCATCAAGGAACAGTTCTTCGCTCCGACTCCTTGTTTCAGAATGGGCTTTGGACACTGTACTGCAACGCTCCCGATAAAAAACCTTGTCGTGCGTGCGACTGCGAAAACCCTCCAAGTTTTCCGAGGTACATTCAGTCACGCCCTGTGCGCAATATTTGCATACGCAGCATTGCGTAGCGTTGCGTTGTAGCTCAGCGACCACTGAATATCCAGTAAACGGAAGATTCACTGATGCACAGAGAACATATTTCAAGGTATCTGGGAACTTGGCACGATGTTCGAAATCCCGAATGACAAAGCTCTCACGCACGGAGATCGGTCTCCGAGGATATTCATTATGCGTCGTTTTCAGAGATGGTTCTGAGTTCTTCACAAAACGATCAGTGGTCTCCGACAAGTCTAGTCGGTCCCGACTGTCTTTCTGCATTTTACGCTCAGCGTCCAGCATGTCTTAAGCTGAAGCGTTATCCTCGTTATGTGACCCAAATGGTTACAAAAGAGTTGTGTTGGGAGGATAAAGGGCTAGTTAACTTAGCTACGAGTGGTTAGCTAGTTAAGGAATGGGTAAGGGATGGGGCTACAAAGATGTGTGCCGTACCCTCTGGATGAATTATACTGTTCGAACATGTTCGACCGACAATTATGTCAACCATGTGACCTTTTGTATGGCCGACATCCATCTACTGGGGTGCAGCCTATCTGGAAATATGTCCGGCCAATAGCGACCCACAGAATACAGGATTATAACGCGTGATATGTCGGTGACGGTATATAGCACGTGGACAAATCGCAGCATGTGATTTGTGTAGTTAAAAATACACCGTTTGCGTCAGAAAATCAGCGGAGAGAATACTGATTTGCTTCGTCTACCTTCTCGGGAAATGTAATAACGTGTGGATGGCCGTTTGTCCCAGCGTTTCTAGCTCATCCACAGCTGGTGTGGCTGCTGATGACCGCACGTGACCTTTTCATGTTTGCTGACGGTAGGAATGTATGAATCTAGTCAGGAATGTCCTATCTTTATTTATTTAGACAGTATTTTAATGTCGCCGGCAGTAAAATGTAATGCCACAGTTTTAATCCGGCGGTTGGTTTGTTCAAGCTTCAATAATGCCCTAGTTGAAGTTTCAAAGGCGCCGCAGGACGAAATCGCCCACCCGCACACGGTTCAATGCGATGCATGTTCAGTTGCTTAATATCGCTGGGAAGGTCATGGTTGACGTCATTGTGTGGCTGTCGCCCTGGACCGCGTGGATAAGGCGGCAGGATACTCCACGCCCGGGGAGGTGGACCGCCACCGTCTGACTGGTGAGGCCACCACCACACTCGGCGGTACATCAGCCGGGGCGGGTACCAGGCGACGAGCGGACGCACCACCTCTGTCCCGGCGTCGAGACGGCGCACAAGCGCGGGCGAGAGCCGACCGAGCTGCTGCCTATCCGCGCTCTCGGACGTGGTGGTACAAGCGCTGGCGATGGAGACGACCAGTACGTTACCTTCCCGGTTCCCTGGCTCGCCAATAGTTCTGCATGATGACAGTCGTCAGCCGAAGTGCCCGCCAAGGAGAGGGTCTGCCTACCCTGACAGACCGATCGTGTCCCTCCGGAGGGATGCGCAGTGACGCATGGTATGCGGCTGAAGATACTTGATCCATCACAATCCCTTCGGGCAATTGTGACGCCTTCTGTAACCCGTCTTCTATATCACTTGCCCGCTACCCACCTGTCGCCCATCCTTAATCCAGCTGTCACTCACCTGCCACTCACCTGTCACACATGTGGCCACCTGGAACGCACCTGGTACCTACATGTCACACACTTGTCACTAACCTGCCACTGGCCTGTCACATCTGTAACGAACCTGACACGCGCCTCATACTTACTTGTCACTAACCTTTCATCGTTGTGGCTGAATAGCCTACCTTTTAGCTTCTCTACAAGCAATTGGCTTTAATTGATATCCATCGTTCCTAATATAAATACAGATCATATGGACTCATGGTACCATGATAAAAGGTCTACTGAACAATGTGTCGATAGTGTTGAAATGCATGATGTAAAGCGTATACATGTGTCTGTGTGCTGTACTCGAGTTCACTTCGTTTAAACTCAGTAATTTACAAAAATGGCCCGCAAGAGGAAATGGAGCTTGGAGCCCTCAGCCCTCCTCGAAAGGACCTTCTAAACCATGCTCTATTCCACCCGCCGACCGGCGGTGGCCGCAGCGCGCATCGACCACCAGAGGGCCGCGCCGCGCCCGCCACTCACCGCTGTGCTCCTTGACCTCGAGCGTTTTGGCGGGCGGCAGCGGCCGTTTGGCGGGCTTGCGTATGGTGAGGTCGGTGTGCCGGCGGTAGAGCGAGGCGACCGCGGCCGTGCAGCGCAGCACCAGCCGACCGGCGCGGAAGTGGCGCGCGCGCAGCTTCAGCCGCAGAGCCCAGCCGACGCGTCTCCCGACCGTCAGCCAACGTCACCACCGGGTACTGCGCCAGCGACCGGTACGGCGCCTGCCGGATCACGGGTACACGATACAGACCAGTACACAGCGAGGCCGGCAGCGGTGTGGGGTGCGGAGCGGTACGGCACCTGTGCGGAACATGGGTACACGGTACAGACCAGTACACAGCGGGGCCGGCAGCGGTGTGGGGTGCGGAGCGGTACGGCACCTGTGCGGAACACGGGTACAAGGTACAGACCAGTACACGGCGGCACGGCACCACAGCCCGACAGCCGACACCATCGGTGGCAGGCTGGCCAATTTGACTCGCACACACACGCCTCAGGGTCGGACAGGGGGTGGCAGAGCGGTACGCAGCGTGAGCTGACAGCGTACCGGTGCAGCTGATGCGTACGGCGTACGGTGAAACATCGGTATAACTGATACGTACCGAGTACCGGGGGACAGAGGCTGGGGATACGCTTCACTGATAATGTTCTGGAGTTCGTGAAAGCAGCGGAAAATGTCTTATCCGTGTCATATTTGGTTACCCGCGTCTCTCCTGTCAGATCCTCACACCAAGTCTCGGGTGGGGGGTCGATAGAGACCCCCTCTAATCTCCAAACTAAGCGTCGCACGAAAACGAAATAGGTGTCTTCGGAAAGCACTCCACGAGTAGGGCCAGACACCACACCCCAAAGTTTCCCCAAAAACTAGTGACGTCACTAGGGGCCCTAGAGTTTCACGACTTACGGTATGATTGTGCCTCTGGGGAGTCCATTTTGAGGGAGATTTGAATAAAACTATTTTGAATTAGGAAAGGAAAGCGAAGTTGACCAGGACCATGCAATTTTTCGCCACAGAAAAATCAAGGTATTTTGTCAAAATTTTGCATTTTCAAGTTTCAACAAATTTATTTGATAATGGGTAAAGTGGACCGGACAATGTCGTTCGAAGTCAACTTGCTCGAATACAAAATGCTTACTTTGGCCAGTACCTTCTATTTTAACTCTAGTGGGCAAATTTACAAAACTAATCAGTAGCCAAAAAGGAAAGAAAATAAAAATTCCTCTGATGCGGTTTATTTCATCCCTAAAGATAAGCAAACGCTGAAAGTTTCATTAACACATCTTTATCCGCTAAAGCGTGACGACTAGGTTTAACTTTTTTGGGAGGTGACCTCACTTGACCTTGACTAACTCACTGACCCTAGATAACCTGATATAAACATTTTTTGACACACAAATCCAAATTGATGTGTAAAAAGGTATGCCAAATTTGGGTTGTGCTGCCGTGCGCGGTTCTTTCACTATCCGCAGAATACCTTACGGGGGTCGTCAACGATCCCCCCACCGGAGACGGCGCAGGTTAAGGAGTAGGGAAGATGGTAGAGTGCGAAGCAAACATAATCATGGGAAGCTTGCCAATGCATCTTTCTGAAGTAATGTACGGAGGACGTCGTCACTTTCGCGCAATTCTGGTCAAGATGGAGGAGATAAAAGAGCACAACGGAAGGCGACTGACTTGCATTCTTCGTGGACACGGTTCCAATGCTTCCTTCCTTGTTGTTCCATTGAACTAAAAAGAAATGTGCGCATGCACACAAACCCACAGCGGTACAATACCCTGGTCATGTGGCCAGTAGGCATGCTGTGCGCGAGCAACGATCTCTCAATGGTGATCGCACATGAAAAAGGCGCATGCCATTCGTAAATTTTCTCTTAACAGTGATTCATGCTGCGCAAATGCTGTCTGGTGCAACTCAGTCTAGCACAGCTATGTCCGCTATATGTCTGTCTTGTACATCTTTCTACTGTGCCCTGTCTGGTGCATGCCGCAGACATAGCAGGCTTTATCTTGACGCGCCGCCGTTGTTCCTGCCGACCCACGATGGCTCATTTGTATTCATATACGGATGCAAAGTGTGCCAAGCTTATGTCAAGCTGAAATTACCATTTACCAGCACTCTGGAACATTTAGTGCCACATCTGATCCGTGGCTTCGTGCTCATCCTACGAAATGCGGTTACAATATCAGTACAATTTCTCGGGAGTGAGCCTGAGCGAGTTGTCTCGATTGTCGGGGCTGGACAATCGTGCCGTGGTGTCGTGCATATACTCTGCAATTCCCTGCGCGTACAGTTTTGCCGACAGCTGCCGGGGAGTGGCCCGGTCGGGCGGCAGGTGCGCTTGGTCGCACCAAGCCTCGTTTGCATCTGCAATACACCCGCCTGCGAGGCGTCACGAGCCATGACGAAGCTATCGGACGAGCTCTGCACGCGCGCGGCACCCACAAGGGACCGTGCCGGATGGTGTCGCGCGACGGACTTCGCTTCCCGTCCGCCACAGGCGACTGGAAGTGAACTTCAGGCGTGCCCGATACATTGTGGGCAGGACGCCCATCAAAGCCAGGAGCGGCTAAGCCAGGGGCTATGTGCAGTCAGCGTTATGACTTCCAAGAGGTTGATCTACCGCTGAAATCAATAGCGGCCACCATCTTGATGTACGATTCGCAGCGTTGGTGAAACTGGAAGGGGTGTGTGTATATTGCAGAACACTTTTGTCTTTTGTCTATTTCGTTTGATGTGTTATCGACTAGTTTGGCGACTTCGCTACTTCTAAGACGTATGTGTGGACATGGGCACATACAGTGCATCATCGAGGTCGCTAGGCATGATATCACTAATGAAACAAGCATACGTACCATCTATAAGAACAATGCACCCAAACGCACTGTCGCCGGCATACCACGCTCATCTTGCATCAATGCAAATGCTATTTTGTACTAGCATGTGCAAGTCTGCTCTCTCTCGCGCTCTCTCTCTCTCTCTCTCTCTCTCTCTCTCTCTCTCTCTCTCTCCATCTCTCTCTCTCTCTCTCTCTCTCCATCCCTCTCTCTCTCTCTCTCTCTCTCTCTCTCTCTCTCTCTCTCTCTCTCTCTCTCTCTCTCTCTCTCTCTCTCTCTCTCTCTCTCTCTCTCTCTCTCTCTCTCTCTTCCTCTCTCACACACATACACGCGCACGCATGTGTCCATATGTGTGTATGTGCGCCAAGCGAGATGCAAGGGCGCATCAAAGATGGGGTCATCTTTCACCTCGCACACCTTGCAGGTTTCCATCACGCTAGAACTGAAAACACGAAAGAAGCCGGCAAAGGGGGAATGGAGCATGGCTTGCAAACAACACCAAATACAATCTCCGAAATCTCGTTCGTACAAATACATGCAAGATCTTTAATATCGTAAAATATCAACACTCACCCACATTTAACTAGTCCCGTCTCGGGGGGTCTTCAACCGCCCCCGTCAGTTTTTTCGTGGATAGCGGACGAACGACGCGCGGCAGCGCGCCCAAATTTGGCATACCTTTTCCCACATTAATTTGACATGCTGATTCAAAATTTGTAGGTCAGGTCGTCTAGTGTCAACGAGTTAGTCAAGGTCAAATGAGGTCACCTCCAAAACCATTCAACCAGTCGTCCCGCTTTAACGGATACATATATTTTAATGAAACTTTCAGCGTTTGCTTATCTTTTGGGATGCAACAAAACTTATGAGTTGAATTTTTAATTTCTTTAGTTTTTGACTACATATAAATTTTGCGTATTTGCCAAATTGCAGTTCAAATAGAGGATTCTGGCTAAAGTAAGGATTTTTATTAGGGCAAGTTGACTTCCAACAACGTTTCTCGGTCTGCTCTACGCATTGGAAAAGGAAACTTAACGAAAATTTGAAAACTCAAAATTTTGAAATTTCAAAAAATAAAAATGCTCTTTTTTTGGGAGCCCAACAAATTATAGCCCTGGTCGATTTCGCTGTCCTTTTCTCATTCCAAATACATTTTGTTTTTCATATATCCCAAGAAATGAACTCCCCAGAGTCAAAAACATAATGTAAGTCGTGAAAAGTCGTGAAAATATAGCCCCCCTGGTGACGTCACTTTTAGGGGGAAATTGTTTTGGAGGGTGGACTCGGACCCTACCCGTCGAGCGCTTTCCAATGACACCTTTTTCGTTTTCGTGCAATGCTTAGTTTGGATTTTAGAGTGGGGGTCTTCAACCGCCCCCCCCAAGACGGGGTGGGAGGATTTGACGGGAAAGACGGCGCGGGTTAAACAAACCAAAATGCAATGGAGGGGTGCTTGCGTCCTTTTTTCTACGTAGACAGATCTTAAGTTGCGCACTCGAATTATTTTAGTCGCTCGTTGTTCTAGTTGTGCAATTATTCACAGAGATGTGAACAAAAACAGATTTGAACAAAATTTACAGAGTAATTATTCACCTACAGATTTGAACAAAAAGGCCCTAACTGAAGCTGCAGACGATGAATTCGATGAACTCGTGGTTGTGAGGTTCAGTTGGCCATGACAGGATGGTTGAGGACGGACACGCCTGACGCATCTTTGATGTGCTATTTATTTCGTTCAGTTGTTTCCTCCACTACTATCCGCGGGTTCTTACACAGGTCGTGAGCAATGGGTAGTGGAGCCAGCCACCTGTGGTCCGATGAATACTAATCGAGCGTAGTCTTACTATACTTCATGTATTGCGATGTAATGCTGAATTCTTCCTGAGTAATGTCCATGCTTACTCAACCTTTCGGAACGAAATAACAGGTGTAATTGGTTCAGTGAGCTAGTGAGTTCAGTAAAAGTGAGTTAGTGATTGAGTTAGTGAATTCAGTGAGTTAATCTAATTAAATTGCCTTTGCCTGCCAGCCTAAGTGTCTGCGAAGAATGCAAACTGCCCTGAGCAGGTTGGCACCAAATCTTATGCACCATTCACCTCTTAAGTACGCATTGAATCTTCCAGACTTTCAATGTGCATGGATTGCGCATATCACGCTATATTCTAATATGAGCAGGGTTAACAGTGAGGTGTATGCACACTGAGATCATAAAGTTTCAGGAGGCTTTCAACCCCATAATTATTTTATATCTCGCTTTGCTCAGCCATCTTCAGCAGGGTCAGTTGCACTTTCCGCGAATCCGGTATTCCAACATAGTCGATTGTGTTGAACGAACAATGTTGGATGTCTCGACATGGTTATGTTTTCAATCTCACCAGTCGGATGGGATTAATAATTGTCTGCGCCTACTCGCAGTTCCCACGCTTGGTCGCCGCCTTCGGCGGCATTTGCGCTCGAGCCCGGTCAGATTGATTTGATCTACTTTCTGACTTTCTATCATACGTGCTGAATTATTATCATTCTTGCTGAATTATTATCATACTTGCTGAGTTCTTGTCATACTTCATGAATTATTATCATACTTCTTATTATACTTACCGTCCGTTCTCACTTTTTCCGTGCCGCTGGTATGAGTTGTTTATGTTTTTATATGTGCCTGTGACAACCCTTTTTCCCCGTGGCATTTGTTTTAAAACTCGACAATAGACTGTAATAGCCACGAGCTTATTGTGGATGGCCTGAATATACGTCTTTGTCTTTGTCTTTGTCTCGCCCATCGGCGTCAGACCCGTTTTGCATGGGCGTGCTTGAATTTCGAACACAAATTGTTGCCGTAAGATTACCACAATCAAGTTAAGCGTGCTTCCTCTCCGCTCAATTTGGCGATGAGAAGAATTATTATGCGGAGTCTACTCTGGATTCGTTTCCAAATTGGTGCGTGCAGTTTGACACTACGCCCATTATTCCTGCCGCAAATAAAGCGGCTCTACGCGCTAAGCGCAGACATTGGACCAATGGCGCCACAGTACGGCCCGGGAAATACGTCTGAAAAGCGTGAAATCGAATGCCAATTTTCAAAAATCGATCCAGCGATGAAGTAATTGATGCCGCTCTCTTTTATTGCATTGGTTTCATAGTGATTTCCGAAGTTTTAGTCTCGGCAAATAATCGCTGAAGTTGAAAATTGTTACTATTTCTAACTAACGGGGGGTACATCACACTAATTTGCTGCCTACACATGCATATATGTAAAGCCCATGTTGTAGGCCATTGAGACGTGTGATGCTTGTTTGCTGATCTGCATTTTAATATTTTTTCCCAAAATGTTTGCGCGACTCTTTAGGTTTCTTTGCAACAACTGGCGCTATTTTATAACCCAACTGACGGCCGCTTTCCACAGAGATCACAACACAAAATGCAAGGCTGGAAATGCCCGTACTGCAGTCAGATAAGGCAGCTGATTATCCGCCTGCCGATGCACCTTTCACTACCCTTTTGCAAAAATAATCCGCGGCATCTTGCGTGTATTTGCTATGTCGTCCTTAACATTATGTCTGGCGTAGCATTGCGTTTACTACGTAATGGTTTTTAGATGTCGCATGCTACCGGAGATTCCCTGCAAATTTAAGTAAGCAGTGTGTGCTGCCATGCCAGAGGCGAATTCAGGATACTTCGTTGGCGAGATCTCCTGGACGCTTCAGTTATGCGACACTCACTAGACGACGTTCAACCACATAAGACTCGGAAATTGTTGGACGCAGTGTCACCGTTCAGAGTTTCAGCTGATCTGGCAGCGCCTGATAACCAGAACTGGTCGAGGTGGCTACCATTCGATTGAACAGGCATGTCATTTGGTGTGGACTTATTGGCCGTATCTGCCATATCAAGTGGCATTCTAGCCAGGACTGGAATGCGATGGTGGACCGATTTTTTTAAAGGGCTACGCTTCGACCTGTTCCGGTGGCTACACTTTGCTTGACGCGTATAGAATGATATATTTAGATAGCTTAACATAATCAATTTTCTTTGTTTCAAGCTATGTCCATTCCCTCGCCCCTCCCCACGCTTTCCCCAGTGCGCTCTAGGGTTGTGATATTGTTGAGCGGGTGGCGAAGCATCGCAAATTAATGCAATACAGGTTTATGCTTGCTTGGACTAGTGCAGCGCACTAGTGAAAGCGCATACCTTTATACTTATGGCAGAGAGGTATGTGCTTGCTAGTGCAGTTATTTCACTTGGCTGCAAGTGAATGTGAACGGTAATTACATCGCAAGGGGTTGCTCGAGTCCCAGCCATAATATAGGATGTTTCGCAGGCATTTGAAATGAAACACGAAATTATTTGTTAGAGATATCAATATTTTCACATGTGTGCCATTTTGCTCGTTTCTTACGCCATCTTTCGCTTACGTTGCATACTAAGCATAATTTGCAGTTCCAATTGCCAAGTTTGTGAGCAATGTTTCTACTATTACACCCAGCATACATCGTGAAACTCAATGGCTGTGCGGGGACGGTTCTATCTTATAAACATTGTTATTGCCACAAAGTGGGGATGCAAAGATAATGCCATGGTATTGTATATGCCTAGCATTACACTCGTGAACCTCGCGTGGGTATAGCAGATCTAAAAGGTCCATGTCCCTCAACCCCATAACACCCCTATTCCACCGCAAGCAAACGCTAACCCGCAGCGGCTGTTACAGAATGTGCCGCGACCGTTCGTGAGCTGGGTTAGCCCATTGCCACCTCGCTGGTAGATCGTTTGCGCATGTGTGTGCGAGCCTCGGTGGCCGTGCTCTCTGACCTGTTGGCCGTTGACGAACCAGTTGAGCAGCGCCGCCGGCTTTGACCGCCGGGCGGTACAGTTTGCACTCAGCTGGTCTCCGATCCGGAACGAGTCCTTGCCCCCCTCGATCTCCGGCGGTCCCTCTGGCACGGCTGTGGACGGTGTGATACGGCGGTCTCAGTTCAGACGTGGTGGAAGTGTCTGGGCTTGACTAACGGACCGTCGGGAATCCGGGTTTTGTTGTCGACGCAGCATGGCGCTTGGCAGATGCAACCATCCGAACCGCAATCCCCCGAGACGCTCAACCGGCTCTACTCGAATTGTAGGTATCTCAGGGGCACCTTCGTCCCAACTTCTGATGCACGCTTGATGTGTTTGGCACAACCCTGCTTCTCCAATAGGAAACTGTACCACCGACCTGTCCACAGAGTATCAGCATGAGCAAGACGATACAAAAAAAATCCTGACTATAATTGTCCTAATGTGATATTGAAAAAAAATCACATATCATGGGATTAGCACTGTTTTTGGAATTCCCCACCCTTCCCACACCTTGTATCCTCCATGCGCATCGCCAAAGCAAAATAACAGCCCAAATTGCGCTCTAAAATATGTTTGACTCGCTATTCACACGAAACAAATATGCATTTTCTACAGCACTGGGCGCTGTAATCCTTTCAAAACTGCGACTTGTGGGCGCTGTGTTCAACGGGCGCTATAATCAATCAACACTCCAATCAATGGACGATGTAATCAATGAACGTTGTAATTAATAGACGTTGTAATTATTCAACGCTCTAATTGGTTAACGTCATAATCCTCTCAGAACAGCAGCCGACCCACGATTTGAATCGTTAGTTGTGCATACTAAGCCATGGTGAGCCGAGTATTGCACGTTTTGTTTTGGAAAGACTCAGCACCCTCCTATTCGCACGAAGCTTAACACGCGCTCTGGAGGGCCTCGGAAAATTACGCGCACTGGAGGGGGGAGGGGTGGATTCCGCCCCCAAAGTTCTCGGCTCCTACTGAGGCTAAAGTAACGAAATTCGCAGGGTCGATGAGCACGACATTGAACTCTATTGTGTGCAAGTTTCATGACCTTAGGCTAATATCTTCAAGGTCAAATGAGGTTAAAATAGCAAAATTTTCTCGTTTTGCGTGGATTGGCTTGTCATTGTTATGGATCGCTATGATTGTGTTTCAATGCTCCAAAAGTGGCATTAGTGATGTTTTTGACATTACTGATGATGCAATACAGATGCCAGATCCGCCATTTGACCTCAGGTCACCTATATAGGAGCACTTTAGCAGTCATTACCTGCTCCAGTTACCGGAACCGGGCTGCCCACCCGACTGCTCCGTTGGGCGGTTCGGCAAAATCGGCTTCGCAAAGAAAGGAGTGAAATACATGAAATAAAGTATGGGAACGCTTAGGCACGTAATAACAAAGAGTAGATTTCAGGATGTGTAGGGAGTAACATGTAAAGTGACATCAATCGCACGACAGTCATTTGCATTTTTGACAACAATCCAGTTGACCATGTTTGGCTCTATTAGCCTGTCATGAACTTGACCTGACTTGACCTCGGCGACCTGACATGACTTTTAAATTATATAGCATAACAAAATGCATCAAACGAGTCGCTAGTGTTGTCAAGAAGAGTGCCCTTTTGCCAATAAACGGGAAGCTCATCAGCGCCGATTTTTGTGGTCTGGCGCTGCGAATTGTTTTTACTTTAACGGCCCCTAACCTGAAAAGTTTTTGGCCCATTTTCATGTTTCTTACTTTAAGCAATGCGCCGGTCATTTCCAAGTAGGTACGCAAAAATGGCGCATATCGTCCGGTACAATATGGAGTTATGTACGAAAAATCGGAGGGGTGGCCGGATTTCGCCATCCCATCCAGGGCGTTTGTTAGCCTGTCATAAACTTGACCTGACTTGACCTCGGTGACCTGACATGACTTTAAAAACAATATAGCATAACAATGTACACCAAACAAGTCGCTAGTTTTTCCAAGAACACTTCCTTTTTGCCAATATACGGGAAGCGCATCAGCGCCGATATTTGTGGTCTGGCGCTGAGAAAATGTTTTGCCTTTAGCGACCTCCAACTCGAAAAATGTTCGGTCGATTTCCATTTTTCTTACTTGAAGCAACGCCCTCGATCATTCATAAGCAGGTACAAAAACAATGGCGTATATCGACTGTTAAAATCTGGAGTTACCTACGAAAAACCAGAGGGGTGGGCGGATTTCGCCACCTCCCTCCAGGGCGCGTGCTAATATTATGTCATCTGATGTAAGTGGCTGGATACCTTGGACCTCAAATACATTGTGTGCTCTTTATCCACCTGCAGGCTGAAGTTGGGGGTTTACCCTTCACGTCTGCCCCGCAGCTGACACTGAGACGCTGCCGAACACGCAGACGTGAGTGTCCGCCGGCACTGCTACACACACTGATATCAGCACTGCTACACACACTGATATCAGCACTGCTACACACACTGATATCAGCACTGCTACACACACTGATATCAGCACTGCTACACACACTGATATCAGCACTGCTACACACACTGATATCAGCACTGCTACACACACTGATATCAGCACTGCTACACACACTGATATCAGCACTGCTACACACACTGATATCAGCACTGCTACACACACTGATATCAGCACTGCTACACACACTGATATCAGCACTGCTACACACACTGATATCAGCACTGCTACACACACATGATATCAGCACTGCTACACACACTGATATCAGCACTGCTACACACACTGATATCAGCACTGCTACACACACTGATATCAGCACTGCTACACACACTGATATCAGCACTGCTACACACACTGATATCAGCACTGCTACACACACTGATATCAGCACTGCTACACACACTGATATCAGCACTGCTACACACTGATATCAGCACTGCTACACACACTGATATCAGCACTGCTACACACATGATATCAGCACTGCTACACACATGATATCAGCACTGCTACACACACTGATATCAGCACTGCTACACACATGATATCAGCACTGCTACACACATGATATCAGCACTGCTACACACCTGATATCAGCACTGCTACACACTGATATCAGCACTCTACACACCTGATATCAGCACTCTACACACACTGATATCAGCACTGCCCATCAGCAAATATAGACCAAATTACCAAAAGATATCACACTGCTACACCTGATATCAGCACTGCTACACACACGATATCAGCACTGCTACACTCTGATATCAGCACTGCTACACACACTGATATCAGCACTGCTACACACACGGATATCAGTACACGGACCATTTACGCTACTTGACTTTGCTTCCGTATAGCCAAAGTCAATTAATGTTTTGTGCAAAGCGTTTACACGATCTAAACCAGGTAATGCTAGAATGCGTCACCAGACAACAAGTGGGAATGTTGTTCTGCCTCTCAATGCTCGACTGCACACACGCAGACATCCCATCCATGACTGTGCCGCCCAGTTCTTATCAACACATTGCAACTGGCCATTGCACGATTTGCAGCCACCGCTATCCGAACCCATTCGAGTAGGCTGCAAGGTGCTGTGGGTCCACTCAAGCACCGAACGACCCACCAGCACGAGGACTACCGCGAACAGACGTCCGCTTTGGCACTGCGGCAACGTAACTCGCCACCAGGCCGCTTTCCCGCCTTTCCTCGCCAGCCAGAAGTCGCGCCAGCCCTAAGTAAGGCCCAATGGGCTAAATTGCTGCAAATCGACCATTCACCTGCATTGAGTGTCGCTCTTGGCACCATTACAGAGGTGGCGCATGGCGGTTCGCTGGAGTTTCCGCGAAAGTGGCGGCACGACCGCCACTCCCGGTGAATCGCCAGGACGGTGGTGGGTGGCGGCCCCTCCGGCAAACTCCCGCCCATTCTCATCACTATGGATTGGCAACCAGAATATTGGGGTGGTGATCATTCTGAAGGTATCCGACTGTTACCTTACCCTATGTAACTAATGGCCTCAACAATTACTTCATGACGCCCCCAGCAAAAGTACGGCCTTGTCACTTTACGGCATTGATGTCCTAGAAATGGATCGATGGTCTTTCTGACGAGTTGCTGACTTCATCCTAACAGCAGGCTGATGATATGGTCGATGAATTGATGAGCGAGATGTTTTCGAAAGCATTGAACGAAGTCACTGCCAATTTCGTCCAACTTAGCCGGTATCCTTTTCCCCAAACTTTCGCGGGCATTTTTCCCGATCAGATAACCTGCGTAGATACGGCATCATGAAAGCAGAACACTTTCGTCGCACGCGTCGATATCGATACAACCCGGACCGGCGGCCGGCGAAGTGTCACTCTGCCGTAGTGCCAACGGATAAACACACTGGTCTGCTACGGGGGAGACGCAGCGACAGCCGTGCAGGGACATCACCGGGTTGGGTTTGAGGGGAGTTCAAGAAGCTCAAATTATCCTTGGGTTTTCTTGACGTTCCATGCGTGCAGTGATAAGCGTTGTCTAGTCCTGTCCGGATATCGGTTGCACAACTGAGTGTTCGTCGGGTGTCATCGCTTGACATGTCAGATTGGGTAGACTTAGATATCAGTTGAGTGATGGCCGTGCAGCCATGCTATTCGGCACGAGATGCATTTCTTACTCGACGCTTTCAGAGCAATGGAGTGTGGAACACTTATGTCGCCGCGAAATTCCAACTGCCTTCTGTTGGGCGAGGTGAAAAGACCACCGGGCCACCAGCGCTTATTTTGCTGGAGCGGAACCGCCTCGACAACGCACGTCTTCCCCTCGAATGCCGTCGGGTATTACCGGACCGATTCAGTTGGCGACGAGAGAAAAGACTTCGTCGTCGAATTCCAACTGGGAATATCGAGTCGGCGGTGCTCGAGTTCTCCAAATTGACGCGACGCAGTCACACGATCGCGTGTCCGCACCGCACACCCGGCCACCTCAGGTGGGAGCTCGGGCGGCCTCCAACTCGCCGGTGGCCTCGGCACGCGCGTCACCGCCACCAGAACGCACCTACCACCAGGATGTGGCCGGTGGCAATGACCGTGGTGAAGGACCGGTCCACCGACACCTCGCAGCCGAACTTGCCCGAAGTGGCGAACCCCACGTCCAGCAGTCGCACGCGCTCGGTTGTCGAGCCGGACATCTGTCGGGTAGTCCAAGGGTCAGCGGCAGTTGCAGGCGACGCCCAGATCCGACCACTTCACCTGCAGGTGCGAGCTGAGCTCGACAGCGCGAGGCTCATACATTTACACACTAGCGAGCGGGAACTGAATCCCTCCGCATCCACTGCGTGTCGTGATCGAATGCTACTTACTGCGCGAGTTCAGCGAGGCAGTATCCCGAGTTCACTCGTCAGTGGCTCCACCATCATCATTCGCGTGGCTCGTGATCCAGGGCAACTACGTGAGTTCACAAATTGATGCACTATCCACTCACAACTGCGCACACGTAAGTTCAACTGGGTCTTGATCTCGCTTTTGGGCAATCTCATCCGACAACGTTATATCACCATATTTGTATTTCAATCATGGCATGCAAGGAAATAGCCCACTTCTTAGCACAATTGCATCTGGTGCATTCAACATCGCTTGTACGTAACGCGTCTCAAGCACAACTACAATAGGCACCGTGCCCGCCATTTCAATTCGGAGCAAAACGCCCACGCTTCTACCACGACGAGCAAACACTTCTGCGATTTCCCGGAACGAGTAACAACTTCCCGTCATCCATCCCACAGGGAATAGTTCCTGCGTGCTTCTTCTCCGGTAGCAGAGAGTGCGTCTCCGCCAATGAACATTCACTTCTCCCTCCCCACAACAGCTGCACCCTCGATTGCTTCTCCCTCTGCGGGAGACATCGCCAATATTCGTACGTTAGCAGCCGGTGCCGCAGGTGCATGTCAAAATGAGCAGACACACTCATCTCGCTCACCTGAAATTGTGTTTTGCTTTATCCCACCACGGACGGTATGTACACTCACGTGTTTCACACAGATATTGGGTGTTCATCGCTCTGGATTCCCAGCGTATCCATGGCGTATCCATCCCGCTGAATGTCGTTCCGAATGTCAGTCTCTCGTAAGCTCAACAACACCCGACGGAAACTTACTGAACAGTGGCACCCTCGCTACCCCGGAACTGGCGGACGGCCAAGAGATGTGGACGAGATATAGACGAGGTGTAGACAGCATACACAGCGTAGCCAGGCCCATCCGGAAGTAGAGTAAAGGTGTCACGTCACATTGTTTCTTACGTATATGTTTTGCTAGGCTTATTTCATGCGTGCCACATTCATATATTCATCGGCCATTGATCCGTAGTGAAGAAAATTATGAAGAATGAAAGCTAATATATTTATTTGCATTTTTGGAATATTTTTTATTTGGGGGCAGAACTCCTACATCGCTATAAAGCTTACGGTGATGTCAATACACCGTATTTTGCTGTTGGAACGATCAGTCCCTGTAAGTACCACAGCATTCCGGTGATGTAATTAGCATCAGATAAGGGCTAATAAGTTAGAGGTTGATGAAAAGCATGATCACGATTCCAAACAGATGTTGAGAGAGAGAGAGAGAGAGAGAGCATAACGAGAGGGATGATATCACGGTCTATGATGTCATGGAACATGAGTCGTGCAATGTATGGGTGCCCTGACACATTTTAATATTACAAAACTTCAACCACTCTACCAGCTGATCACCTAACCGTCAATTATCCTCAATCACAATCAAATATGTGTGGAATGAAAACACCGCGAACAACCGGCGTCAAAATTAACATCCAGTAAGGGCTAACAACTTAAAGGCCGATGAACACATGCTCACATTTCCAAGCAGATGCTGAGAAAGAGTATAGCGAGAGGGATGAGACAATGATCCATGATGTCGTGTACCTATGGGTGCGCTGCCACATTGGAATACAACGAAATGACAACTAATCAACCAGCTAACCACCCAACCATCAACTACCCCGACTCGCATACGAATGCACATTGGGCATATATATATAGTAATTATTGGAGCTGGTGACTGGTTGGCGGCCGCTTCGAGGACTCCTCTTTATATGGAGCATTACCCAAATTTCCCAGGTACGAATATGCCCTATGATGCATGGACGGATTACTATTAAGCTAATGCGCTACCGTAAAGTAAAAGTACTTAGTTACCCACACAGACACACTCCCATTGCCCTCCCTCACGCAACCAAACGTACGCACACCAACACACGCACACACACACACACACACACACACACACACACACACACACACACACACATACGCAGAGGCACAGATATAAATGAGAACAAAACACTTAATTGCAATCGGTAATCAGGGTAAACACGGCATCGTGCCAACCACTCGACCGAAGCCACAGCCGGCCCTCAGGACTCACGTCGACTCGAATGCCGGGCAGCGGGTACATGCGCTTGGCGATTTTCGGCGCCGCGATGAAGTTGTAGAACTCCTCGTTGTCCTTGTACCACTTGATCGAGTAGAGCGTCTCGTTCTCCAGCCGGTAGCGGCAGATCAGGTCGGCCGTCTGGCCCAGCAACAGGTGCGGCGGGATCACGTAGTCGATCATGCGCACGCTCGCCGCGTCTGCCGACGGTCCAGTCCCCCGGTTAGTCTCACCAGTGCTCCGTTAGTCTGGCGAGTTCCCCGGGTAGTCTCGCGAGTCCCCCGGTTAGGCTCACGAGTTCTCCGTTATTCTGGCGAGTTCCCCGGGTAGTCTCGCGAGTTCCCCGGGTAGTCTCGCGAGTCCCCCGGGTAGTCTCGCGAGTTCCCCGGGTAGTCTCGCGAGTCCCCCGGTTAGTCTCACCAGTTCTCCGTTAGTCTGGCGAGTTCCCCGGGTAGTCTCGCGAGCTCCCCGGCTAGCCTCACGTGTCGGCGCTGTGCTTGGCGCCGGTCGGACGTCGCCGCGGCACGGCCCCTCCGAGACTACCCACACGACGGGAGTAAGCACTGCCCCCCCCCCCCAGGCCATGGTGTCGACAGGCTGAGCGTTGGTCACAGAGCGGACGAAGCACATGACACATGCTAGTGGATGTCGCCTGCAGTTAGCTAGGATGTCGTTTCCCTAGCGAGCCGTGATCACTGGGAATGACCTGCCACTGATCTCCCACCAGCCGCAAGGAGCGGTGGTGCGACACTGGGAATGACCTGCCACTGACCTCCCACCAGCCGCAAGGAGCGGTGGTGCGACACTGGGAATGACCTGCCACTGACCTCCCACCAGCCGTAAGAAGTCGTGGTGCGGTACTGGGAGTGACCTGCCACTGACCTCCGGCCAGCCGTAAGGAGTTGTAGCGCGGTACTGGGAATGACCTGCCACTGACCTCCCACCAGCCGTAAGAAGTCGTGGTGCGGTACTGGGAGTGACCTGCCACTGACCTCCGGCCAGCCGTAGGGAGTTGTGATGTGGCACTGGGAATGACCTCCCACCAGCAATGACAATCTGTGGTACGGCATTGGAATGGCCCACCACCAGCCGGAAAGAAAAATAGCGCGGCAGTTGCTAAGAGGCCTCATGCAAGGGGGATATCTGCCTTTGACTTCACTTTGAACATTACGATGTGGAACGAGAGGGTAGGTAGCGTACGTTTGCATACGGGTACTGCGCTGCCCACATCGCATGCCTGCATGTACCGACTTGACGGACCCTTGATGCACACATCACCTGTCCGCCGTCCATCACGCCCTCATCGACAAAATTAGTAATGGATCATTATGCGTAATACCTGACTTGCCTGAGGCACCCATATATTTCATGAGGAATTTATCCATGTTATATTTCAGTAATCCATTTATCCATTGTTGCATGAGGGATGGCTAAACGGTTTATTTCATGACGCATGCTTGTTTGAAGCATACCCTCTTATGTTTTTGTCCATTGTTGGTAGGGTTAAGCAATATATTTATCTCATTTAAATCCGTCGTTATTGATTACTATTGACAGGATCCTGCACAATCGTACTCCATCCTCGACATAGGAAGCTGCTTATTGTTTGGCTTTGCTTTATTTGTATGGCGTTTTTTTCACTTGTATATGTATATTTATTTGCTTTATTTTTTTGGGTATTTGTATGATATACGTCATCTGCAGCCGAAAGGTGTCCTGTGAGTAATTGAAATGGATCAATTAAAAGGTACGTAAATCATCATCCGCATGAAAATTGTCGTATTCACCATTTCCATTGCGGTTCAAATGTAGTCCCGATTGCTGCGGTTCAAATTCAGTACGATGTCCAATGACTTCTGGAGAGGGATGACTTAAGTCATGCTTTCTGGGTGACAGGCCTACACATCTTTCGACCCTTGCCCTAGCTCACGTATGGACCGATCAATCGTCGGGTATATAACCACAAATACGAGCTTCGCTCATATTCAAATCGAATCGAATCGAGTTATAGCAGGCACTCAATGTCATTTTCCAATTTGCCTTCGACCGTATGACGCTTGTGTGTGTATTATCACCAAAAAGTTCGACAATCCCCACATGTAGTGCAAACAGCAATTATATTTTACTCAAACTCCAACTCGAACTATTTCACTTCAGTTCTTTGAAAGCAAGTAACACCTATGGGTCAGTAGTAGGCAAATCAGTCATTCATTCTCCCTAGGCGACACAATAGGAGGAGAATGGACCATGGGTTGCTTTCAGTTAAATATTAATAGCACATATGGCAAGAAAGTAACGGGTTCGAATGCGACGCTGGCACATTTACGAGTCCACTCGTTCTACTAGGCCGTGCGGGGCTTCCCTTTCGAGCCTCTGCAAATCACTAGGGCTTACTCTGCTTAGGATGCTCAAAACAAGCCTTCATGTTCTATCACCTGGCCCCTGGCATAAATTTGACGCACAAATGACGCGCTGTCACGGATTTGAAGACTGGCTCGGTCGACACGACCGAGGCGGAATATCAATTACAATATTTACCCAGGTCGTCACCGTCGCACCACCAACCTATTGTTCGCTTTGGTATTCAAGATGAAACGGGGTAATTCAATTTGACTTTCTCTGCGGCACGACACCGATCAATGACAATACCAGCGCGCTAGTCCATTGTCGTCAATGGTCACGCATTGAGGAAATTCTACGGGCACTTCAACATTTCTTTTTCACGTGGGCAGTGGGCCAAGTAGGCCAACGTCACATCGTCAGCGATGCAAGTACATCAGCAGAGAGTTCAAGTAGCACACCCCAAATAGGCGGACAGTGAATTGGCGGGCGGTGGATGGCTGCAAGCATGCTGCTGCACATCAGTTCACACACAGCAGTTCGGTTCACAGCAGATCAGTTCACATACAGCAGTTCGGTTCACAGCAGATCAGTTCACACACAGCAGTTTGGTTCATAGCAGACCTCAGTTCAGTTTGTACACAGTTGTTCAGTTTACACACATCAGTTCAGTCCACGCACAGCAGTTCAGTTCACACAAGTAGTTCATATACATTTGTTCAATTCAATCATATCAGCTCACGCACATTAGCTCAGTTCACACACGCAGCAGTCATTGCGCCCATGCGGTGGCTTCAGGTAAGCGGGCAATGATGCACGATTACCGGCGTGACCTGGCGTCCAGGCAGGTTTGTGTCGCATGGTCGAGCCCAGCGACGAGTCGGTTTGTGTCGCACGGTCGAGCCCAGCGACGAGTCGGTTTGTGTCGCACGGTCGAGCCCAGCGACGAGTCGGTTTGTGTCGCACGGTCGAGCCCAGCGATGAGTCGGTTTGTGTCGCATGGTCGAGCCCAGCGACGAGTCGGTTTGTGTCGCATGGTCGAGCCCAGCGACGAGTCGGTTTGTGTCGCATGGTCGAGCCCAGCGACGAGTCGGTTTGTGTCGCATGGTCGAGCCCAGCGACGAGTCGGTTTGTGTCGCATGGTCGAGCCCAGCGACGAGTCGGTTTGTGTCGCATGGTCGAGCCCAGCGATGAGTCGGTTTGTGCCGCATGGTCGAGCCCAGCGACGAGTCGGTTTGTGTCGCGTGGTCGAGCCCAGCGACGAGTCGGTTTGTGTCGCATGGTCGAGCCCAGCGACGAGTCGGTTTGTGTCGCATGGTCGAGCCCAGCGACGAGTCGGTTTGTGTCGCATGGTCGAGCCCAGCGATGAGTCGGTTTGTGTCGCATGGTCGAGCCCAGCGACGAGTCGGTTTGTGTCGCATGGTCGAGCCCAGCGACGAGTCGGTTTGTGTCGCATGGTCGAGCCCAGCGATGAGTCGGTTTGTCTCGACAGACTTGCATATGGTCGCTTGACCGTCGCTCGCCACGGTCGCCACCATATAGCACTCCGCTGGCTCGGTGCAATCCCCACTGTACACCAGCCAGCGGCTCGACTGGCGCTACCTGGCCAACGCTCAGCTCCTCCGTCGCCCAGTTGTTGTTTGTTGTTTTCAGGAGGCTTTGTCGGCTTACCACCGGTGTCGTGTTATCGCCGGTGCCCGGCTGGCGCTACACTTTGGCAGACGTTCTGGCTCACATGTCACACGCGGTGTCGCACCGTATCCATAGCTGGTACGGTGCAGTTGTGCTGTACGAAACTGAGTAGCCACAAGAGCTGGGCACATCTACGCGAGTGTGTAATCCCGCGTCACGGACTTATCGATACAACGGATGCCACAAACAGAATCGCACTATGAACTGGCAACACTGCCCACCTCCTGTCTATCGATATCTTGTGCCAGCACACGGGTGCAGACATATCTCGCCACCACCCTGGCAACCACATCAGACTCACGCGTCCCCCCATCAAGCGCTTTCAGCCGTACCTACTTACAGGGACCGGAAGGCTGACAGGAAGTTGGAGTCGAGACCACCCCGAACGGTATGAGTCGAGACCACCGCACCCCGAACGGTAGGAGTCGATACCACCGCACCCGGAACGGTAGGAGTCGAGACCACCGCGCCCCGAACGGTAGGAGTCGAGACCACCGCGCCCCGAACGGTAGGAGTCGAGACCACCGCACCCCGAACGGTAGGAGTCGAGACCACCGTACCCCGAACGGTAGGAGTCGAGACCACCGCACCCCGAACGGTAGGAGTCGAGACCACCGCACCCCGAACGGTAGGAGTCGAGACCACCGCACCCGGAACGGTAGGAGTCGAGACTACCGCACCCCGAACGGTAGGAGTCGAGACCACCCCGAACGGTAGGAGTCGAGACTACCGCACCCCGAACGGTAGGAGTCGAGACCACCCCGAACGGTAGGAGTCGAGACCACCGCACCCGGAACGGTAGGAGTCGATACCACCGCACCCCGAACGGTAGGAGTCGATACCACCGCACCCGGAACGGTAGGAGTCGAGACTACCGCACCCCGAACGGTAGGAGTCGAGACCACCGCACTCCGAAAATGACATGGCAACTAGGCAATCAATATGAAAGGAAAGCCGAAACAAGGATATGATAACTATTTGTCAAGCAATTCAGCTTTATTGAGAAAAATATGAGACATACACATGCATGCACATGCATGTGCACATGCGTATGCTAGCCAATGTATACAAAACTTGGTGTGAACTAGGCTGGAACGGAATTCAGAATTGATTTGTCTTTCAGAAGTCAGAAATTGATTCAGAAGTCAGAAATTCAGGACATGTTGAATCATAATCAGAGCAGATTGATTGCTTTACCGAGTGTGATGAATGAACTGCTTGGTCTTCAACGACATCCCAGTCAGGGAAAGTCAGCTGAAAAATCGGGGTTTGGACTCTTTCAGTCATATTCTGCCATGAATATAAGAAGAGTAATTGACGAGCGTCAGCACAATTCTAACCACATTTGCACCCGAGTCAGCAACAACAAACCTACAGAAGATTATAGTTTATGGTTTACAGAAGATTATGGAAGATTATGATTATGGATATATTACAGAATTATGGACCTCTGGCACGAAATACCAAAAGGTTCACTGGTGCTTTATGGGGTCTAGGTACGGACTCCTTCAGTAGTTGTTGTCGTCATCGTGGTTCAAAGGCACGTCACGCTGATACGTCAACCTCCCTCGCTCTCCCCCTTTCTGTTTCTCTCTATCTCTCTCTCTCTCTCTCTCTCTCTCTCTCTCTCTCTCTCTCTCTCTCTCTCTTGGCCTTTACCAGGCAGCGGTGAGAGACACACCACATGACGAAAAGGAAATATTTTGCAAGACTGTCCGGTGTTTTCTCTCGGGACCGGCGCTGTTGAATACTAATGTTTTCTGACTCGGAAACGAAACCATCCAGTTATCCATTCCCGGCTGAGCGCTAGATATGTGCACAATAAATCTTCTCGTCGAATGGCGACCAAGATTTACGACTACTTTTCCCACAAACAGTTTCAATTAATCCCGCAAAGATTTCGGACAAACTGCCGCCTCCGGGCCAAGAAGCTTGCTTTCTCTTCTTTTCGAAAACTACCGCCGAAGGTATGTGTCACCGTCTTTGTACAAAGCCAGAGCCGCACAGCCAGCGGTTTCTCTTTCCTCGGACAAAGCCAGAGTGACATGTGACCCGACAAGACGCTGCCATTCTGCAGCACGTGACAAGACGAACGCGACATTTCCAGTCGAAAGAGATGGAAACACTGATCCCATCCGAACTATCGAAATTTCAGTCGTGCCGAAGATATGACCGATGGAATGGTCGGAAAACATACCGTCGTATATTTATGCCGAAAACAAAAGCGTTCGAAATGATGGGTACGTATGCACATAAAATTGAGCAAACTATCGAAAACTATCTCATAGCGCAAAGGCCCACAATGAACAAGTATATTATCATTTCACTGGACTGAGCTATGGTTAGGCTATGCGCACGTGAATAGTAGCAATTATGCATGGCACTACACGTGCAGACGGGCGACCGTGCCAACGCACTGGTACCTCACGTGCAGCTGGGCGTCCGTGCCAAGGCGCTAGCCGCACTAGTCTCGGCATAGACGGTTCCGGTGAAGAGTTCGCGGTCTAGTAATGGTTCCAGGCGATACAATGCCACATACTTAGCAAATGGGCCGATTTACAATGACGACGGACGACACTGCAGCCAACTTCGTAACCGTGCTTTTTAAGATAAAATATGATGATACACATGCGCACACACACACACACACACACACACACACAATATATATATATATATATATATATATATATATATATATATATATATATATATATATATATATATATATATATATATATATATATACATATATATATATATATATATGCATACACAAACATATATATGTATATGCATGCATATATGTATATACCTGCATAATGGTGAGCACGCACGGAGATATGGCCGCTAAAAAATTAGCCACGTTGTTCCTGCTTGCATTACGTTAGGTTTTGTCTCGCATTGTGAAAGTGTTCTGGATGTCAGCCACTCATCATCTCTGAATAATGAGGAACTGGTGCGCTGCGTCTAACCGGCTAACTCCTCTCCAACTATGCTGGTGCTTCTCAACTGTGATATTTGTTCGCCAGTTGCCGGGCTTCTCTAGCAGTGTCCAGCCACAGTCCCGTCCTCTGTTGAGGTTCAGCCACGGCTCGAGGATTTCCATTACAGTGCTTGGGTGGGTGGGGGAGGGGGTGCTCCCGAGAGTGTGTGCTTGTGTGTACATTCGGGTTAACATTCATTCGTGTTATCATATGTGTACTTTGATTCTTACTTGGCACGCCTTTTATGCAGCTTACTAGCATAAACTTTGCGATGAAATGCAATAGATGTCCCAATCCAGGATACATCGACGAGGGGGGGACAAGATGCGTCGCCTCTCCCACTCCCGACCTGAGATGGGACCGTCTCAAAATTACGACCATCATTTTCAACAAATCCCTAGATCCGTCACTGTTCAGGTGAAATGGCACGCAAATATTTTCATGCTATCGAATATATTTTGTCACTTTGTTGGTTATTATGGTTTTATAACGCATCAACTGCAGTGGTTATACAGCGCCCACGTGCTTTATGTCACATTTTTCATGTCGTATGCCCGTGTTGACATCAGTTTTGTTAAAGACGCATCACAATATGTCACCGATGGCACTGATGTCGTTCATAACACTGCTAACCACTGCGCAGTCCGGCGCAAACTGTCGCCATATGACACGTGCTCCTGCATCTGTGGTGCCCAGGAAAAACTGCTCATATGTGTGAGTATAACAGATGGTTGGATGAGGCTCGGGAGATTAGAGCTATCAGAATGTACAAGTACAAGACCAACTGATTGCGGATGATGCATTGCATAATTAGTGTCAAAGATTACCTAATCTTTCTCAGCTTGAGTTGGGCTGACATTTGAGTTACTGAGAGGTGGCTCTTCGAATAGCATTTTGAAGTTGCTCGTGAATTATTGTGGCCATTAACTGATGAGGGCAGTAGCAGATGGTGTGTTTGAAAGACATTTGCACGTAACAACTAACAACTGATTGCTAATTTCGCTGGAAATGCCACAGAAGCCATCGTCGAAACTGGTGAAGAGGCATTTCAGGTCAGCTTTGGGCCTATTATGGAACAGCTGTTTGCTCTCAGGGCCGAATGTACAAAAGGTAGGGAAGAGAGGAAGCGATTTCAAGAGAACAATATGCAGCTTATAGGGAGCTTAGCGCTTCAAGGGCTTAGCGCTTCTAGAGTTTGATGCCAGAACAGCATAGCCGTTGGGACTGCTTAGTGTTAAGAGTGTTAAGTGGGGATGACGTACCTGTCCCTGTGTCCATTAGAGCAGAAAATGCCGAAAATCCTTTATCAACAAGATGTATATCAACCCTATGCCGTTCAAATTTCAAATCCCGCTTTCTGGAAATGAAGGGATGAACCTCATTATGTGAGCACATGGATGTATCTAGGATAGTTAAAAATAGACGCAGACGCATCCATTGACGCGTGTTGCACCTGATATGAATCGAATTGGATCATGAACCGTTTATATCGGCGAAATGCAAAACAGCAACGGAAGACGATGTAAAAATACAAGAATGTAATGCAATATAATACAATAATGCAATGCAATAATGTGATGGCTGCAGATCGTTCGATAAATTATTGGTTCAGTCAGAGTCTTATCTACAGACTATGATAATTCGGCAATATGATGATTTAAATCAATATGCAGCAAAGCTGCATTAAAGCGCTGAGTGTCACGTTTCACTTGACCGATCTACACCTAGCACACGTCCTGCAGCGACTGGCAGCTGATGAACCATCAAGGTGGTGAACCATCAACCACCGGCAATAACTTGCGACACTCCTCCGATTCCACTGTGATAGCCACTGTGATAGCTTTCGAGAAGCACTCGGTGGGGGTGGGTCATGGGGTCCATTGCCTCCCACTTTGACACAAACATGCGGCTCACTAGATTGCACGACAGATATTCAAGCGTGCCCTCCACCGGCAGTATTTGCTTGTTAAGGGGGAACTTCAGGCCCCCTGGGCGGCGGCGCGCTCGGCTGAGCCCGCGATGCCGGCGTAGGCGCCCTTGTCATGCGATGTGGGATAAATGCCATTTGTAGAACACCTAAGAGTTCCCCAATGAGGACGCACATTGATTAAGTTATGCTCATTGTTCACCGTGCAGTACCGCCGTCTGTGAAATGAAGAAACCTTTTGAGGCAAGGCACCTGGTTTTGAATTGCTGGGATACGACATTGTTGGAACACATTTATTATGGCTGTGTTGTGCTTTGTGTCATCAGAGATGCAGCTCGGATAGCACAGTGTGCATTCCTCACACCAGCACACTACAAACGGATGCACTGCACACCTAAACAGGTTCCATTGGAAGTCTTGGGTCCTGCAGCACACATGAGTAATTTGCAGCGGAATCACTCTAAAAAATTGCTTCACCGTCTTTGGCAGCACCTTTGCGTGGGTGATTTACTAGCCTTGTTTGTCAGCCACAAAGTGGTGTCTAGTCAATTTCACAATTCGTTGGCTCAGAGATCGCATGATTTCCTCCATCGTCTGGACAGTGATCAATGCTCAACCAATGCCTGTACCCAATCTCACCATCTACATCATCATCTGGAGTTGGGCCATCTTCGTCATTCTCTTCGTCTGGTTTGTCGGCAAGGATAATCGTCGGTAAATTCACCACGCCCTCGCCACCAGGCAGTTTCCACGTGTGTGCATCATGTGGCCACGGCGCTCGGTGTTACATGCAGCGTGGTCGAGGAGGCCTCGATATTTGGGATCGGAAGGACTGAGAGCGGACACGAGTGGCCTCGGATTGTGATGATCAGTGCACATCTACACCAGGTGCGTGCCACTGCTGGTTGCCAACGCGCGGTGTTTCGTGCTTCACACCCACGCTGCACGGACGAGGTCTGACGGTAATTCGCACTGCCCGAAGCAGCATGGTCAGCGGAAATGAGCGACGCTTGTTCCTTTCCGGCTTGTGCCACGGCAACCCCTTGCTTGTGCCTTTCCTGACATCTCATTGCCTTCTCAGATTTTGATTTTCTCGATGCGATGAGTGAGTTGCGCGCATGGTTTCTCACGCTGTAGCATGCGAATTGCTACGGTGTGAATGCAATGTTGTCCTTGTAATCTATCGCAAGATATAACCCACTTTCCGTCCCGGTAGCTCAGTTGGTTAGAGTGCTGGCCTGCACTCACTTCCACAGTTCTGGCAAAGCAGGATTCGTGTCGTTTCACACGCTAGCATTTAGCCCCAGGCTGGGTGGGCCAGTTAGCAACTGTCCGGATAAGATCGGGGGCGATGTACCGGACGGCCGTGTTGGTGCATTGGCGGTGCGTTAAACTAGCTATCGGTCAAAAACATGCTGTGGAATTAAAATTCATGGATCGGGTGGTGGGGACAGGATTCACGCAATGAACTCTGCTTAACAATAGGATTGTGGTCTACAAGCCCACGCCCGGAAGAATTTAGAAGAACAAAAATCCTTGAAAAGTAAAAATCGAGCTACCACAAGTCGGCCATATTTTGCCAATTTACTCCATCCTTTGACCTCACAAGCTGGAACACTTAGACAGCGAAACACTTTGGATGAGAAGGGCAACCATGTTATGGCATCACTTTTATCGAACGTCAAGCGTGCATTTCAACAATGCGCCGAATTATACATATATTAAAACCGACCACGATGATCAAGCAAAAAGAAAACACCATGCATGTCTAAGTTAAAGCAGATCTGTAGGATTTCAGGGGACATCCAATCTTTTGTTTTCCTTGTTTCGAAACCCCAAATATCTAAAACTTGATTTCAGCGCTTTTAAAAGTGGAATTGTGACTGTTTCGAGCGTCAAAGTAGGTCACGTGACCTCAGGTAACGAAGTTACGAGTTCATGAAGTACGTAGGCGAGCATTTCGTAAGAGGAAAACGATGTCGATGATCATGGTAAGCTGAACGATGCAAAGTCTTGCACACTTTTGATATTTCTTCATTGAGTTGCAGGCCCCCAAAGACATCCTGATTAAGTGGCATCTAAAAATTTCAGAGACTCTAACTCTTTGACCGTTACTTCAATCACATAATAATTGCACAGCTGAATAGGGTTCATCAGACAGCCATTTTTTCATTACAATATAACACATTGTGTGCGAATATCGACTTGTAGTTGAATGGACCAGATTGTTTTGCGTTTGTTTTTAGGCCGCTAGCTAGCTCAGTACGATGCAAGCTTCACAATACAAGGCGTTGTGAAATCCGCGTTGAAAATTATTTTATCTAATAATTGCGCCTTGTAAGTACAGTGAGCTGTGAGGAAGTATGAAACCAAACACTACCGGCAATAGACCTGCCTACATCTTCAAACTATTTCTTTGACACTTTTATTTGGGCTGCTGCATCAGAAAGGGCACCATTTCCCTTCCAGAAAGATCCTGGTAACAAACGGTCATTGCAACCATGAACCCTTCAGACAAGTGGCAAAGACAAGACAAGTGGCGAAAACACCCACACATTCATTCGTTCATACGATGATGACCCAATCTGACTGCCACCGTAGGTCTCCAGAGCACACGGCATCGGCGCACAGGTCTAACGGTGGCTGAAGCTGCGAGCTCTGTGCCGACCGTATTTGTACCTTCCGAAGAGATGATGAGCCGCAGATCAGGATCGGGGAGGGCTCCCGTTTGATGTACTGTTGAGCATGTGCATGAGATAAGTCTATTTTGGCTCTATGCCAACAATTTCAAGCCCATCTATTTTCACGTTTCCTCTTCATGGCAACGAAGATGAGGAATGAAGAAAGGCTTTGGATAAGTCTTCATGGACCTGTCTTCACAGGCCAGAGCTAATGTACCCAGGCTGTAGTGGACGACGCGTCGACTGTTTTCAAGAGAGCTAATGTACCCAGGCCGTAGTGGACGACGCGGCTCCGTCGTGGACACACCAGAGCTAATGTACCCAGGCCGTAGTGGACGACGCGGCTCCGTTGTGGACACACCAGATCTAATGTACCCAGGCCGTAGTGGACGACGCGGCTCCGTTGTGGACACACCAGAGCTAATGTACCCAGGCCGTAGTGGACGAGACGGCTCCGCCATGGATCAGCATCGCTGCCATTCATAGAGGCACTCTCGACACTCTGCGCCGGCTGTCACAGCCATCAATGAGTGGGTGCCGAACAGTGGCTGACAATCGCCCAGATCCAAATGTAATGCGTTATTCGGACGCCAGCTGACTCTCACTGATACTCAGAATGACCTCATTTTGCGGAATTGGTCCCTGTGCCCAGTGTTCGCCGAAGACCACAGAACGCGCTGGTGGTTGTGATTAGCCAGAAATGAGCGGTTCCGATCAGTGATCGATTAATTGGGGTTCCTGCCTCCGATGGGGCCGTTCTAAAATAGCAAATATTACCGCAGCTTTATCTTCACTATTTGTGTGTTATGATGGTCAGAAGGAATATTTGTAACACAAAGCTGAAGTGATAATCTCTCGGTGTTGGCAGCTTAACCCGCGCCGTCTTTCCGGTCAGATCCTCACACCCCGTCTCGGGGGGCGGGGCGGTAGAAAACCCCCCTCTAAAATCCAAACCAAGCATCGCACGAAAGCGAAAGATGTATCATCGGAAAGCGCTCGACGAGTAGAGACCGGGACCCCTCCCAAAACAATTTTTTCCCCAAAACTGACGTCACCATGGGGGGGCTAGTTTTTCACGACTTTTCACGACTTACATTATGGTTTTGGCTTTGGGGGTTCATTTTGTGGATATATGAGAGAAAAAAAACAAATTTATTTGGAATGAGAAAAGGACAGCAAAATCGACGAGGGCTATAATTTATCCCCCCCCCCCCCAAAAAAAAAAAAGAAAAAAAAAGAAATTTCAATTTTTTGAGTTTTCAAGTTTTCTTAATTTTCATTTACCAATGCGTAGAGCAGACCGAGAAACGTTGTTGGAAGTCAACTTGCCCTAAATAATGCCTACTTGAGCCAGAATCCTCTATTTTAACTGCAATTTGGCAAATACCCAAAATTTATATGTAGTCAAAAACGAAAAACAAAATGAAAAATTCGACTCGTACATTTTGTTGCATCCCTAAAAATAAGCAAACGCTGAAAGTTTAATTAAAATATCTGTATCCGTTAAAGCGTGACGACTGGTTGAATTATTTTGGAGGTGACCCGCGGCGAGTTGTTCGCTCTGAGCGAGTTGTCCGCTCTGGGCGAGTTGTCCGCTCTGGGCGCGTTGTCCGCTCTGATCGGCCAGAGCCGCGGCGAGAGACTATCTAGTCTCAGGACCAGCCGTTTCCCCGGGCGCTGGTCGGCTGGTGCCTAGTCCGCTGGACCTGCCGTGCCCCAGGGCGCTGGTCGGCTGGTGCCTAGTCCGCTGGACCTGCCGTGCCCCAGGGCGCTGGTCGGCTGGTGCCTAGTCCGCTGGACCTGCCGTGCCCCAGGGCGCTGGTCGGCTGGTGCCTAGTCCGCTGGACCTGCCGTGCCCCAGGGCGCTGGTCGGCTGGTGCCTAGTCCGCTGGACCTGCCGTGCCCCAGGGCCCCCCCCGGCTGTCGGCTGGTCCTGGACCTGCCGTGCCTCAGGGCACTGGTCGGCTGGTGCCTAGTCCGCTGGACCTGCCGTGCCCCAGGGCGCTGGTCGGCTGGTGCCTAGTCCGCTGGACCTGCCGTGCCTCAGGGCACTGGTCGGCTGGTGCCTAGTCCGCTGGACCTGCCGTGCCCCAGGGCGCTGGTCGGCTGGTGCCTAGTTTTAATCAAGTTTGGTCGAAGCCCCTTGCAGCCAAATAACCATAGAACATCTAAATGTACTGGCATTTGTGAACACCCGATATATACTGGCACGAATATCACTGCAATGCTTTTATGATGCTTGATAGGCAGACAGAGGGAGTCAGTTTCCGGCAGGATATGCATATGTGTTCCTTGAAATGGGTTCCTTGAAGATGTGTTCCACAAACCAGTTATTCCTGGGTACCTGGACCTGAAGCATGGACACTGAAAGTTGAAGCCTGAAAGCCGATAGATGAAAGCCTGCAAGCTGAAAGCCTGCGAACCGAAAGCCTGCAGGTTGCAACCGTATGCACAGCTGCGGACAACGTGTCTTTTGCACGTGCATGCACGCAGTAAAGGAAAGTGTGTGCGGGATGCGCATTCGTCAACCAATGACCTTGCTGCAGTATGCACAGAAAGATGAGCTTGGTCGGTCAGTCACTGGCCTTCAGTTTTGATATGCTTGGCCAGGCGTGGCTACACTGTAACGCTCTAGAACCGGAGCTTGTATTTGCCGTTTGCCGTCTGTTTGAAGTGGTCCTGCCATTAACACATTCCACAATGGGTGCCGTCCACCATCACTAGAACATACATTTTCAAAATTAACACCCACATGTCTCAGAATTTGATGAAAATTGGTATACAGGGTTATCTGAGGCCCTGAAACGATTGCTTATCGTTTCAGCCCGATATGAACAACAGTTCACGAATTATAGGCTGCGGCGTTTTTCTAAGTTCGCACTGAAGGTCAAACTTCGAGAGTCGATATCTTAATGTAATGCAGATATAAATTATATAAACTATATATCGTTTAAATCGCAATGAGCTCGTCTTTCCACTTATAGGGTCAGTTTATGGTTTTGTGCACATTTTGGAAATATGACCCGTGACCTCTGGTAAAGTGACCTGTAGTGACACCTAGTACAACGATATTGATATAATTATTTATATAAAACGAAAGCCTCATCATTTATCTTTCCGATGAAAAACTAATCATCTATATTAGACGCCTAATACCACTTTCTGTAGCCAATATTGAGTGTCCTATGCGAAAAAAGACGCCTAATTGGCTGGCTATTCAGTAAGCCTTGTCTCGCCTCTGAAGCGTACAATACCAAGTATGGTACCGAGACATTTTGCATATGTTGCTAATTCACTTGCCTCTCATATCCAGCCCAGGCATATTTTGACTAAGCATGGCCGATATAGAAAACAGCGAACATCGTCTAAAGATACGCATATGGGATGAATGGCTGCCATTTTCCTAAGTTTGTGTCAGCTTCAGAAAGCTAGGCATGAACTCTATGACCGCAAATTCACTGTATAAATGCAAGAGAGATCAAATCTTGACGCTGTATTCTGGGTCAATCGTCTGGCAAAACAACGAGGAGATGCCGTTTTTGCGAATCATCAGATTGCCGACGTAATTAAATCAAACACAAACATACTCATATCTTGCATAGTTCACTGAGCAGAACTATATTTCACAAACATATTTAGACCTGTGAACTTGTCCCACTTTGCACACGCTATGCAACCACCAAATATCTACATAATTCATAGGACAATGACATTGTGACGACTAGTTTACTTCGTTTATTAATAGCATGAAAACCACATGCAGAGACGCCTAATTATGCCTGTAGTCCTAATGCTCTTTCCTGCTCACACACGCACACACATATGCTGGTAAATGAGCGATTTTGGTATTCATTGCATAGTGCATGCGCATGCACCATTGCACATGTACGGTCCAGAGGGATAGCGTTCTCTCATAGCACTTCACTGCTTGCTCTACCTCACAAGTCCCGCGTCACTGGAACGTTCGTGCACTGCGATGGACGTGAGGTCTGAGGGCGAGAATTTGTGGAACCGCTGTGCACCTTTCACCGTAATTGCTCTCGGAATCGCTGTCGGAGATAAGACTCTGCTTCTTTCGCTTCCTGAGAGCTGACAAAGACGAACTTGACAGAGCTGACATACTTCACATCCTATCTATACCATTCGATACCAACGAGGTATAGAGGTTGATGTATCTTCACCCGAACATCTGATCACCAATTATTAATCAATGCACACAACAAGCAGGTAATTCATTATATATATAAGAAGCCAATGGAATGTAATATATATAAGGAGTAACATGTCCTCAATGGCGATACGCCTAGGATGGGTAAGGTAACATCGGTGCCAAAATAGCTTGTTGCATGGTCGGTTTCATCCGAGGGTGTGTAGTTCTCGCGAGTCACAGGACTTGACGCATTTCCGCTGGAGGTTTGGCTGCTGGAGTCACTTAACTGAACCGGCGATACCTCTTGCATTGTAATATTTGTTGGATCCTTAAGCAACTTTCCACTGCAGTTCATGCATAGGAAAACATCCCTCTGAATTCGACTGTCATTCACCAGTTGGACCAGTTGCTTAGATGGTGGCCTCACACCTTTAGTTATGAGATTTATGGCACTTATACGGATCAGAACAGCCCCGCCGTACCATTGCTCCGGCCCTGCGAAATACTAGGATAAGCCAGTACCGTTTCACTTTGTTAAGAACCAGACCAATTCACCTGGTGCCTGGCGTCGACCGAGCACACGATTCCAATTCCACGCTCACGGGTTCATGAGGGGATCGTTGTCTTATCGTTCCGCTCGAGTCAGCCCGGTTGGTTTACGTGGCGTAACTATAACCCCTCACCTAAACAGCGGAGATACACGACAAGGCATCGCAAACTAGGATTGAATTTCACAGATAACGCGATCCCGTTTCGTACCAACTGGGGTCTGCGTGGATGTCGACTGCCGAACGTCCACTGTCCTCCGGAGCCCGTGCGTACTTACCAGTGTGCATCAGATAATGTTGCACATCGGACATTTAATCGTATCCCAGTCTGGTCTAAATGCGAGTTTAGTGTTGGAAATAAGATTACGAGGCTTAGCAAAATTTTCCGAGCACGTCCATACCACACTACGATGTTGCACTCCCTTGGAAAACCGGTAAACGAAGCTTACTGAACTTAGCCTATTTAAGCGTCATTTTTTTATCCCATAAGTCAGGTAATATTTGTTACAGAAACTGATATTAGGCGCTTAATATACATGGCTTTAATTTGTTATCAGAAAGATAAATGATGAGGCTTTCGTTCAACATAAATAATCATATTGATATCATTGCGCTAGATGTCACCACACGACACGTTATCCGAGGTCACAAGGTTACATTTTCAAGATTTGCACACATAAAAATTGACTTCAGGAATCGAAAGACGAGCTCATTGCGATTCCAACGATATATAACTTGCATAATTTATATCTACATAACAACAAGATATTGGCTCTAAAAGTTTGACCTTCGGTGCGAACTTAGAAAACGCCGCAGGCAATAACTCGCAAACCGCTGCTCCGATTGAGCTAAAAAGCCAGGAAGTGTTTCAGGGTTTCAGATAACCCTGCATGCCAATTTTCATCAAAATCTGTGACAGGAGGGTGCTAGGCCATGTTCGAGATATGGTGGACGGCGCCAGTGGCAGAAAATTCAGCGCTGGTAATGTTCTACCAGTGGATGACTGGGTATTCCACAATGCCGCTTGGGTGCAGCCTAACTAGGGCTCGTCATAAGCTTAATGCTAAATGTTCCAGGAGTAAGTGTTATAGAGTATTTGCCCCGCCGTGTCTAGCCACTAATTATCTTCAGGCCATTTTATTATGAGTAGTTTTGTGTTACGTGCGACATTCTTGCCAACATACCATGAGACGGGGAGCGGGGCGGGTCATTGAGGTGAAAACAACCAGTGATTCCCCTTGCCGGTTCTCCGATGGGCTGGTCAGACTCTGAGACAACAGGGGAAGTGTTCGTGGCTGGCCTTCGTAACCGTGGGCTGGGAAGCCAGATGCAAGCTCCGACCAGGGTGATGTTGACTAGGAGCGTCATGCCGGGATGCAAAGGTGATGCAGATAGCCACGCCTACCTGCTGGCCAATACCAAACATTTAAGAAAATCCGAATTCTCATTGCCGAATGTGACGAAACACAATTGAGAATTGATGCATGTGGCTGCTGTGACGCTGGGTGTGACCTTGCCCATGGTCACTATGCCGTAATCGTCTCCTACCACATAATGGCGCGGCACACGTGCAACGTGAACCATTTGTTTAGGATTGTGACGTGCAGTATTGTGACGTGCATCCATGCCACAGTATTCCGGTATCACGCCGCCGTCAGGTCCGCCGCCGGGTCCGCCGTCAGGTCTCCGTCAGGTACCCCGGCAGGTCCGTCTCCTGGTACGTCAGGTCCGTCGCCAGATCCGTCGCCAGGTCTGCCGCCAGATCCACCGTCAGATTTCCGGCGCCAGGTCGGCCCCCAGTTCGCCGTCAGGTCCGCCCCCAGTCCACTGCGTCAGGTCGGCCCCCAGTCCGCGGCACCAGGTCGGCCCCCAATCTTCCGCCAGGTCGGCTCCCAGTCTCCCGCCAGGTCAGGCCCCAGTCCACTGCGTCAGGTCGGCCCCCAGTCCGCGGCACCAGGTCGGCCCCCAGTCCGCGGCGCCAGGTCAGCCCTCAGTCTCCCGTCAGGTCGGCCCCCAGTTCGCGGCACCAGGTCGGCCCCCAGTCTCCCGCCAGGTCGGCCCCCAGTCCGCGGCGCCAGGTCGGCCCCCGTCTCCCGCCAGGTCAGCCCCCAGTCTCCCGCCAGGTCGGCCCCCAGTCTCCCGCCAGGTCGGCCCCCACTCTCCCGCCAGGTCGGCTCCCAGTCCGCGGGGCCAGGTCGGCCCCCAGTCCGCGGCGCCAGGTCGGCCCCCAGTCTCCCGCCAGGTCGGCTCCCAGTCCGCGGGGCCAGGTCGGTCCCCAGTCCGCGGCGCCAGGTCAGCCCCCAGTCTCCCGCCAGGTCAGCCCCCAGTCTCCCGCCAGGTCGGCCCCCAGTCTCCCGCCAGGTCAGCCCCCAGTCTCCCGCCAGGTCGGCCCCCAGTCCGCTGCGTCAGGTCGGCTCCCAGTCTCCCGCCAGGTCAGGCCCCAGTCCACTGCGTCAGGTCGGCCCCCAGTCCGTGGCGCCAGGTCGGCCCCCAGTCTCCCGCCAGGTCGGCTCCCAGTCCGCGGGGCCAGGTCAGCCCCCAGTCTCCCGCCAGGTCGGCCCCCACTCTCCCGCCAGGTCAGCCCCCAGTCTCCCGCCAGGTTGGGCGAGTTTGCGCGCCCCGGGACAGGACAGAACAGCGGCCTCGGCGCCAGCTAACACGCGCCGAGACTGCACGTTAACCACCGTCAACTGCGCTGGCGTGCCGCAGTGGCTGCATTATTGAGCCGGTCACCTGCAGCACCGGGCCATGTGTGTCGGTGCACCAGAGCTTCGGCTTCGCCGGCAGCCGGCCGAGGTGTGAGCTGGAGCTCGGCACTAGGTGGCACGGAACGTCGGTCTGGCCCTCACGCAGCCTCACTGATTTGGGGAAGGTCGTCGTGCACTGCTTCGTGCTGCGTGCGAACGTGTTTTGTACCAATCTCTACCTCTCTCCCTCTCCCTATCTCTCTCTCTCTCTCTCTCTCTCTCTCTCTCTCTCTCTCTCTCTTTCTCTCTGCGATCCTTGGACGGACACCTGGTCATTTGATTCGACTTGTGCAGGTAAATACGCACTGCCCGGGGGGATCCGACCAGCCCCCTCCCCCCACACTTCTAGCCATTCAGTGCCACTTGGACTTCAACCGACTAAACTGAAGAACGATTTGATGAATCACAATATCACACGGATCTGATCGCAGAGAAGTGCCACATGACCTGACACTTTTGCCATGGTAGCTTTCGCCATAGTGGCAAAGGCGGCAGGTCACCTTTCAGTCAGCTCCTAGTGTGCCATCGCCATCAATGGCATTGAAGCTGACTCGAGTTACCCAGAGAAGAACCGTGCGGGGAAGTTCATATGGAGATGGCCAACCGTGGTATGTGCAATTAACAATGAAACGAGTAATTACTTGAAAGCTGGACGAAGTCAAAAGCGGTCTAGCATTGCCTAAATTTGGGATATGGATGTGAAAAGAGCATCATCTTGGAGCTCAGACATTGCATATTTAGAACATTCAGTGCATTGCTTCTGGTGAAGTGCCTCTTCGCTGGATTAGGCGTACGCGTGCGGAAAGCGCCAGCATCACTTTTCCGCGGCACCTGGGGTCCCAGAGCTGTGGTGGCGATCTGTATCCGAATGATCCACTTCGACTGCCAGTCACCCCTACACCGCTTGCTTCAGAATATCCCGCCTGTTCTCGATTGGTCGAATCTGAGGGCTCTTGGGTAGGCCGTCGGACCTGCTCACGTAGTCGACTTTCAACTCCTCGAAGAGCTGGATGACTTCACCAGCATGCTGAGGCGTGGGCAGGTTGGGCCACATGACAAAGTCCTCATCGAAATACTTAGAAACCAAAAACGAAGCTAAGGTGGCCCCGACACACTTTTCCCGGTATAACTTTCCATCAATCGCAGCCATACTCCTGCAGAACACTGGCTTAGTTGCCCATCGGTTGGCTTATGGCCATCCAGACGATAATATTTCCCTGCAACATCTTTCGGGTCCTCAGCCCCACTTGATGCGAATCCTCACCGTGTGGCCCAGTGTAGAACTCAACGTCGTCCAGAATCTCGCTCCCGATATAGGTGAAATAGGTGTTGTCTTCCATTACGACCTCGCGTTCACCTCCAGTCAACATGGGTCCAAAAAATGGGTGGCGGATTCTGGTCTTATGTGACTTCCTTTGCTTGTCTGTCACTTGAGATGCTCTATGCCCATTCCTGTCTTTGAAGCCATCTTATTTTAAAATTTTGGAGACAAGAGTGTTGCTTGATTTCCGAATGTTCTGGAAAGCATCCGCTGGAACCCACCCACCATGTGCTTCACCATCTTCACCAACATCCTCGTTCGTGATTCCAGCATTTGGATAGCTGGTTTCCCTTTCCCATGTGCTCAGGACCACTTGTTTCTTCCATACGCTGATCACATTGTATGCAGTACTTCTTAGAAATTTCGATATTATAGAATGATTTTTAAGGTATGACCTTCGCTTACCCGGATGTTTTTCCGATGAATTCAGCGATCAGCTCACGAACTTTCCGATGTGACAGCGGCGCCACGTTGTGAGGAGGTATTAATTACATAAACCACAAAATATCCGGGATATCCCCCGGCATGGGTCTTTACATAATTCATGACCGAATACAGGGTTATTTATCATATCCCCATTCCGGTTTGAGATATTAAAACCAAACGTTTGAAAAACATCCTGATTTAAAGCAATCACCCGTTAGCTACACTGTTTTTCGCATGCTATGTAGCGTTTCGCACGAAATGAACGCTAAATGAGCGAATGAAACCTACATAATGAATTGCTGGAATGAACTTGGAAACAACTCCTTTATACCATTACGGTTACATCACCGTGCCAACCGTCATGTTTGGGCCGTGATCACTAACGAGACTCATCTACTGCGCCGCACTCAAACCCAAGCAACTAGCAGCGCCTACTCACCGCCATACAATGCTATATACTGCGCGTATCGATGCATCAAATGCAGACAACTGTAATCCTTCAGAAGCTGTTGCACTTGACGCAAAATACGCGTCTAAGCGTCTTGCTGTAGCCATGCTAGCCGAAACGTCATCAAGTTGTGATGATGTCGCCAACGCGCGTCCGATGTGCCCAAAACGAATTGGTATGAGCAGATCATTATGGTCAGTTATTATAAGTATTATGTGTTATATATAGGCAGTATGTCTATGTCTGCGAAGCACCATCCTGCAACCATCCTCAAGTAGGTATTGCTACTTGTGGTTATTTATTGCACCGGCTTACTCATCTGCTGTAAACATCTTTTAATATTTTACGTTGCGGCTTAATTCGCTGCGTGCTCTACATCCATCCTGTTACACCAACAATGTTTTATTTTTCCTTCCATCAGGTGGCCAGCCTATGCAATGCTCCAATTACGTTAGATACGTCAATTATTCATGACGGCGGTGCCCCAAGGTGTGATGATGGCTGATGTGTTCAGTAACGATAATTATACACGAAACAGCACGTAGGGCACGGTAACGTACACAGCAGAGCTGCAAATAGCGACACGGTACGGAACACAGCAGAGCTGCATATAGCGACACGGTGCATTGCCCACCAGAGCGGCACATGGCCATACAATACTGTGCACATCAGAGTGGCACATAGCGACACGGTACGGTACACAGCAGAGCTGCATATAGCGACACTGCAATGTACACAGCAGAGCGGTACATAGCGACACGGTACGGTACACAACAGAGCGGTACATAGCAACACGGTACGGTACACACCAGAGCGGCACATAGCGACACGGTACGGAACACAGCAGAGCTGCATATAGCGACACGGTGCATTACCCACCAGAGCGGCACATAGCCATACAGTACTGTGCACATCAGAGTGGCACATAGCGACACGGTACGGTACACAGCAGAGCGGCACATAGCGACACCGTACTGTATACAGGAGCGCGGTACATAGCGACACGGTACGGTACACAGCAGAGCTGCATATAGCGACACGGTTACACAGGAGAGCGGCACATAGCGACACGGTACTGTACACAGCAGAGCGATACATAGCGACACGGTACTGTACACAGCAGAGCGGCACATAGCGACACGGTACTGTACACAGCAGAGAGGCACATGTCGCGTCGCGTGTCGTACCGTGTATCACACGGTACGTCACGCATGTACGGCGTGACGTATGTACGGCGTGTCGCGGCCTACAAAATGACACGACATTGACTGGGCAAAACTCAGCACGGCGTGGCGCAGCGCAGCTCTGTCAGTCACAGCCTGAGGACGCGTCATGCCGCACGCGGCTGTAGCTCCGAGCCGACCGCCGGGCTGGGCCGGGGGCGTACACTCTGCCTCTGTCGGATGCCCAACCCTCTCCACGGGGCGACACGGCGACTGGATCAGCCGGCGCGAGTATCGGCAGAATAATGACCGCTCGCTGCCCAGCCGCCATAGCCTCTGCTGAGCCGCTCCTGTTTGCCTTCGTGAGGACGCGCTGTCCAGCCAGCATTAGCCTCTGCCGAGCCGCTCCTGTTTGTCAGCGTGAGGACCTGCTGACCAGCCGGCTTAGCCTCTGCCGGACTGTTCCTATTTGCCAGCGTGAGTAACGCACACCAGGGAGAATTCGGAAGCGTGATCCATTAGTCATGTAACTGTCGTGTACTTTGTCTTCCCCGTACAGATCGTGTGATGTTCCAAATGATGTAATGTCTTGCAAATAGCACTGCTGTTTGATGTCGGATGCCCTGTGTCGTACCCACGATTTTTATTAATATCGACCCCTGCTTCGTATGCAGCAGGCTATCCTATTTTGCAACATCCACTATTACAGGCTCTATTGATGTTGTACCTTCCTATGTCCACGTATCTCAAAATTAGTACAGCTAGCTCCGAAATGCCTCAGAATGCCAATACATACGCCATGGTTCTCTATACCTCCAATTAAGTACGATTGGTTGTATATGTTTAACTGTTTTGCTATTTGCAGATAGCCCACCACCAGCTATGAGTAGAAGTAGCCCCAGTGGCACCTCAGCTAGGTAGCAAGCTAGTAACACGAAACAATGCGTTTTTTCTCGCAGAGCCATGCTTCATATTGGGTATATGCCGAATAGAGATGTTCGCGCTGCCCAGACGTACCATTAAGTATCGGTGCCTGCCTTTGGCATGCAGATATTCGGCACGTGTTCATGCATACGGCCGCTGCATTTCCTCATGCCGACGGGCCCTAGTGGATTAATATATCATTTGTCTAGATTGCCACAAGATCACATCTTATCCAGCCAAAAGCAATCGCCTATCGAAAGCAATTGCTTCTCCTACTTCGATTTAGGCAGTCCTCTTTTAGTTAAGCACGCAGATGAACCAGCTTCTTATTCGGTACAATCGACTTCACTACTAGAAAATATAACCACAGCCTGCCCCATGAAATGAGCATCTAACCTGGCAGCATTGGTTATTCTGGATTAGCAGTGCTATCCTAGTGATTATATTTATTTCATTTGTTGGCAATGTTTGCAATATCCTCATTTCAACGAAAAAAATGAACTCAAATTCTACCCAAGCCGCTAAGCTGATCATTTTGCGACTCAGCCCGGTTAGGAGCCTTCTCAGTCCCTCTTTGTGCGCTTTCTCATTTATGGTGTATGGAGGCTGCCAGTAACGTTCAGACAATGTACACATTTTTTGTTGGCTGATTTAGCTTAGAAAATGGTTTTATAGGCAACAACGAAAAAACAATGTCAGTCCGAAAATGAATGACGGTATCCAGAAATCATGTCAAAGCAAGTATAGAAAATGATTTCCCAATATGTCGCATATCCGCCGCAACGTATTCAGTATTCGTTGGGTAGATTAGGCGGGTGAGGCCACCACGCGCGACGACGTACCATCGTGCGACAAACTAACATTAGGCCAAGGTGTAATAATTCGCGCGCCTATTCTGAGGTGAAGGAGCCACTCACTGAATTTATTTTCAAAAGAGTAAGCTTTACTCTCTTTAAGCTGTACAAGATATGACATAGGATAGCGTACAACAGCTGGCACGAAAGTAGCTACAATCATCCATATTTTTTAACAACAGTTGACGTGTATAATTCCCAATGAATTGCTGGTGGCCTTGACAGCAGAACGTGAATCGCTTTCCCAACTCCTCTCATTTAATTTGTAGTGCTGAATAAACAGCAGGCTGTGGGAAGTGGAGCTCTGAAGCGGTACGATGGTGGTCGAGCCTTCCACGCCGCCAGGATAGGCATCTGATCAATGCGCATATCACGATATGAGGTCTGCATATCAAACCGATCTGTTGAGTGTGCCTTTAGTTAATTGGTTTTGGAATAGAAGCGATCGCTTCCCTTCATCGTCACGAAGCGGTCGTGTGGCTTCGACATGGGATCGCCTCTGATGTTAATGCGCATCTTGCAGGTGCAATCCCTACTGCTGGTGCACGTGTCTCTGACGTTAATGCGCATTTTGTAGGTGCAACCCCTACTCCTGGTGCACGTTCCTCTGATCTTAATGCGCATCTTGCAGGTGCAATCCCTCCTCCTGGTGCACGTGTCTCTGACGTTAATGCGCACCTTGCAGGTCCAATCCCTCCTCCTGGTGCACGTGCCTCTGACGTTAATGCGCATCTTGCAGGTGCAATCCCTCCTCCTGGTGCACGTGTCTCTGACGTTAATGCGCACCTTGCAGGTCCAATCCCTCCTCCTGGTGCACGTTCCTCTGATGTTAATGCGCACCTTGCAGGTGCAATCCCTCCTCCTGGTGCACGTGTCTCTGACGTTAATGCGCACCTTGCAGGTGCAATCCCTACTGCTGGTGCACGTGTCTCTGACGTTAATGCGCATCTTGCAGGTGCAATCCCTCCTCCTGGTGCACGTGTCTCTGACGTTAATGCGCATCTTGCAGGTGCAATCCCTCCTCCTGGTGCACGTGCCTCTGACGTTAATGCGCACCTTGCAGGTGCAATCCCTCCTCCTGGTGCACGTTCCTCTGATGTTAATGCGCATCTTGCAGGTGCAATCCCTCCTCCTGGTGCACGTGCCTCTGACGTTAATGCGCACCTTGCAGGTCCAATCCCTCCTCCTGGTGCACGTGTCTCTGACGTTAATGCGCACCTTGCAGGTCCAATCCCTCCTCCTGGTGCACGTGCCCCTGACGTTAATGAGCACCTTGCAGGTGCAATCCATCTTCCTGTTGTGCGTGAGTTTTTCGACATAAATTATGCATGTCTACTGACAGGGTTAGGCTTCCGATTATCCAACAAGTATTGCTGAGTGTGTGTGAGTATGAGGGAAGCTGCTGGCTCCATCAATGGCTGTTCAATTCATAATTGTATTATACGTGGGTACGGAAAGTCAAGCATATGTCAATGTTGTGTAATTAGAGTCAAATGTAAGTCAGCAAACTGCTGCTTGGTTGTATGCCTTGTACGTCGGCAATACAGGGGGACATTCATCTGAAATACCAGGGCGAGTGTTTGTGATGTAATGTGTATCTCACACAGTGACGTTCCCACACCTGATGCGTTGTGAAAGTGTGTTAAACCTGCTACGGCACCTGCCGCGTCGCTTGTGTAGAGCGCGTCCGTGGCGTTGCATGGAGTATAGAATGTGGAGGGAAAAGTCTGCCATATCTACCGGCGTCATGGAGATTGTTGATCACGCGCCAGACATAGTGTCCAAGCAGCCAGCTATGCCATTCATGCAGGCACTTCCCGCTTAATTTAACGATATGGATGTGAGGAGTTCGTCATCCCATTGTGCGTTCATGATTCAAATATCGGATATCAATAGCATCCTGTGCACACCACCTCTACTGACGACGGCGCCTACACGTCTGATGGCCTATTCTGCTGCATTTCTGTACCCCACCTCTACTTGCCGACAGGAACTGGCTACTGACAACTGATAACAGGAGAAGTGACTGAGACTGGTGACTGGCCACGGACGACTGGGGACTGATGCTACCGACGACGGACAACTGATAGTTAACTGCTGACTGATTGTCGACAACTGCTGACTAATGGCTGGGCCAGCAACAGCATTCTGACCTGTTGACTGATTATGACGGGGGATTACTGCCGACTGATGATCGGGGCATACACACGGATCGTGACAAATTTCCATGAATGTAAAACAATTGGCGGTGAATGTGGTGACCTCCGGGAATGTGAGCGTTGGTAGCTCAGTGGTTCAGCTGAAAGACTGGCACGCCAGAGGTACGTGGTTCGATTCCCCGCGATTCCCGCCCTTCCTGCCAGGGTGAGAGACAAGCGATGCGGCATGGTCCCAGCTACTCAGTGAGTCATAAAGCTACAATCCAACCAATCCTTACATTACCCTGGGAGTGCACCACTCCCCTGGTCGAGTCACCAGTGTGTTGGCTGCCACACGAGCTGTCAGAGAGTCTAAAGAGCCGACTGGAACCAATACGCCCGTATGTTAACTGAACCTTTAGTTCCACTTGATGCTGAATACCTTATCGGATTGACAACGGTGAGTTCAGTTCAGAGTCGAATGGTCTTTGGAATCATTATCAGGCTGAAACATCGCTATTTGGGTCTTCAATTTCCACTGAGAGCCTCTCCCAACGCGAACTCATGCCGACCACTTCAGGTGAGTAACTGCACACATTATCCCTTGTACAGCGCACACTACGTGTCTCTTCAACTATTCATTTGCACGAGTGCTTTTCGCACAAATGTCCGGTCATTCTGGTTAAATCCTGCTGCACACATTCCTCTGAACACCGACTATCCCTGAACATACCCAGACACCTGCGAACATTCATCGTCGACACGTGACAGCGACATTCATCGGAGCTCAGTTGGAGCAATGCAAAAACTCGCTCTAAGTGGCAGAGTGCCATCACCTGCTTGCAAATCACATGCCATTGCATCACCTTCTCGTTTTGAAGTGGAAGCTCTTCTATGCTCAAAATTGCAACACGTACTCTTGCACACCTTGAAAGCATCTGATCACTGTTTCATGCAAACGTTGGCGGGTTATAATTTATTCCACGGACGAGTGGGAGGATTTATGTGGGAGCTCCTGAGCAAACTCCTATAATGCCATGACATTTTGCTGCGGGGGAGGGGGAACGGGCAACATTAACGACCAAGGAGTGCTCCTTGGCCGTAGGAGCCCAAGGATCACCAGTGCTTGATGACTGCAAACTCATCCATGGGGGTCACCACCATTTTGGGTGGGTGAGGGGAGGGGACGATAGTGTTTTAGGTCGATGTGTGCCAAGGAGCGTCATGGGCGTGATGCTAAGTGTCGCGAAGCTTGGGCCGTGTCCCCTGCCGTGGCAACATCCTTGAATGAGTACACGCAGGATCTCTTCAGGCTCAATCACTGTAGTGATGGATTATGTCGAGACAAAAACCTATTGTCCTTTAGGGGAAGTGCCAATTGTGTCAGCTGCCGGGCTTCCGCCGGCCTTGAACAACAGTTCCCACTTTCCCATCGGCAATTGGTCTTCCTCCACTGGCGAGTTAGGACAAAGCCTCGTTCCCATTCGGTCGAATTGTGTCTCACGCGTCTGGTCAGTGTTGTATATTCAGGACGCGACACGGACGCGTGCACACAGTGGAACTGCAATCAGTTCAGAGCTTCGAGTGAAGGGCAGCGGCTAGCATTCGGGTGAGAACTTGGACTCGTATTCGCCAACCACCGCTTCAGCAATACGTGACTCGGGACCCATCCCTCCTCTTTGTTGTACGCCACTCGGGACCTGTTCCTCCTCTCTGTTGTACGCCACTCGGGACCTATTCCTCCTCTCTGTTGTACGCCACTCGAGATCCATCCCTCCTCTCTGCTGTACGGCACTCGGGGCCTGTTCCTCCTCTCTGTTGTACGCCACTCGGGGCCTGTTCCTCCTCTCTGCTGTACGCCACTCGGGGCCTGTTCCTTCCTCTCTGTTGTACGCCACTCGGGGCCTGTTCCTCCTCTCTGCTGTACGCCACTCGGGGCCTGTTCCTCCTCTCTGTTGTACGCCACTCGGGGCCTGTTCCTCCTCCCTCCCGTAGGCCACTAGGGACCTGCCAATATGCGCCAGCAGGCCAATGGCAGATGATGGAGGGGCCCAGTGACCCACGAAATACAATAGAGGGCTTGTACCTTTGCGTCTATTCGTGCACATGTGAATCATTAATTAAACCTAAGAAGTCTGCTCTAATGCTCTAATCTGATTAGGAAAATGGTAATTTTATGAGCAAATGAACTCAAAGTGCTAGTGCTCGTGAATTTACGTTAAAATGCAGGCACTGAGGCCTCAATTGCAGAAGTACTATGGTCAAAAAGAAAACATTTAATCAGGTGTATCCACCCGTCTGGTACTTCCACATATCCCAACATATTTGCCTTACTTAGGTGCACTTCTAACACACACACACATAGAAGCACATGCATATATATATATATATATATATATATATATATATATATATATATAAGTGTATGTGTGTATGTGTGTGTGTGTGTGTGTGTGTGTGTGTATGTTTATGAAATAAACAGAATAAAGTTATTGTGTCTTCAATTATAATCCAACCCATTGCTCGACCCTACAATGGGCGAGGCCGGTTGAAGACGATTCGTTGTTTTAACCTCGCAATCATATGCCAGCGCACTGGAATGCACATTACCGGCATCTTTCAGTTGAGGGGCCATGGGATGGTGGAAGAACTTTTAAGCCTTTAATATTCCCCTGCTGTCCGTTCCGCTAGCATTTAAGTTCCCGACAGGGCTAATAGCCATCGTCTGTTTTTGCCCAGCCTGAATGCCTTTCAATCGACCTTTGACGCAAGCACGCAATATCGCCTGAGTTACCGACACTGCAGCCCACCACCTCCGGTCAGTGTGCTCAGTGGCGGCAGAATTGCTGCACTGCCGTTCAACGGATAGTGAACTGGGCATCGCGCGAGATGAAACGGGTCCATTTGTTTTCCGAGCGCGCTCGATGCCAACCGTTTTGGTGTAGCACCACACCCCCTCGTGATGCGCCACATGGTGCCGACGTCGCTCAGCAATGTGGCAGGCATGTCTATTTCTTGTTGAACGAACATTTTTTACCTAACTGAAAGACGAGCGCAATGCGCCTGCGAACGACAGAAATATTGTGTGCCAGCTAGCTGTGTACGGTGCAAGCTAACCTATCACGGAGTGTGAGTGCTGTTTGACCCTGTTTGACCCGCTAATTTGGCCGGATCGGCTGCGGGGCTCGCAGTTCGAGTCCTCATTTTCGTGTGACTACACCTGCCGCTCTTTTCCGCAATTCATTTCTAGTGGGGTGACACCCATCACCTCACGTGGCTTTTCGTCAGTGTACTTGCGTTCCCTGGAAATTGGTGTTCTTTGAATCGTGTAGTTTTCATTCGTTGGAGTCTTCCCACGATGAAAAAATGATTCAAAGATGTTTCCCCACCTTTCCACCGGACCAAGAATCAGAAATTTCCCAACTGACCACGCCTGCAGACCATCGTTCGCCTCCCGAGCGCCCTCCCAGCGCTTCAGTAAATTTGTGTTCAAGGTATTATTTATTCCTGCACTTTTTCGAACGCAATGTTTATGTGTGGTTAGGATGATGCAACCACTCATTTCCAATGTAAACGCTTGCTTTTCAGTTGAAAAGCAAAATGGTATTTAAAAAATGCCTTGGCTTGTGCCTACCGTGGCACAAAAATGCTTCAAAATGTAACATAACCTAACCTAACCTAATCACAGTTACATTGACCTCTGCAAATAACTATACAGACAACTCGCTGCCCACCGCACGCTCCGAGTCCGGTTCCGGTTGAAGCAGCGGTATATGGGCGAAAGATCGAGCGCGCCGCCCGCCAAAGTGTATTTTAGCCCTAGAAACAGATGTAAAATGAAAAGTTGTGGATAGATTTTTATTTTAAAACAGTAGTGCAAAATGATGCTGGGTTGATGATGATACGTCATACGTGTGATACGTGTAGTGATTATACGTGCGATACTTTGTATGGTGGTACATGGTGATGCATGCAGGTAAGTGTGATGCTTTGCGTGGTGATACATGGTTGTGCATGGAGGTGTATGCTGGTACATGGTGGTGAATGCTGGTACATGGTGGTGCATGGAGGTACGTGTGATGTTTTGCGTGGTGATACATGGTGGGCATGCTGGTACGTGTAATGAATTTCGTGATGATGTATGGTAGTACATGGTGGTGTATGGTGGTGCATGGTGGTTTGTGGTGGTACATGGTGGTGTATGGTGGTAGTACATGGTGGTGTGTGGTGGTGCATGGTGGTGTGTGGTGGTACATGGTGGTGTGTGGTGGTGCATGGTGGTGTATAGTGGTGCATGGTGGTGTGCGGTGATGCCTGGTGGTGTATGGTGGTACATGGTGGTGTGCGGTGATGCATGATGGTGTGCGGTGATGCATGGTGGTGCATAGTGGTACATGGTGGTGTGTGGTGGTGCATGGTGGTGTATAGTGGTGCATGGTGGTGCATGGTGGTGTGTGGTGGTACATGGTGGTGTGTGGTGGTACATGGTGGTGTATAGTGGTGCATGGTGGTGTGTAGTGGTGCATGGTGGTGTGTGGTGGTGCATGATGGTGTGTAGTGGTACATGTGGTGTGTGTGGTGCTGGTGGTGGTGGCATGGTGGTGTGTGGTGCGTGTAGTGGGCATGGTGTTGTGTGTGGTTAGTGGTGCATGGTGGTGTGTAGTGGTGCATGTGGTAGTGGTGCATGGTGGTGCATGGTGGTGTATGATGGTGCATGGTGGTGTGTAGTAGTGCATGGTGGTGTGTGGTGGTACATGGTGGTGTGTAGTGGTGCATGGTGGTGTGTAGTGGTGCATGGTGGTGTATGGTGGTGCATGGTGGTGTATAGTGGTGCATGGTGGTGTGTAGTGGTGCATGGTGGTGTGTAGTGGTGCATGGTGGTGTATGGTGGTGCATGGTGGTGTGTGGTGGTACATGGTGGTGTATAGTGGTACATGGTGGTGTGTGGTGGTGCATGGCGGTGTATAGTGGTGCATGGCGGTGTATAGTGGTGCATGGTGGTGTGTAGTGGTGCATGGTGGTGTATAGTGGTACATGGTGGTGTGTGGTGGTGCATAGTGGTTTGTAGTGGTGCATGGTGGTGTATAGTGGTACATGGTAGTGTGTAGTGGTGCATAGTGGTGTGTAGTGGTGCATGGTGGTGTATAGTGGTACATGGTGGTGTATAGTGGTGCATGGTGGTGTGTAGTGGTGCATGGTGGTGTGTAGTGGTGCATGGTGGTGTATGGTGGTGCATGGTGGTGTGTGGTGGTACATGGTGGTGTGTGGTGGTGCATGGTGGTGTGTGGTGGTGCATGGCGGTGTATAGTGGTGCATGGTGGTGTGTAGTGGTGCATACGACGTATCGCATGATGTCCGGCGCATGACGCGCGCTAAGCTCTGCGCTTGGCTATCCCAGATGACCTGGAGCTCGTGGATCGGCTGGTGGGGTCCGGGTCCGCGCGAGAAGCACTGCTTGGTATTCAGCCGGGCTGGCCCACCCAGCAGGCATTAAGCTTTACCGTGACCTGGCGTGTGCATTATGTCGGCGCTTCCATCCGAGTAAGTAGACTGGTCGACAATTAATTTATAACTTTGAAAGAGCCGTGGAACGAAAACCAGCCCTCATCGTCCTCCAAAAACAAATCGAATAGCATCATATGTTTTAAAACCGAAAATTCAGCAAGCTTTAAAAAGCAGTTAATTCAGTTGTGACATTACCAGGCAGACGAAACTATGATTCGAATCGCTTTAGCTCTCTCGCATAGTCTTCGTTTGGTGCCCAAACACAAATCCAACAGTAGCGTACTTTTAGCCTAAAAATTAAGCAAATTCAGAATTAAGTGTGTAAGTATTTCACCTATGTTACCAGGTAGGTGAAAGACGAGTTGCTTTAACTCTGTCTCGTAATGCCAGGCTGGGAGGGTCAGGTGGCAACTGGCCTGATGGTGTCGGAAACGTGGCGCCGAGACGGTGGTCGTGTACATTCAGTGTCCTTCAAATGTCAAGCTTTGCGAGCAGGTTGCCGCCCAATATGGCTAACCCGCTTCACTGCGATAAGTGATTGGGTCCTTGTAGAAGTTATAGCCAATTATAATTCACGTCTAAAAGATGACGTCATAATTTGTTCCCTATTCTGCGGCATATTCAAAACTTGCCCAAAGGGTTAGGGCATCCATATTTTTTTGTGTTCCAGGAATCCAATGCCGATAGCATGATTTTATTTTTGTTGCAGATGGATAGGCATCCAAAGTATACGGGCTTACAGGTAGCATCGTACCATAGCCAGTTTGAGATACATTTGGTTTTGTGGCAGCGAGGCAGCTTACAGCGTATATTCTTAGCACACGCAGGTCAGCAGTAAGGGGCACGTTCCCCTTCATAGCTTCGGAAACGGTCATTCGAGAGGAGAAAACAAACGTTAAGGTTTTCAACAAAATACATCCATAATACAGCAATCACCGAAGGTCAAATTTGATTTTTACGTGAGAAAAACTGGTGCCGGAGATGAAATGACCAGTGGGAATTGAAGAACCCCTTGAGACCGACGGAACCACTGCCCCACTTGAGATCTGGTGGTCCTAGTGAGCCAGAGGGACCTGGAGCTTGAGAGGCTGGATGGTCAGTAGAGGCCAGGTGTCGATATGAACTAGCTCCGGACCACTGTGAGTGGCCCCGTGCCGCCGTAAAAGCCGCGGTCCTGATGTATACGGTCCTGGGAAAATGAATAGGGTCTCCAGACCCGACGGAGAATGCCCACGGGACGATGCTGAGGGCGTCTAGCTGGACCAACGTGAAGGATCTCGAGGCGGACGGGGAAACACCGGGTTGGTGGAATGCCCCCGAGCTGACGGAGGGAGTCCTGCCAGCAAAAAACAAACAATGTTTTTGCGTCAACGGGATGGTCTTTCGCTCGAAAGAGAGGTCCCTAGACACTTTAAAAGGTCATAGGTCATTGGAGAGGGCCCTGAGTCAAGATATAGAGTCCCTAGGCCGACGGAGGGCTCCAAGCAGATAAGAATGAACCTGGACTGGAGAAAAAAGCACCGGGTCATTGGGAGGGCTCTCGGCCTTATAGAGAGGGCCATGGTCAGTATAAGGGGGTCCCTGAGCCAATGGAGATGACTTTCTCGCCGTCAAGGGGCCCATAGCACTCAAAGGGACCCCATCTACCAGGGGACCTTTATAATCGTGTGTGGCACCTTACAACAATCATGTGTGTGCCCCTTGGCACAGGTACCCTTCATATCGCCTTGAGACCTCCTCCGACCACCAAAGATCCTCTCGGTCGGCTCCGTGGCCTTCATCGTCGGTTCATGGCCTTCTTCTTTGACTCAGGGGTCCTTTTCGGGGGCCTTTTCAACTACCCGGGTGGGGGCTCCGTCGTCCTAGAGCCACTTCAAGTTACCTCGGAGTGTGGCTCTCAGCGTTTGCCCGTGGGAACTTTCCGTCGATTCGGGTACTCTCTTCATAGACCCAGGGCCCTCCCCCTCCGAATCCGCTCGGACAGTTTCTGTGGCCCTGGGGCCCTCATTGGTGGCACAGAGGCCCCTTGGAGCGCCAAATTGATTGTATGCTTCGTCACGACCTTTGTTGAAACACAAGGTTTTCAAGGACGTTGTGTGCCGACCTCAGGTACCGAAGAAACTGAAGGGTGGGGGGCTTAATCCCATGGCTCCTCCCTTGGATCCGCCACTGGCAGTGATTGCACCGCTTGCGGCAAGGATGCATCAATCAGTCGAAATCTAAAGCTTTTCTTTGAGGAACTTATTTTTAAAATGTTGCCCGTTTTAGAGTGCTGCCGTAAACAGTATATTTATTATTGTTGCGCATGTGTTCAACAAGTGTGAATTGCACCACCCTCTTATTTTTCCATGATCATAAATTTAGACAAGGTGGAGAAAAAGCTGCCCCAATGCCCAACTGCGATGTATGTATGTGTTGCATTTCTGTGTTCTTCTAGTCGTGGACTTTACAGGAGGAGGTTGCAGATTGGTAATGCCTTTAATGCCCTTCGATGCTTTTAATGTGGTCGTCGCAATTGTATCACTATGTTCAGTTTCCAGGTTTGGTCCAACCACAGGGGAGGATAAATTATTATCAAGCTAGATGAATAAGTCCTAATGGTCTTCCGTGCTCGTCACCGGCCTCCACCCCATTAACCCATTAGCCCACGCCTTCTTTCCAGTCAGATCCTCACACCCTGTTTCTGGTGGAGGTGGGGGTATGGCCCTTCTATTCTCCAAACTAAAAGTTGCACACAAACGTAAATGGTGTCATTGGAGAACGTTCCACTAGTAGGGCCCGAAACCACAACCAAAATGTTCTCCCCTCAAAAAGTGATGTCACCTGGGGAGACTTATAGGATCACGACTGACTTCATGCTTTTGGCGTTGGGGAGTCCATTTTGGGCAGATTTCAAAAGTAAATATTGCCTAGAATCAGAAAATTAGGGCGAAATGGACCATAGCCCAAACAGTTTGCCCACAAAAAAAAACATGAAGGAGAGTTAAGAAGTGTTCTAGTTGTTCACATTTTCCTCTTTCTAACGAGTAAAGCATACCGGGGAAATATTTTTAAGGTCAACTTGCTCTCATAAAAAGTGTTCACTTTAGACATAATTTTATATTTATCCCTAATGGGCAAAGGTGCAAAACCAATGAATCGTCAAAAACCAAAAGTGAGTGTCAAATATCCCTGTAGTCAATGCGCCCTTAAACCCAAATAATGAATCAAACACAAAAACGAGAAGAAAAAAAAATCACCAATTCATCCCATACGATTTGTTGCAAAGATAAAAATAAACAAGTGGTGAGAGGAAAGAAGAGAAAAATAAGCACAGAACCGCTTGGAGGTGTCCTCACTTGACTAACTCGTGGACCGTAGGTGACCTAACCTCAGGATTTGCATGCAACATGCCAAATGGACGTGGGAAATGGTATGCCAAATTTTAGCATGTGGCAGCGCGCCTTTTTATTGTTCGCGAAAAACCGTAGAGAGGCGTAAAATGACACCTCCCCCAATACGTCGGCTTAACTTAAGAACATAGGATTTCGACGACTTCGGTTCTTGAACATAAATTCGTTGTTTTTATTCGTGTTCTCAAAAGTTTCAGTTCAGCTGCTCCAAAGATGAGTTCCTGTTCTTCCCATGTTCATATGCTTCTGTCTAATCCAGGCATAAGTAACCAACTCCCGCCCCCACCTTCCCATCGTGGGTGCAAATTGAGTCTGCCGGGGTCATAAAATGTTCGGTTTACTTCATTGGTTCCATCAATTCCACCTTTCCGAGTAGGCGTTTCTGGCATATCAAAGGTTGTTGGCGGTTATTGCTATATAAGCATGATTGCAATATATTGTTACATATCGCAATGTAGTGATATTTTACTGAGAACATTCTATTCAGCAGGTGGTAAGCAAAGACGCAACTAAAACTATCGTTCCAGTAATAACATACAAGAAGATAAAAGTCGTGTTTACTGTTTGCAATACACTATGTTATGCAACAGCTGCAGCCCTATCAAAGGTAGCACAGCTTGTAGGAGATGTAAGACAGGCAGGCAGGCGGGCGCACTCGTCGGGAACGCCGCGGGCCAGAACAGTATTGACCGCGACGGAGATCCGCTCCGAGGACCCGAGGCGGCACCGTCGGGGGAGTTCATCTACGCGATTCAGATGTCGCCTGATACAGAAACTGGAACATTTCCAGTTGATGCCGTATTATCCAGAGGCTTCTAAGTTTTTCATGTGGGGTCGGAATCCACCAAAATAGGTATGTTCCGGACGCCAGGAATACCAGCGGTAGCAACGCCCATGCCTTGTGGTATATACAAGTTGTTTAACCTGCTGCTGGTGTTGCATAACTGTATTTCGTAACTGCAAGCAGTTCTTCTGACGGATAATGCAATTATTTCGCTGTCAAGTGCAGATTTATAAATTGATTAAAGACTTTGTATTCTAAAGGGAGTTTATCGACATATTGCATACAGTAATTTGGTGGTTACCACAAAAATCGATTGTGTTCTCCACCATTTGATACGCATGTTCCAATTGGCTTCTGTTTTTGCTGTGCAATGCAATGTATAATTACTTGCACTGGATGCTTGTAATATACTTGAAATGCACCTTATGATGGAACATTGAAAAACGCATTACCTTACCACACCACAACATAAACGTGAAATTTCCAATAGGTTAGAATATCAGTTAGGTTTCAAGCGTGTGCCTTTTCGTTTTTCCAATCTCTTCTTGTCAGCCAGTTACCGCTTGGTTCGATGACACGACGTGACGGGCGTCGTTGGTGTCTGACCTGGCGACGTGTGACCGGCTCCGGTCTCACCGTCCTGGTTTGCGAGGCCTGGCCAATGGATGCCGCCACGCTCTAGTGCATTGTATCTGAAATATACATATAAAACCCTACCATCCCTCTCCTCCGATCTGAAATACATCGCGACGTCTGCCTCCATGCACACGATTTAACCCACCCCAATAGTCACTGTACAAAAAGTGCATTATGTCAAAAACTCTCCGACACAATGGGGGCACATGATTCTAGCATAGGTGCCGGAAAGTACCAAGCGATAGGGCGGATCACCTGCTTAAATGCGGACATTTGACATTGTAGCATAGTGTGGACTGGAAAGTATCAACTTAAAAGGATTTCCACCAACGAAAGCTCAATTTTCCACAGTAGAGTGGATGTTAGACTCACTGCATCCCATTCAGTTATTAACCCACGCCGTCTTTCCGGTCAAATCCTCAAACCCCATCTCGGGGGTGGAGGGCGGTTGAAGACTCCCCTCTAAAATATAAACTAAGTATCGCACGAAAACGAATGAGGTGTCATCGGAAAGCGCTCGACGAGTAGGGTCCGGTCCACCCCCAAAACATCTTTTACCAAAAAGTGACGTCACCAGAGAGGCTAAATTTTCATGTCTTTTCACGACTTACATTATGTTTTTGGCTCTGGGGGGTTCATTTTGGGGATATATGAAAAAAACAAAATGTATTTGGAATGAGAGAAAGACAGCGAAATCGACCAGAGCTTTATTTTTTGCCCCTCCCCCCCAATTTTTTAATGAAATTTCAAGATTTCGAGTTTTCAAGTTTTTTATTTTCCTTTTCCAATTGGTAGAGCAGACGGAGAAACGTTGTTGGAAGTGTTGGAAGTCCCTTGCTCTAATAAAAAATGTTTACTTTAGCCAGAATCCTCGATTTGAACTGAAATTTGTGAAATACGCAGAATTTATATGTAGCCAAAAACGAAAAAAAGAGAGAAAAATTATACTAGTACGTTTTATGGCATCCCTAAAGTTAAGCAAACGCTGAAAGTTTCAATAAATATCTTCATCCGTTAAAGCGTGACGACTGGTTGAGCTTTTTTGGAGGTGACCGCACTTGACTTTGAGTAACCCGTTGACCCTAGGTGACCTGACTTCAATATTTGAAACGTCGTGTCAAATTGATGTGGAAAAAGGTATGCCAAATTTGGGAGCGCTCCCTCGCACCGTTCGTCCACTATCCGCGAAAAACCTGAGGGGGGCTGTTGAAGACCCCACAAGACGGGTTAATGCAACACGAACTAGATTCATGGACGGAGCCCAGTATGGTAGGACACTCATTGGAAATGTAAGCAACCCGCTTGTAGAGTGGTTAAAATTTCGCATATCCGTGAGCGTCAAGGTGGAATCATGCCATCTGGAGGTGATGAACTTTCATCTGTCTTCAAAACAGTGGCACTTCACATCCTTCAAAGAAAACGTGAAAAGCAGAAGACATGCATATCACCGAAGATATCACAAGATATGCATTCGAAACACGCATATCGCCATTGCAATATATGATGCATTTCTTAACAGTGGAACGGAAAATTGACTTTGCTTCTGATTTACAACTCTCATTTCATATACCACGGTGGCTGTGCCATGTGCCATATGGCTAAATTGGCTGGTTGTTTTTGCGAGTCAAGTGCTTTAAAAAGAGGTGCCGATATTTGAATATATTGCTGGAAAGTTGTAACACGAAGCTTTTGCTGTAGAAGTCGAACTTACGACACATTTTATATATATATATATATATATATATATATATATGTATATATATAAATTATATATACATATATACATATCTCCAATTATATTCCATCCATTCCGATCGAATTCATGCACATTGTATTCCGATGCATAATAGCCGTTGTGAGACGGGCTATTTGTTAGCTGATGGCTGGGCTCTGATCTCAGCGACCTGTCTGCTGTGTCCGTGAACGGCCGGCGGTGGCCGCGGGCGTCAGTCGCCCCTTACACCTGCTGTCCCGCAAGGCGGCCGTCCCGCCTTGTGATTGGCGCGCTTGCTCGTTCGATGTGTGATCTGTGCCTGCTGAGGAATCTCGGAGCTCGGCGACCGCTACGTGCGTGCCGTGCTTCCCAGCCTCATTATGAGGTCGGCTAGCGAGCTGCGTGTTGTTCCAAGCTCTTGCGACTGCACCAAAGGTGTGCTGCACACTGCCTTGCAGGACTTGCAGATTACTTCTTCGTAGTCGTCGAGGATTAACATGGTCGCTAGATTCTAATGAGTCCAGGTTATCGCAGGAATTGTCGTGTCCAAAAGAATGATCCGAAGCTGACCGAAGTCGCTGACCTTGCTTGAATTTATCGTCAACGATCTGAGGCGAGTTGCATAAAATATTCCCGCCGCTGACCAGGCGCACACCCAGGAGTTTTCCATGGGGGGCCGGAACGAAAAGGGCACTTGGCCGGCTCCAAAAGGGCACCTAACCGGCTCCAAAACGGCACTTTGCAGTCCGGGACACACTGGAAGATTTGTTGACCGGGCTGGGAGGAGTGGGCGTGAAAAAAAATCGCCAAAAGGGCAGTTTTGGGCCCATAGGGCACCTTTGGCGCAGGCGGGGCACATCAGGCAGATGATTTTTGGGCTGAATTTGGGACACTCCGGCCAAGAGGGCACTTTTCAGTCAAAAGGGCACTTTGGTCTCATGGGGGAAGTGCCGGGCCCCCTGGGCCCACCCCTCCGGTGTGCATATGCCGCTGACGCATAAAAAAATGTACTCTATCCTGTTTCATAGAGCCAATGGGAGAAATTATGTTGCGAAAGAAATTCCGCGTAACTAATGCATCTGACAGCATTTTTTATGAAGTGCTTGACCGGGCGAAAGCATTGAACATAGAGTGGTACTAATGCTCCAAAAACCTTCAAAATATGACAAACAATTCAGCACATCGGCTGCGATTTTTTATCCCATGAATGCGGTGTTTCAGACACAACAGCGTGGGATATGTGTCGGATTTCGGTCGAATAGTATACTGTGACTGCGCGTATCACGTGGTTTGGTTTTTGCTCAACAAGGACTATTAGAAGTTTCGGTTGATTATGTTAAGGCCACGACGTTATCAAAGAATGCTCCACCGGCGACAAAACATGACAGTGATCTGGGCTGGCTCATCCAGATTGGTTTCTAGCAGAGGTGCAGCTTTGCATGCTATTGGGAGGACACTTCCCTCAATGTTGGCTTTGTTCCCCCAGTAATTCCAACTTTTACATGGGACTATGTGTAGTATGTCCCTCCCCCCAACCTACATGGACTCGCCTATTGCCTTCATATATTGTGTCCTCCCAATAACTTTTAGAAACCTGCACCTAAAATATATGTCGTCCTAGCTAGACCACAATCATCTACGACAAGTTGGTAACACCGAAGGCACACACATGTTGTGGAAATACCTCCTTTCAATTAATTCAAGGCAAAATTCGATGATGACTATCTACAGTCAGACATACTGCACCCATATGCAGCAGCCATTGGAGTAACGTGCTAGGTTTTATCCATTCTTGTTGGGCTGCGAATGTCGCCCTTCTTGGGAAACATCCTTGTGCTGATGTGAGTGGGGCAATCTTGGTACCCACCTAGCTGCGTAATAAATAACGCATGTGTTGACACCACACAAGCCGATGGCGGTCGACACACTGATGAGAACTTCAGAGGGGAGGCACCTGGTGCGCGGCGGGACGAATTTCAGCTCAGGTATACGAGTTCGTATACACGTGTGCTGAAGCTCATCACCGATTACCGTGTGGCATGCTACAGTGGTATTGCTACTCACGAAACGGCCAATTATGTTACCTTGTAAGTGATGGATAGATGGATGCAGGTATAGATATATAAGTAGGTGAACATATGGTTTTCGGGCTTAGTGGCTGGCCGCTTGGAACATAGGCTGTGCCGCTTCACATCAATTATTGGCAGGAAATACTGTGCCGCTACACGTCTAGGCGTTACGTGACAGTCTACCAGGCTGGCCACGGGCCACACTGTCCGAGGAGAGCAATTCGCGTCTGCGGTCGTCACACCATCATTAGCCGGTAGCCACGAAGTGAGGGAGACTGGTCCATGCTGCTCGTGCCTTGCATTCCTCAGCTGGACAAACAACACTGACACCTCAGTGAGCAGGCTGCCACTGGAATCCTGTCGGCAAGAAGCAATTGATCGACGTGGATTTCGGACTTCAGCTACACAGAATGAGCTGGATAGGCTTGCATGAGCTCGGTTGAAAATTATGTAACGATGCGGTAGGAGAGGCGTATAATGTCAAGGAGGCATTCTCTTGTCCTAAAATAATGTAACAATTATCAACTATTGCACCTATTTGCTAAATTCAGATCCAATGACAACTCGATCAATTATGCAACTAAAATACATCCGTTTCTTTAATTAGCCCAGGTTTTTGGTCCTACGTTATATGCGGTATGTTATATATTATCATATTATTGCATACATTGTGCACCGTGTGGCAAGCGAAATATCCAGATGTATGTTCAAATGAAATATTCTTCAAATGGATACCATCCAACGTATTTTACTCTCAAAGACTATTATTATTTCATGTTGCTTCATCAAGAAATGCAACCGGTCCAGCTGTCATTACATGTGTGAAGCCACTTATTATTTCAAGATGGAGAAGCATGTAATGTCATATTATGCATGTTGGATACAGCGTTGGCAGCATCAATGACGCCTCATGGAGCTACCCGAATACACTTTCCGCCAAGCCATTCTATAATTTTCTGCCCACACGATGTCATTAGTGTGACCAGCATTCAGGGAATTTATATTGGGTCAAAGCTGAGCCGACTTCAATGCCGTACTTTGGTAGCTGTCGGGGACAATGCCCAACTAATTTGTATGAACCGGGTTCGTTTCCCAGAGCAAATGGCATGTATATATCAACGGTGTGTGTGTGTGTGTGTGTATGTATGTATGCATGTATGTGTGTGTATGAATGCATGTGTGTGTGTATGTACGTGTAAGGGTGTGTTTGTGTGTATATTGACTTAATTTACATGCATTTATATCATACTCGGTTTGGTCTCCTAGTAAAAATCGCGTCCTGTCGCGAGTACATTGCATTATGCCACCGCAGTGGTGTAATGCTTTTATCTCCTGCAACAATATCAATTAGTAACCAAAGGTCAATACGCTGCTCTTAGTAATGTACTCAATCACGATCGACACACACCAGCTTACCTCCAATGCCATCACTTCAGGAGTTTCTCGTTGCAATGCCATCTCATCCTCAGGCAAATTTCACGAAGTATAGCGGGCTTGTCAATTCGTTACGAATCCGCTCATTGAAACAAGCGATAAATCCGGAATCAATTTGTAGGCGCTTTTTGAGATAGCATATGCCATCGGTAAATATAGTTCGGCAATGCTGCGGTGGAAGTAAGAATCCTCCACAGCCGGCACTGGGGGAGGTGGAAACAATCAGACACAGATGACACTGGGGGGAGGTGGCAACAATCCTCCACAGCCGGAACTGGGGAAGGTGGCAACAATCCTCCACAGCCGGAACTGGGGAAGGTGGCAGCGTGCCGCACACGGCCGAACACTTCAGTCTTAACAGCTTAAGATCGGGTTAGATTTTACTCTATTTTTCGGTAGTCCATACGACCACCTGCCGCCCGGTCCGGTGTGCTCGGCACTGACCGGTGGTCTCCCTGTCCCTCCAGGGGAAATTCGGCCGGCCGCCAACCACGCCTCAGGTGAACATCTGACAAACGGTCGCGGCCATAACCTGCGACAGCGATGTTGGCGCTGTGTGACAAAGGACCCTTGTGCCCACGATGAGCACAAATGACCCGCTGGCCATCGGCCGGGTCCCGCAGGCATAAATCTACGGTCACGGCCTGTGAGCACCTGTCCGACGCCTCTGCTAAGGTACGGTCGGTCGCTGGGGATTTGCAAATGAAAATCCATTGGGTGCGTGTCGGCGGCCGGAAGGAAATAGCGGCCGGTGTGACCAGAGTAATACGGGGGCCGGATAAAACTTTCTGGGCGCCACAGTTCGGTGCCCATCGGGCCAATCTCCCGACATTGCGGAACGATCACCTTCAAACACCATAACGGGAAATCATCACCTGCAGATGTCCGCCAGGGGTCACTCACGGCCATGCCACTGCTAGCGCTCCGCTCACACCTAGCGGAGGAGATGCGAACTATAAGCGCGCCATGGCGATGGATAGCGGCCGGAGCCGAGTGCCGCTAAACCTTGAAAATCGTCGTAGATAGAGGAAGAAAGTAGTGCATATAGATGCTACGCCACTCACCATGCCCCTACCCCTCTCTGTTGAATAACTGTATAATTTCTGTAGGAGCGGATGTCAGTACACGCCAGGCATCACTACCGTTAGTGTTGGTCACATCGTTCACAAGGCAACATGTGGCTAAATTTCCCCTTACCTTTAGCATTATATGCGTGGGCGGAGCGGTGTGGTCGATTATCAAAAGCAATTGTTATGGGATGTAAACTCCACACAGGCGGGGCGGCAACCTGAAGCAACGGCAGAATACGACGTGGAAGGGCGGCACCTTGCGTTTGTCTAAGCCGTTGTTAGGGCGGAGGCGTGGGCGGCATTTTCTAGGGCTGACAGAGTACGATTCGATGGGGCGACATTTTCGGCTTGTCAAGACCAGTTGCTGTGGCGGGAGGCGGGTGGCGGGAGACTTTCACATGTTCGCTGGAGCCTTTTTCCAGCCTGAGAATGATTTAGTCTGAGCACTCTTTTTAAGAATTTTGCTATAGAATGCTAACGTGATATCGCTATCGTCCCAACGCATGCCACAGCTGGCCCGTCGGTAAATGTTGCTAAACGATCAACTTTCCAGGTAGATAGTCATATAGACTAGGTACGCCGCCAGATCTGCCTCCAGGTTCGTCGCCAGGACCACCGCCCGATCAGCTACCAGATCTACTATCACGAGATCCGCCGCTAGATCCGCCGCCAGGTCCGCACCCAGTCCACTGCCAGGTCCACGCCCAGTCCGCGGCGTCAGGTCAGCCCCCATTCCGCGACGCCAGGTCAGCCCCCAGTCTCCCGCCAGGTCGGCCCCCAGTTTCCCGCCAGGTCGGCCCCTAGTCTCCCGCCAGGTCGGCCCCCAGTCCGCGGCGTCAGGTCGGCCCCCAGTCTCCCGCCAGGTCGGCCCCCGTCTCCCGCCAGGTCAGCCCCCAGTCTCCCGCCAGGTCAGCCCCCAGTCTCCCGCCAGGTCGGCCCCCAGTCCGTGGCGCCAGGTCGGCCCCCACTCCCCCGCCAGGTCAGCCCCCAGTCTCCCGCCAGGTCGGCCCCCAGTCCGCGGCGTCAGGTCGGCCCCCAGTCCGCGGCGTCAGGTCGGCCCCCAGTCCGCGGCGCCAGGTCGGCCCCCACTCCCCGCCAGGTCGGCCCCCCAGTCCGTGGCGCCAGGTCGGTCCCCCACTCTCCCGCCAGGTCAGCCCCCAGTCTCCCGCCAGGTCGGCCCCCACTCTCCCGCCAGGTCAGCCCCCAGTCTCCCGCCAGGTCGGCCCCCACTCCCCGCCAGGTCGGCCCCCAGTCCGTGGCGCCAGGTCGGCCCCCACTCTCCCGCCAGGTCAGCCCCCAGTCTCCAGTCAGGTCGGCCCCCAGTCCGCTGCGTCAGGTCGGCTCCCAGTCTCCCGCCAGGTCAGGCCCCAGTCCACTGCGTCAGGTCGGCCCCCAGTCCGTGGCGCCAGGTCGGCCCCCAGTCCGCGGCGCCAGGTCAGCCCCCAGTCTCCCGCCAGGTCGGCCCCCAGTCTCCCGCCAGGTCGGCCCCCACTCTCCCGTCAGGTCGGGCGAGTTTGCGCGCCCCGGGACAGGACAGAACAGCGGCCTCGGCACCAGCTAACACGCGCCGAGACTGCACGTTAAACACCGTCGACTGCGCTGGCGTGCCGCAGTGGCTGCATTATTGAGCCGGTCGCCTGCAGCACCGGGCCATGTGTGTCGGTGCACCGGAGCTTCGGCTTCGCCGGCAGCCGGCCAGGGAGAGTGTGACCCATGGACTAACACATCGTCTCGTGATTCGATGTGTGCAGTCAAATACGCACACTCCTGGGAGCAAATCAGCCCCCATCCCCTGCCACCTCCACCCCTTCCTCGCCAAGTGCACTGCAACTGACTAACCTGGAGAACGATCCGATCACATGTCACAAAATCACAATGATCTGATCACAAAACAGGTGTCAATGATGTAGCACATTGTATGCATTGCATGCGCCTTTTGCGTCCTTTGAGCCGGACGCGACGTCAGTTGTTGCAAATATGAAATACAAATGCAGTACCAATTCAAAGAGGGAAGTATGCAGTGTGTAGGAAACTGCATGTCAACCAGCTTGATCTCAATAGTTCTGAACGTACTGGACAAACTGGTCAAACAGAATGTTCAGACTCATCTAGATAGGAATAACCTTTTAAAGGATACTAAACATGGATGTCGATCTCGAAGATCTTAATTAGCTAATCTGTTGGAGCTAAAGGTTTATGCAACTAGGTAAGTAGGCAATCAAAGTAGTATGGATGCTATGTACTTGGACTTTAGCAAAGCATTTTATAATGTTCCACACAGGTATAAAAGTCATCAAATGGAACCTCATGGGATTGATAGAAAAGTTATAAGTTGGATTGAGGCATGGTCAAGGGAACGGAAACAAAGCGTTAAGTTAAATGGATGTAAATATGAATGGAGGTATTGTTTGAGTGGAGTGTCACAGGGCTTTGGTTTAGGGCAACTTGTTTTTATCATCTTTGTGAATAATATTGAGGTAAGGATGAGGAATAGGGTGTTCAAATTTGTCGTTGATATCAAGCTCGTAGTGATGACCACAGTGATGACCAGTATAGTAATATTCCACTAGACTTGGAAAATCTGAAGAGTATGGGTTGATCAATAGCAGATGTCCTTTATCTTTAAAAGGTGTAAGATTATGCATCTGTAGCCTGGAGGTGAGACTTTCAGATATACAATGGGAGGTAGTAACTGGATGTTATTGAAGAGGAGAGAGACTTAGGTGGGTTACTTTTAAATCACCATAAAACAGTAAAAACAATTCAGCTTTGCTAGGAACAGAACAGTCAGAATGCTGGTAATCATTAATAGGAGTGTGAGGCATAAGAGCAAGTAAGTCATGCAAAACTGCATTTAGCCTATATGCAACCTAACTTGGAATATTTTGTACAGACATGGAGCGCTTAATTTGATTATTTGGGCTTAAGGGCGCGCCGACTACAAGGTCATTTAGCGAGCGCTTAATTTGAAAAGGTTTGCTAAATAAAATGGTATCAATATCAATGGGATATGCTAGAAAGAGCGCAAAGAAAAGCAACTACTCAGCAGTGGCTTAGGTAACTTAGAATAGAGAGAAAGGTTTACGGCATTAGACATGCACACAGTCAAGTATATGAGATTTCGTGATGATATTATTGAAATGTATAAAATCGTGAGTGTTAGATCAGGTCAATATGAATGATGCCGTTATATTTGGAATATCACATAAGGATCATTAATTCAAGCTAGACAAATCAGGGTGTAGGACAGATAAGCGGCACCTGGTCTTCAGTCAAAATGTGGTTGATCAATGGAATAGGCTTCCTGCTGATGTTGTGGGGAGTACCTCATTTAATGTATTTAACGTAAGGTGGATAACATTTTTAGGCTGAATAAGTTTTCTTAGTTCTAGTTGGTTGACGGGGTGATGTTTCTGCTATGTGGATGTGTATTTTGCTGGCCCCATTAAGCGCGCATGGGTGGAGTTTGAAGATTGTTGGTGCAACACTCGAGCAATGCTTGTGTTACGCGTGATAGAGTGAATAAGATTGAATATTGAATACTCAATGTACATAGGCATTGCTGGATGTGTGGGATGTTGGATGGTTTCCTTGGGATTTAGGATATAGTATTGTTTGCGGTTAGGAGTGTCTTTTTGTTCGGGCATATGGTATCTTCCCTTTACAGATTTAACCTGACTGAATGGGCCCTTGTGGCTCTTATTAAGTCTGAGCACTTTATGACATGATGAGTTCAGAAGAAAATGCAGGATACTCCGTCTGCGGCAAATGTTTATGAAACCCGAAATACGACACTGCATATTTTCCATGGCGGGAATTATTTTCCGTCAATGTCAATTTTCCAAATGAAACTCACGGTTCGACTGAAAACATCTCAGCGACACCTCAACTGTACAACTCAAAGTGCACTGAACTAAACTTCAATATCAGGAATTATTCGCAAGCATACCTAGCCAGTCGGAAATCTTTTTTTTTAAGTTCTGAAGACTCGAACACAGTATCAGCCGATGGTCGTCATTTGCCATTTCTATACCAAACACCAAAATTCCGGTGGGCAATGCATGGGAGCAAGGCATGATTAACAAGCTCCGTCTGCGGTATAAATTGCTCATTTTCTTGGCGCTTACCTGCAATAAAATAGGCGGAAGCTTCTATTCCAGCAAACATGCAACGGAAATGCTCAAAGAAGTGACGTCATATCTCGATAACCCGTCACTATCTGATAAAGCACAGGAGCTACAACTATGCATCGGTGAGGACAAGTGGTGGCGTGCTCCAGTGTGTTCCATCATGTTCTGCTGTGTTCCTGCGTGTTCGGAAGGGGAATGGCAAATTGTGAGGAGGGCCCCGAACTAACCCCACAATATTTAGGTCCCCGGATTTCCGTCACTTCAATTCGAGAAAACCCGTTTTATGAGAAAAGAATATGCTGTGTTTTTATTTGTTGTTTGCTTTTAGTTGTTTTTAACCTCACTGGGGGCCTGCATTGACGGCCCGCCTCCATCCTCAAAGTGTAAGTGCGCATACTCTCTTATGCACAATAAATGCAGAGCACCAATTGCCATCGCCGTTCCCCTTCCCCACTCCCCTTAGCTACGTCCCTGCGCACAATTCAGCCAGCGCTGAAACGAGCAATAATGCTGACTTATCCGATAGGTCTTGTCGAATACACGTGGTTATTGCATCAGGCCACCCTTATCCGACACCTCTTGCCGAATACACGTGGCAATGTACCAGGCCAACGTTATCCGACACGTCTTGCCGAATGCACGTGATAATACATTATGCCACACTGCAACAGGCTATTCCGACAGCTCTTGCCCAATACACGTGATAGTACACCAGGCCACCTTTTCCACAGGCTATTTTGGCAGGCCATGTCGGATGCACGTGTTAACGCATCAGGTCACCCTTGCCACTTGCTATTCCGACACCCGCCGGCGTGGCTTCGGCGGTGATCGGCTGGTTGGCTGGGCCGTACAGAGCACTTATGCAAGCTTCCAGTGAATGACCTTGCCGGGATGTACCGAACAATAGAGCACTTATGCAAGCTTCTGGTGAGTGGCTTTGCCGGGATGTGCCGTACAGAGCACCTATGCAAGCTTCCAGTGAATGACCTTGCCGGGATGTACCGAACAATAGAGCACTTATGCAAGCTTCTGGTGAGTGGCTTTGCCGGGATGTGCCGTACAGAGCACCTATGCAAGCTTCCAGTGAATGACCTTGCCGGGATGTACCGAACAATAGAGCACTTATGCAAGCTTCTGTTGAGTGGCTTTGCCGGGATGTGCCGTACAGAGCACCTATGCAAGCTTCCAGTGAATGACCTTGCCGGGATGTACCGTACAATAGAGCACCTATGCAAGCTTCTGTTGAGTGGCTTTGCTGGGATGTGCCGTACAGAGCACCTATGCAAGCTTCCAGTGAATGGCCTTGCCGGGATGTACCGTACAATAGAGCACCTATGCAAGCTTCTGGTGAGTGGCTTTGCTGGGATGTGCCGTACAGAGCACCTATGCAAGCTTCCAGTGAATGGCCTTGCCGGGATGTACCGTACAATAGAGCACCTATGCAAGCTTCTGGTGAGTGGCTTTGCCGGGATGTGCCGTACAGAGCACCTATGCAAGCTTCCAGTGAATGGCCTTGCCGGGATGTACCGTACAATAGAGCACCTATGCAAGCTTCTGGTGAGTGGCTTTGCTGGGATGTGCCGTACAGAGTACCTATGCAAGCTTCCAGTGAATGGCCTTGCCGGGATGTACCGTACAATAGAGCACCTATGCAAGCTTCTGGTGAGTGGCTTTGCTGGGATGTGCCGTACAGAGCACCTATGCAAGCTTCTGGTGAGTGGCTTTGGCGGGATGTGCCGTACGGAGCACCTATGCAAGCTTCTGGTGAGTGGCTTTGGCGGGATGTGCCGTACAGAGCACCTATGCAAGCTTCTGGTGAGTGGCTTTGGCGGGATGTGCCGTACAGAGCACCTATGCAAGCTTCTGGTGAGTGGCTTTGCCGGGATGTGCCGTACAGAGCACCTATGCAAGCTTCTGGTGAGTGGCTTTGGCGGGCATGTGCCATACAGAGTATCTGTGCGATTTCCAGCGAGTGCTTCAATACCACATTAAGAGCAATAAATCCCGTCAGAATACATTACAGTTAGGGACACGAAGATTCAGAACTTGGAGGGCATTCAGGGTAAGATCATAGAATAACGATCATGCATTTGCATATGGAGTAAAGTAGCTGGTGAATAGGCGTTTGGTTGACAGTTTTCCACTAGAGCGGTCGCGTGGTCCGGTCCCATCTCTCCGCTACTGCCGTGCATTGATGACGTTTCTATTGCTGCCTCTGATCGTTAACAATGAAGGCAGCCTGGGGCTGATCTATGTATTTTGATTCGCGGGAGGGAATGGAGGACTCGTCTGGAGGGGCAAAGATCAATAAATGCTGAGATTCCTCCCTCGCGAGAAATCATAGGGTAAAGTTCGTCACATAGACAAATGTTTAAGCCATTTGGGTGTTTCTTTTAGGCGGGTGTTGCCCCTATTTCAGAAATGCTGTGGTACTCCTATGACCAATAACAGAAAAAAACGACGAAAAGGTTAATTCCCTCCCACGGGCCCAAAATCTGACTGAGGACTTCTTAAAAAGGACTGTACTCAAGTGTCCCCGAGAGGGCTCCTTTCTACTCGGAGGTACACGTTTGGCTGACAAGTGCGAGGAAACTCGTAAGTTACTGCGATAACATATCCATTATTAAACGCTCGTTAACTACACTCGTGGCAGTAGATGTGGCACATTGGCGCTTGTCGTGCTCCATATAAATTTATGGATTTTCACATAGATGCCCCAGTCCGACCTCGATGTAACACGCGCATGCAGATGTCTGGCCCTGCCGACGTCCGCGGTGTAACACGCGCAGGCAGCTGTCTGGCCCTGCCGACGTCTGCGGTGTAACACGCGCAGGCAGCTGTCTGGCCCTGGCGACGTCCGCGGTGTAACACGCGCATGCAGCTGTCTGGCCCTGCCGACGTCCGCGGTGTAACACGCGCAGGCAGCTGTCTGGCCCTGCCGACGTCTGCGGTGTAACACGCGCAGGCAGCTGTCTAGCCCTGCCGACGTCCTCGGTGTAACACGAGCAGGCAGCTGTCTGGCCCTGCCGACGTCCGCGGTGTAACACGAGCAGGCAGCTGTCTGGCCCTGCCGACGTCCTCGGTGTAACACGAGCAGGCAGCTGTCTGGCCCTGCCGACGTCCGCGGTGTAACACGCGCAGGCAGCTGTCTGGCCCTGCCGACGTTCTCGGTGTGATGTGCGGTATGTTTGGCGAGTCGCCGGCCCGTTCAAGTCCATCATGGGCCCGGATGTTCATCATGGGCGGCGACGACGGCTCGGAACTGCTGGCAATCCTTCTCATGTCTGAGGCGGCGCGGCCAGATGGAATCCCGTCGGCACGGCCATCTGCAGGATTCTCTTGTGACCTTTCGCGGCGTATCAGGTGCACCGGCGTCCGCGGCCGCGCTGCTCGGCTCGGTGTTGGATTCCGACACGCTGTGTGAGCAGGAGTTCGCGTATGGTGTTCGCGTGAACCCACATGCGAACTCCGCCGGAAGCTGTGTGGTGAGCCGGGCTTGAATTAGGCGGTGATCTCGTTTTCAATTTGCTTGAGGTAACGGCTAGCTTTCCACTGGGGTTTCTCGTTCGTCGTTTGTCATAATATTTTATCATACGCTAAGTTATAATATTTTTGGGGCGTTCCGCTCAGCCACTAAGCCACACATCATGTTTATGTGCTTGTTTGCACATTTGGCAATCGTGCCACCTAACCATGCATCAGTGAAGCAAATATTTCATCAGGCTCCATTGGGGTTAGACAAGCACATGTTGCGAACACATAGTGCCTAAACTTGAATTATGTGCAATAGCCTATGAGTGTTAAATGCAAATATGGAATTACATTTGTCGTTATATACGCGGTTTATCTGAGAACACAGGTTACTTTTGATTGGCACAATTATAAATGCAAGGCTACTGTGTTTACTGTTAATCGGTGTCAGAAAATTGCAATGGCACTCATGAAGTATCAACCGAAAAATCAATCCCTCAGGAGAGTAGTGACTGGGAATCGCTGCAGATTAGTTTTGTACAGGGTGGCGCAGCGTGAAAATTGGGCAATACTGACGTACGTTTGTCGAACTGTCGCTCTCCGTCGTTTCAGGCTCTCATTTATTTGACGTTTGATTGAAAGACAGCACTCCCTCCGATTATTCATTTATAGTTCCCAGAATTCCCCTTAATACAAGCAGACGAGGAAGCATGCAAAGGGTCGGAGAAAATGTTGCTCGTCGTCTCAGCCAAATTGGCGCGCTGATTCAATAAACCCAGCGATGGCACCTTGATGGGCACATGTCTCGACCGAAAAGATCCGGGCATACCAGGAATGCATTGAATAGCACCGTGTCCTCACTTTTACTACCCGAGGTGCATGGCGTGTGCCTGAGGTGTATATGTGTCGGTGGGTAAGAATATGGTTTCCTGTAGCGCAATGATAATATGTGTGAGAATACTGAAAACAACTATTATTTCTGCCCATTTCGATATTAAACTCCGCCAATTCCATTGTAAAAATACGGACATATGATAGGAAAATTAATGTTTATCGGCACCTTTCGGTATATGGCGTAGCCACGATTGCAGCTCGGACGGGCATGTGGGTTGGGTGCGGTCCGCGCCAGCGGAACCGCTCGAGCCGTCCGGCCGACCGGTAGTCTTCGCAAGGTCACGGTGGAAGGCCACTGCCTCGGGGATGCCATCCCGCTGGAATGTGTCGGTCGGGTCATGTGGCTGCCGGCCGGTGCTGGACGCGCCGAGCTTGCTCGGCGGCCCACTGAAGTAGTGCGCATTTCTCCTGCAGCCAAATGGCTGAGGGGTCTGTGATTTCTTGTGACTTTGGTCTGTGGAGTGGGAGTGGTCTGTGTGTTGACAGTCAAGGTGTTTTGTGTCGGTGTGGTCAGTGGTGTGAGTTTTTAGTGGAGCTAAACCGGGGATCATGCCAGTTTGAATAGAAGTAGAAGTTGTGTTGACGCGACGTGTGGGTGGAGCAACGGTGGCAGCCTTTTCTTGAGTTTTATTTGACGGGGAGGTGGCCTCGAATGACCGCCGGGCCTGGGGTTGAACACCCCGGCTGTGGCCTCGATAGCGCAGATCTCCTTCTCCTTGCGCCAAACTGGGCATAGGGGTGATGTGGTCAGGTGGTCGGATGTGTCACAGTTGAAGCAATGGGCATGCTTGGAGCAGGATGATTCTAGATGAGGTGCATCACCGCCCTTGGGACATCTGGCTGGTTTGCGACAAGTCTTAATGCCATGGCCGAAGCGTTGGCAATTAAAACAGCGGAGAGGATTGGGAATAAAAACACGGACTTGATATCGGATGTAGCCGGCGAGGATGAAAGAGTGGTAGACTCGAAAGTAATGACAAGGAGGCTCGTATCACGTTTCAGGTCGTCTTTAAAGGAAGTGATGCGTCGAACGTGGGTCACCCTCTCCGGCCTGAGCTCCGCCAGAATATTTTCCTCAGATAAGAAGCGGAGCTCCGGCGCGAAGACGGTGCCCTTGGTGGTGTTGCGGTTGGAATGGATAGTGATCGTGACGGTTTTCCACAAAATGTGGTGGTGCGGAGTAGGCCTTTGGTCTGGGCTCGTGATTGGGTTTTGATTACAAAGGTTCCGTTGTCGGAGGCTTCAATGTCAGGATTGGCTAGGGAGCAGATGACAAGGAGTTGTTCAGTCGGCCAGAAAACGTTGATACGACGAAAGGACACAGATTCTTCGATAGGCTTCTCGACTACGAACGAGCCAGCACGGTCGAGGTAGGGTTCGATGGGTTCAGGTGGAGAGGACGTGGTCTAGTTCAGGCGTGGGTCAGTGGCGTGGAGAGTAATGGTCTGGTCCCGATTGAGAGACGAGTTCGTGGTCTTGGGACGGACAGGGGTCGGTGAGGCGCAAAGGGCTTCCATGGCGTCATCAAGAGAAATCGTTCGGCGAGGGTCATCAATGGTTGTGCCGAGGGGTATGGCGTCAGGGGCTGAGTCAGGAGTCGTACGATGGGTCAACGGGGGAAATTCAGAATCGGAGTTCTGTGACGAGCTGTGGTCACAGGTTGGATCATTGGGTTCCTCTCAACCCAATGATCACTTCCACACGTTTTATATATTACTTCTTACGCATTAATCACATATGAAAACAGCGAAATATCAGGTAAAGTCCTTTGCATCGTTAACTGACAACACTTGAGGCTCTGGTTGCCGTTGGCAACCTAAGACGACCTAAGACGTTGGCGGAGCTATTTGGCCTAGCTGTCGTAAAAGAACCCAACGTTCGCTTCGTTGGGAGATATTTTGTTAGGTGCTGCATCTAGATTTCGCCGTTTCCGGGAATGCCACGAATCACCGCGCTAAATGGTGCTATGCGGATGGTTTTTCTTCATTCAAAAGACGGCGCAAATTTCAGAGGATGGTTCAGTGGCTAGGAATGAGACGGTGGCCTTGGTGTCCTTTTTTCCCGATCTACTATTTAGTTTTTGGCTTTGCCAAACTTCCTGACCAATATGCACCATTCACCTAAAACCGTTTTTGGAAAATGTCGGCCGCAACAATCCACGTTTGACATTCAAGAGGTGGAGCTCTGTTCGCGCTTAAATCCGCTCAGCTCTCATTCTCTTGATGCCGAGTTGCGATCAAACACCGGAACGGCGGGAGGGCCAGCCAGTTGCCAGTGGCTGTGGCAGTCGAACTGGGGCGTCGCGTGGGTCTGTCGTCGGCCGAACGCCAGTGCGTCGCCCGTCCCAATCGACGCGCACCGCAGGCGATAACCCGACGCGTCCATCATGTTAATCACGGCCACAGTTCGCCAGACGATAGACGATAGACGATAGCATCGCGCGTGTGTGCCAGCCTCGCCGGCTATCAGAGGCGGTACGTGACGGATTTACATCGCTAGCTGAGGAAAGCCGACCCGGCTCGGCCCGACACCTCCAGGTTCCGCCTCCGGCGTGAGTAATGCGCGAATGGATGCCGACAAACTGTATGTCTTTGGTATGGCTTGTGGGTGTTGCGTAAACATGATCATCCCCGAAAGTACACGTCATGCATCTCCCGGCCGTCTTCACGGTTCGGGCCATTCAACAATGACATGTATATGCCCAAGAACTAACAGTCTTAAAAGCAGCGGCATGACGTGGTGAATGTTTCCCGACTTCTCGTCCGGAAACGGCGTTTTATAATGACGAAACAACTCGCATTAAAGAGAGTGGAAGATTCCCTCATAAGCATTAGCAATGGGAACTCGGGCATGTTAGCGAATAACCGTGCGACCCAACACTACCACGGATCTCGATGGGAACCAGTCGCGGTGGACACTTGTGTATCACCCGTTTCCCCCAATTTCGTGTTAACTCACCGCTGGAGCGTCCACGACATTAATTTACTGCTGGGGCCATGTCTCGCGTAGATTGGTCGGCTCAGCATAGCCGGGCGCGGACCATAGCCAGGCGTGGGCCGCGAGCACTCATGAATTTATTCATCGCACGTCGGAATAGTTATTGACCGGAAATGCATGCCATATATCGGTGTCGTCACCCGTGACGAAGCGATGCCACTCGTGGTCAACGTCATGTGTGGAACAGTGACGTCAACTGGTGGACGATGACGTCACCGGCGTGCCCTGGTGAGGAGGCGGTCGCACACCGCCAGTTTGACGCACCACTTTGTCGCACGTCGCGAGCGTAATTTCGATGCTCTTCGCGCGTAATTTAGACGCGTCACGCACATAATTTCGACGCGTCACGCGCGCCAGAGTGACGTAACCGTTCACCGCCAGCGTAGGCAAAGCGTAGGCGATTAGATCGTTTGCATACTAGTACATAGCACTGGTAAAACAGAAAAAAGAGAGATAGTTGTGTTCACCGGAACTATAATAATTCAAAATATCTAGGAAGCTTTTCGTACGAAAAGCACGCTGCACATATTTTTCACCACTTACAATATCCTTGTTTATTGGTTGGTTCACGACACACTTCATGCACATTCACGGCTAATGGCGCCGCCCACACTGTTTCGCCGGTGGGCCGCGGGATTGGGAAATGTCCTGAGTGGCACTAGAGTCGAACCCGGGACCTTTGGTACCCATAGCCCGACACCTTAACCACTCGGCCATCCCCGCTCCCACTTACAATATCCATATATGAGACGAGCGTGCACTGTGTGTGTCGCATTCACACCACCTGGGCCTTGTTAAGATCTGGTGCAGGCTGCGGCAATAATTTCTGATATTGCTCACGAAAGTGGCATGGAGTTCATTGGCATGGTTCATTGCGTGACCAATTGATAACTGCTGTCAGCCTCGGTTACTCTGTGATCAATTGATACCCGCTGTCAGCCATACCGGCTCGGCGGTGATCGAAATTGAACGTAGAGCGCTCTTGATGCTCCGAATCTGCAATATCGTAAATCTGAGCTGGCTACGGTGAAAGCTCTCGGTGGCACGGCTTCGGGCGCATCGGCGGATCGCTGATGGTCAATGTGAACGTCCGGCAGCCTGTGGGCCCGGAAGAGCGTCTCGCGGTGACGCTAAGAAAGTTGGGCCAGAGCTCCTCGTCACTGGCGCTGCTGTGTCGTACCGGCGAAGAGCCCATCGTCGAGCCATCGTGTACGACACTTGTGCTATATAATGTCAGGCTTTGGCTTTGGCCCCAAGCAAATGTGCCCCCCCCCCCACACACACACACACACACACGCACACACACACACACACACACACACACACACACACACACACACACACACACACACACACACACACACACACACACACACACACACACACACACACACACACACACACACACACACACACACACACACACACACACACACACACACACACACACACACATACACACACACACACACACACACACCACACACACACACACACATACATACACACACACACACACACACACACACACACCAGTGCGACATGGAAAACAAGCGAGAGAGATCCAACTGTGGTGAAATATTCTGAATTGTGTCGACGCCATTGATGGATAGCATCTTGCTGTGGAAAGTCCTGTCAATTCTGGCAGCTAGAGTCGAAATACAATGGGTCCTTCAGCGTGATTGTGTTTGCGGTATTGGTTTCATACCATGCACGGTGGACCAGCCAGCAGGGTTCTTTCTTTCTTCACTTTCGTAAGTCATGAACAATACAATGAGTAAGTGCTGAATGTCATGGAGCGTTTTGTTCACACTTCGTTGAATATTTCAGTCATGATACAGAGCGCTTGTAGTATAGTGACACTTGTTTGTTTCGCATGTTTAGTGACACTTCCATGAACCGAAAAGTATGCAATGATTAGCCATTGGCATCCTAGCACTGTCGATGTACTTTCTGATTAATCATTCCAGGAATGCATCAGCAAAGTCGGAAAGGTAATTTTGGGATATTTGTGGTCCTCCTTAAGTACATTCTAGTTGAAGTATTTATAGTTAGATTTTCTCCTTTCAGGTGTACGAATATTGAAATTTTGAGGTGTTGGCAATGATTTATTTATCCTTTCGGGTAGTCGTTATATGTGGAGCTCACATTTCGGGTAGTCGTTTTATGTGGAGCTCACTGTATAATAGATGCGAGTCGAGTTTCATGAGTATGCAAATTAATTCTTTTGTGTTGCAGAAAGGTGTAAAATATGTCTATCTTAAGAGTCCATGTAAATAACATTAAACCTCCTGATACTCTACATATGTTAAGTACTTCTCTGGCAATAGAGAAGTAATTAACCAGGTACGGACTTGTGCTGATTTACAATTTTCTCTTAAAAGAACAGACAAATCAGTACATGCCGGTACATGCAGCAACCATTACTGTCATTTAAATACCGCAAGGTTCCCTTTAGGTTTCCAAAAGGTTTGTTACATCACCAAATATATTAGCGCAAATAACATGTGTAATATCGAGGACATGTTATCGGGCTCGGCTACTGGAACCATTGGCGTTGCCACGGGATTTCGTACGCCTGGGTAGGAGACGGGTTGCTTAGATATTTCCATGCAACGTCACAGGCGTAGCGTTCGTGTTCACAAAGTTCGGCGGACGCGGTGCCCCGCCCCACCCCCTCTGCAACGCCGATGCGTGGAAGCCGTGTGGGGGGTACGGCTGCCAACTCTCTCCCGTCCATGGAAGCCGTGTGGGGGGTACGGCTGCCAACTCTCTCCCGTCCGTAGAAGCCGTGTGGGGGTACGGCTGCCAACTCTCTCCCGTCCGTAGAAGCCGTGTGGGGGGTACGGCTGCTAACTCTCTCCCGTCCATGGAAGCCGTGTGGGGGGTACGGCTGCCGACTCTCTCCCGTCCATGGAAGCCGTGTGGGGGGTACGGCTGCTAACTCTCTCCCGTCCATGGAAGCCGTGTGGGGGGTACGGCTGCCGACTCTCTCCCGTCCGTAGAAGTCGTGTGGGGGGTACGGCTGCCGACTATCTCCCGTCCATGGAAGCCGTGTGGGGGGTACGGCTGCTAACTCTCTCCCGTCCATGGAAGCCGTGTGGGGGGTACGGCTGCCGACTCTCTTCCGTCCATGGAAGCCGTGTGGGGGTACGGCTGCTAACTCTCTCCCGTCCATGGAAGCTGTGTGGGGGGTACGGCTGCTAACTCTCTCCCGTCCATGGAAGCCGTGTGGGGGGTACGGCTGCCGACTCTCTCCCGTCCGTGGAAGCCGTGTGGGGGTACGGCTGCTAACTCTCTCCCGTCCGTAGAAGCCGTGTGGGGGTACGGCTGCCAACTCTCTCCCGTCCATGGAAGCCGTGTGGGGGGTACGGCTGCCGACTCTCTCCCGTCCATGGAAGTCGTGTGGGGGTACGGCTGCTAACTCTCTCCCGTCCGTAGAAGCCGTGTGGGGGTACGGCTGCCAACTCTCTCCCGTCCGTAGAAGCCGTGTGGGGGGTACGGCTGCCGACTCTCTCCCGTCCATGGAAGCCGTGTGGGGGGTACGGCTGCTAACTCTCTCCCGTCCATGGAAGCCGTGTGGGGGGTACGGCTGCCAACTCTCTCCCGTCCATGGAAGCGGTGTGGGGGGTACGGCTGCCGACTCTCTCCAGTCAGTAGAAGCCGTGTGGGGGTACGGCTGCCAACTCTCTCCCGTCCGTAGAAGCCGTGTGGGGGTACGGCTGCCAACTCTCTCCCGTCCGTAGAAGCCGTGTGGGGGGTACGGCTGCCGACTCTCTCCCGTCCATGGAAGCCGTGTGGGGGGTACGGCTGCCGACTCTCTCCCGTCCGTAGAAGCCGTGCGGGGGTACGGCTGCCAACTCTCTCCCGTCCGTAGAAGCCGTGTGGGGGGTACGGCTGCCGACTCTCTCCCGTCCATGGAAGCCGTGTGGGGGGTACGGCTGCTAACTCTCTCCCGTCCATGGAAGTCGTGTGGGGGGTACGGCTGCCAACTCTCTCCCGTCCATGGAAGTCGTGTGGGGGTACGGCTGCTTACTCTCTCCCGTCCGTGGAAGCCATCGCCGGCAAACTTCACATTTGACTTGCATGGTTTAGCTGATGCTGCAAAGTTTCAGGGCTGGGGTTTTGATTTCAGTGCCGCAAGCCAAAGCCATCCACTATCATGTGGTTCGGTCAGTTGAATGCCAAAGCTGGGCCCTCAATGTGCTAAAATCAGTATCATGGGTAGACGATGGGCCAGAGAGCTTTTGGCGTACCTGAGTGCTCACATTTGCCATGGGTGTTATTTTATGCAGGAAGAATAGATGTTGTATGTAGGAGTACAACATATTTATGCCTAACAAAGAGTGTATGACATCATGCATTTAGCTGATGCTTATATAGTTGATAATGCTGTTGTATGTACCATATTCACTCACCAGATGGACTTCACGCACCGCCGTTGTGTTTCCCCCGTTGTGTTTCCACAGCCGCAATGTAGTGCATGCTGGTGCCAACAAAGCCACACGAGATCGAATTCACATCCAACTTGCTTGCAGATCTGCCACAACTGGGTTGCGTTATAACGAAAGGGGCTTATTTTCCCCGACTCTGTTGCTTCCATGTGTGGTAGACTACCTTGCATTGTGCTATCCATGATCTTAGATTATTCTTCCTCCTTTGCAGGCACCTGTATTTTTATGAAGCATTCACTTAGAAAATGGTGGCATATATGTAACCAGATCAACCTAGGCCGTATAGGTAGGTACTGGTGGTTTCTAAATCACAACTCTTGCATGCATTTCACTTTTTATACTGATAGTCTCGAAACAGTAAACTAGCACACATCTGATGTATTCACGTACACGACAAATTACAAGTTTGCTGAATGTAAAATGGCTATGCGAAATATTATTCCGTAGACTGGACTAGCTTAGAAACCTTCAGATGTGTGGAAAATTTTGCAGTACCTAGGATTGATAGTAATTAGTCCGTCTTTTATTCAGCACAGTAGTAATGTCTCAAAATAGCATAAAACTGCTAATACTCTCAATACGGTAAGTGGCGTTTCTGGAACGCGGGTTATCCAAGTGGACGCCTATGTTCTAATTTCCCTTGCGTGCTCTTGGTCTTGCTCTAATCATGTAACCATTGACGCCTGAGGGCAACGTTAAAGCAATGCGCTGCTTGCCTAGCTATTTCGTGAATTTCATGTCGCAGACATATGCATAATATGTCCCTATTCATGAACGCAACACATTGCGATTCACAAAAAAGTTACTGCTATATTATTGTGTTCTGAAAATTATCTCAGTCTCTTTTGCACATAATGGGTTGTTTATTCTTCTTTATAGATCGAGAAATTGGCAGTCGTGAGCGAGTGGTAAAATTGGAATAAAACATTCCTGTAGCAATAATGATGCGACTAAAATATTGACATGCTATCACGCGTTCTTCTCTTCTGGTACAAGTCAATAGCATGAGACTCAGACTGAGGAGTTACGAGGGCATCAAAACCAACCTGAACCAGCTATGATCCTAGCGAACCTGTGCGTCGTGACACGTTTTTTAAAGAGGTGATGGGGAGGCGTGTTCCGCGTGTAACGCGAGCATTGTCTTGTCTTGTCTGAAAAGTCTTGTTTCTGAGCGGCTCTATGTTACCACGGCCTGCGTCCGCGTCGTTGCTCGCTGCTCACCCTGGCAAAATTGAATCCCTCCCGATTGCATTCGGTCACCAATTCGTTTCTGTCCACACGCAAACGCCAACGGCTCAGTCACAACATACAACGCAAGTGCACGCGCAAGAGCAATAACTCAAAGAGATGTGTTGTATGTCGTATTCACATGTTCTTGACATGTTGAGTGATTTTCAGGTAACGTGGCCGCTTTAATGGCAGAGGGAGCGGCGCATAGGCGGCCTTCTATCGTTGACATTACAATGAATAACAGTGTAGCTAAAGGGATGCATGATCACATCGACAATGGCTGGACGCGAATTCGAGACGGCAATTCCGCCGCCAGCGTTCGGCTACCGCCATGAACGCACGTGAAAATGTAAGCAGATGACTCCCGCGCGCACGCCTTCAAATCGCACGCGATTTCCCGCGGGCCATGTGCGGTCGGAGATGACATACGCACGCCGCGTGATCATGTAAAGCTGGCGGCGCGCGGCCGACCCGACACCGACACCGACCCGACACCGACACAGACCCGACACCGACACCGACACAGACCCGACACCGACACAGACCCGACACCGACACAGACCCGACACCGACACAGACCCGACACCGACACAGACCCGACACCGACACAGACCCGACACCGACACAGACCCGACACCGACACAGACCCGACACCGACACAGACCCGACACCGACACAGACCCGACACCGACACCGACACAGACCCGACACCGACACAGACCCGACACCGACACAGACCCGACACAGACACAGAGCCGACACAAGACCCTACACCGACCGGACCACAGACACAGAGCCGACACCGACACAGACCCGACACAGACCCGACACAGACCCCACACCGACACAGACCCAGACACCGACACAGACCCGACACCGACACAGACCCGACACAGACCCGACACAGACCCGACACAGACCCCACACAGACCCGACACCGACACTGACCCGACACCACAAGACCCGACACAGACCCGACACCGACCGGACACAGACCCGACACAGACACCGACACAGACCCGACACCGACACAGACCCGACACCGACACAGACCCGACACCGACACAGACCCGACACAGACCCGACACAGACCCGACACAGACCCGACACAGACCCGACACAGACCCGACACAGACCCGACACAGACCCGACACGACACCGACACAGACCCGACACCGACACAGACCCGACACAGACCCGACACAGACCCGACACAGACCCGATACAGACCCGACACAGACCCGAACAGACCAGACACAGACCCGACACAGACCCGACACAGACCCGACACAGCCCCGACACACCCGACACAGACCCGATTCAGACCCGATGCAGACCCGACACCGACACAGACCCGACACCGACACAGACCTGACACCGACACAGACCCGACACAGACCCGACACAGATCCCGACACCGACACAGACCTGACACCGACACAGACCCGACACAGACCCGACACAGACCCGACACCGACACACAGCTTGGATCGGTGGCGCCGAGGCCGACCGGCAGATCGATGGTAAGCATCGACAACGGCCACTTTACCGGTCGGCCGGGGCCCGTTAGCCCGCCGGAGGCTGTCGGCGCTGGACGCGGCCGCGGTGACCTACCACTGAACCGACACAGGAACAGGGACGGTGCAGGCTGACAGGCGAATATGTATATATATATATATATATATATATATATATATATATATATATATATATATAATATATATATATATGTATTTATATACATATATATATATACATGTTATATATATATATATATATATATATATATATATATATATATATATATATATATATATATATATATATATATATATATTTGAATATATGGACAGATAGATAGATAGATGAATAAAGCACGCGAATGGAACTAAATTATTTGAATGCTGTGCAAAGCAGGGTGTCAAAATTCGCTCATTTATGCGCCAGAATGTCATGTTGTATAACCGCCATCGATAATTTGTTTACCTCACCCGATTAGGCTGAACATAACATGCGCCCTAACCCGTTTTGCATGTTTGAAGTAGCCGCGTCTTGTCCTGCACGATATTACCGATACCTTCATTCTGAATGACCGCCGGTGACATCACCCTGCACCAAGTTCAGTCCATTAAACCCTGAACCGGCGTATGCATGGGCTGTTCTGGCAGTCTCAACAAGCCGCCATCTTCGGCATTGTATCCAACAACGTGCACAACTGCAACCATCCAATGCCTGAGTAACAGTTTGGTGTGCGTGTGTGTGTGTGTGGATGGTCTAAAAGGCAGAGGTGGTCGCGTCGACAATACGCCCTTCTGCAAAGTAGTCCACATACATAATCAAGTAGCCATCATAGGGTAAGTATATCGGCAGCGAAACTGGGCGCCACGGAGATTTGGATGTCGGTGAGAGATGCTTTGGATATAAATATCCTGCTATAAGCAGCATGCCCTGCAAGGCTGGCGCTTTCTGGACTGCTCGTGTGTGGGAAGAAGCTGCAACAAGAACACGTGAGTGATCGTGAAGAGCACCTACCGTGCAGCAGAAAGAGGAAGAGGGCGCAGATGAGGCGGGCGTGTGCGGCTGGCACTTGACGTGTGCGCGTCACGGTGCCGTGACGCGACGTCACCGTCACATCAGCGTGCTGTGGCCGTGACGTGGCGACCTGGCGACACGGGCAGGGTCGGTGGCGGGACGCCGCACACACTGTCGTCCCGACCGCCATCTGTGACGCTGCGGGCCACCTCCCGACCGCGTCTCCCGAACGTCGTCCCGGAGCCAGAGTCCGACCCACGGCTCTGAACGCACCCCGTCGACCTGCCGTTCTCCGGAGCAGCCGCCGAGCAAGTTCTGCGCGAAACAGAGCCGACGTGCCGCTTCCGATCGGCTCTTGTGCTGCTCTTCTGTTAGGCCACGGTCCCGAAACAGCGGTCCGGGGCTCTCGTGCCGAACCGCCGCCAAAGGCGCGCTCTCAGGCACCTATTTTTGGCGCCGTTGTTCGACAACTTCGCCGACCACCGCCTCCCTGCCGACCGCTACCGTCGACGGTCGTCGATCTGCAACGGAGAGAGACAGCGAGCGTCATAGGCTGGTCGCGCTGCTGACCTGTTGAGCTGATGACCCGCTAAGCTGATGACATGCTGACCTGTTGAGCTGATGACATGATAAGCTCTCTTGAGCTGTCCACCAGCTGGCTCTGCAGCTAATTCAGCGGGTGAGCTGTTCAACATCACATTCAACAATTGGTTCGGATGTTTAGCTACAGCAGCCTGTTAAGCGAAGTACTGAATGTAGAATAATCACCCTGGTGGACAAGTGGGCAGCTGCTCAGCAGCTGCTGAGTCAGCTCAGCTGCTGCACGGTTCCTATCTACTAGACACTGTTCGCGATTTAGCCCGGCGGCTGTTCTCGCCGGATATTTAGCCGCACGACTGTTCTCGTCAGGCACTCAACCGTCCAGCTGCTCAAAGCGTCAGCAATTTAGCTGTTCAGCAGACCACTCAGCCGTTGAGACGCTGAGCTGCTGATGAGCCCCTGGTCGGCTGCTGGCACGGCTCGCGCATCCATTCGACGGTGGCGAGCCATGAGTACGCGGAAGCCGCCTGCCTTTTAGCGGCGGCAGTGTTTCATTTCTGGATGACGGATGAGCGCGTCGGCGTTGCAGGGCATGCTGCTTATGAGAGGACATTTCTCTCCGGAGCATCCTTCTGCGACAGCCGGGTGCTGAGGCGCCCACAGTTTCGGTGCGCATATATTTCCTCGATTATGGCGGCTGTATTATTTATGTGGATTCCACTGGAGGAAGGCATAACTGGTTGCGCCAATTACGCCGGACTTGGACGGCTGTTGTGGACGTGAGGATATATGCGGGGATGGTGTCCATTGCATGCTGCACGAAATATTTTGCTTGAAATGGAAAGGTGGGATGTCGCTCCTGGGCCTTGTCCGTCCTTACTTATATGAAAAATCAAGTGTGAATTATGCATGCAGCTCCAGTTTAAAAAAAAAAAGTTGGATGTTACTTTTATGGCCAAGGTTACCCATAGTTTGCTAGACTTGTGTTCATTAAAGTCTACTTTGCTCAGTCTGCCTTGTTGAGGTTCATATTGTGACATTAATCATAGTTGAACGCAGGGGCTTTTTAACCCAGCATTGGCCTGGCTCATCAGCCGCACGCCACTAGCCGAGGGGGCAAATATTGCCCTCCTGCTAATGCCAAGCACGGCTGGGCCAATTACTAGACTTCGAGCTGCAGTCGATAGCGCCTCGACGTGTGACCTCATGGAATACAAGCAACTGTGTCGGAAGCGTGTGTATTAATACCGTCCGGCGGCTGTCGCCCCGCACCGCCCCGCCCCGTATGAGTTATCAGAACACCAACTTCTAGAAACAAAGCATTTCGAATAGTTGGTAAACAATCTGAAACAGAAATTCACTGAGCTTTCATATTATCACACCACGCTGACTTTACGCAAATGTGAGCTAGGATCTTGTGGGAATGTTCAGACTGCCCACGCAAAATAACTCGTTTGCCTTTGCGATCCATGTATAAATGAGGCAGGTGATCCTATAATATGCATGTGTCATAGTCATGCGCAATATTAAAATGGTCATGCATTGTCCTTGCACCATCTTACAGCAAAAGAAGTGGGGGCAATTTGTGTTTAAATAGATGAAGCACGAGCAAAGCGTGGGGTATAAACCTCTTTACATATCAGCATTTGAAACACTCTTTCCAATGTGTTTGTATGTATCATGTGCATATAGGGTATGCGTTTTATGGAACACGGTACATGAAAATAATGTAGACACAGTTCCGTTTGGCATAAACTTATCGTCCAGCCCAGTACCAAAACTGCATTCTTCTTTATTGCAGGCTCTTCTTCAGAACCAGGTTTAGAAAATCTCTGATCAGGAGCTCTGAGCCGGTAACTTCACGGTTCGCAAGTCGTCCAAATGATGCCACCCTTGGGATAACATTGCGTCCGATAGGGATGCGAACAGTAGGCAATTTGGCTCTTGTTTAGCATCTAAAAATTACGTGGAAACTTGTGTGACATCATAAGTGATGTCATTTGTTAAACCAGTGTTTCACGATTTTCGTTTGGGAACAAATTTGCGAACACAAATCATAAAGTAGAAAGGATCATATTACGTTGAAAAAAATGTTATTGTACCATTATTTAACAGTATGTACGGCACGTTACAAACCGCAATGATATTCAACTGTTGCAGGCTCTCTTGCACCTCGTGCCAGCAACAATACAATCACAGCCTCATGCAAACGAGACGGTGACTGATTGCGGAATGTCCGTCCAATATCATCACATAATTCTGAAACATCAATTGTGATGATCCATAGCACGGAGCATGGAACACGGAGCACGGAACACGGAACACGGAGCTTCCAATTAGTAGCGGGTGAGTACCGCGTGGTACATGCAACGCGCTCTGCATTGTGTTCCGCATGTTATCATGAATGGGCGATAGTACTACTGTAATCACTTGGCCGCAGACCGCTGATTGCCAATCAAGTCAAAATTATATGCAGAGAGAAGAATAAGCCCACGGTGAAAAACGTCTGGTGCGAAGCAAGCATTTGGTGCAGCTCGGAAGTATGCAATGTTATTGCAGCTAACATTGCATACGTCGGCATTGAAATGCCAAAAATAGCAGTTCCGAGGACTGGGCACGAAGTTGTGGGCGTTGCAAAGTGACACGTGATCGGAGTTGCTGTCGGAATTTCGCCCACGGGGCATCCAGCTGATGCAGCCCAGACAGCCGGCCGTTGTTCAGCCCGCTCCAATGTCCGGACCAACCTCGGCAGCCTCGGCCTTCTGCACTCTATCGGCCGTCCAGTCGGAGGCACGAGGGTGTTACAGGGTCGCTGGAGTATCAGAGTGGAGTGTTGGAGCCACTGGATTGTCAAAGTAATGGGAGCGTGAGTATTACTGTAGTGTGAAAGCGCCGGAATATCAGAGCCACTGCAGTGTAGGAATTACGGTGATGTCAGATTCACTGTAGGGGCGTTCCACGACAGATCGACAAATAAAATTTCGATTTTGCACCCGCACATCTCAGATTTTGATGAAAATGAGTCTATAGGGTTATCAGCAGCCCTAAACACGCCTGTGACATTTTCAGGCCTCTCCGACTTCCGGTTTTCGAGCTACAGCCTGCGACATTTTTACATTCGATGCATACATGGCTTTGTTTGGCAGGATTTTTCCCTGCTACATTGAATGATAAGTAGGTGAGTTTGTACATCAAAATGATTGCAATCCCATGCAGAATGAACGTTTATCACTATTGAAACCATAGCTATTAAATATATGTCAAATATAACACTTAAAAAAATGCCAAGTTCTCTTGAGCAATTTTCCCCTTCGATATTGTGATATTTGATATTTTTTAATGAAAGAGCGTTGATTATTACCTATATTTCATCAATAAAAAAGTGGTTATCGGCTTATAAATATTTTAAACATAATTTCAAACACCAACCGCCCGGCCTCATTTTACCCAATACTGCGTCGTTCAGCAACGGCCGCGGCCAGCTGCTGCCAACGGGGGATAGGGTTGCTGGCGGCTGTCGTCCGCGGCCCCGTGGGATTGAGAGGACACTATGCAGATTATTTATAAACACCAGGCAGGACGTTTTAGCACTTCATTTATTATTCACACAAATAACAAGCCGGAAAGTACATGTACATTTGCGAATGCTAACGAGATGGTACAATGAGCCTTATCAGAGGTAAAAAATGCATAACTTAAAATTAGCTCACTTCACATTGTAATTCGCACATAAACAAACGGAAATCAGCTGCCGATGTAGGTCACGCTAACCATTCAACCTAAATCCTGTAGCAAATCAGGCCACCATCACTTCTCTTCCTTCACTTATGGCAAGTTCTCGCACAACGACAATGTTTGCCTTCACTGGAGTTACCCTGTGTATTTTTAGAGTCCCTTTGACAGTTTTTGCCATTGACAGTCTATCGCCAAGCTCATGCCGTGTACGACTAACCTCTTCTTTCGCTACAAAGCAGCACTCGGTATGCAAATTACCCTTGTCCTGTAGCACTTTACATAGCTTTTCCGCAGTAAGAATGTGGTCCGAGTGTGTCCGCGAAAGACTGGCGCTAGCTGCAACCCTTTCAGTGTACCCCCAACACCGTCGCACGAATTTTTCCCATGCGTCGTTGCAAAAAAATTCAAATCGCACTGGACTCCGAAATCCTCATGAAAACTCACATTCACGAAATTAAACTTATTCTTGTACTGGGCAGCTGACCCATCCGAAAAATAATGAATCTTTTTCAAGTTCGGGACTATGCCTTTCACTTTCGGTACAATGTGCTGGAAGAATGTGTGCACAGCGACGGTGTTATGCTTCAGTTCGTTTGATAACACGCAAAACCTGTGGCATTCAATCTTTCCAGCCTCTCGCCAATAAACAACAAACGGATGAACGGTACACTGTGGTGCGTTCCAGTGATATGACTGAATTTCGTCTTGAACTACAAAAGTGCAGTTTTCTGAAAAATCTAATATGATCAGTGCTTCATGCTCAGGTAGCTGCTTTTTTAGATCGTCGAAATATTTGCTTTGATGCTGACTCGTGAAATGATGCCGAGTAAGTGTCACAATGGCGTCAGACAGTTTGTCAAGAAACTCGTCCATGAGAAGAACAATTTCGGTCAAAGTGCAACGATCCGTGCTTAGCCACTGACTAAATCTGACTTCGTCCACCAAGTCTGAGATTTCCCCTGCCTGCGCATTTAAAGTGTCGAACAAATATGACCTGACACCGTCCTGACCTGGAAAGTTTTCACACTTTTGCAGCATACAGGCTTCCCTCCCGACATCACAAACCGCGTGCTTCAACAGGTCCTTGTAGGTAATGTCTTTTAAACCCAGAGACGCTAACATTATATTCACGTTCTGGTGATAGCAACATACACAAACCGTATGAGTGCCGTTGCTTCCCAACAGGACACAGTGCTTGGGGCGGAGGCTGGCGAACTTCGAAAACCCAATGCGCTGGTTGCTACCGTTCTCTTTATAAAGTTGGTAAATTTCCTGCAAATTACTTAAAATCAAACGTTTCTGCTTCTTTACTTTAACCCCATTCTCATCTCTTACCGTCACATAGTCTTTTTTCCAGGACATATTCTACTCACTTCGTCAGATTCGTAAAGGATTTTACCTTTTGGCATTCCTCCTCAGTTGGTTATTTGGGCTTTCGGGCGCATCGACTGCGTTGGTCATACAGCGCCCATTGGCATTCCTCCTCAGATATTTTTCTACCCTTGGAGTAGGGTGGTATCTCGGCAAAATTCCCTTTTCCGCTTTGAGTTGAAAGCTCCGACGCACCATGTACCAAGTGGTTCCAAAAAACTCAGCGGTTTTTTCTACCGAAAAAGGAGGAAGGGACGAGCGTCTCCTTTGTTGACATCCCACGCTCGGCTCCCCCTTCCCCTCCCCCCCCTCCCCCGGCAGGCGTATCGCGAGGCAGCGGCAGCGCGCGCCCGGTCCGGTGAGCGCAGCGCCCGCATTCACCGCATTTGATTCGTCTTTCCAAGTCGATAACCACTTTTATTTATGTTTCTAGGGTAAAAAACTACGCTCTTTCATATGAAAGTGAGAAAAAATAGGATATCGGAGGGGAAAAATGTTTTTATTTCTTTTCAATTTTTTATTTGGCTAGAGTCGGCACAAATTACGTAATGAAAGTTTAAATTGTGGCATAGTCATATTCTGCAATGTTTTGTCTTCATTTTGACATATAAATTTGTTCAGTTACTGAAAATTGACTCAGAGAAAATTAGCACCAAATATAGTCATGTCAGTGCAAAATGTAAAAATTATATAGTTCATAACTAGAAAACGGTAAACCTAAGAGACTTCAAAATGGCACAGGCGTGTTCAGCGATGCTGATAACCCTATAGAACCATTTTCATCAAAATCTGAGGTGTGAGGGTGCAGGTCACATGTCGATTTGTCGTGGAATGCCCCTCCAGCTTAGGAATGCCACAAGATGCCAACACACATATCATTTGTCTTCATACCTACAGTTCACTATAACTATTTGCATCTTTTATCTGTCTTTTTTTTTGCAGATAGGCTACAACCAGTTATTAGTAGAAGTAGCCCCAGGAGCACCTCAGCTAGGTAGTAAGCTAGTAACGCCAAGGAACTCCTGGGGCCACAAAGTGAAAAAGTGTTATGAGGGAAAGTGTACATACATGTGCACTATCACACAAACCTGTGTGACAGTGCCACAGCATATGCACACACATGAAACATGTACACCTAAACTTACTTTACATACATAAACACATGTACTCACACATCTATGCAAATATAAATACATACACATATACTAGAATCCACATACCTAAATATACACTCATATGCATCCATGCACATCCATGCATACACATGCACACAGTATCACACAGCTGCAATCACATGCAATTAATCATATAGGTACATATGCATCCATGCACATCCATGCATAAACATGCACACAGTAGCACACAGCTGCAATCACATGCAATTAATCATATAGGTGCATATGCATCATCGCATATGCATTTAATTGTCTATCCAGCTGTACTCATACATACATATATTATGAACCTACATATAGTTTCTCCTTTTGTAGCGCGAAATTATTAACTTTACTAGCCATTTTGTTTGTGATGCATAAGTCAATAAAATCTGCTCGCATAACTTTTTTTATATCTTCTTTCTTAATAGGTACATGATTACAGGAACAAAACTTTGTACCAATAATAGTATTCCAAGTTCTTGGTGCTATAAATGGTATGGAATGAAATCTATAGGTTTTCGATGAAAAAAGGTACATGGAAATGATCAACATGCCTTAAGTTACTTGGTGATGAGTATTTGAACATATTCATCATAGTGATTAGTAATGTTTGATTAAAAAAATATGTGAAGTAGTAATATGTTCTGTTCCTGTACAATATGAGGGAACTCCAAAATGTTATATTTCACAAATATTTCATTTGTAGGATATGAATAGTGCTCATTATCTATGATTCGTAATGCCCTTTTTGTATTTAAGCAATTCTGTCTTATCGTGTTGGAAAATTGTTCCCCTATTAATGCACAATAATTGAAATATGGAAGAATCAATGTATTATATAGATATTTCAATTCACGACTGGTGATAAATAATTTTGTTCGACCCATTAGTCCAAGGTTTCTGCTAGTTTTTGCAGCAACATATGCTATGTGAAACTTCCATGTTAATTTTTCACCAACTATTACTCCAAGATATGTGATTTGCTGTTTCCTATGAACTATTTGAGAATTTATGTTATGTTTAAGTCAGCACTAGGTATAATGGAATACATTTGGTAGTTTGTTTTATTGACATTCAGTGATAATCTATTTGCTTGAAACCATTAAGTCATCCCTGAAACATTGGCATTGACTTTAATGTGTAATTCGTCAATATTCCTAGCTTTTATGACAGCAGCATCATAATCAAATAAGTAGAATGTTCCATCTAAAGAATTACCCAAATAATTAATGTATATAAGGAAGTGTAGTGAACCAAGTATGGAGCCTTGTGGAACTCCCATTATAATGCACTCTCCATCCTAGACTATATCATTAATTTTAGTTTGCTGGTAACGATTTTTAAAATAAAAATGTAATACCACGAGTAGAGTTCCTGAGATGCCAATATGTTGTATTTTTTAAGTAGAATGCCGATCCTCACAGTATCATAAGCTTTTTTCAAGTCAATATAGAGGCCACACGTAAGTTCTTTCATTTCCAAAGCTGTTGTAATTTGGCCATACGTTTGAGCAATCGGCATGCACGTGCTATGTTTTTTTTTTATAAATCCAAATTGAAGAGTACTGAGTATATTATTCAGCTCTAGATAAGATAAGAGATGAGAATCCACCATTTTTTTCAAGGATTTTTGAAGATACGGATAGCATAGAAATTGGCCTATAATTTGTGAATTTGCTCAATTCTCCTGATTTAAATATGGGGATAATTATCGCTTGTTTTAGTTGCTTAGGGAAAACTCCACTTCTGAGGCACAGGTTAAAGAAGTGCGTGATTTGTGTCAGGATAATTTTATATGTCAGTAAGAGAGTTTTTGTGCTAATGCCATCAGCCCCTCCTCCAACAGAGTTCGGTGGCTTTATAATTGTTTCAACTTGGATATCTTTAATGTACATTTCTTGTTCCCAATTAGCATAGTCATGCCCTGCATATATTTAATTGGTCTTTGTTACAAATAGTGATATTCCTTTCTAACTTGCTGCCAATGGTTGATCTAACATGGATTATGGGATTTTATGCTTTGTTCTATGTTTACTTATCAGCTCATGTAGTAGTTTCCAAGTTTTGCGCAAAGATACCTACAGACAAATGGCAATGTTTCATGTTGTTCTTATCACGGCCCTGTTTTAGTTATTTCTCAATATTTCGTCCACTAAATTGTGTCACTATGCCCCGTTCAATGTTCAAGTGTTCAAGTTATGGCCGACGCGCATCGAGAAGAGTATTTAGGCTGAGATATGCAATGCACAGGGTGATTCCAAGATAAATCACTAAGATGTGTTCACCAAACTCCTACGATTTTGACTAAAATGATCGGATACTGTCTCATCGATGGCCAAGATTACGATTGAAATATTTTAAAAACTTTTCTAGGTCTCTAAGATCACGAGTTACAAGTCACCGAAATTTTGAGGTCTCGAAAAAAAAAATCTAGAAAGCATTAAAAAAAACATTGAATGGTAGCAACTAGCGTTCCAATCATAGGCATCATGTGGAAAAAGGAAGACCGAATCAATGAAATATAACAGTTGGAGTTTGCTGAGGTCAACTTTAAGTGATGTTGCTCATGACCTTGTATTGACCTCTTGACCATATATTTACATCGTGACCTTTTATTGACCTCGTAACCTTTTGAGAGAAAACACATTTTTTGAGTTTTCTGGGCCCCCAAATATTGCCCCATCAATTTGCTAACGGTTGACGTCAATATTTGTTTGTAACGTGAACTCCATAATGAGTCACTAAGGTGAAATGTTCAAACCTGACCTGACCACCAGTTAGTGTTGTTGTACGCGACTAGGAAAGAAAACTATATGGGTGTTGTTTAAATATGTTTGCTCATAGAATACGATATTGGTATTGCAATTGGTATGTCGGGGTCAAAGAAAAACAACCCGGTCAGTGACTTCACCAAAAAAATAATGACAGTAACAAAATACTAAGATTGTCAGAAATGTAAGTGTACAAGAAGTCACAAAGGTCACCCGTGGATAGATGACCTGATCCCAAGATGGTGATTGTATGTACATTACGTAATGTATTTGGCATGGGCGTCATTGAACATACTTTGTTCAGAGCAGGACAGTGCCAGACAGTGTCATGCGAGGTCGCAGGGATGACATAGGAATGTATATAGACCTTACATTGAAGTGAAGGTTGCATCAAATGGAAACCTCATTCGGCTTAAATAATTTCTTTAAGTGGATTCCTTCCACTTCTCAAGAAATTATTTAATACTCGATATCACGCAACGCATTCCAGTTCCAAACACATTTAGCGAACATCGAATCATTACCATAGCAAATACTTATGTACATCATATGCTTGATCCTCCGACTTTCAATGCAGCACTATTCGAGCCGTAGATATTCATCAATTCAGGCATGGACGCGGTTTGCACAGTAGTCGACATCGGCAGTATTATCAGTCTCCCTATCATCATGCTCACTTCCCATCCAATGATAAAATGCTTTGAAGTCTATCATGCTCTCTTCACAACGAGCGATTCACTTAACCAAGCTGCAGCCCCATCGACCACACTGCACATTTCGGACGCGGAGACATGGAAATACTTGATTTTAGTGCTGAGGCACAACTCACAGTTTTAAGAGATACCGAAGTGTTGCGATTTACCAATTTGATGCCTTAGGCTGACGCAATATGCCGCACGCCTGCCCGGTTCACTAAAGCCATCGCATGTATTTTTGCCGTGCGCCGTTGCCAAAGCAAAATTCACTGACATCTGATACCCTAATATTTTTGATGGCTGCAAATATTGACAAAGTAATGGCTGTTTCCTGAGCCTGTGGCTAAGGGTCCACCGGTGGTGGTGGTCCATGCGGGACTAAGAGTCGGTACGCGGTTGGCTGCCCCCCCCCCCCACCGTCGTGGTGACCCACTCGTGAGTGAGGACCCTGTTGTAACTGAAGGCCCATTTGCGATGTGCCACGTCGTGTGGACAGCCATGCAATGCTTGCTGAGCGTGGAGACGAGGCGCGGACGGCCACACACCGTCGGCCAGTGGTGGGCGTCATCAGCTCGTCCGCAGCGCGTCAGGACTTCTGCCGCACACCACACCGGCCCACGCCAGCCGCACAGGTGTGTGTGTGTGTGTGTGTGTGTGTGTGTGTGTGTGTGTGTGTGTGTGTGTGTGTGTGTGTGTGTGTGTGTGTGTGTGTGTGTGTGTGTGTGTGTGTGTGTGTGTGTGTGTGTGTGTGTGTGTGTATGTGTGTGTGTGTGTGTGTGTGTGTGTGTGTGTGTGTGCGTGTGTGCACTTGTACTTCGTGTATACCGAGGCCATTTTCTGTTTGCACACCTGGGAACCGAGGACGTTGGGTGTATACCGAGGACATTTTTGACGTCCTCGGTATTAAAACTTCGTCTGCAGCATTATCAGATGCTTACCAGTCACCTGAAGATTTTTATCGACATTCTCGGTTTTCACCATATTTGTGACCGTGTGTGTCCAGCAGGTGTGTGTGTGTGTACTGTGCAGATAAAGTGTGAGCAAGCTGAAATATTTAGTGACGTCCGAATTCATGGTGGGGAACGAATGAGTACTTCTTTGGTACTTGTTTCTTGCCATCTGTGAGTGCAAATAAATTGAATTAAATTATTGACCACATGCAACCAGAAAAACTATACCATATTCTTTTTAGTTTTAGGCCATTTACCACACACATGAAAAATATATATAGTTGGGTTGTGCGCCCTTCACGAGGACAAAGTACAGGCTTGAACGTAAGTATCGTTGCCCACCACTACACCGAATTGGAGGGCGCGACTGGATCATGTTTGCAGCGTGGTGTGCGGCTCGATGATGTTTGCAGCTTGCTCCAGCCAGGAGAGGATTTGGACAGAATTCAAAGGTGAGTGCTATTTTGGTGAAGCCAACGTAATTTATCGATGTATTTAGCTTGTACAATATGCCGGTACATTCCATGATAGTAGCAGCGGCGAAGTTATATTAATTTGTGGCTCCTCAAGCACCTTCGTTTGGCATCTTCCGTTTAGGGAGATCCTTCATGCTTGTGGTTTTTCGTCTGTCGTACCCTACCTTGATGTGGTAAGAGCGTGAAATTTGATAAACATTCCTGCCTTTCTTTACTCTACGTCGTGCCGACATTTTCGTGTCTTAATCGCATCACAGGCGGCTCCAGGAATCAATTCTGGAAGGCACTTTTTACATACATTGGAAAGGTTAGGAATAGGACGTAGATCTGAATATTTTCACTGTTCAGGTGATTATAACGTGAAATTCAACTGCTCATGCTACCTTCTTGATCTATTGAAATGCTTATTTTAAGCCTAATATGTCAAGGGCGGATCAAAGGGAGGCCAAAGTTGGTTCAACAAGTTACTGGTTTTACCAAAGTAGTATTAATTACGCTATCATCGAAGGGATGGCTTTAGTCTAGTACTTCACGTACTTTGCATGCCCTTATTCATATGATACCACATAGCCAATGAGCTAACTTGTGTATTATACCATTGGCGAACCCATAGAAGTAAAATGGGTATGGAAAGTTCTCTTACCAAAGAATGCAAGCGTTTTAATATCAGAATTGGGTCGCCACAAGTACATATTGATTCTGAGTTTGTACTGAAAGTCAGTGATATGTATCCATACATTTGCGAGAAAAAAATGTTTACGGTAAACTTTCGTAGGTGGGTATAGGAGATAATGGAGCTATAACGGAGCTGGGGACAATAGCAGCCCATGAAAGGTGATAAGACACCTGGTACGAAATTAACTTAACCCTTTTACGGTATGGTTTTGCTAGACCTGAATCTGTAGATTTGGGGAGGGCATTCCTAAACTGTCCCCCTTAGATCTCGGAATCTATTGGGCCCATTTCAAAACTGAATAGTTCAAGATAATTTTACCGGTCAGATCTATATTTTTGTGATGTCGAGATGGGCTTTTTTGCAATGGCAAAGTCAGGAGGAAAACATGGAGAAAAATTAAAGCCGCATGGGTCTGTATATTCTCAATATTCTCAACTTTTAATATATGACGCCATGGAATGTGCCCTCAATCAATCCATTTCGGCTTACCCATTCCCTTCGTGTATTTGCCTCCACTCCCCCCCCCCATCATTTTCAGAAATCAACACTCATGCAAAGTAGTCACCAGGGAATCATATTATAAAAGACCCTGATTATGGGCTGATGCAGGAATTCTCAGGTGGGGACATATTTTCCTTGGAGGTGCTTAGTTCGATCTTTTCATTCGGCGGCAAAATTCGTTGGTCGGGCAGGTTGGGGTGGGGGTGGGGTGATCTCGAGGATACCGGGGAGTGCCTCTTCGTTTCAATGGGGCTCCTTTTCCTCTGAAAGGGATGTCTGGCTGGAAGATACGTTGAGCGTATTTGTGCATGTCCTGAACACTTCGTCATCGACTGGATCTGCCATTGAGAACATTTATGGCTCCGTCACTGCTTGTGACGCATTTTTACCGTTTGTCCTCCTCCTTCCTCCAAACTTTATAACGGCAACGTAATGATGTCGCTTTTAGAAAACCGGTCGCTTGTTGCCAATTTTGTCTTCCCCTGGATTCGCCTCTGACATGATTTGGCTCAAAATAGGCATTTTTGTAGGTAAACAAGATAATATGAGCAACTGAATAACAAATTACAATCACCTGAAAAGTAACACGATGATGATATTTAGGCATGCTGTTCCTACGTTTTCGCAACAATCCGTCAGAGGTGCCTCCCAATATTTCCCTGGAGCCGCCTCTGGTGTAGTCACGCGATTAAAATTTTGCGACTATAGAAGAAAGTTAGAAAAGTCACCGAGTTTCTCCCCCTATCACAATTGGGAAGGGGACGGCAGTCGAAAAACCACACCGGGGAAGAGAGCGAAATCCGCTCTCAGCTACCAAATTGGTGTAGCACGCGCACCTGAAAACCTTACTCATAACGCTAACCGGGATTTTGGAGATGGGGGGGGTCGATAGGATCAAATGAGGTTGAGATCCTCCGGCGCGTCGAGCCGTTATGCCAACGAAGCCTTTGTGACCTTGAACACATGGCAACTGGGCGGAGGGCCGGTTGGCCGACGTTCGGGAGCATTCGTACATCGCATTCAAGAGTGGAAATCTGTGATCAAACCAGTGGCGGGGTGGTCCGGGTTTTTATTTTCGGGACATATGTTCAAACTACTGAAAATGCAAAGTGAGACACTAACACTTAAACCCAACCAGTGCAAAACCAGGGGCCCGTCCCATCTCTCTCTGACCGGCATCTCCAGCCATGCCTGCAGCTTTCATAATTACTAGCGATCTCCAATTTTTTGTTTGCGTAGGATGTAGTATCAATTTGCGAGACAATCAGAAGACTTCATTACAATATCCCTGTGCATGCATGACATCGTCGAAACAGAACAGTAGTGCATGGATTCCGCCTTTTCTCCGGTCATCGTGTTAAAGGGAGAAGAACCCCGTCCTGGACGAGTAATAAGTTTCAGGTCTTAGGATAATTGGAGGAGCATCTGTGAGGAAGGGGCTTCGAGGGACGAGCAGGCTAGAGCTAGCAGTCAAAGGCTTATCCGATAGTGCGGGCAGGGCGGGGCCCACCTCCCACTACACCCTTAGCACCCTAAAATACGATGGATTGAGAAATGTTGGGATTTTAATCACGGAAAACCAGAAATTTACGAAGCGCTTCGCGCGCCGGAAGCGTCCTGTGTTTCATCACATTTTCCGGGGTCCCCCCCCCCCTTAAGAAGTTTCTGGCCGCACCATTGTTAGCAGTTACTTCTCTCATGATGACAAAAATAACTGATGTGACTCGAGGGTTACGTATTTGGTGGCTCTTGTAACAATAACCTAACTAGTCAGACTCGTGCATATTTCTCAAGGGCCTAAGCTAAGGAAGTTGATCCCGTAGGGTCGGATCCAGCGAGGTCAAAGCGAACATGTCCCTACCCCCATTGGTGAATTTAAACCAAAAATTTGCACCAAAATGAAATTTTCTGTAACTCTAAGGACATTTCCTGATATAGCAGGCCTTAGGCATATGATATATCGGGTCTTAAACAGGGTCGACGCATGTTCATATCAAACGAAGATTTTTTCCTTCGAAATCGGAAATTATTTACTGCTCCCCAAACCCGGTTTCTGAATGTGAGCGTTTAGCTAGAAAGGGTTCTGGAGTAGAGTAGTAGCGTTAGGCTAGTATGGTTGCGGATTGTAGAGTGGTAGTATATGTGCTGCAACAGTATGATTAATTGTAGAAGTTAACGATGTAGGCAGTGATATGTCGAAGGAAGCTGTAGAAACATGCAAGACCCTGAGAGGCAGCATAGTTGACACTCGGAGTAGAAGTATGGTGACATCAATCCTTCAATCCTCCAATTCTCCAATGTTGGGAGCGAGTACCGAGTGGTACCCAAGGGCCTGGGTTGTTCATGATTAGATAGCGAGGCTTTGTCTAAAGGGGTTGATATTTGTATACTTGTGCGGATGAAGTTTGTGTCAAAGTAGACAGTATATTTCTACCTTGATTTTGTGGCATGTCAATAGTAGATGCCCGCTTTAGGTGGGCTTCCTTTGAACAAAAGTGAGTAGAGCTGATAAGGAGGAATGCAGACGTAATTTTGTTAAGGGGGTCCCAAAATAAAAAAGGATCCATGAAACGGAGGCTGATTTCTGTGCGCAATATCCTATTTTGGCCTTGTGAAGATGTACAGATTGCTTGCATCTATTGTATTTGTTTGTTACTAAGGACGGGATGGAGCCGGGCCTGCACTTGGTTGTGTGTTTACTGCTCAATAGTAGGTGTAAGGAGCTCCTTCGAGGCCTTTCCTGGTCAGAAGACTAGGCAGGTCATGGTGATTGGTGGAGAGGGGGGAGACGGAAGGCTAGGAAAGAAAAGCATAGATTGTCATGCTTTTTCACAAATGTCAGAAGTTTTAAGAACAAGATTAGGGAAATCAAATGCGTGACATCTGACGAGCCTTTTCCGTTATAATGGAGACCAGTCAGATGGCGGGGCGGTACCATCCAATCTCCCTGACATACTTCCAGTTCCTATCAATTTGTTATTTCCGTCCAGTGGCGTATTTGAAATCATGCAGAGGCTGGGGTGCCAAGCAGAATTTTCGAATTGAAGACTGTCGAGTGAGGTTAGCATACACAAATGATGTTAAGGGTTTGTGGTGTTGTATCGTGTTGTAATGTATGTCTGCCTATGTACGTGTGAGCCGAGCTGGTGAGCCGGTGAAGGGGAGGGGGAAGGGGCCGCCGATCGGCGCCGGTCTGCCGCGCGGGGTTCCGGCGAGTGACTCATGCGATGAGTCACGATCACGCGCCGTCTCCGAACCTGAAACCCCTCTGATTCAGCCGACGTGGTGAGATGGCCCCCGGTCGAGCCGGGGGCAGTCGGCTGCCAGGTCTGGCAATATACGGGTGCGGATGGCTCCAAGTTTTTGCTAAAGTTTACTACAAGCTATTTCGGCTTTAAGTGTCGCCACGATGCCGATCGAGACTGACGTGGCAACGGCGGGGAGCCAAGTGGTGACCGACGGGGGAAGTGTGCCGGTACCAGCAGCAGTGCGCGAGGCGACACCGGCATTCGACGCAAGAACGATTCCCGAGTTCGACGGTACGGCAAACGTCGCCGAGTGGTGGGAGCAGGCTGCGCTGCTCTGTGAGCTGCGATCCGTGTCGCTGATGTCGGTGCTGCCAACGCGCCTGCGAGACGGTGCGTTTGCGGTATGGTCACGGATGCCGCCGGCGACCCGATATCATCTGGCAAGTGTGAAGGCGAAGCTGATGAAGGCGTTCGCGTTAGACCCCTTCTCAGCTCAGGCCGAGCTGAGTCGACGGCGTCTCAAAGCAGATGAGGCTGTCGACGTTTACCTGGCTGAACTACAACAACTAGCGGAACTGATGGGCGGCCTGCCTGAGCAGGCGATCGTCATCATCTTCGTGAATGGCTTGCCCGACGCCGCTCGAGCCGCCGTGCGCGATGGGCTGGACGGCGTGTTCGATCTGGAGCGCGTTCTCGACCGCGCTCGATCGGTACTGTCTCGCTCACCGGCGGCTGGAGCCGATCCACCTGCGCCCGCAGTAGCAGCGGCAGTGCGAGCGCCGCCGCTAATTGTGCCCATGACCGGTGAGGCTCCCGTGAGGAGAGGTGGGGGTGCGCCGCCGACCCAGCGACCGTTCCGACAACCTGGGGCGATCAGGTGCTGGTCGTGCGGTCGGTTGGGCCACGTCGCGCGGCTGTGCCCAAACGGCCGCGGAGGGGCCGCATCAGCGCTAGCCGTCTCTCCGCAGCATCCAGAAGGAGCGCTCCCATCGTACCAGTCATCGTTGACGGACAGCGATGCCAGGCCCTCGTAGATACCGGATGTGAAGAAACGATTGTGTACGCGGGCTGTGTGCCGCGCTGGGAGCGGCGCGACACCAGTATGACTGCGGTAAATGGCAGTGTGGTGCGGTGCTGTGGTACGGCCGACGTTCAATTGGAGGTGCAAGGCCGTAGAGCTGCGTTACGCGCAGTTGTGGTGCAGGAACGGCTGATGGGTGTCGATGTGTTACTCGGCATGACGGGGATAGAGGCGTTGGGGGGCGTGTTTGTCCGTACGGATGTGATTCGTTTTGCAGGCCCGGATCGAGTACGGCCCGTACCGGTAGCGGCCGTTCGGTCGGATGACGGGCTGACAGGTAAACGCATCGAGACCGCCGACTTCGCCGCCGTTTTCGACGGTCATCACTGGCAGGTGAGATGGAAGTGGGCAGACGGGTCGGGTCCGGACAGGTTGACGAACTCAGTGGCCCGGTATGCGGTTCCCGCGGGCGTACGGGATCAGTTCGACGCAGAACTGAGATTGTGGATTGCCGAGGGGTGGTTGCAGCCGTATGACGCTCGTACCCACGGACCGGCGCGGGGCCTGATCCCTCTCATGGCTGTGGTGCAGAAAGCAAAAAACAAGGTGCGACCCGTGTTGGACTATCGTGAGCTCAACACCTATCTGGCACCTCACACAGCCGATGCGGACGTGTGTCACGAGCAGTTACGCAAATGGCGCCGTCACGGTGATGATGTCGCCGTGATTGACCTGCGCAAAGCGTTTTGCAGCTGCATATCGCTCCCGATTTGTGGCCGTTTCAGACTGTGATCGTGGATGGCGAGCAGTATTGTCTGACCCGGCTTGGTTTTGGTCTCAGCGTCGCGCCGCTGATCATGCGTGCCGTGGTGAGGGTTGTGCTGGACCAGGACCAGCGAATGGCTGAGGCCGTGTTGCCATACGCGGACGACCTGTTGGTCAATGAGACTGCCGTCTCCTCCGTCGAGGTAATGCGTCATTTCGCCCGGTACGGTCTGGCCTGCAAAGCTCCCGAACGCGCCGCTGACGGCGCACGGCTGCTTGGTCTCAGGGTCAAAAAGGACGCTGACGGTGTCCTGCGATGGGCACGAGACGGCGCCACGCCGGCCAAACCCCCCGAGGTGTTAACACGTCGGTCGGTGTTCGCGTGGGCCGGTCAGCTCACATCGCACATGCCGATTGCGGGCTGGCTACGGCCGGCCGTCGCATGGCTGAAGCGGCTGGCCAACAAGGCGAGCACCGACTGGGACACTCCCATACGTGACGAAGCCTTGCGTATGCATGTCAAAGACGTATCGCGACGAGTTGGGTCCGCGGACCCGGCCCGCGGCCAGTGGCGTGTCACCGGTAGCGCTGTCACGGTGTGGACGGACGCCAGCGCTATTGCGCGGGGTGTCGTGCTGACAGATCCGGTTACCGGTGAGACGTTGGAGGACGCGTCGTGGCTCCGGTCCGATACGGACTCCGACATGCATATTAATATGGCGGAGTTAGACGCGGCCGTGAGCGGCATCAGTATGGCCGTGGCCTGGGGCTTTACGCGAATAGATCTGCGTACGGACTCCGTTACCGTACATCGGTGGTTGACGGACGCGATTACAGGCCGGTCGCGTTTGCGGACAAAAGCGCAATCGGAAATGTTGATCCGACGTCGAGTCGCTGTGTTCCAGCAAACGGTGACTGAGTACGGCCTGCACGTGGCGATAGACCTCGTACCGTCGGACGCCAACGTGGCTGACACACTGACCCGAGTTCCGAAAGAATGGTTGCGGACGGGAGGTGGCGTCGGTGGTCCCGAGATCGTGGTCGGCGCCGTGCAGTCCCAGAGTACCGCAACTGCCGCCCAGATCACTAGCGTGCACGTCCAGACCGGGCACATGGGCGTACGGCGTACGTTGTGGTACGCGCGCCGGGAGATGCCCAACGCGCTGGTCCGACGCGCTGATGTGCGTGCCGTGGTCGCCAATTGTGACACGTGTCAATCCATCGACCCGGCCCCCAAGCGGTGGCGACACGGGGCACTGACGGTGCCAACGGATTGGACACGGCTGGCGATCGATTTGACGCACGTTGGGACGGTCACGTATTTGTCCATCATAGACTGTGGTCCGTCACGGTTCGCGCTGTGGCGCACTCTGCGCCGTGGGAATGGAGAAGAGGTCACTGCCGCTCTCGAACAGATATTTCTCGAGCGAGGGGCGCCTACCGAGCTGTTGCTCGACAACGCGACCGAGTTCCGTGGTCGGACGATGCAAGTGTTCGCCGCACGATGGCGGGTAAATCTCCGTTTCCGAGCGGCGTACGAGGCCGGCGGGAACGGAGTCGTAGAACGCCACCACCGCACCATTAAGGTTATGGTTGCTCGACAGCGGTGCTCGATTCAGGAGGCGGTTCACCGCTATAACGTTACGCCGCGGGGGACCGCCGAGTCTGAACGGGCACCGGCTGTCGCAACCTATAACCGAGATGTCCGAGATTTACCGATCCTGATCGATAGTACCGGGACGAGCCCCGTGAAAATAGACGAAAGGAGGGCTACTGGGGAGCGCGCCAGTACTGACTGGCGGGTGGGCGACAGCGTGTGGGTACGTCGACGGGGTCACACGCGGTGCGCGGCACGGTCGAAGCCAGGCCTGGTGACGCAGGTAATATCCGCCCAAACGGTGGAGGTGGACGGTGTACCGTTACACGTCCGTAACCTGCGGCCTCGTCTGGCGGGCAACATAGCGACTCGTGCGCAGCCGCCGCGCCCCGCCGACGATGACGTGGCCTATCACGTGCCCCCGACGGAGCAGCCCGTCACCGTCGGCACCGTTCCATGTGACGCTGTCGAACCGCCAAAACAGGAAGCGCGCGATGATGACGAGTTGGTGGACACGCCGGTAAGTGCACGCGATGACGGAATGGGAGCACTGGTGGAGGCAGCTGCCGACGAGGAGCATGGTGAGGAACCGCCGGGGCTCCCTGGAGAGCGGTTGTCACCATTTAGCAACAAAAACAGGTACGCTGTGCTAACTGATGACGACGCGGGCGATGGCGACAATGAACGGGCTGCGCCCCGTCGGAGTGAACGGGTGCGTCGTCCGCCGCCGACCATGTACGGAGCAGAGGTTAGCTCGGACATGTTGAGTCGTGGGGTGTCGGTGCGACGGCCGCCGCGCCGTAAATAAGTGGCACCTTAGTGCCAGGTGGAGGTGTGGTGTTGTATCGTGTTGTAATGTATGTCTGCCTATGTACGTGTGAGCCGAGCTGGTGAGCCGGTGAAGGGGAGGGGGAAGGGGCCGCCGATCGGCGCCGGTCTGTCGCGCGGGGTTCCGGCGAGTGACTCATGCGATGAGTCACGATCACGCGCCGTTTCCGAACCTGAAACCCCTCTGATTCAGCCGACGTGTTGAGATGGCCCCCGGTCGAGCCGGGGGCAGTCTGCTGCCAGGTCTGGCAATATACGGGTGCGGATGGCTCCAAGTTTTTCCTGAAGTTTACCACAAAGACGAAAGAGGAAGACATTGAATATAGAGGAGGGTAGGACATAAGACGTTGAAAACCGGTAGTCTTCAGGAAATGGGACTAGATACTTATAGCGCGAGATGAGGCATATAATTTGCAAGAAACCCCCTAAGAGATGGTAAAAAGTCGTGCCGGGGTGTTTCACACTTACGGCATAGACCAAAACAATCCGGGCGGGGACCCTGAAAATCACGCTGAGCCTGGGTGTACCAAAAATGTACGACCGGACCATAACAATAAATATAGTGGAACGACGGGTCGTACCATTCCACAACAGTCTCAATGGGACCAAAACAAATGAAGACAGAGCAACGAAAAACACTCCGGACATGGGTCCAACTCTGAAAAACACTCACAAAAACACACAAAAACACAAAAAACACTCCAGCTCTGAGGCCCAACAATGATGCCAAAACCCCTAAAACGTTTTAGACCCAAAAAAGTGTCGAGGCAGGTAAAGCTCGCGCTAGGGATCCAAGAAAATGACGTCAGGGCCCAAAAGATCGCATTGGACTATATAAAAAAAATCGCGTCGCAGCCCTTGAAAATCACCCTGGAGGCCCCAAAAGTCGCAACTGCTCCAAAAAATAAATTCTTAACCGGAATGTCACTCTGGGACAAAAATATACTCCTTCAGTGGCCACAGTGGCATATCAAAGGGGAAAATTCCTCCTCTATCCTGAGGCATAAACTCTCAAGAATCGTGCCGGGCTCCAAAACTCGCGCTGGGGCCACCAAAATTCGCGTCGGTCCACCAGAATTCGCGCAGGGGTCTCCAAACAAGTACTTCGGGCACCGAAAACTCGTTCCGAGGCTCGAAAACTTGCAATAGGAACCGCCAAAATCGCGTTGAGGCAACAGCTAAGTACAAGACTTCCCACAAACTCAAATCTGTCCCCAAAATATCGCGCTCGGGACCCACAATTCCCATCGGTAATCCAGTCGAAGCTCCACAAAATTGGCGTTTAGGCCCACACGTAAGAACAGTGTGACCACAAAAAACCAAATCGGTATCCAAAAAATAAAAATAAAGCTGGAGCCTTCCAAAATAATAATGGATTTAACAAAATGAATGTCCTGCTCAAGAACATGGCTCTGGAGCGCCGAACATGCAACCAAATGCCTTAACAAATCGCGTATGACGGTGAAGAACATACTGTGTCTAAAAAAATCGAGGTGAGATGCAAAAACGTGACCCCAGGGACTTGGAAAATCAGGCCGGGATTCGGAATTTACAACAACAAAAAATCCACAAAAATATCGTTGAGCCCAGAAAACTGGCGTTGGGTCCCCGGAACCACGCGCCTGGGTGCGATAAATCGCGCTGTGACTAAGAAGCACCGCACCGAAGCCACAAAATCGTACTGGAGCACCACAAATGTGCGTCAGAAGCCCCAAAAAACACAACAGGAACCTAAGAGCATAACGGGGGCCGACAATACAACTGGCCCTCCAAAACACACATAGTCTCCCAAAAAGCAACAGGGCCTTAATGCATGCGTTGCAGTAAAAAATAAACATACCTGGATATCTAAAAAATACACAAGAAGCTCTTATCGCACACAGAGGTCATAAGGACGCACCAGGTCCTGCAAAAAAGGCCGAGACCGCAAATGGCAACATGGTTCCAAAACGAAGAAAAGCGCCGGGCGTTACATGAAGACATCGGGATCTTCGAAAACGCCATGACGGGTTAAAAAAATCATCGGTGTCCAAAAAAGCAACAACACACTGAAACGAGGAAGGGTTTCGAAAATGCATTAGGCCGCTGCGCAGAAAGACGCAGCGGGCCCAACAAAGAACACTGAGGAAGGGCCTCGGTTCGACAGCCATTCTGGGAGGATAGCAGCAAAGATATCAGGCGCGTCAAAGCTGAGCGGAATTTGCATTTCATAGCTACCAGAAAATACAAGAGGTAGGAAATTAATGACCGGATATAATTACTCGACTTTTCGCAGCGAGCGCCCATACTAAGCATTGCAACACGTCAAATATGGCGCAAGTTTATCATGTGACAGTGATTAGCAAAAGGCAGAAGGCCTAGCAGAAACCGCAGCATCGTACAAAGTGTTGCGAATGCGCCGAATGCGTAAAATGAGTGTGCATGTGCACAGACGTTGGCGTGGTGGCGATCGGGTGATATGAACTGGGATGCCTGAAATTGGGAAACTTTACATTTCAAAGTGATGGGTAATACATTTTAATTTCAAGTTGGGGGTTTAATACATTTTCTAAACTCCTGCTCGTTTTAGGGTTTTGTTGTTTTTATGTACCGATAATATTTGTACGTGTCAGGGCGTTTTCGAAGATCCCGATGTGCTTATTTAGCCCCTGGTCCTTTTATTCGATTTGGAACCATTTTGCCTTTTGTGGTTCCAGCCACTTTTTCAGACCCTTGTGCGTTAGCATGGTCCCTGCGTGCCTTAAGAGCTTCCAGTGTACTTTTTTAGAGCTCCATGAGATCTCTAATAAAAAGCTGTAACACTTTTTAGAGCTTTAGAGCTTCATGTATTTTTATTTAAGTCCGCAAAGCATGTTTTAAGACACTGTCAATTTTTGGGAGATTGTGTGCTTTAGAGCGTAAGTTGTATTTTCGGCCCCGTTGTGCTCTTGGGGTCCCGCTGTGTTTATTTGGAGCTTCTAACGTACATTTGTAGGCCCTAGTTCGGTTTTGGGGCTTCGGAGCGATTTTTCTGTGTCCCAGCCTGACTTACCGCTCCCAGGCGTGTGGTTCCAGGTACCCAACGCCAGTTTTCTGGGCTCAATGCGATCTTTGTGGATCGTTTCTGATTTGTTCTCTCTCAAAAGTCCGAATTCCGGCCCGCCATTTCGAGACCCCGGCGCCATGTATTTGTATCCCATCTCGATTTTTCGAGATTCGGTATGTTTTTCGGCGGCGTACACAATTTGTGAAGCCATCTGGTAATATGTTCTGTGCTACAGAGCCACTCTACTGACCCTGACTTTTTTTTGGAATCCTCCTAATTTTGGAGGGAAAATGTCCCAAGCTTGACATTTTCGGATACCGATCCGGTTGTTGTGGAATAGGTGTAATTACAGCAATGTGAGTTTATTTTTCAAGGGATACCAAAATAAAACCGTAGAATTGGGTGGGGGAGTTGTGGTTGAAATCCGACGAATCAGAAAGGATAGTGGTAGATTAGGCCCCTCCACAGGATAATTCAGTTGATCGCTAATCGTTTCATTTCGATAGGGCCCCTGTGACAAAATAGCGGTCGAAATCCAAGGCGCGTGAATTTATTCGCGAAGAAGTTGGTACATTAGCTTGTTTGACAGGTGCCTTGCAGCCAGCAACAAATGTTAGAAAAATTCGAAAATTCCTAAGATTCCAATCAGAAAACCAATGCAACGCACTTCTTGTTTTCACCTTCGCGAAATTATCGTCCTGGGACTGATAAATGATCGCTTAAGCTTTGCTTAGGGCATCAAGCTGGTGGGAATAAATAACAGTAGTGATGAATCCAACTATATTCAGCTATTCTTGGAGGACATAAAAGTGGGTTGATCAATGGGAGATATCTGTAAGATATGCTTAGCATCAGCCTCGCTGCAATCCAGAGGGCAGCGGGAAGACTCTTTTGTGAGAGAAAGCATTGAGATGTTGGTTGTTTTTGACACTTGGGTATTTATCCACATATTACTTATTTATATCCTAGTATGGCCCAGTTTTCAGCGAAAAATAATGATTATTGCTATTGCGTTTTGAGTAAATAATGCACCATGCCAGGAACAAACAGTACATTAATGAAATCTACCTAAATATGAAATGAAAGGGCCTAAAACAATAGGAGGCCCTAACACAATGGAGGCCCCTTTTCGGGGAGTAGGAGGCCCCCTTTCGATCTTGCCCCTCCTGGAAGAATTTCGTGGCGACGCCACTGTCCCAAGGTGACCGCCACCAAAAGCTTTACCAGAAATACTTGCACATTTCATACTTGTATTGCTTGTTCAGTATAAGCATACAAAATGTACGTAAATGCACATCATATGTAGTTCGAACTACTCCGAGAACAGTTGTATCGCCAGTCAACGATAACCGATGCGAGATATCACCAACGAATAAAGCCGAACCAACCGGCCAACGTCATACCCAAACCGTACCTGCTAAGGTAACGCCATCTCGGGCACCGGCGGGCAGGCAGTAGGGATACTGGCGCGGTCTTCTGTCGCTCTAGGTCCTGGCAGTAGGGACACTGATGCCCAGTTCCCGACCGGCACCTTCTACACGAACGCGACCCCACGTGACCACCATCACACATACACGCGCAAAACGGCACATAACCGGTACGGCTGCGTAGGTGACCGACCTGAACACTTCCAGCACGTCATACCAAACCCGCTCACGCCATCTGCCGGCTAACGACGGGCCTAGATGGGGTAGTCCAGTACAGACGTCTCCATCGGCAGGGAGCCCTGCTGGACGGTGTAGAGCGCCGGCGCACCCACGTCCGCCACAACGGCGGCACACAGCGGCACGCCGTCCCCAACCGGACAGGTCAGGTCACCGATCTCGTCATCAGGACTGCAGACACGGAGCACGGGTCAGAGGTCATGGTGTCCGCTTGCTGACACGTGAGGTTAGAGAGGTCGTCAAAGGGGCTGTGTCAACAAAGATATGAGTATATAGTGCTACCATTTACACAAGTCTGGTCCCAAAATATCCACCAGGATCCGCAGACAGGAATACATTTGTATAATCAATTAACAGGTTAGTTCGCCCACACTGCCTCACACAGGGAGAATACATGAACCTCAACTTTGTCTCACGAGTGCAGAAGCAGAATAGCCACTGTAGAAGACACGTTATAACAGGCACCCCTTGACATGCACTAACAACACACAAGGCCACCAACCACATCAGCGCTGGAGCGTCGATCAATTTTCGGTGATTGTGCTCCAGCACAACATGATCCAAGCACAATCAATGCCTGCCATATGGTGGCAATTCTCACGAGACTAACACACAGCATCTCGTCAGTCACTACCAGCCACATGCACCTTTTATGTTACAGAAGACATCAACCATCACAAACCACAATACAACGGACGGGTCTCTACCAGTACGGCCAGAAGCGGAGTGAAACGAGGCCGACGGTCTAACGTCCTTTGGACTTGAATCGAGGCTCTTCCATCGTAGTCACGTAAGCGACGAAAATCGCCCCAGAATCTCATGTAGACAAACATCTTGAGCTCTCCCACTTGGCGACAAACATCAGAACTTCCTCACATAACAAATTAATACCCTTAACACCTTCACGTGGCGATAACCGCTCTAAGCTGCCTCGCATTGAGAAAAACCTCGAAAGAGTCTTTCTGAGCCCATTCACCCGATGGTAAACATAATGGGCTCCCTCGCCTTGGTGGTCATTGGTTTTACGACACGTCGACCGTTGAGGCATGCAGCGTCGACAATCTCTCATGCCGATTGGTCGCGGGCGAAGAGTAGCGACAGGCAAGACTCAAACCAGCATTGGAAAAGTGGCCCTTTTTTGGGAACTTTTGCCATCCAAAGAATTATACTCCTAAAAAATGCATTCATTGCATTGCTGGATGAAGGCATGCTTAACTAGCAATAGACAGCTAGATATCACTATACAATAGTGATAAGTTGGATGGAGGAGGCAGCATGTCATGGGGCCTATAACATTTGATGATCTATGGCTGATAATATGATCCTCTTCAAGTCCTAGTAATCATTTTACTGTTCAGTCATACAGGGTCCCCTTCCATATAAACTTTCCAACATAATTGAAGATAATGCACATTTGTTATTTCAAGTCATCTGCAGGAACATTCCAAGAGGAGGCAGGAGTGAAGCCAAAAATGAGATGCCAGCCAGATTGGAAGAATACCAGCTTGCTACCATGCACAAGTACAACAGATGTCAACAGATATAAAAATATGGATCAGTGCAGTCTGCATATGACCTTAATGCCACTGGAATTCCATATTCCATAACATTCCATAGCATTCCATTTGTGTATGATGTGCAATCGTCTGGTGCAGTGCAGGTGAATTAATACACAGTCACCCATGCCTTCATGTGTATGTTCTTCATTTGTGGAAAAACATCAGAACAGAGTCCAAATGTGCCCAGAAGAATGTATGGCTGAACACCGAGGGCCAGAGTGGCATCCACACAACTGGCAAGCCACAAAGGGTAGCATTTTCTCAAAATCCCCCCAAAATACTGGTGGATATGAGCCATGTTTTGCCATGGCATAGGAATTTTAACGGGCATTATTACCTGTCCACAAGCCAAATTTTACACATACTTCACCTCAACGAAGCATGCAAAGGTATTAGGCTTCACTAAGTTATGTTGGATTAAGTTTTTTTGTAAGTTAGGCAATTATCAAATTTATTTGGGGATCTTTCCGGATTTGCATTTAAATGTTTGAATAAAAAACTGGTCCAGGCTAGCATAGGCTAAGTTAGGTAAGAATAGGTTGTTTAGTTTTAATTTTTAAGGAAAAAATTGTTTAGAAATTATCCATAAAAACTACTCGCTTGCATTCAGTTAGACTGCATCTTTTTTTCTTCATTTTGAATATTACATTTCATGCTATATTTCCCAACCAACTCCAAGCCACTTTTTGGGTGACACGTTGCTTCTGAAATGCACTTGCCCAAAAATGTGTGGTCGTATCATGTAGGTACATTATGAACATGTGCACACTCGTAAGTATTGCATTAAAAAAACTCATCAAATGAAATCACCTTCAATTGCAAATTTATCCTTTCAGAAAGCTGGATGGACCAGAAAGGTTAAAAGCATAATGGTATTCAATGGAGGATGGAGACAGGATTATACACTCCGAATCTAAGACAGATAAGTGAAAATCCAACACTGACTCGAACCCACAACCTTTCGATTGTGAGACGGGCAACTTACCCCTAGACTACTCGCCGTCGGGCTCCCTCGCTGGTGTGCCACATTGAGCTTTCTCTCTCTCTCTCTCTCTCTCTCTCTCTCTCTCTCTCTCTCTCTCTCTCTCTCTCTCTCTCTCTCTCTCTCTCTCTCTCTCTCTCTCTCTCTCTCTCTCTCTCTCTCTCTCTCTCTCTCTCTCTCTTTCTCTCTCTCTCACCTGACGATAAACACCCTGAACTCGGGCGGCGGCGGCAGCGACTTGCGGTACGCATCTGTGGGTCCGTACACGTCGTACACGGGCGGCGGTAGGGTGGTGGCCGTGTCCGGCGGCGGCGGCGGCGGCGGCGCCAGGTTCAGCCGCGCCAGCAGGTCAGCCGTGGAGCCGCGCCAGCCCGGCCACACCAGCGAGCTCGACCACCGGTGGCGCTCGGCCTGCGCCGGAAGCAGCGCCGCCTGACGCACACACGCTGCCGGTTCACTCGTGGTAAAGCAATTAAAACAACTTTAGATTACTCAATAAACACGCAACCAACATGGGCACTCGTCGAAGTGATACAATAAGGTTCATAACGGTCACAATTATCTGACGAAGCATCACAAGATGGAAGTCTCCTCTTTGAACATGTGAAGATGAAGAAACATATAAATGTTTAAAACAGCTGAAGTAAAGCTGGATGAACCACCAGCTCGTGGATCAGATACTACACATGAAGCTATGCATGACTTATGGACCCAGTTTGAGTGTTGCGATATAAATGAGCTTCGGCAGCCGGCTGTTCGGTGGTTTTGTCCAAGCACTACAAATGCCTGACAATTCCTACAAAAAACAAACAAATATCCTTTAATAAATGCCCCAATCGTTCGAGGATGCAAACAATCGCATGTACTACAGGAAGCCACTGACCTCAAAATAATAATCTTATATCTTATATTGCATCTATACCATCTATGTTCCAGCCGACCGTCCATAATGCACTCTGTTCGAGGCGCACCCCGCTCACCTGCGCCTTGAATTCGGTCCAGTTGCGCACAGGCGTCTCCAGCGCGGGCACGCAGCTGGGGTAGCGGTCCATCGGCGAGTCCCTGCTGCTGGTGTTGCGGTTGCTTGGGCAGCCCAGCCGCAGGGCGGCCATGCTCAACAGGTACTGGTCACGCGGACTGACGTTAGGTGGCAGCAGGTGCAGGTCCGGCGACCGCACAGTCACACTGTCACCGCACCCGATGAAGTTGGGGAAGGCGAGCTTCTCCTTGGCGAAGTCGAGCAGTTTCAGAGGTTCGCCGTCCTCCGGCGCCGTGGACGCCGGGTGGCTCCAGAAGCCACCGCCAGACCCGGCTGGCATTGGCTGGCCACGGCCGCCGTCACAGTCGGGCTCCGCCAGCCTCCGTCACAGCGTCCACCACCTCCGCGGCAGCACCGGTGTCGGCCGTGTGGCGCAAGTCAGCCGGGCCGGCGAGATGTGACAACACCTCGTCACTATCCACAGCCGGCTGTGTCCTGTCGGGCGTCACCACGTCCACACGAAGCTGCTTCCGACCGGTGCTGGCCTCTTCCCCAGACGGCAGCTCCCGGTCCAGTGTGGCCTCGGCACCAGACATTGCGCAGGCCGCCCGCTTGCGTTTGGTCCTGCGTTCTTCGACGTACTGATCTAGCCGTATCTGCTTCTCATAATCTGCAGCCGGGACGCGAGATCTGACGTACTGATTAACCGAACTGCATGCACACACAATGACAAGGCTACCACGAACCAACTGTATATAGTGCGACGGATAAAACACTATCACGCACAACCGTTCAAAATCAAGTGTCATGCACCAAGACTTTGAAACTTGAGGCACTTGCCGTCATTATGAAAATTACATGCATACCTTGTTGTTGCAATCGCGCTGTGCAATCGCGCTGTGTATTCGGACGCTTGGACCTTTGGACATTACCGAAGAACACGGAATGTCTGTGCAGTAGCCGGCATTGATAGCAGGTTATACTATGATTCACATATTACGACCATATATAGTAAGCATGCATCATGTTACAAATTAGCACTATATCTTTTACATAATTGTGGTTGCTATTCACAGATGACAATAGACAGCTGACATTTATATGAATCAAATATTGTGATTTTATGTATACCGAAGCATACGTGAGCGACATTTTCCACTTTTCAGCTGTCAAATTTCTTCAGTATCGGACTATTGCTCCGTCATCTGGGCAGGCGCAGCTTCAACACATCTCACCAGAATTGATAGGGTAGTACATAATTTTTTAATGTGGCTTGCCCAATTTTCACTGTAGTGCCACACCTCGACCGGAATCTCTACAATATCAGGACCTTCTTCGCTTTTATAACATGACATCTGTGTCCACTCGTCGCATACAATCCGACATCATGTTCTTACGAAATGTTTTATGTGGGAGGACAGACTCATCAATGTTATTGCAAAACTTTGGATTAAGTGTCCCAGTCAGGAGAAATAGGCAACCTGTTTTATTCCATGTACCGTATGCACGTGTAGAAACCATTAGGTGCGGCTTGTTTAACAGATTATTGAGAGTAGCGAACGCATTTTTAGCGATGACACCGAGTGCGGACATCTTCACAGACTCGCTGAATACATTTAAGACACAGGTGGTGAGATACTGTGCTACGTCACACGCTCACATCTGAGACGCGGAGCCATCGGACATCGACGAGTTCTGACAGCCGTTTGCCTGTTTGAACTGAAAACTATTCACCTGTTCTGTGTACGTTTTTAACTACTGACTTCTCCTGTAAAGGGCACAATATGCTGTTGGAGATTGTGGACAATAAACTATATCCCTGGTGGCAATGGGCAACTGTGACAGTAGTGGCATGCTTATGGCGGCAGATCCGAGTGAAGAATGGATGAAATGCTCCAGTGACTGCCGACTATCCTAGTAACAACTGATAATAGCCTTCCCGGGATGGCTGACAGTACCCATCTCCTCATACCGCACAGGGGAGCTGACAGTACCTCTCTCTCCCTCCCCACAGACAGCTAACAGTACCCCTCTCCTCTCCACAGGGCAGCTGACAGTACTCCTCTCCTCCCCACAGGACAGCCAACAGTACCCCTTTCCTCCTCTCCACATGTCAGCCGACAGTACCCCTCCCTCTCTCCACAGGGCAGCTGACAGTACTCCTCTCCTCCTCTCCACAGGGCAGCTGACAGTACCCCTCTCCTCCTCTCCACAGGGCAGCTGACAGTACCCCTCTCCTCCTCTCCACAGGGCAGCTGACAGTACTCCTCTCTCCACAGGGCAGCTGACAGTACCCCTCTCCTCCCTCTCCACAGGGCAGCCGACAGTACCCCTCCTCTCTCCACAGGGCAGCTGACAGTACTCCTCTCCCTCCTCTCCACAGGGCAGCCGACAGTACCCCTCCTCTCCACAGGGCAGCTGACAGTACCCCTCTCCCCTTCCACAGGGCAGCAGACAGCACCCTTCTCGAAGTCTCCATAGGGCAGCAGACAGTACCCCTCTCCTCCCCCACAGGATGGCTGACAGTACCCCTCCTCCCTCCACAGGGCAGCTGACAGTACCCCTCTCCTCCTCTCCACAGGGCAGCCGACAGTACCCCTCCTCTCTCCACAGGGCAGCTGACAGTACCCCTCTCCTCCTCTCCACATGTCAGCCGACAGTACCCCTCCTCTCTCCACAGGGCAGCTGACAGTACCCCTCTCCTCCTCTCCACAGGGCAGCAGACAGTACCCCTCCTCTCTCCACAGGGCAGCTGACAGTACCCCTCTCCTCCTCTCCACATGTCAGCCGACAGTACCCCTCCTCTCTCCACAGGGCAGCTGACAGTACCCCTCTCCTCCTCTCCACAGGGCAGCAGACAGCACTCTTCTCGAAGTCTCCATAGGGCAGCAGACAGTACCCCTCTCCTCCCCCACAGGATGGCTGACAGTACCCCTCTACTCCCCACAGGACAGCTGACAGTATCCCTCTCCTCCCCACAGGACAGCTGACAGTACCCCTCTCCTCCCCACAGGACAGCTGCCAGTACCTTCTCCCCACAGGATGGCTGACAGTACCCCTCTCCTCCCCACAGGACAGCTGACAGTATCCCTCTCCTCCCCCACAGGATGGATGACAGCATCCCTCTCCTCCCCCACAGGATGACTGACAGTACCTTCTCCCCACAGGATGGATGGCAGTATCCCTCTCCTCCCCACAGGATGGCTGACAGTATCCCTCTCCTCCCCACAGGATGGCTGACAGTACCCCTCCCCTCCCCACAGGACAGCTGACAGCATCCCTCTCCTCCCCCACAGGATGGCTGACAGTACCCCTCTCCTCCCCACAGGATGGCTGACAGTACCCCTCTCCTCGCCACAGGACAGCTGACAGTACCCCTCTCCTCCCCACAAGACAGCTGCCAGTACCTTCTCCCCACAGGATGGCTGACAGTACCTATTTTCTACCCACAGGATGGCTGACAGTATCCTTCTCCTCCCCACAGGATAGCTGACAATACCCCTTTCTTCTCCACAGGACAGCTGACAGTATCCCTCTCCTCCCCACAGAATGGCTGACAGTATCCCTCTCCTCCCCACAGGATAGCTGACAATACCCCTTTCTTCTCCACAGGACAGCTGACAGTATCCCTCTCCTCCCCACAGAATGGCTGACAGTATCCCTCTCCTCCCCACAGGATAGCTGACAATACCCCTTTCTTCTCCACAGGACAGCTGACAGTATCCCTCTCCTCCCCCACAGGATGGTTGACAGTGTCCCTCTCCTCCCCACAGGATAGCTGACAATGCAACTTTCTTCTCCACAGGACAGCTGACAGTACCCATTTTCTCCCCACAGGATGGCTGACAGTATTCCTGTCCTCCCCACAGAATAGCTGACAGTACCCCTCTCATCCCACCCCAGGACAGCTGACAGTACCCCTTTCATCCCACCACAGGACAGTTGAAAGTATCCCTCTCCTCCCCACAGGATGGCTGACAACACCCCTCCCCTCGCCTCGCCTAGGGCAGGACACCCACCAGTGGCGAGGCGACCACGGTGCCGTACCGGTCGGTACCCCAGCCGCGTGAGGTGTGCGTACAGCCGGTACTGTCGCTCCCGCTCCGGCGAGTCACCCAATAGCCGGCCGTACACCTCCTGCAGACTGCACCGCTCCACACAGCCTTCCACCATCAGCTGAAGGTGGCCCTGCCCAACATGGATGACGTCATAATTGGCTACTGACGTCACACCACACATCCAGGATCTGCGAAGTAGCAGTCTTGCTTACTTGCTGTGCATGGTAAGACAGATCCACCTGAACTAAAACCTGTCTGCTTGTGGTTCCCATTGTAAATGGTTGTGGCTCTGGTTGCAAATTAGTTGTGGGCTCACTTGTGAATAACTGAGTCTGATTGTGATTTGATGTGGTTCTAATTATGCTTCGATGTCAATGGTCATGGTTCTGGTTGTGAATGACTAGTTCTTCTAAATAGTTGTGGTTCATGTTGCACTCTTGCGTGAGAATGTTTGTGAATTTCGTCCCTGCATGTGGTTCTGATCGTGAATGATTATGGCTCTAGCTGTGGTTCTTGCCTGTAGGTATGAATGGCTCTGGTTACAAATAGTGTTGCTCCTGGTTATCACTGGCTGTGGTTTTGTTTGTGAATGGTGGTGGTGCAAGTGGTGGAGCACACATGAATGCTCCGGATTTTTAATGAGGTCTGTCTCATTCATGCAATCCAACTATCATCGGCTCAGGCTGCTGGCATACCTATTCTGTGTGCATTATTTCATAATGCACATATATGTTCTATATTTTATCCTTCATTCAACAACAATTAAACACCCTAACTTGGTAAAAGAAGGCATACACAGCATCCTGTAGGTGGCACATACCACATACTACGATTGTCATTAAAGCTCTTAAACACCCTAGTTTGGTAAAAGGAGGCATACACAACATCATGTAGGCGGCACATACCAAATACTACGATTATAATTAGAGCTCTAAGTTGTAGCGGAAGCATAGTCGAAATCTATCGTAGCTCATGCCACAAGGAAGTCTTTTCATGCCACTAGGTGAAACTTTACTTGGCAGAACAGGAAGAAGTGGCACTTGGAGGCACCTCTTCCTGTGACGGCATAGGACGACAGCAGGACCTCTGAGATTCTACGAAAACTCTGGCCTACAGAAACACCCGAGTTGGTCACATCCGCAGCATCTGTTACAGCCGCAGCACCCACCATGTCGCAAAGCATCAGAGCTTCCTCCCAGTGGAGCAGCTTCTGGCGGCACCGCTCCATGCCCATGTATTCCCAGAACTTCCCGGGGTAGCGGTCAGCTCGGCCATGTCTTCGGCCGGACGCCACACCGCTGAGTAGAGATCACATCTGTGGCGGCGTACGTCACACCCGTCACACACCACCATTCGACACGTGACGCGTCCGTCAGACACATAGTCACGTCATGGCACACGTGACGTCCAACCAGCGTGGCACACGTCAGCCCATGTCACAACGTCGCCGCGATGGGCGACGCTGCAGCCAACGTCACGAATATAAACGGCGCCACGGTCAGCTGATGGGATGAATTACGGATCTGTCAGACAATACTGAGCGAGGATACAACGTAAATACGATCAATACTCAGAAATATGTGTGGTTGTATTTTGGTTCGTTGAAAGCTGACATGCAGCAGCATAATCAGTGCAAGCTCGTTGCTCACACGATGAAAATACTGAATATCTGTTGAATCGTCCCATTAACTCGTCCCGTCTCGGGGGGGGGGGGGGGGTCTTCAACCACCCCCTCAGTTTTTTCGCGTATAGTGAACGAACGGCGCGTGGCAGCGCCCCAAAATTTGGCATACCTTTTCTGACATCAATTTGGCATTTTGTGTCAAAATTTTGAAGTCCGGTCATCTAGGGTCAACGAGTTAGTCAAGGTCAAGTGAGGTCATCTCCAAAAAAAGTTCAACCAGTCTTCACGCTTTAACGGATAAAGATATTTCAATGAAACGTTCTGCGTTTGCTTATCTTTAGGGATGCAACAAAACATACGATAGGAATTTTCAGTTTTTTTTCTTCAGTTTTTGATTACATAACAATTTTGCGTATTCGCCTATTGCAGTTCAAATCAAGGATTCTGGCTAAAGTAAGCATTTTTTATTAGCGCAAGTTGACTTCCAACAACGTTTCTCGGTCTGCTCTACCCATTAGAAAGGGAAAATCAAAGAAAACTTGGAAACTCAAAATTTTTAAAGTTACAAAAATTAACTTTTTTTTTTGGGGGGAGGGGGAACTATATGGCTATGGTCGATTTCGCGGTCCTTTCCTGATTCCAATTTTTTCACAAATATCCCCCAAAATGAACTCCCCAGAGCCCCCCAAAAAATTAAAGTCGTGAAGTCGTGAAAATCTGGCCCCCTAGTGACGTCACTTTTGGGGGCAACTTATTTTGGGGGTGGATTCGGACTCTACTCGTCGAGCGCTTTCCGATGACACCTCTTTCGTTTTCGTGCGATGCTTAGTTTGAATTTTCGAGGGGGTTACTATCGCCCCCCCCCCGAAACGGTGTGTGAGGATCTGACCGAAAAGACGGCGCGGGTTAAGGAGATACATCAACATAACTGTGACTGAGAATGACAACGGATCTCGTTGACTTCCTTAATCACAAACACAATCAGCAATCACATTTTGGCAATCACGGCCGAAGCCTCTGGTAGTCCTGCAGCACTGATCAAGAAACCTAGCACTACCATCTGCCCCACATTTGGCTCAGCAATAGAACAGGCAAGCAGAAATATGTGGTGCTAAATACAAAATAGAATTATCCTCGCGATACAGAAACTAAGACGACTAAAGCGGGGCGACAGTTGAAATAATGACAGTCTGGTTCATCAGTTGAACACTAACGGCAACAAGCACTGGCCATTGGCTTGCTGGCTCTTAACGATTGAGGTAGTTTCAAAATCGCGCCACACAAACAAAACAAATAAGAAACTCGATGCTAACCGAGGAGTGACAATTCACGCAACACTAAACAACCTATCCCGTTTATGAGACACAGCTCCCATTCTCAAATTTTCTTGCTCACCCCCCCCCCCCGCATACGTCCAAAAGTCGGAGCCGCACCGTTTGGCTGTGACCGGTTCGGCCAGCAGGGAGAAGAGCTCCTCGGAGCGGGAGCAGATCCGCTCCTCCTCGAGCCAGGCGTCGGCGGCGGCGGGTGGCACGCTGAACTTGTCGCCCTTCTCAGGCAGCGCCCGTGATCGGCCCGCCTGACCCATTCCCAGCATCTGCTGCGCACTACAACACCGACACGCGTCAATGGCGTATGCAAAGCGGGAGTGACGGACGAAATGACGTCACATGTGGCATGACAGCAGTGAGAGTCCATAATGTCACATGAGGCATACAATGACATCAGAAGGCTGCAAGAGGTATATACATCAGGAGGTCTGGTCCATCTTGTGGTTGAGCCCTCCATCAAGTAAGTGAGGATCCATAATAGCAACCTCATGAAGTATGGCCAATAGAAAGCTGAACCCACATGCCCTCATCAGGACCGAACTAGCTGAGTTTCAAAACAAAAACATTGCAACTGGAATTATGAGTAGGGAGTTCATACATTGTGTGCTTTGAAATCATAGAAAATGAAGAAAGCATGTTCAAGGGTTATATTGCATAATCATGAAGTTTCATTGCTGAGAAGACTGGGATGTGATTTTAACAAGAATAATTGAAAACAACAGAATTGGTTAGAATTGATAAAGGCTAATGTAAATCATGGAAACATGTGGGACCCAAGACTTGAAGCTGCCTATGTCCAGCAACAACAGCCATTTTATATTCGTTTATTTTTATTTTTATTTGTAGAAGAAAGCAAAAGGACAATGTACTGCATAAGGATACAGACTTGGATTGGATGACGGTCCTTAACTGTTATGAGACAAGACAAGACACCAAGGCACTCATGAACATGAATGGTTTGGGTTTCTAGTCATGAAAGATCCAGATGCAGTCAACTCTGAGCTGGTGACCAGGTGACTTACGAGTTGCATTTTTTTCACTAAAGAACCGTTCTTATTTATACTATGCTACCTAACACAAACCTAACCTAAACAAACCTCATTGTCAGTGTTATTTTGCTCACAACCTGACAAGTAAGCATTTACAGAGCAAATGAGTGGCCCCATCATCTCAGTGACATTCATAAGCATTGCATTGGAATTATAAATTCCAAGAATTAATAAAGCACCTTAAAGCACAAACCATTTATTTTACATTGTTGTAGCCAACATTAAAAAATTACCTTCACATCACATCCTCCCTGTCCTAGCATTCATCATAAACAAGTGACCATTCCAGAAAAATGGGCATATTTGATTATGATTGGTTACAACTTCCCAGGATGTCCCACATGGTCAGTAAACTTCCCAGGATGGTACCATGTTCAAAAGAATCACAAAATGTAACATAACCGAACCTGGCCTAAGCTTCCATGTATGAAAAAAAGTGAAATAGGGAAATTTTAAAGCATTTTTGATCAAAACCAAAATAATTTCCAATGAGAAACCTATTGTAACCTGACCCAAACTGTTTTTGAACAACTTTTCCTAAAAATTTTCAGAAAAGAATTCTTGATTTTTTTTCTTCAAATTTAAAGTAAAAGCATAACCCAGCCAAACCAAACAAATCTAACACCCTTGCTTGCTTCATGGAAGCAAAATGTATGAAAACCTTGTCTCCTGGATAGATATCTACTTTAAATTGCAATAACACCAACCAAATTTTGTATTTCATGGTTGCTCATTGGTTTTACAACACGTCAACCATAGTCATGTAGCATCACCAATCTGTCATGCTGATTGGCCGCAGGCAAAGAGTAGCGAAAGTTGGGACTCACATCCACCTTTTGATTGTGATGGGCAACTTACCACTGGACTACTTGTCCCCATTTTTTAATCCCACCCATCTTGTCAGAAATGTAGGTACCCAGCAGAAGATTGTTTCCAAGATATTATCATTAGAGGTGTGCTATAAAATTCAAACACGTTTGAGCAGAGTTTACACCTGAAATCGATTGATTAGAAAAAAAACTATGTACAAATCAAGCTAAACATTTTGCTTTTTTTCCTGGACCCCATCAGTAGCGCTCAATTTTTTTTCCCAGCCAATCACAATGGAGTATTTTGCCAATATATGTAGATTGGCCCCTACACGAGCTAAAACCGCGAAACAAAAACAAGTGTATTGCTCGTTGTAAGAGAAAACGAATGGTACCCGGTTTTTACAGCTTTCGGTCAACCAGTGACATTCCAGGTCAGGCCAATGACCCGAAATTGGCAAATATAACTAAACTTTTTGTTTGGGAGGGCCACATAGCAAAAAGTTGTATAGTTAGAGCACCGGAAAATAAGAACAGGACTCAATGAAGCCCTGTGAATCTGATGATGCCCTTCGTCATCCTCCGTCAATTACAAGTCACAACTCGTGACCGACCGTAACGGCAGAGCATATAGAGCCCCATGGCCATCACGAAATGAACCTGAATTAGTCGGAATGGTGCATGAAATATTAAATGTGTTTCAATATATTCAATAAAAATGTAGCTTTTAGAGTGATCCAAAGTAGGCTTTGCTAACTGGATGGATTTGATGTATTTTAATGACAACGTGAATGTAACATAATGATGACTAGATAACGTACCAATACATCACTCAAAATGGAGTGTTTTATATGCGAAAATGGATTGAAAGAAACAATCCGGTTTCATGTAATTACAGCTTGACAGCTATCATATACTACTGCAATGTATAACAATTCACATGGGCTGTTCCAGGTGCTACGCAATGTCTACAGAGCGAATCGTCTTTGTACTGGGCGACAAACTACCACGGATCTACGAGGCAGTGTTCGCCATCATGTCGCACGCACCTGGCGGGTCACCACATGAGAAGACGGAGAGCGATCTGCCACACAACACCGTCAGGGCCTATGCGCGCGCGCTTCAGGGCCTAGGCCTGTGGGCAAAAGCCGTTGGACCGGAAAACGTGTGCACCTTTCGCACCATCGGAAAGAAGTTGCGCTCCGGCCTTATCTCCTACTTTAACATGCGCCGTCGCCGTCATGTGAACGATTCCAACCTCAAGCTGCGCGAGCGGGTTGCAGCCTGGCGAGCGGAGAACAGCGTACCGCTCGACTGCCTTAGCGGCGACGTCAGGCCACAACAGCTTGGTGAGGCCGAGAGGGTGTTCTATATGAATCAGCTGTCGTCTAGCCGGACAGGTTACGTGTCCGACAAAGTTGACCTCGAGCACTGGGAGGCTTGTGAGCAGGCGATGGCTGCTGCAGGAGAAGCCGAAGCAAACATGCCAACAACAGCAAACGCCACAACGTCAACAACTGACGACCTCTTCCAAATCATCACGAAGTTCGGAATGAAGCCAGTATTCGAGGACCAGAACACGGAGTCCACCACAACGAAGAGCTTTTTCGACCCCGCGAAAGCCACTTCGTCAAATAAGTGCGTCCCCGAGGTGAAGATGACTGTGGCACAAGTATCAGTTCAGTGCGGTATTACAGGCCACAGCATACGACGCCGCACCCTCCGATGACTCTTCCTAAGACAACTCGGACGACGCAATGGAGGCCACAACAACCCCGCCGTCCTCCAAGCGCCCATAATTTGGCGCCACAGCAAACAAGTTCCCAAGATCCGCCAGACTTCCTGCCATACCAGTATGTCCGCCCATCTGTGAAGACTGTGACAGGGTACAAGATGTCGCAGGCAGCACAGCAAGAAATGGACGCAGAGGTTGCGCTGTATAACGTGGAGGCGGACATGAAAGTGACGCTACACTACGATATCACGTCGAGGAACAACATCGACGGCGAGTGGCCCGCTCTGATCCTGATTTTCTCGGACCGTCGGCGTTTCCAACTGCGGCCAACGTTCTTCGCATATGAAGACCGCGACATCGTGCGCCTGTTCGTGGAGTCGTATATGCGTCTAGCCACGGCAGCCAGTCAGTCCACAGGTGATAAAGTGACCGCGACTCAGCTGTGGATCAGGACGACTGCAGTGATGACGGACGCCGCATCAAAGAACCCCCAGGTCGAGAAGTTGGTGTCGGCCACCTTCAAGTGCGATCACGTGCCGATGCATCTGTTGTGCAAAGCACACACTGTGGAGAAGCTGGACGACTCAAACCTCACCATACTAGCCAAGCTTGAGAAGCATGTTGGTTTGCGAGAAGCTGGAGTCGGTGAACCCACAACTGCGCTCATTTTTCCTCGGCCGCAAAGCTGTTGTGGTTGCCGGAATCACCGCGCTGATGAAGTTGGCGACAGATGACAAGTCGGCGAACTCAGCTTCCCTGGCCGACCACTTCGACTACATATGTGAGCGCGAGCAGGTGGTGAAGCACCTGTCCCTCTACCACGAGTGACGCTTCACCAAGCTCGGCTCCACGGCTGCTTCGCTGCTGCATGCCCTGCCACATCTTCGGATGCTTCTGGCATGGACCGAGAGAAGCAACCTGTTGGTGGAGGCCTGCAAGCTCTACCTCCTGTGCGAGTTCTTCCTCACAGAGCTGGCAGTCATCGCGGCCTTCACAGAGCAGGTCACGCTCCCATTCCTTATCTGCGTGCAATCAGACGACGGCCAGGCAACACTGCTGCAGATCCTGCCCATTCTACACGTGGAGCTGCCGGAGGGCAAGGTGGATTGCCTGGCACAGTTCAAGGCGGACTATCGCCACGTCCCTCCTACAGTCCTAACCATTGACCTGGAAAGACTGACGTTCAAGCTGCTGTGCGTGGATGCCGCCGCCGCAATCGAGTTGCAGTGTGGACGCGAGTACAGGTTTTGGGAGGATGGAGAGAGCGCAGCGAGGAACGACTCCCGATGTTCTGGAGGGCGGCGAGCTGAAAGACCTGTCAACTCGCAACATCGATTGCGAGCGTGACTTGGCGAAATTCAGCCACCTGTTAGCCGTTGCCAAGTTCAGAAATCGCAAGTTCTCAGCGAATGGCATCAGGACCGACATGGTGCTCTACCAAACCGAGCAACGCCATGTCGGCAATGTGGCATGGCAGGTGAAGAAGCTGCTACTTGAGCGCAAGGAACAGTGGACTGACGCCCAGCTGCAACTCCAGCATCAGCAAATCAGAGGGAAGATCGCCAAGGGCCAGTTGCACACTGACTACGTCAGGCGATTGCTCACCTCATGCCACTGATGGGGTGGGCCATGCATCATGGCCGAGGAGGTTGGCGACGCCATCCGCCGTAAGTCGGACCTGGCTGTGAAGATCGTGAAGACGAAGCTGGCCTTCTACAAGCATACCCATCATGCAGATGTGACGGTCAAGCCGGACCTGTTCTGACTGTTCAACATCAGCCACGAGGAGAGGCTCGAGAATCTGTGCATTCTCCTGTCCGACGAAGATCGCATCGCCACCGGCAGCGATGTGGACCTCCCAACAAACGCCAACATGACAACTGCAGCCATGACCTCAGTGCCAGCAGTTGGAGTGTCTCCAGCACCACAAGTTCAGGAGGAGGAGGACCCACTGGCCGAGCACATGTCCATGTGCATTGTCATGTGGTTCGTGGATGGGAAGCCAAGTTGGTTCCTGGGGTAGTAAGCCAAGTTGGCCTGATCGATGACAGTGACCCCACGTGGCCGAAGTTGAATGTGGTACACCTGGAACGAGTTGGCAATGGTGACACGCTCTGGCGCAACCCATCAGCTTCGGACATCCAGACATCCAGACCGGCATCTCAGTGGAGCAGCTGCTTCCACTTGGCAAGATTCAGGTGATGGGAAAATGGCAGGATCTCAGTGGTCGTCACACCATATTCTGTCTTAAGAATGCTGCTGCCACTGCGAAGGCTTTCAAGGCATTCTGCAGACATGCACAGCTGTCCAACTGAATCAATACAAAGGTGATGTGGTGACCACACCTGAGCTGTTGATGAGAAGAGTGAGACCAAGTGAAGTGAACCTGTGACCTACTAGCCCTCACCAAATTCCTGAATTGTTTGTTCACCAACTTCGGGTCAGTTCCTGTGGAAATTTGCGGCTTGCATTCTGTTATGCTGTTGCATGCCGGGTTATGTTGCAACTGATACATACATGGCATATTTGGAGAGATTCACCAGAAATATATCTTGATGGAAAATCTTGCTTACTTTATTCCTTCATGATGGGCTTACCAGTGCTAATCTGGTGATGGTGGGGACTTTGGACCCTCCTGATTGTTTTCAGTAAATGATCATAATACCTAGCTGGGCATTAACAAAACAGCTGTGGGTCCTAAATTTGTTACCATTTTTGGGCCAATTTGGGTCACTGACATTCAATGACCCTTTTGACCTCAGCTCGTCTCTTGGGCAGTTTTGGGCACTGGTATCGAATTGGGTATCCATTTTGACCATTCTGACCAATTCAGGTTTATTTAATAACCACCAGAGGGTTCTAGATTCTATGCCATTACCATTAGTCACAAGTTTTGACCTGACCTGACCTGTGTAATTGACCATGAGTAACAATGAAGGGTACCATTAGATTTCCAAGGCTTAAAAAACATACTTCTCTGGTGTCTCTAACTGTAAAACTTTTTGGTATGTGGCCCTCTAAACAGTTCCATATTTTCTTCAATGTCAGGTTAATGACCTGACCTGGGGTCACTGGTTGTGCAAAACCCATAAAACCAGACACCATTTGCTTTCCCTCATAACAAGCAATATCCTCATTTTTGTTTTGCAACTCTAGCACCATTCTACCAGAATTGATGAAATACTCCATTGTGATTGGCTGGAATAACTCAAATTGAGTGCTACTGTTGGGTTTTGAAACAAATTATTTTTAGTTTGTTTTGAATGCATCAGATGGCACTGGCAATCCATTACTGGTGTAAACTCAGGGATTTATTGTGTCGATCAGAATCTGAATCAGTATAGTGCACTTCAATCATCATGCAGAATTATTGGTAAATATGATGATCAAGGCAAACATTGATTTTCGTGATCTTTCAAAATAAAATTATTTTTTACATGACTAAGATGCTGTGATCGCTCATTTTCTCTGTAAATGCTTCACTACAAATCATCTTAATTTAAAAAAATCACAAATTTTTGTTTACCCTGATCGTTATTTTAACGGAATTATTCAGCCAATGCATCCTACACATAGGCAAAGAATGAAAGAGCATCACGTAAGGAGACTCTTACCTGACGACACCATCCATATTCAACGCCATCAGCACATTTCCAAAACTGCAATGCTTTTTCTATAAACAAAATCATAAACTATTAACAATTCAGCATTCCTGTAGCGTTACTACATATCAACGCTGCTCAATCGCTCTATCCAGCTTCAATTTAATAATGCAGATTCCAAGATAACTAGAGACAACAGGTACTCCAAAGTTGGTTCTAGTATACTTAGTTGAAACTAGACAAAACCTACGCTAAGTGACGTCATATACCAGAAGCGCTTTTTTATTCCGGAATACTGCTGAATTATATTCTAGTTTTGGACTATACCAATAAATATACTAAATATGGTGCTTTCATTTTAGCACAATTATGGCGCTTTTCTCACGATTAGTTTCCCCGTTGGTTGTAAAGCATATTAGTCATTCATTGAAGCTTGAATATTTTTTCTTATTCTGCTAGCGTCCTGGTGGCTTGGAAACGAAAGGCACCATACCCATAATTAATTTATCCATGGCGCGGTTGATATTGAGAACGCACCTCAGACAATTTATGCGAATTAAGGCCTTATACCCACAATGTCAACTTGGTCAGCATGTCATTGATGCAATCTGGTGGTTAATGTTAGCATGTGCGTTGGCCCCCTGTCAGTTATCAAATTGTTTCTGTGTGCTATATGTAATCATGCCATACTGTACCATTCACCAACTTGTGGACAATTTGGTAATTGCTTGCCCATTGTATCATGGCTGGGCAGTAGTGGTAGTAGGGTAAGAGGGAGTTTCCAAACACTTAATGCATGGAACAAATTGCTCTACTGCTGCTTTTGTGTGGCCAAACCAGTAATTATACTGTTTACTGAATTTAAAAAAATGAAGATGGTATCCATATTCAGATGGTTCTCTCTATCAAAGTCATCTAACCACTCACATAGAGCTACTTTAAAACATATAATTGTTTTGTAGTGTTGTGCCATATTCTGAACATGAAAGTGGTTGTGCAGGATTACATCACTGTAGCTGTTGTGGTACCAATTATTAGTAGCCACTAAAAATACTGGTGTAATTGCCAAAAAAAATATCAGACCTTAAAATAAATTTACAGGGAAATATGTACTTATTAGTTAATATTTGAATTCTTGATATGCCTTTCCAATGCAAAGTTGATTGATGTGATTAAAATGTGACCACTCTCACCTGTACTGTGTGAGATGTGATTTAAGGGTTCATTATTGCAGTTTTGAGTGTTTACAAGTGACGTTTTGCACATTTTTACAGAGGCAAAGCTAAAATGAGGTTGGGATAAGTTAGGCATTTCTTTAGCTTCCTCAATTTTCAGATCGAGTTGTTCATCAATGTGATTATTTTTATTGGAAGCTAATTTATGTTCTCTTCTGAAAAGAGGCAAGGCTGGAGCTGTGTGATGTTTTTACAATTGCACCTGCAGAAGAAGATTTGCATTTTAGTTGAGGTGGCATTTCAAGAAAAAATTGTAAATGCATGTTTCTGAAAGTCATTAAGGTGATATGACCATTGTATTCCAGCGCAAATGCACGCTTTTCAGTTCGTAAGTGAAGTAATGCGAAATGTGTTGCTTTGAGTGGGGTAATTGGTAATGAAGGATAATGTTAAATGTATAAACAGTGTATCCAAACCAATGTCATCCATTGAATATCTTTGATATCACATATGCAACAATGCTGGCTGAGTTATCACCACAATCCTTCCCCAGTCCAAACCTAACCTACCCCTTTTTCAGGAAAAACACTGTTGTTTCTATTCTATCCTCCAAATTCCCAAAACCTTGGTATTTATATATAAGAAGCCCCAATGAAGACAATTTTTTAGACAGATGTATGGACTGAACTTCTTGAAGCTTACTAGCAACTTCTTCCCAGTATCCTGAAAATAATTTTCCATAAACTGTGTTGAAGGAAGAACAAGGCTACTTGGGAGTAGGAAAAGATCGGAAGAAGACAGGATACGCAATCATGCACGGTAAGCCAAAACCAGGTTTAATTATACGAACAAAATGAATACATATATTTGCATGTGGCAATTTCTAACATTTTTATCATGATATTCCAGCAGAATAATGGCCAGCCCTTTCTACATGGAGTAATGATAACAGATTCAGCCTAGGATACAAAATGTATGCTTCCATTAACTGAGTTTCCATGTCAGGAGGTTAATTAATATACGGTGCACAATTGATGCGAGTGTGTAATTAAGGTACAATGGATCTACCATTTCCTTCGTGAATCACGTTCAACATCCAGCATACAATAGCAGTAGGTTTTAGATGACCGAACATGAGTATGTTTTAGGAGGTCCAACATCAGTTGTTTAGGTTAGATTCAGCTAGGATATTTTTGTAATTTGACATCAGTGTTCTTTGTTAGTCACCAAAAACCCCATTTCCCCACACCTTCCATATTTTACATATTATTCCATATTCTCCCTACACTTTACATAACCTCTTATGTCTTATGGCGTGGGGGATAGCATGTACTGTCATTGTCAACATTAGTGTTTTTCCTAGTGTTTGAAAAATCTTTGTTGAATGATATTAATATGATTTTGTAGTGAAATTACTTTTTTTTCTAGATATCAGCACGTGAACTTGAACTGCCGATTTGCTGAGATTTCATTTCCCATAGAAATGAATATCAGCTTACTTCAAATCACATCAGATAATGATGTGAATTGAAGGAATGTTAAATGCTAAGCGTGGCGGTGGGGGGGGAATGATATGTGGCTTGGTCCATGGCCAGAAAGAAACCAGCGGACCGATCGCTGGGCACCCATTGCGCATCCCGAAGATGAACCACGAGAAGCGTTCTGGACTCGCCTCCTAAGCATTAGCGGCCTGACGGTTCCCACAGAGGAATTCTTCCACACATTCAGACAGATGAATGCAGCGTTTTGTGTTCACCATGCCCAAGAACCCAACAATCTCAGCAGACATCCAAAGGTCATTGAAAGTTTCCGCCAGGTGTTGGAATCCAGATTCAATTCCATAGATAGAATATAATTAAGTGCTTTGCGAGGATCCGGACATTTATTCATCTCGGGCTGGTGAACAAGGTGAACGTCGCCAAGCTCGCAAAGCGGCAGCAGCGGAAAGCCGAGCAGTTTGTTCAGTGACTGCGAAGTATGGGCCGCACTTGGGCGATACTTCACATTCAGATCAGTGTTTGAATCTTTCATTGTTTGGACGTAGGTGCATAACTTGCCGTTGATCATATAGCAGCATATCAGGACTTTCTACACAAATATTACACGAGACTAAACGTGCGTGTTGCAGTCGCACCGAGCGTATGTCAAGCTCAACAACTGATATGTGCCTGTGTTTGTGAAGTCGGTAGAGAGTAGCCTGTAGGTTTACACGTACTCATCGTCCCACTACGGTGCTCGTGAGTAGTCTGTGTATGTATGCATGTCGAGCTGTTCTCAGCCACAGATGTCACGATGAGGATGTTCCATCTTTTCTTGCCAGTTCGTCCGATTTTATAAGGTGCCTGATATGTACGTACTGTAATGTTAGGTATTGTAATGTATTGTCGCAATGCAATCTCATTAAGTACCGTGGCTTATCTGCACCTGCTACCGATAACTTCTTATGTCACGCGTTTGGTGGAGCCGCGGTAGCTTAGTCCGTAGGGTGTTGGGCTCTTGACCGCAATATTATGGGTTCGAGTCCCGCAACCAGCGGAATTACCGAGTCCACCCGCGACCAATCGGTTTGAGAAGTTGGCGACGCTATATGGCCTAGCAGTTAATTGCGTCGTAAAGGAACCCAAGGTTCTTTTTCTGCTTCATGTGTTTGCTTCTCCCAATATATGTCTTGCGTTGTGCTTCCTCAATATATCGTTTTAATACGCACTCTGTTGGGCGCCGGAATATATATATTCATGTGCGCAAAATGACGAACGCAGTCAATGCGCCCAAATGCACATTCACTTCCACCACAGAGTACACAACCGAGAAACAATCGGCAGTGGGAGTGAGGGCCTTCCTCAATCTTGACAGTCTCGTCTTCTCCAGATGCATGCTCCTCGTATTAAAGTCTGATTGATAAACAACTTTTTTGTTGCCGTACTTATGTCGTGCTGTACTGCAAAATACGTGATTTTTATTATTTAAAATTTAGTCCCAGTTGTTGCTGGGGTAGCTTTAGGAACCAGGGTTCTATCGCTAAGCAGAGCTTGTTGCGTGAACCCTCGCCCCACCACCCGATCCACGAATTCCTTTTCAACGGCAGAATTTTGATCGAAAGTTTAACGTGCCGTCAATAACACCGACACGGCCGCCCGGTAGCTCGTCCCCGGCCTTATCGGGCCAGTTGCCAACTCACACTCCCCTGCCGGGGGCTAAACGCGAGCGCGCGAAGCGACTCGAACCCTGTGTTGCCAGGACAGGGGAGACCAGCACAGGCCAGCGCTCTAACCAACTGAGCTACCGCATTTCAGGTCGCACGACGCGAATAAAGAAATCATATTTTGAAAGAAAAATATTTTATTTAGTTAAAAATAGAACACATTTAATTAAAAAGATGTATGGTGTTGCATGGTAATTTTCCATTCCAACCGCAAATTAAGCTGTTATTAAAGTTGCTTCCGAGCTGGTCTGGCATAGAAATTGCTGTTACCCCTGCAATATTGCATGCATGACAGAAGTTGGTTCACATGGCGTTAGCGACGCAGCCAATTCATTTCGACTGAAAATGCCGAATAACGGTGTGCGAACATGGGCAAAGCCACGGTGGGGAATGAACGGGGATGCTTCCCCAATCTTGCCAAGTTCCGGGTTAAGCCTTTGACAATGCATGATAATCGAACCGAAATCCTCATGCGGGCATCTAAAATCCGTCTTAGCGCTTACGGGTTCCACAAAGTTGTTGCCGAATCTAAATCGAGCTTTCATGGTACGAAATGCGTGATTTTTTAAGTTTGCGCCGGCACTCCAGAAAGTTCAGGATTGTCACATAAATATTTTAGCAAACGTCTGCTCCTGTCAAAACAATGCTTGTCGCAGTCCTGGTGGCGTGTGTTCGCCGTGTATAGTAAAAGGCGTGGAGCCGAGCTTAGAACTGGCATCGCTCTGACTCCAGCTCGGGTCCAGTCATTTGACTGTTCGGCAGCATGCACAATTGTTGGTTTTGTCACTTTGATAATCATGTACTGTTATTATATGCACACCTCGAGGAGCAGGGACTAATGTTGGTCGGCGTGTACTGGTGGAAGGGGAAAGGGCAACCGTTAGTTTTTAGCTCAATATTTGCAATGCACTGCCGTAGTGCCACAAATGATTAAATTCAGGGGATCCTGTCTCCTGTCCCACCCCCGATGTTCCGCCGCCCGTGTCAGGAAGGGACTGTGGGCCTGGACACTGTCATAAGCGGTGACGTGTTCCGTATTTCCTATGCCTGGCTGATTAGAAGAAGTGCCCAACCATAAATTTAAGGTGGCAGAACCCCAGCCTTGCAGAATATCTGAATATTGAATATTGCAGAATATTTCCCTTCTCTTTATGAAAAAGATCGTCCCATGTGAACAGTGTCTTAATTCACTGCCGCTTATTAGAAGGAGTTCCCACGACGCGCACAAAAGGCTGCCGGCCTCCAGGCTCGAACCGGCTACCTCCGAGTCGGCAAACCGACGCGCTACCAACTGCGCTACCAACACCGGGTCGCTCGGCCCGCTTAAGTTAAATAGTGTCGATGGATATGACATGGGTCTAAATAACACCATTTTATACAATAACTAACACATTCGTGTGAAAGTCTCCCATGATTATCGAAATACCATGAAAGAAGCTTTCAGATGACGTATAATTTGCACCACTCACGTATACTTGTTAGCCAGGAACGTACGCGGAAAAGTACCATTTCTTGCTGTCGTGATAATGTGCTGAGCCCAAATCAGCGCCCAGATGACGTCCCCGGCTGCCAATGAACATTGACAGGGGCCGGCAGATTCAGCTATAAATAACAGTTGCAGCTATGGTTATCAAAGTACTGAATGGCATGAACAAGATACCTTTACTAAAAGGCTGATCGAACTTTTCCTTCAAGCCTACATGACGTCATTTGAAGGTTTTAAAAAAATGGTTGTAATATGGTTGCAGAAGATTTTACCAAATCATGCGCAATGGTTACTTTTATTTTGAGCGAGTAAATTTGTCTTCCGCTAAATTTGTCTTCCGCAGGTAAGTCATTATCATGTTCTCTTCTTTTCAGTTCAGGTCCTTTGGAATGCAAAATGATTATTAATGATGTAATTGAAATTGTAGATGTATTATTAATGATGCATGCATGCTTGAACATTGATGTACAATACCATTGTTATTCCAGAAATGCCTTCCTGAAACATTTCATGAGTTGCAGTCCGATTACCAAGAAAAATAATTCAACATCTAGATATAATATGGGGATGTCATATATCTCTGTTTCAGGTGTCATGCTTTAGTGTGATGTCCCTCTGCATAGAAGTGGAACTGGGGCAAGCAAATTCAATGACGAAGAAATCTGATTACACCATTTGGATCAGGATACTGTTTAAGCAAAATGTGTTAGCACACATTAAAACATGTTTCTGAATTGCTGAATTGGGGAACCAAGAGTATGCTCCAAGCATTTCCAAGAAATTGATGACAAAAGAAACCTTAAAAAGAACTGCCTAAACCTGTCTCATTGCAGAGAAGCATATGTCTCCTACAATCAGTTGTTCCCACCATAACATTCGCAGCAGCAAAAACCTTTGGTAATCCTGAAACTTCATGATGTTATTGCTGTTTATGTGATTTGTGGGATCACTTTGTGTTGTTTTGCCTGTTTTGTTTGTATGTTTGCCATGTTTTACTTGTACCAAAGAACAAGATGGAAAGGCTTGGTTAGGGTAATGTTCTTTTATTTAAAGTTTGTTTATGCTTTTCTCCAAGAAAATAGATTAGGCTGGCTAATTTTGGGTTAGGTTACCTTGCAATTCCTAAAGCTTGAAATAATTAGTTCTTATAAATTATTTGTTTAAAAGCTGTCTTTTGGTATTATTTTGCTTGTCAACCAAGATTAAGCTTATGCTGCCCCCAGTGGGGCCAGCCTCGTTACACGGCTGGCTAGGGAAATGGCGCTCCCTCGGATCACCACAGCCGCCCCGACAAGGGGCTGGGAAACACGGAGGTGTTTCCGGGGACTCACCCCCGTCCCCCTCTCTCCTTCCCAGTATCCATCCCGTGGCTACGTCCCTTTGAATGTCCTTAATCCAACCCAGCAACAAGCCCTCCCCTGTCGAAAGCAGGTAGGCCAGCTTCCCCTGGTCTACCCGTCCGCTCAGTTTTATCGGGGTATCCGCGCCCCCTCGGCCCGTCCCCCGGGGTTGACGGAGTCCTGGAGGTTGAGGTCCCCCGTCACACGGTGCTAGTTGTGACGGGGAACCAACACACCTCTTTGGTCCCGATATCCCGGAGGGGCGGGCGGGCCGTAGGGCCCCATACGGGTCAAGTGGCTAGCCGCCTCGGGCCGGGGACCTGGGTTTCGTCCCAGTGTCAGCCGGCCCGGCCGGCTGGGGTCAAGGGATGGGCGGCGCTGGATCCCGGTCGAGGTTGTGAGTCTCTCTCCCGACCGGGTGACGGCGTCGCCTGCCCCGTATAACTCCGCGGGCGTCTGATGTCCTCCCACTTCAGGAACACAGGCTTCCCTCCAGTAGGGCCCCAATCTGCTAGGACGTCCGCGGGGCAGAACTAATACACATCATATGGTATTTCCGAAAACTAAAAATTATCCTGGTCCTTCAAGCAAGGGCAGACCACTGACCCAACACCTGCAGAGGCATACCGCCATGCTCTTCCCGTCCCGTTCTGATTACCACTGGTTCCCATAGTGGGAACGTAGCTCGGAGTAGTGATGTGCCATCGCCGCGAGTACTAATGCTGAAGTCGAGTGATCCTGGAAGGAGTTTATCTGCTCTTTCTCCCTTTGGGCGAAAGCGTGGATGCGACAAATTTGTAGACGTCGCCATGTGTGAAAAGCTGCGAGATGGAGTAATAGAGGTAGAATTTCGGAGCGTTGATGACGCTAAGAGAACTGCCGGGGCAACATAATTTATTTATTATGTGAGAGAGCAGGGCAGGATGAGGGATGTTAGTATACTCATTTCAGTTGAGCCGCAGGACAAAAAAAAACAGTGAAAATGTGTGCTATGCTATTTGTATTTAAGGGACGTTTCTGATTCTGAAATAGCCGACGACCTAGCGGAGTTTGGTGCATGGGCGGTCCGTGGCACCCAAATGAGGTGAGGCAGAAAAAATTGCCGGATTTCGACCAGTACTTTAGTATTTTATATAATAAGTGTCTCTTATTATTTAATGGTAAGGTGAATATCAACAACTTAATTTGGCGCTGCAAAGTGCCAAACCTATCACCATCATTTCGAAGCCAGTGGATTTCAATGCTATCTCTCCTGTTCAAATGCTTTTGAAATTGCCGGGAAATTCTCGTATATAAATGGCGGGAAATAAAATAATATATTTATATATCATTCAGGTTTTCATATATGTTTCATTTCATACCTGGTAATGGATGGCATACACACACACATCGGGTAAATATTTTAACCATGTATATATACATATATATATATATATATATATATATATATATATATATATATATATACACATAATTATTATTGTTGTTGTTACTATTATTATTGATTATTTGGGTACAAAATACATGTAGTTGATGGGAAGCCCCATATCGACCGAATGCATGGTCAATGGTACCCCATGTTAAAAGTCTAAATTATTGGTGGACAGGGCCAACATTGAGGGGGCACTTGCTGTTCAAAAATATACAAAACGAACACACCTGGTCTATACTTATTTGAATGAAAGTGGAAAACCATCCTGAAAACCAGCTGCAGGCTCCGTATCTGCACATGGTGATAAGGGCGTGTTATTCTAGCCAATGTATGTAAATCCGCCGGTAGCCTAAATATAACGTTGGAGCCTTTTCCTGGCCGAATGGGTTCCACCTTCCCATGGGGGTACATGCCCCCAGTACCCCGACCCCTGTTTACGCCCCTCCATCGAGTGGGGAGGAATTATGTTGCAACAGTTATATCTTACTTGCTCCCACCCCTCCTTCCCGCCATGATCTTTAGTTGGCCTGTCTCATCAGGGGTGTCGATTTTCGAAAAACATTGGGGGGGCTCAAGTGTATTAGACCCCCTCTCACTCCCCACCCCCAAAAAATAACTCATCGGATTTCGCCCACTATTTTTTTCAGACCTCAAGAATTCTGATTTGTAGTTGACGATGTGTATGTTTATGTTTACTCAGCATCCTTGCCAGCGGGAAAATCGTCCAGTAGCAGGTGAAGCCACATAAACAAAAGAGCAATGCACATACATGTCAACATAAAAACTGTGAATCATAGCATGTGACTAGTGTCATACAGTGGACTCGGGTCCATCGTCATCGTGAACGTCATCTATATCCTCAACGTCACCGTCACCCTCCCCCACTCCACACACTAAAAACATACAACGGCTTAAATTAAAAACAATATGCGCCCATATGCAGGCTAAACCACACCGGCCTTGATGGAGCCTTGGAGCACAGCAGGACTGAACTGTGATGACAACGGGTGAAGGTATTTCCTCGGTGCCTAACATTAGGAAGGGTGAAGTCAAAGTTTTGGTGGGGCGAGTTCGGGGTTGGGAAGGGGGCAGAGCTTGCACGAAATCATAGTAATCGAAAACGATGTCCTCTGATCAAACATGTGCATTGATGCAGTCATCGTGATCGCCGAGTCCAGTCAGTCACCACACATGACACGAAGCAAACTAAAATGGACAACGGATCACATACATCAATCAACGTAACCGTTCTTCTATTTATTTTTACAGCAATTTAAAAACTCCACCCGTACTCAATGGCGAAATCAATAGCAAGAGGTTACACTGGGTATACGCCTCTCCGATCACGGCCAAGGAGTTTGAAAAGGAGTTTGTCCAGGAGATTTCCAGAAGTACCATCCGATGGTCTTAAAATGGACATGTCTGCTCAAATGGTGTCTTTGCTCTACAGTCGGAAGTATATAGTACAAAAGCTCCAAAATGCTACCATTCGCGGTAGTTAGAGCATAGCAACACCAAATCAAGATCATAATGTTCCTTCATGAAATCGAATAACTCTGCTTTCCCAAAATTATAATGAAGGTTAAGGTTACTAAACCGAGGTCAGGTCAAATTCTCTTCTGATCGCAGTAAGGAGAAAACTTCTTCGTGCAGAACATGAGAAAATAATGATATATACATTTTGCTTTCAAATATGTGTCCAGGTCAAAGGTGTTAGGTCAGGTCAAGTATTATGCATATTCTACACTGCCGCCCTTTGTGTCGAGTTAGGATTTTTGTGCGTGTCAGGAACGGCGACGGGAGGCATTATGCCAGCAATGTCGTCTTATGCCGAATGCCACTGTTCCTTGTGAATTGAAATTTAAATTCGGTTTTAGAGCCACCGAAGTAGTACACCATGACATTGTGTGAACAAACAATGATCCGAGATAACCCGACTCCGTGCGACTGGACCTTATTATGTGAAGCATATGAAGCATATAAATATAAAGCATATAAAGAACAAATATGGAGGTGCAAGATGTTGTACAGTAGGAGCACATGGCATACGAAAGAAGTCGCGAAGGCGCATGGAGAGTCCGTCCAAACCTTCAGCTGTGGGGAATAGCCCCCCAAAATGCGCCCTCCCCATCCGCCCCGGGCGAATGCTCCCCAGACTTCTTCCTCGCTCCGCCGACGAGTGGAGGCTCCGTCCCGCGCAACGGCCCCGAGGGGGAACCCGTCCAGTGTGGATCCCTCTCCACCAGCGTCCCTGTCTTGTCAGGCACCGTCGCCACGAGTAAACGTGCGTGTTGAGAAGCGTCCGTTACCCTGGGAGGGGTCGCCCTCGGAGGGTGCTTCGCAGAGGTCGCGGCCGCGAACATCCTCGCTGGGGGTGGATCCAGGAGGGTACGTTCTGGTTCCGAAGCCTCGAGAAGACAGCCATCTTTGGTGGAACAATCTAGTCAACTCTAGTCGGCGACTCTGCCGTTTTAAACCTATTTTACTACCATTAACTAGCATTTTAACGCCTCTCATTTTACAATGGAACTGCAGAGAAGTTCGAACAAACATGACCGAACTCGAGACAATTTTAAATCAGCACTGCCCGATGGTTGTATGTCTCTAAGAGACAAAGTTACCACCACGCTTTTCCCTTCGACTAAAAAATTATTCGTTTATTGCCAAAACAAGGCATCCGAGACCATCGCGCACGGAGGTGTACTTTTAGCAGTACATCATAGCGCTTCTTATCAGGAGGTAACGCTGGATAACCCTCTCCAAGCATTTGCTGCCACCATCGAATTCCTCCGTCATACTATTACAATATGCTCTGTCTATCTTCCCCCTGGGCATTCGCTGCCGTCTATGGAGCTCAGTCGCCTGATGTTCCAACTGGCCCAGCCTGTCTTGCTTCTCGGCGAATTCAACGCTCATCAAGTCGTATGGGGATGTGACTTTGTAAACTCTCGCGGTCGAGCTGTGGATAGCTTTATTCTGGATGAAACCCTCAGCCTTTTAAACACGGGTGCAGCCACCCACTTCGCTCTTCCTTCTGGTCTTAAATCTGCGATCGACCTGAGTCTTGTAAGCCCGTCTCTGGCGTATTATATGACCTGGTCGGTGTCAAACGACCCACTTGGTAGGGACCATTTCCATATTTTGTTAAATTCAATATAGTGACAGCGTGAGACTTTGCTCCAGACCTCAACGATGGAACTTGAAGAAAGCGGACTGGAGAAAATTCGAGGAAAATGTGGAAGCATGCTTGCCAGGTAATGCTGATGGCTGTGTTCTCTCGGTGGAACAGTTTACATCGATGCTCATTCAGTCCGCCAATTCCGCTATTCCACGAACACCTGGTGCTCCACGGCGCTCTTCAGTTCCATGGTGATCAGGAGAATGCCGTGAAGCTGTACGCCCAAGTAAGCGAGCATTTAAAACATTTGACCGAAACAGCGACCAGGCGAATTTAATTACATTTCAAAAGGCGCGAGCCTTAGCACGCCGTATTGTACGAGAAGCTAAGCGAAGGTCGACGAAAGAATATGTCTTCTATTAATCGATTTACCCCAACGACCCAAGTTTGATCCCGTATTAAACGTATTAATGGTCAGTATGATGCGGTCCGCCTTCCCGTACTACGTGTGGCTGGAGTGGACGTGCCCCGTTCCGTTGAGGTGGCTGAGGAAATAGCCCGGGCTCTATGAGCCCGTTGAGGTGGGGGAGAGAGAGTGATTTTTTTAGGCGTGCCGGACCATAAAGGTCACTTGCGCCGCCTTAAAAAACACGTTATATATCTATCTATGAAAGCGAGTGTTACGATCAAATAACAGGCAAGTGGACATTTACGTTAAGAGAATTTTACGATATACTTTGTGCGTTACGTTAAGAGAATACGATACGATATACTTTGTGCGTTTTTGGATGCTGAAGTCGGGGGCTGTGTTGTGGACGTCTCCTGGTGTCTAACTGGTTTTAATTTTACTTCATTCCTCCACATAATAATTTGCGGATGGGGTGCGGTTGGGGGTTTTAAGAGTGCCGCGTTGATTTTGTCGGGGTGCCGGCTTTAGCCTACTTCTATCGAAGAGCACCGAGGGATTTTTACCGTGCGGACAAGGAGGAACTTGTCCACACCGCCTCTCACGCCAACTGCCGCGTGTTAATTGTTAGTAGTTGGTTAGTCTAAGCATGCCGTGCAGGGCTGTCAGTGGGGGGGGGAGGGAGGTTCCCACGGTGTTGACAATTTGGCTCTTCTACGTCCGCTGTTCCTCTTGGTAGCCATTTACGTTAGGAGTCGGAAGGCAAAACGGCTCATCTACGTCCGACGGTTCCTCTGTGTAGTCGTTTTACGCTGAGGTACTTTTTTCTTTTCTTTTTTGGTTTTTGTTTTAGTTCTATGTTTTCCTAAAGCAAGTCGGCTCATCTACCTCCGACGGCACCTCTAGGTAGCCAATTATTCCTAACTGGGAAGCAAATCTGCTCATGTACGTGCGACGCCCTGCGGGGATGGCTATTTATTCGGAGATGGCGAAACACACGTGTTGCCTACGAGTGTTTCGTGATCATGTATTGCAAGTTGGTGTGAATGTTGGTGGTGTGTTGCCTAGAGAGCTCCAGCTAGTTCTGTGGCATACAGATATTCAAATAGCAATTGAATGAGTTCTGCGTGTTTGTCACCGAGATGCGACGGAACTGATAGGGTGATGCCCTCTCTCTGGCAGAATGCCTTATAAAGACATAAAGACATAAAGACATAAAGACATAAAAGATTAGTGCAACTCTGAGCCACAAGGGCCCTTCTTGGTTGCACTCTGTACACTGAACCAGTTGCCCGCCAAATCTGCCAATCAGCCCTCCCTGTAATACTGAAAAGCAAGCCCTCTATTCTTATAATGATTGTCTATGCTGTTTTTAAAGATGTTCAATGTGCTGCTACTGACGATGTTTTCTGGCAGCTCGTTCCAGTGTTCCACTACCCTGTTGGTGAAGAAATTTTGCCTTAACCTTGGTCTGCTGTGGTTAATTTTAATTTTGAATTGATGACCTCTAATTGCATCATTTCTGTTAAATTCAAACATTTCCCCAAGATATCCCCTCTCCAGACCATGGACAAATTTAAAGACCTCGATGAGATCTCCTCTCAGCCTTCTATATCTAAGTGAAAACATATTCAAGTTCTTCAATCTTTCCTCATATGCCAGGTTGCTTATGCCATTAACCATTTTTGTAGCCCTCTTTTGTACTCTCTCTAAAAGCCAACAATCTTTTTCATAGCTAGGAGACCAAGCTTGGATGCAGTATTCCAAATGTGGCCTGACGTATGCACAGTAAAGCTTCCTGATCACTTCCTCACTTCTGTATGATACATTCCTATTTATTGCCCCGAGCATTCTCAGTGCTTCTTCCTGGCTTCCTTGGTCTGTTCTGATGCCCCCAGTTTTGTGTTTAGAATAACACCTAAATCCTTCTCCTGTTGAGTCACTGATAGCACTTGGCCATCCATCAAGTATGGAGCCTTCATATGCTGCTTACCTACATGCATGATTTTGCACTTATCAAAGTTAAATTTCATTTGCCATTCTTCGGACCACTTCACAAGTTCGTCTAAGTCTTTTTGCAGCGAGATATGCTCATCCTGACCTGTTATTGCCCTAAAGACCTTCAAATCATCTGCAAATTTCAAAACTTTACTGCTTAGGCCACTTTCAATGTTATTTACAAATATAATGAACAGTAATGGCCCTAGTACTGACCCCTGGGGGACTCCACTAAGAACATTTTGCCATGATGACTTTGTACCATTTAGCATCACTCTTTGCTGTCTATCTGAAAGCCACAACTCTATCCATTTTAAGATGCTACCTGCAATACCATGGGACTGAAGCTGTATCATTAACCGTTTATGGGGTACCTTGTCAAAGGCCTTACTAAAGTCAAGATATGCTACATCAACCTGATTTCCCTGATCAAATTGTTCTGTGGCGAAGTTCAAAAAGTCCAAGAGGTTTGTGAGACACGATCGTCCTTATCTAAATCCATGTTGAGTATCTTGAATCAATCTGCTACCTTCCAGATAACTAACTATTCTATCCTTGATAATTGATTCGAGTACCTTGCAGACTAGGGATGTGAGACTTATTGGCCTATAGTTTTCAACTTTCCCTCTTTCTCCTTTCTTGAAAATAGGAACTACATTTGCCCTTTTCCAATCGGTTGGAATTTCATTATGTGAAACTGATCTACAAAATATTATACTAAGTGGAAATGCCAGTTCCTTTTCAGTTTCCCGCAACACCCTAGCATAAATATCATCAGGTCCTGCTGCCTTATTTGGCTTTATTTTCCTGATATGATCGTAAACAACATCACTATCAATGAAATAAACATCATTTGTCAGATCCCATGTAACTGAACTATGGTGTACGGTCGGCAGATTGGTCATATCTTCCAATGTAAACACTGATTTGAACTGCTTGCTCAGCTCCTCAACCATCTCACTATCCTCACCCAATGTAGTCCCGTTTACTTCCAGTGGACCAATTGTGCTAGAAACTTTACTCAGCTTGTAGAAACTAAAGAACTTTTTACTGTCCCCATTACAGTTTCTAGCTAAATCCAGTTCCTTTGCCCGCTTTGCTGCTCTGGTTTTTTGCTTCACAGTGTCTCTAGCTTTTCGATACGCCTTTAGATTAATGACATTTGAGGCTTCTTTAAAAACTCTAAATGCAGTTTTCTTAGCCTTAATTGCTTTTATCACGTCTGGTGTAAGCCATGCTGGCTTTCCTACCCTTCTTTTGCGTCTTTGCTTTTGGGGGACATGTCTAATCTGAGTTTCCTTCAAGTAAGATTTGAACTTTTCCCACATTTCACAGGCATTTAAATTGGAGAATTCTTCTTCCCATCTGATGGCACCTAAAGCCGCTCTCATGCCATTAAAGTCTGCTCTGTTGAAATTTGGAACCTTTACCAAATTATCCTTGATAATTTCCCCTACATGTGCCTTGAATCTAACTATGTTATGGTCACTTTTTCCCAGAGTTTCGCCTACAGTCAAGTCTTGAACCAAGTCACTTAAATCCGAGAATACAAGGTCCAAGAATGAACCATGCCTGGTAGGTTCCGATACAAACTGGTGTAAGAACAGGTCCTCTTCAAGGCATTTCCTGAACATTTTGCATGATGGGGAGCCAACACCAGCATTTTCATAACCTTTTAGATTAAAGTCACCGAGAATAAGGCACTTCCTCTTAAAGTTTCTACTGATTTCCTCACAAATCACCTTGTCAAGCTCCAGTTGCTGAGAATGTGGCAGGGTTCCTGATCGGTAGAAAGCTCCTATCCTAAGAGTATTTCTGTTGCCTTTTCCCACAGTGACATCAAGCCAAATGGACTCCACAGACACATTTTTATCCCCACCTGCTACTTTTTGAGAACTGAATAAGCTATTCATATAGAGCATTACACCACCCCCCTTTCATTGCTGGACCCCTATTGCACGAAAACATATTGTATCCCTGGATCTCATAGTCCTGTAAGTTATCTCCAAAATACCCTTCACTGTCCCATGCCTCCGTAATGCAAACAAAATCCGGTTCCTCCTCCGCAACATAACACTTGAACTCATCTTAAGGTTTAGCAAGGCCAAACCTTAAGTGGTTGTCTTTGAGAGCTGAAGCTACTGCAGTCTATCAGTATGTGGCCTATGCTTAACGTGGTGTTGCAGGTGTCGCAGTGAGGTGTTGTGTGTTGGTCATCCTCTAATCGAGGCTCTGTTAGTTTTGTGCAACCGGTTCTAAGTCTTGTGAGGATGACCCCTTTTTGTCGGTGAGACTGATTTGATGTGTTCCATGTGCCTATGGTTGGTTTTATTGCGTGGGCGTGGTTGGATTTGTGTTGAGTTGTGTTGTGTCCATGTGTTCTGTTGATGTTGGCGAATACGGTGTTGTAGGAGTGCTTTGCAATCGTTTTTCGAATATTCCACGCTGGGGTAGGTGCTCGATGCTAAGGCTTGCTTTGCGAGCCCGTCTGCTTCTTCGTTACCTGGGATGTTGGCGTGGCCCGGAAACCAGAGGAAGAAAAAGTTCATGTTTACGTTATGGGCCACGATTTGTTGGATTCGATCAATGATGCGATGAGGACAGTTGTGGATGTTGCTAATTGACTGTAGGACGGATTTGGAGTCTGAGCAAATCACTACGTTTCTGACTTTTCACTTAACCCGCGCACGTCCGAGGGGGTCAGATATCTGCCCCCTCCGGGTTTTTCTCATTTGCCGCCAAACTAATAGGGTTAGCAAGGCCAAACCTCGCATAGCTGTTCATTGGTCTTTTCCGCATATCCTCATACATTTTTAATCACGAGTCATCTCAGGTCAGGTCACCAGGTCAGGCGACGTGACCAAACTACACTCGGAGTTATAGGTGGCATAACTTCCACAATAATTTGGCGATTGATCTCAAACTTATAGCATGTCATGATCTCATCAGGGACCATAATATGCATATCGTTTTTTTGTAGCATTGACTTTAGGTCAGGTTGCTGCCATGGCTTCCCCATTATAGGGCTATGGTAAAATATACAAATATTTCCTAGTTACATATTTGCGCTCGGAATGATCTCACAACGGTTGTGGCATGTAGATGGAAGCTATGTTACCGCTGACATTTTCGCTCAGTGACATCACCAAGGTCTCTGTGGTCACCTGGGATCACTACACATTTATGCGCATTACATCGCACTGCATTGAGCTAGAAGGCTGAAATTACCGTCATTGTGATTGTGTCGTCAAGACATGTCGATTGCTACCTTGCATGCCTGCTTGCATGCTCCTTGCATGCTACCTCCCTAGGCCTTGACCTGTGGTCATGACTTCATGACCTTGACCTGAGTTTCGGTTGACCTGACCTTAAATTACACCGCCTATTGTCGGTAGCGCATTTCAAGGACTGTCGAATAGCGTTCGCCATTTGTTTCTATCTGTTACATGTCCTGAGATATGTGTCAATATCTGTGTCCCACCTGATCTGGTCGAATTTGACCTATGGTGGCCCAGTGACCTGAATGTTGACCTGAGATAAATAATTACCGAAACACTTTCGATAGAGCCCGTCACCAGCTATCCAACGCCGTTTTCCGTTTGTCGCTAGCTAGCATAGTTCCAGAGATGTTATGGGGCAGTCATCTGCCCCCCCGGATATGCGAATTTGGCGCGGACCGCCGGACGTGTGAATGTTAATGAGAATGGAAATAGCGGCCAGAATGGCCATTGCTTCAGCGGCGTAGTTGGAAAAGTTATCCGGTAGACGTTTTGAAAGTCTGAGACCTGGTCCAGTGATGCCGATGACTACCGTAGCCTCGCGTTTAGACCCATCCGTGAATACGAGTGATTTGTTATTGTTGTCATAGGCGAACTTGTGAAAGAGGCCTAAAATCTCCGCCGATGTGATAGTGGCTTTCTTCTCCGAGAGCAAGTACTCGACGTTAGGTTGACTGAAAGTCCAGAATGGTCTAATGGGCGGTCGAGCTGCAGTGGATGGCATTATGAGGTTAAGATCTGAGAGAGCTGTGGCAATTTGAATGCTATATGATGGAAGTTTGCGCGCAAATCGGCTCTTGTCGTATCTGTCAGGCATGAAGCAGCGCTGTGCCGGATGATTTTGAATGGATTTGATTTTGATGTGGTAGCGGCACAGCTGTTGTGTCCTACTGTGGTGGAGCGATGGTGTGTTTGGGTCTACTGCAAGACTAGCTATCGGTGTAGCGCTAAGGGCGCCTGTGGCTGCTCTGATGCAGCTGTTTTGGATGACCTCTAATTTGGCTCTGATTGTCTGAAATTGTGAGAGAAAAAAAATGATGCTGTTGTATTCTATGATGGGTCGTATGATTGATGTGTACTGTCGCAGAAGTGTTTTCCTGTCTTCGCCCCACTCTGTGCCTGCAAGTGCACGTATTATGTTGACGCGACCGCGCTTCGCTTCGTGATGTCGGTGATACGAGTGTTGAAACTGAGTTTTTCGTCTAAATGCACTCCTAGGAACTTGAAACTTTTCACCGCTCGATGGCTTTGCCATCGATTTTAAGTAACGTTTTCGGTGTGGGACAGAGACGACTGTATGTGACAGTGGCCGATTTTTATGCGGACAGGGTGAAGCCCCAAGTTTTGCACCACTTTGTAATGTGGTATAGTCTTGCTTGAATGTTTTTGTCAGCTTTAAGGAAGCATTGTGATGTTGTCCAAATTGCTATGTCGTCCCCGAAAAATGAGTATTGAAGTGAAGTGTCCCCGTGGTCGGCAAGTATGTCGTTGATCATGATGATGAAAAGGTTCGGTGAAAGCACGCTCCCCTGAGCCAGGCCCTGCTCCTGAGTTGTGGTGTTTGATGTAACACCGCCACATCGGATCCTAAGAGTCCTATCTCTGAGGAAGTTGAGAATGAAGTGTGCCATGTGTCCGCGTAGGCCTATCTTATGGAGTTTGTGTGTCAGCACTGACTTGTGTACTCGGTCGAATGCGGCAGTGATGTCTAGGTAGGCAGCTATTGTGCGTTTAATGTATAGACCACTTTTGATGTCATGCACTAACCTAATGAGATTGTCTGTAGTTGATTTTTGCCGTTGGAAGCCGCATTGACATTCGTCGAGCAGGTCGCTGTGTTCCAGAAATTTCCTCAATCGTGTGTTGACCATGCGTTCAACCAGCTTGCTAGCACAGCTAGTAAGTGAGATGGGTGTCAGCCCGTAGTGGAAACGGAAATTATCACTCAGAAGTTCTCCGCAAAAAGACAAAATGAAAAGCCAAGCCAATTGATTTTTCCACACCTGGTCATCTGTACTATAACGAACCATTTAATATTAATGAGCTGCGTTCCGCGATCGGATGTCTAAAGAGTGTGGCAGAAGGCGTTGATGGAATTCATAATGACATGTTAAAGCACCTAACTTTGCGAGTGCTTGACGCACTTTTGATGTCTTTGAACAGAGTATGGGAGGAGGGCGGCTTTTCGACTCCTTTGCGGGAAGTCATAGTGGTCCCTGTCTTGAAACGAGGAAAGAGTGGTCTAGACCCACTGCACTATCGGCCAATTTCCCTGACCTCGTGTCTGTGCAAGCTCCTGGAGAAAATGGTCAATATGCGACTCACCTGCTTCCTGAAAACACAGGATTTTTTTTCTAACGCAGTGTGGGTTTAGAAAGCATCGTTGCACAATGGATCATCTTTTAGCACTCGATACGGTCATCCAAGTCGCGTTTAAATGCCGACAACATGTGGGAACAATATTGTTCGACATAGTATGCTGCAACATGGCGACATGAAGTCTTGCTCAAAGCAATGAAGTGTGGAATCCGAGGGAACTTGGGAGTATTTCTGCAGGAATTACTCAAGGATCGCTTCTTCCGCGTCCGGGTAGGACATGAGCTTTCCTATTGCTTCCACCAAGTCAGTGGAATTCCACATGGAAGTGTTCTGAGTGTTGCCTTATTTGCTGTTTTCATAAATGATACCGGGGATGCTCTGCCGCGTGGCATAGAACGATCGTTTTCGTTGACGACTTTGCCATATGGTTTTCTGGCTCCAACAAATCATCGCTAACACGACAGTTGCAGCTTTCAATGAACCACTTCCAAAGATTGGGCATTGCAAATGAACTCCACTTCTCCACAGACAAAACTGTTGCAATGCATTTCTGTTTGTTTGTTTGTTTATTTATTTATTTATTTAGCACATCATAACACACATAGCATGTAAAATTTTGCGATTGGCACAAAAGACCAAAATGATCTTAATTCGAGGTGCCTCTCGCAGCAACGTTTCCATCCAATAAAACTTGACCACCGACACGGTGCGACAATCGCCGCCCACACCACCAGCACGCCCCATCGGCACAAAGTATGCACACATGTGTGGTACCCATACTGCGCCCGCACCCGGCAGCACCTGGTTAGTTCTGTATGTTAATTGTTTGTGTGAAAGCGTTTTGTGTTTATAAGAAACGTCTGCAATGCTAAGGCTACACACAGCTGAAGGTTCTTACCGAAACCATTTCCAAAAATGAGCGTTTGTGAAATCTTCTTCGTAGGAGGTGTTCTCAAGAATTGAATACGAAGTTGTATGCCACATCCATTCCTGTTCAACCAACAGCGAAGTTCCTCGGGGTGTAATTGATAGCCGTTTAACATACAAACAACATTTTAAGACACTGAAAGAAAGGTGCTTTAAATCGCTAAACGTACTGAAGTGCATTTCACGAATCTCGTATGGTGCGGATCGTGAAACACTGATGATGTTACACAGGTCCTTGATTCGATCCAAGCTTGACTACGCATGCTATTTGTATGACAGCGCATGCGCTACCAATAAGCGTGTCCTTGACATTGTACACCATGTGGCAATACGTATAATTACTGGAGCATTTCAAATCTCAACAATCGTCAGCCTGCTGGCGGAAGCCAACGAGCCACCACTAGCGTTGAGAAGGGAAATTCTTGGCATGTGGTACGCCTGCAGGTTACGTCAGTTCCACGCCCACCCCACGTACCCAGCGGTGTTCTCGCGTCACACGTTGACAATCTTCCGCAGTGGGCAACGTTGGGCATCCTTGCCTTTCTGCATACGTATGCGGAAGCTCCTTCAGGAGAGCAGAACGAGAGTGCGTAGAGTGATGTGCATGCAGCATCTATCGGTACCCCGTGGAGTCTGGTGTCTCCTGCAGTTGATCTGACACTCGCAGGGATCCGTAAGGGCGATGTTCCACCTGAGCTGTTTCGGATAACTTTGGAGCATTTGGAAACGTGTGAAGGCTGTACCCGCATTTTTACAGATGAGTCGAAGGGTGACAGCGGAGTTGGATATGCGTTTGTGTGCGATTCCTCTGTGTCATGTGCTTTACCTTACCTATGTATGCCTCTGTGTACAGTTCGGAGCTCGTTGTAATACTCAAAGCGCTTTCCTACGTCGATATTTCGCAGGATGTTGAATATATAATTCTATCCGATTTTCTAAGCAGCATTTTGGCACGGACTGGTTTTTACCCAGCTGACCCATTACTCAATATTCTGACTCGTCTGACTGCTATACATGGGCGTGGGAAGGCTGTGCGGTTGTGCTGGACACCCAGCCATGCGGGAGTATCAGGAAATTAACGTGTCGATTCCGCAGCGAAATGGGGTGCCCGTAGACCACAGACACGTGTTTTTTCCACTGCCAGCCAGGGACTATCTTCCAGGAATATCTTCATTTATGAACACCAAGTGGCAGAGTAGCTGGAGCGAGCAGACCAGCAATAATTTACATGCGATCAAACCACACCTTGGAGACTGACCATTGTGCTACCGCAGATCCAGAAGTGACGAAGTGACGCTGTGCAGACTGCGCCTCGGCCATACACATGCTACACACCAATAACTCATCTGTGGCGACGAGACCTCAGTGTCCCCGCTGTTCAGGAAACCTGACCGTGCGTCATGTGCTTTTTTCGTGTGAGCAGTTCTCAACAGAGCGAGGTTTGTTCTATGTAAATAATACACGGCTCAGCACATATCGTGGTGTGCTAGCTGATAACTCGGACATAGTTCATTCTGGAAGCATATTCCGCTTTCTGAGAGCGATTGACTTTCGAGCCATCTACACACCCCGGTAACACCTGCCTGCTTAACTAACTGAAATGCTCAATTGGAAGTTATGGGCGCTAAGTGATCACGCTTTGGTCGAAGCGACCTTAAACTAAAATAACTAACTAAGATTAAGCTTATGCAGTGTAAATGCATGGGTAAATTATCTTTGTCATGTTAATGAGTATGCATTCAAGCATCTTTACGAAAACCTTGTTTGTGAGCAAAAATACCAAATTGCTTGTTGGTGTCAAAATGCATTCTTATTGCAAAAAAATAACAATCATGATAAACACTAATATTAGCCATTTACCACTAAGTTATAGCATTCAATAAGTTAAAGTAAGAGTTAAGAAAACTGGATTATTTGGATCAGATTTGCTGTCTGAAATTGTGGAATTATGAGCCACATATTTACAGATACCTAATATTTGTCTAAGAAATACAGATAAAATTATGTATTCATTTATCTACTTAATTGGCATATCAATTAGGTGCATTTACATCTTAACAAGTGTTTCCTTCTATTGATGAAGACGATGTGGGCTGTATATAAAAATGCAATATTTGTGTACATTTTCTCTGCTCTATATTCAAAGTTAGTCCGCAATACTAACATATTCCTCATTACTGAAATATAGCATTCTTCTTGTCATATGAATACATGTATATCTTTATTGATGCAACACAAGAAATATTGTGTAACGTGTTTCATTATATCGTTTTGTAAAACATGGTTTGAACATGGCATGGCTGGAAGTCTTGACCTGTGCATAAGTGTCTCACACTTAGTATAAAAAGGAGGTTATCATGAGATAATATGTGAGTAATGCCTATGGATTGATTCTTTCTATTGACAATGATAGAATTTGTGTAAAATTGTAAAAATGCATAAGGAGTCCCTGGACCATTTTTGATCACAATGTTGTTTTTCTGGTGTTTTCTGATGTGATATAAATTAATTTTACAGCCATTTCTTTTGGAAATAAAACCTTCCCAATATATAAGCACTTCAGGTTAGCATACTTCTATCTTAGAAATCAGTCGAAGAAAAAAATATCAACACCGTTGAAATGCATTTTTGTTAAACAAGAAAAGAAAATTGGCAATGCAGATGCAGCTATCCCACCTAAACAGCAGATGGGAAACGGTTTTGGTGTGGTGGTATATAATGAAAAATACCATTAAATTATAATCAATTAAAAGTGATGTAACTTAATCCAACCTAGCTTGCTGATGTTGGATGACCCAAAACCGACCGATGTTGAATCACATAAACCACAATGCTATTAGATTGCTTGAAGCCTACGATTGTTTGATTACCTAAATATGATTTTAAATTGTGATCTCCAAAATAAATGATAAATAAATGAGGAAAACCTTCCACAGCCGCCGGCTGCCAGCGACCAACGTACAGACAGCGGGTCAGGCATGCCCGGCCCTGTTTGCGGACCACCGACAGGTCATTTCCATTGTGGCCAAATCAGGTCGACGGCTCCTGCGACGTCATTTGCGTGAGTGGTATCTCAGCTGAGACCACCGTCAGTGGTAGCCTTATCTGCTGGCGTGTGTTCTCCCTTGCCGCCCCGGTTCAGTACACAGGATCGAGTTCAAGCCGCGCTTCGACAGAGACGGTCACCACGTGTGCGCCGCCCACTCGTCCATTACATCTGCGATGCGAGTGATTAATGAAAGCAGGCGAAGGCATAAGTAGATGATTCTTATATTGTTAGTTCATTATATTTTTTCGCCAGCCACAGTTCCCTCACTGGACCAGCGTGAGTTGCCCGTGATTTTGGTACCTGTAGCTGAGAGTAAGCAGTCGGCAGTTTTTAGTAGTTATTGGCGCTACTGCGCGGCCATCGGTCGGTCACGCAGTTAACCCGCGCCGTGTTTTCGGTCAGATCATCACACCCCGTCTCGGGGAGGGGGCAGAGAGCAACCCCTCTTAAATCCAAACTAAGCATCGCACGAAAACGAAAGAGGTGTCATCGGAAAGCGCTCGACGAGTATGGTCCGGATCCATCTCCAAAGGAATTTCCCCCCCAAAGTAGCGTCACTAGAAGGGCTATATTTTCACGAGTTTTCACGACTTACATTGTGTTTTTGGTTCTGGGAGTTCATTTTGGGGATATTAAAGACATATTTGAAATGATAAAGGACAGCGAAATCGACCAGTGCCATAAAAAATGTTTGCCCCAAAAAATAAAATCGTCAATTTTTTTAACTTTCGAAATTTTGAGTTTTCAACTCTTCTTTAATTTCCCTTTTCGAATGGGTAGAGCAGACCGAGAAACGTTGTTGGAAGTCAACCCGCCCTAATAAAAATGCTTACTTTAGCCAGAATCTTCGATTTCAACTGCAATAGGCAAATATGCAAAATTTGTATGTAGTCAAAAACGGAAAAAATGAAAACATTCCTCTCATACGTTTTGTTGCATCCCTAAAGATAAGCAAACGCTGAAAGCTTCATTAAAATATCTGTATCCGTTAAAGCGTGACGACTGGTTGAATTTTTTAGGTGACCTCACTTGACCTTGCCTAACTCGTTGTCCATAGATGACCTGACTTCAAAATTCTGACACAATATGCAACATTGATGTGAGAAAAGGCATGCCAAATTTTGGCGCGCTCCCACGCACCGTTCGTTCACTATCCGCGAAAAACCTGAGGGGCGGCGGTTGAAAACCCCTCCCCGGAGACGGGACAGGTTAAGTGTGCTGCTGCCGCCGTTACTTACTTATGCGATACATTCGTACTTGAAATACGTATGCACAAATGCACGTCAAAGTTGTACTACGAATATATTCGTACTCGATATATTCGTATTCCGGAAGTTTTCTAAACCACGTATGAAGGACGCTACATCTGCAGTTGGATCGAAGGTGCTATTTTTGTGCAAATTTTCAATTTGTGGCTTGTATTCTCAAGGACAGGTGCACCAAGTTTCCTGCATACAGATATAGCGAACAAATTCCAGCAGCGGGCATGGACAAACGGCCCCTGACCCATCAATTATTTCCACAATTCTCCACAAATATATGCAGACTGCATATGCACCCACAAACCAAACGTGTACAATGTACATCCATTAATGTGTAGGCTCATGGTTAACCCTAGTCCATACTTATTATATGGTTCCGTACTTATGGACCGGGAAGCAGATATTTGACAAAGGAATTTACAAGTTGTGAAGGGCCGCGCATTTGCTGCCCTTTACGGCCCACTGGTGCAGAGTGCTTTTATACCTTTAATGCACCAGATATATATATATATATATATATATATATATATATATATATATATATATATCCATCCGAAGGGGGCTTACAGCAGAGTAAGGAGCCTTACTCCTGCTCCCGCTATATGGGGCCTCCTGTCGGTGGCGGATCCAGGAAGGGAAGTTGGCGCATGCCTGCCTCCCCCGTTGAAGGTTGCGTCCCTTCATCCAGGAAAATGTGTCCCTCCGCAAAGTCTCGAGTGCATCTCATCATCGAATTTTCCTGCCAGAGGCGCTCCTCGGCAGGAAAGACACCCCTCAAGATACCTTCGCGGTGGCGCCGCTCCAGGCACGTGTCCCCTCTCCCGGATGACATTTCCCGAATCCGCCCCTGCCTCCTGTGGCAGCTATGGGTTTCCCGTGGCGGCTATGAGACCTCTTACGTATAACGACAGTGGGCCTCCTGTTGCGGTCTACTGGTGTGGTCAGATCATGCCGGGCGGTCTTCTTCGGTTATCTTTCAGGCACTCTCTTGCCACTGAGGGGAAGCAACTATGGCGCACTTAGCCCCCCGCCCTGCCCTGTCCTTTATTCCGCTTTTGAACGAGGGTGACAACTTGACGGGGTAAAATGGACGATGGAAATAGCCTGCCAATATCGGGAAAAATCCTTTAATTTTGGAGGTGCTTGATGGTTAGCTTGCTAGAAACGGCACATTGTTAGGCAGGAAGATTGGTGCTGGGTCATTTGGGATCCATTTTGCTGAAGCTGAAGAATTGGCCTTTCAATTGGTGTACGTCAAAGTACTCGATATTACCACAAAACGTGCAAGATAGCGTGGACAAAATTGGTAAAGTTGCACGTGATCCAATGGTGAAGGGAAGCCTTCAAGTTCGCTACGAAACCAACTTCGTGGGGGCCCGGGTATGAAGTCCTTGGTTCTTATTTGATCTGGATATTTTATAATTGCTTCTTATTTTGTACAGCACCAAGAACAATTTCGAGTTTCATAGTGCGTCATATCCATATGACGCTATAACTGCTTCTGCGGTTGTTCTGCCGGGAGTACGTGTGACGTCGGCTGTTGGAATGGATTTATACTAGCTGATAATCTCATGAGCAATTATTAAACATGTTGGCTTGTCTGCAACAATGTATCACTTTTACAGCATATATACATGTATGTATATATGTACATGCATTTATATACATACATATATATATATATATATATATATATATATATATATATATATATATATATATATATATATATGCACACACACACACACACAAACATATTTGCATATACATCCACATATACATACACGTGCAAGAACGATCAGAGTATCACAATAGCACAGAGTCAGAGTGTCCGAGTATCGTGATGTCTAAGCATACAAACATCTTGTGTGGTTCTATTGCAGAACACAGGGACACGTGCAATATAGGGTCTGTTCCCTTGGCTCGACTAACCTCCACAAACCTCCACTGATTGTTCCCGTCGCAAACCCAGTGGATATTTTTCCTGAACACGTCGTCGAAAAAGTTTCATTGGTATTGTTATTAAGAGGGGAAGTTAGTTTAGTTGGAATTTTCACTAAACTTCCTGAACTTTAGCAGGCATTGTTACTAAAGTTTTATATGGAGACACGTACAGTGTGATCGGAAATGACGACGTGATAGAGGACACTTTTTTGCTGTTAGTAGTTGGACCATCGTGGCTTTTCTTGCATAAGTAAGGGTGGCCGGCCACGGGCACTCCCTGTCCTGCTTTTTCTTATCTCGCAGTCTTGTGATTGTGCCGCCCGGGATCGGTGAGGGCAGGTGGATACCTTGATTTAGTTGTGACCATTGCTCTCAGTTTGTGCTTTAGGTACTAATATAAGGAAGACGTTTACCAATATGAAACCAGATATATGACAACGCAGCAACATAGTTCCTGGTTTACATATATACATGTATTTTATACATATGTATATATGTATATATGTATATATACATGTATGTATATATATACATGTATGTATATATATACATGTATGTATATATATACACGCATCTATATACATATATATCTATGCACACACACACACAAACATATATACATATATATCCACATATGCATACACGTGCAAGAACGATCAGAGTACCACAATAGCACAGAGTCAGAGTGTCATGATGCCTAAGCATCATAATGTCCAACACAGGACCGAACCAGTACCACTGCGAAAACAGCGCTGAGCTGCGCGATGCCAACCAACAACTTCACCTGCTGCAGCCGCCGCACCACCTCGACATCTCACTGGTATACTTCTTGTTCGCGCGTGGCGCTGACTACCGTCTGTGGGTGCCGGTCGCGGCGGGCCGGTCATCCAGTTCCGGTTGCACGCGTTGTTCGTGTACTGAGGCGGCTCGCTGGACGCCGGCCATTACTTCTGTATGGTGTGGCCATTCGACGCCACCAGCCAGGATGACGCGCCTTCCGTCTGGTGTCGTCTCGATGTCAACTACGCCACGCCACTGGACGCCGGCCATCTGGACGCTTGGGGCGGCGGCGGCGGCAGCACCGGAGTGAAAACCGACATGCCTTATATGCTCCTTTACCAGATATGCGACGGCGATGCTGCGCGTCCGCCACCGTCACGACACACGCAGTGGTCGGTGCCGCTGTGGCTCGAGGTACAGAACGACAACGGGACGTTTCGGCTGGTTGCTGTTCGGCCGGCCAGCCGGTGCCGGCTGGACGGTTGGTGAGCTTCGAGACGACGACAACCGACAGGACCGGCCTCCTCCGCCAACTTGCTGCGAGAGCGCCTCCACACTGAACTCTCTGTGCTGACGCGACCGGGACACCGCTGGGTGTCCCGCAGTGTCCCGGTCTAGGGCCTGTCGAGTCCAGCCATCCGCTGAATATGACTAATGCCGATGCTTTTTAGATCTGCTGAATGTTTTCTTTTGTTATTCCATAAATATTGTCCGTATCCTCTGCAATATCTGTGATATGCTTACCCACGACATGTTTTAGTTAATGGAAATCTAACTGGCTTGATCAGATACTGATTTGAAACTTGGAACATGATTAGAGAACACGATTTGTAACTAAAGAATGTCGAACAGCCATGAACACTGCAGTGCGACAGAACGTCAAAGGCGCAGAATGGCGAATGTGACAGAATGTCCAAATCTTCATTCATGGGCGGATGCAGGGAAGGGCGCATTGTGACATAGCTGGATACCCCTCACGAAACAAAGGGCCCAAGTCCATAGTTTCAAGACATATTTGCAGATTGAACAAGGAAAATGACAAATTCACATTCTCAGGGTAAACTTGTTTACTGATGAATCTTTCAGGGCACATTTACTATGGCTGGACACTAGGAACGTAGGCTGTGCCGCGTCACACCATTAATTACTGGTAGGCTGCGCCGCTTCATAGTTATGCGTTGCGTGGCAGTCTACCAGATTCACCACATGCCGGTGTCCAAGCCATAGGAATTCGCTTGCGCCGTTGTCACGTGGTCATTTGCCCTTCAGCCGTGAAGTGTTTGGTGTAGGTGCCCACGAGGTAGATGCCGTGCGCCGAGTGGACGTTTGCTCCTGGTGTGGATGAGATAGCGTTACGGTTCGGCCCGCTCACCGGCAAGGTGACCCTCCTTACTGAAAAATACGATGATTTGTTGTACCCAGGACCGAGGTTTCGTCCTTTGGTCCCTACCAAAGGACGAAATGGCCCAGAGCAGTGGGTTGGTCACTCTTAGGTTTCCTCCAAGGATAAGGTTGACTGGGTGACAGAAGTTCGGGATTTGGTGTGGGAGGAATTCACTCTCGAGTCGCAGGCGTGTTCGTTGAGGATGAGGATGCTAAAAATATTTGTCTTGAACATTTGTTTGGCGACAGGGCAACGGCCTATACCCTCCAAAATCTCCAATAAACCAATATAATTATTCTGGAGATTTAAGCCCCTCGCATTTTCGCTTGTACACCATCATCCTGCAGATGAAGGAAAGAGGATTTCCTTATTGAAAAGATACAGATACATAGTGTCTTGGGACAGGAGTTAAGGGCGTGGGATGGGACGAGTGACTATTTGCAGGGACGTTGTCAGAATTTCTAGCCTGTGGGGAGATGGCTGCGACTCTCGCTGTTGGGTTAAAGCTATGAAAATTGCCCACGTTTTTCACACTGTAAGAAAATGTTTCCGGTGAAAAATTAACCTTGTTTTGTCAGGTGTAGAAAACTCCCCACCAAAAGTACGCAAAGAACCACCTCCAAGTGTTATTAGGATCGGTTGTTTGATTAATCATGCATGCATAAGGACATCAAGCAGGTAGGGGTGGGCACGATTCGGGCGGTGGGATGAACATGAAGGTCAGTGGAAAGGACGTACTCCCATCGGGACACGGTAGGCTTCATGGCTCCCGAATCTTCTGTGGCGTAAAATTTCTTCGCTGGTGCCTATAGCAAGGTCGCGAAATGAACTTAACCTTGCCGGTTGCAGCTACGCATTACAAAGTAGCATGCCAACCACAACTGTGCTGATGAAAGGCACCGGCAACCGCGTCGGGTACCGTGTGACAATGCCATCGGCTGCCGCGTGATTATCACACGTGGCGTCTCTTTGTCATTTCACAGTTGACTAGCTCACGCTTCGCCACATTCTGAGCTTTCGCCACCATCGGCATTGTTTGGTGGCTGCATATGCAAAGAAATCAGGGCAACGACCAGGCCTGCCGGTGCTGCTGAATGCAACAAGGATTGCACGCTCGTGCACACATGCAGCACATACCAGACACATACCTACTAATGCGGGCGATCCCGGTGGGCGACAGAAGGCTACAGTGGACACACTGGTCAGGTGTCCACCGTGGATGGAGCTTCAGTGTTAGCAGGTGGTGGAGCGGTGAGCACCGTCTGAGAGTGGCCGAACATCACCCGGCGTTTATAAATTCTGTAGTAATGGTCATTGAGGTCACTTTGTGCAGTTGATTGGGGAAGCGATGCATTTGATGGATTTTTATCCGGACAAGGGCGCCATCATGGACAAAATCGTTGTTAGGGATGGGAGGGGAAAACTCGTTAGGGAGTCCAAAAACTCAAGGGTTTTGGAAGAGCGCTTCCGCATGCTCAATGGTTAAGCTTCGGCCGGATTGGGATAATTAATGATTTTGCTGGGGGGGGATTTCTCACCTTAGCGTATACAACCTGGACACTCTTGTTAATGTCTATTGGGACGTATGGAAAAGCACCACCTAGAAGCCACACAGGCATGCAAAAGTGCCACCTGAAATTTTCCGAAAACTTTTGAGAGCTCCACTAGTGGTGCTGACGTGCCTCAGATCGGGTGACCTGAGCACATCGTGGTGGGCTGGCCGCGTGGGTCGACTCTGGAGTCAGTTGGACGGTTGTTTGTTTGTTGTTTGTGTGGGTTTTGGAGCGCATTTATAGAGTCAAAGCAGGAACATTGCTTTTCGGATGTGACGGCTGGGGTCCGTGTGTAGCATCTAGCAAAAATATAGAGGACAATCTGCCTTGGGGTGAACATTTACTACAAACACTATATAAAGATCCACATAAAGTACCATGGCCCCTTTCGGTCATACAGCTGTCAATAGCAGTTGGGAAGCTGCAGCTTCATGCAGCTGAATATAACCAATGGAAGTCCGGTATTAGTCGAGTGCATGTTACCATCCAGCCAAGTTCGATATTAGTTGACGTGCACGGTTTTTTTAGACCGATAAATCCAACAACTTCTCAAACCCGAAGCCAAAGTGAATTGTCACAGGCTACCCAGAGCACTTACCCCGGTACAATGCATCGCCAGTGTTATTTCTCCGGAGAATCCCAGCAGACAAATGACAATCTAGGCCCGTGATGTCTCAATAGTGAATGTGATGAAACCAGCGGGACATCAGTCAGAGAGGAGCAACGAATTTAATTTGCTGCCCACTTCGGAACTCTCGCCATACCCGTTAGTAGGACCTGACCGTCGACGGCCGTGGTTTCCATACGAGTTGATTCAAATAGTGATCAGTATCGCAATGAGTGGAGCAGCTTGATGTCCTTTAAGAACTGCTGCAATCTGGTAGAAGTAGACGAGCCACCTCTGACGCTACGCCGTAAGTTATTGGGGGCGAGATACGCATGTAATGTTGCTCAAAACCGGAACCATCCAGCCTATCGGTAGATATTATCAGGGGCATGAAGAGCACGTCACAGGGCTCAGCGCGGTTTACCATTTCCCATTCGTATGTCCTCGATTCTTCGAGAATGTAATATCAGGCCGCGTTCCATAGCACGTGTCATCACGCCGAGCACTCCTCCTTGGCATGTTGTCCCAGTGAAAATTGACGTGACTTTGACCTGCTCAAAGAAAGGACAGGTAAACCCGGAGGAACTCCGTATGTTGGCATTTGGAAAAATAAATGAATATCACGTCTTTTCGCGCATTTACACAGACGGCTCAAAGTCGGTCTCTGGTGTCGGGTGTGCTTACGTAAGTCGACAAGGTGCTCGATCTTTTTGCTTACCGACGCAAACATTATTTTTTACTGCTGAACTGTATGCCATTCTGCAAGCCCTTTATTTTATATAGAAAGACCGGTCCACAAAGCATGTGGTTTTCACAGACTCTCTGCGCAGTCTCCAGGCACTGAACACCTTAAACCAGGATAGCCGACTTGTTCGGAGGATTATCAAAGTAGTAAAATCCCTAGATGACATCTGCAGAAACGTCGTGTTCTGCTGGACACGATATTTCTGTCTGATTCCAAGCCATATTCGACTCGCGGGAAACGAAGCTGCCGACATGACCGCCAAACACGCCATTAGCAATGCCCGTGCGGTCCATCTACGGCTCCCTCCAAGGGATCTATACCCTACTATATTATCACATATACGATCAGAATGGCAACGAACCTGGAATTCGAAGTGTAGTAAGCTCAGGGTTTTAAAACCGACACTCGGAAAGTGGCTATTCTCTCACCGAACCAAATGTCAGGAAGAAGTAATGCTCTGCCGATTGATAATAGGCCATACTTTCGAAACACACAGTTACATGCTTAACTGTGCTGACCGATCTCTATGTCAACGCTGCTCTAGCCCGCTCGCCGTGTACCATGTTCTAGTAGGCTGTACCGTGCTAGATCCTCTACCACGCCAGATTTTATGACGGCTGAACGCCAACTCTTCTTTACGTGTCCTAATAAGGAACGACTCTGAGGTCGTGGCGTCCGGGAATATTTTTATCTTCATTGGACAAGCTCGCTTTGAGGTGATATACCCCCACCCGTGAATATTGATAGCAAGCTATGATAGCAGCACCGTAGACTGATTACAATTTAGTTATGGGCGCAAAATGGCCCTAGATGTCGACGCCCCCCTAAACTCCAATCCACCACCACAGAGCTTGAGCAAACCTGCAGCCTGCCGAATATGGGGCAGAGCAGAGCTTGAGCAGACCTGCAGCCTGTCGACTGTGGGGCAGAGCAGAGGATGAGCAGACCTGCAGCCTGCCGAATACGGGGCAAAGAAGAGCTTGAGCAGAGCTGCAGCCTGTTGACTGTGGGGCAGAGGAGAACTTGAGCAGAGCTGCAGTTTGCAGATTGTTGGGCAGAGCAGAGCTTGAGCAAACCTGCCGAATATGGGGCGGAGCAGAGCATGGGCAGAGCTGCAACCTGTCGACTGTGGAGCAGAGCAGAGCTTGAGCAGACCTGCCGATTGTGGGGTAGAACAGAGCTTGAGCAGAGCTGCAGTCTGCCGATTGTGGGGCAGAGGAGAGCTTCAGCAGAGCTGCAGTCTGCCAATTGTGGGGCAGAGCAGGGCTGCAGTCTGCCGATTGTGGGGCAGAGCAGAGCTGCAGTCTGGCGATTGTGGGACAGAGGAGAGTTTATTTGCGGCACAAAGGAGAACTGACCGGCAACGGAGCAGGCTCACTTCTTGATTTGTCATCACCAGGAAAACTGTGCGACCGCCTCGGTGCCGTGCAGGAAAGTTCCTCGTGTCGACTTACGACAGGTAGAAAAAGTACACGTTGACCAGCTCAGTCTCGAAAGTCTCTGCCGCGAAGCGGATGCACCAAGAAAACTGCTGTAGGTTTGAGTTCCTGGGAATACCTCTCATTCGCCCAAAGGCAAAACAAAAACGGGGCGTTGCCAAAAGTGAAGCATATCACTTTCATATCATCCATGCATTATCTTCCAGTTATTATTCTGCGGGTTTCGGTCTTCTTGCATGTCGACGCAACGACATCCGATTTTGTAACACGCCTGAAATTAAATATTAAATATTCGACATGCTTTTGAGGGCCCTCGCGTACATATTAACATGAAATATTCGTCATAATTTCTTATTCTAGAGCATGGTTACGGCTGTGTGTTATAGGTGCGATGCTGTTTCCTACAGACATCTCACGGTATTTTCAAGCAGTATCCGAATAATCTACTATTATTATTCGCATGCTGCATCCTGGAAGTATCGGCCTCTTAGACGTGTCCCTTTGTGTCCTGGCATATTGTACTCGTGATCACCATAATGGCCGCTTACAGCCTTGGTCTTCAATCCCTATCTATTTATCAGCCTTCCAGCACAATGGGCGCTCAACCGATTATAACAGTTCCACGCAATTAGCGAATTGCAAAGGCACAATGATTCTGGATTTCTTTGGTGAAGTTTCGCAGCGTAGGTAAATACAGCTTATATCAGAACGAACTTCAATGCCATAATTGCCCGGATAAGAAAGTACAACCAAGGTGAAAGCATGTTTATTATGGCATATGGTGGGACTCCTCATTACGGTTGACTATCGATATTTATGCAGTGAATGCTATTGATCTCTGAACATCCAGTAGAGGTTAGTGCTGGTCCTCGAGAGGTCCTACCATCGTAACATGTCGTAGGAAACTTGCTGCAAATAGTATCAGTAGTACATATAGTAGCAAAAAACGAAGTCCTTCCTAGATCCTACCGCCGTAACATGTTAGAAACTTAATGTATATAACAATACGAGGCCCTTCCGAGATCCTACCGTCGTAGCATGCAAGAAACCTACTGCACATGGCAATACGAGGCCCTTCCGAAATCCTACCGCCGGAACATGTGGGAAGAAGCTTACCACACATAGCAATACGATGCCACTTCCCCCGTAAAAGCCAAGGAAGCAGTATAATGGCACTGGTAAAGTCTTCCCAACGAGCATTCAGCTGCGTGTCGCATGCGCTCCCGCACAACACGATCAGCGAAACATGCACTAAACTGGACTGTGCACGTGATACAAGTCCTTTTTTTCGATGATCAGTTCGTTACTTGAAGTATTCCTGTTTGAATAACACCAATGCCGACCTCGTTACTTGTTCGCTGAACAAGTTAGATATAAAGTGCAATGGCATAGGATGTGATTATATTACGGTTACTATTTCTCCGGTGAAGATAACGTCTTGTGTCACTACACTTTTATCTAATGCTGACATTCCTGCTAGGCCTTTGACGACATGGAACCAGCATGCAATGTGCACGATCTTTGTCACGCAAGTATCCGGCGATTTAGAATTGTTGATGGTCAAGGGAGAATAAGTGATTTAGGTGTCTTACAACGCTTAAATTTGGTCGGTTATGTCCGAAATTCACCATTTTTGATAAGAGTGACATTTCTTTTTGTCAATGCCTTGGTGCGGTGTTCCTCCACGTCCTGAAAATCTTAAAGCCCTCTGAAGTGTTAGATGAAGTGGAGACTGGATCAGTCGATGCTTCCATCGCATAAGATCATCGGGAAACCTTTCACTACAACTGGTAATCATTCAAGTTATGGTTTTATTCTATAGGAATGCAACGATCCCGAAAGCTGGAACATTGGACACGATAACAGGGCCAGAAGCAGAATATTTACGACATTGCAGGAACCAACGACCTTTGCAAGATAACTGGGAATTACTAGCTGTGTTCTTGTGCATTACCCATTTCGAACATTTCCTTACTTCTAAACCGCTGAAGAGCTCTGCACCGATGAAGCATAAATTCGACACGATTCAGCCCAGCTAAGCCACATATCCCAACAGAATCTATGCCTTACGCGTCCTCATGATCCAGCTGCCACCAGACGGTGGGTGAAATTTCTAGCTGATTCTTACCGTTAGTCTCGTCTTCATTCACTCTTCATTTCAGTATCATTACTCATGCCGTCTTTTCCGTGCTGTTGTTTTTCTTGTCCTTCAAGCGTCATCGTTTATCTTTTCTCCTTAGCTTCATTGCTATTCTGCCCCTTTTCAGTGTTGTTCCTGACGTCGTTCACATGCTGCACGTGCTGTCCCCTGTCGACTTCCTCGCGCTCCTGCGGCGACTCGGAGCAGTAGCATTGTAGGAAGCGCTGTTCAGCGCCGAACGCGTCCGCCTCGGGCAGTGTATTGGGCAACCGCCGACCCATGGTCTCTGGCAGCGAGCTGAGCACGGCAGCGCCGAGCAGAGCCAGCGCGGCCAGAACCAGCTGGGGCAGGCCGACCGCCAGCCGCGCCAGCTCCAGCACGGGCGCACTCAGCATACACGCCAGCTGGCCGCCCATCTGCGTTACGCCGAACGCGCGAGAGCGCAGCTCGGTGGGCAGCAACTCCATCGCCTGCTGGAACACGATGTTTATGCTGATGGTGCTCGAGAAGCGGCCGACGAACGCGACGGCGGTGGCGGCGACGGCGGCGCCCGTCTGTTGCATCAGCGCGGCCAGCACGACCGCCAGCATGGCCGTGGTCAGCAACGCCAGTACGATGGTCCAGCGGCGGCCGACGGTCTCGATCAGCAGCAAGTTGAGCAGGTCTGCCGGCGCTTCGGCGGCGCCCAGCAGCGACTGGGCCAGGTACACGTCCACCTGGAAGCTCGTGTTGCGCATCGACAGATCGTACGTCAGCATGGTGAGCATGGTGCCCAGCGTAAGCAGCAGGAAGTGCCGGCGCACGCGCAGCAGCCGCACCAGACCGACGATGGAAGGACTCGGCCGGTGCCGGTCGAGCTCCGCTTTCAGTCGCGCCGCGCGAGTGAAGCGCGACCACGTCGCCTCGGCCACGGTGGCGCCGTTCTGGCGCGCGATGGCGCGCATCTCGTCGACGGCGCGGTCGATCTGGCCCGAGTGCTGCAGCCAGCGACACGACTCGGGCACGCCCAGCGGGTAGTACAGCAGCACGAACAGCATCGGCAGCGAGGTGGCCAGCGCCGTGCGCTGCCAGTGGTACAGCCACCTCGCGATCCAGGGCAGCAGCACCATGCTCAGACAGTAGGAGACGCCCACAGAGGTGTTGAGCACCAGCGAGCGATAGCGCGCCCCGACGAACTCCAGCAGCAAGATGAGCGGCTGAGTGCACTGCAGGTTGTTGGCCATGCCGAACACGAAGCGCGTGGCGCAGAACGGAGCGTACCCGGAGCAGACGGCCGACAGCGAGCCGGACACGGCGGCGACGACGCTGATGGTCACGGTGGTGGGCAGCCGGCCCCACCGGTCGCCCATGTGGCTGTACACGAGCGTGCCTGTCAGCGAGCCGGCGAAGAAGAACACCGCCGCCGTCATCGGCCGCCATGCGTCGCCGCACACCCAGTCGTTGTCGGACACGATGGTCGGGTACGTTTCGGAGAAGTCGTACCGCCAGCCGTGTCGACACGCCACCGTCGCCGTGCGGCCGGTCGGTCGCCAGTCGGCCGGCTCCGCCACACGCGCCCAGTCGACGTCGAGCTCGACGCAGCCGGCGCCGCCGACGGTCGACGTCAGGTTGCGAATGCGCTGCTGACTCCAGCCGCGCGCCTCGAGCGCCGGCACGCGGCACCAGTGCGGCGGCTCGAGCGTCAGCCAGATCTGGCTCAAGTAGGTGAAGCCGACGAATAGGAACGGCGGCTGCAGCAGCGCGAACAGCCGCCACTGGAACGGCCCGAATGACCCCACCAATTCCAGCAGCTCGTCGAAGTCGCCCGAGAACTCGTCCGGATCGGGCTTCGCCGTCTCGCCCGTCCCTGTCAGATCCTTGGGTCTCGACGTATCCGACGGCAGCTGCGACTCCCAGTTCCGATTCGCCGACTGCGGCGCACCAGACAGTTGCAGCTGCCCGTTCTGCGCCGCATTCGGCTGCGCCAGTTGCCGCTGCGTACGTCCATGTGGCTGTGGCTGTGATTGCAGGAGCACTGGCTCCTCTGTGACTATCATAGCTACAGAAGGCCGCCGTCCGTGGCGACTTGCGAGCGAACACTACACCTTCTTGTCGTCACGCGTCGACTTCTTGTTAGCCGCACCTCTTCAGCAATGACCCGAGAATATGGAGTGTCACACAATGGTGCGCTTGATTCGCTCCGTCGTTTGCACATTGCTTCGTAAATGAGCCTGTGTTCGTGGTGTGACTTAAACAATGTGAAGGTCATGGCCATGTTGTTGTTTCCTGCTTGCTTTTCTACAGCCGTGATACGCGCGGTTTTTAAGTATATCTTTCAGCATTGTCTTCGTATTTTTTCCTCAATTTCGGGAGCTACATCGTTCACTACAAAGCCTATCGAACCACCGGGCAGAGAACTTTCCGATTGCAAGAGCTTAGCCAGACATTCACGAAGTGGGGAGCTAATATTCTGCAGGGCTCAATGAGTCCCAAAGGCGAAAATAATCTTTCATTTGGCGAGGGAGAGATATGCGATCTCAAGTTCTCCTAGTCAACTTCAAGTAGCGACATCAAGCGACATCCGGATATGCAGGTTTAGAAGAAATCCATGACGTCCTGAGAATGGTCCCCGTTGGCCACCAGGGAATTCTGTGTGTTTCTAATGATGCCCACGTGCGACAGGAGGGGCCATGGACATTCAATGGGCCTGTAAGTAGGGTATTGTGGGTATACTAATCTCATAATGGGTCCTGGCATGCGTAATATAAGGAATTAGTGTGCTATGGTTAGACTGTAGGCTGTATATTATTGTATATTATATGATTGCATATTATGGGACTTAATCGTAGACCTATGGGGAACTTCGAAAACTATATGGAAGGCCCTCAGGAAAACAGTGGACCCCTCAGGGACTTAACAGGACGACAGAGATGCCTCAGCTACCGACCGGGCCGTGAGGTAACCACCTCACGGCCCTGGGTCTTGCATCGCAATGGTCTTAAACTGTTGTAGGAGCCATTGTGAGGCTTGAACGAGTCGGCAATACCTGTAAAGGATCTACTTCGATGCTCGTGGGGTCCCCTGTAAAGACCACAGGGGCCCTCTCGAAGGCTTAAGAGTCACTCAAGGTGTTTCAGGAACTCTTTATGCTCTGTTGGTGCCTTAAGTCGTCTGCAGACATTATTTTGCACAGCTCATTTGAGCATCTCCACGAACACCACACAAAACCTCGTGCAAAAACTCCACTAACTGCAAAAATCATATGTTTCTAACGATGCACCATCATGCGCGTAGAATGGGCCTCCATACAATGAACAATGTATTATTTGTTATTCGTTCTTGCGCACCTTTTTAAGCTAACCGCTCAGCTTAACCCTCCCCGTCTTTCCGGTCAAATCCTTACACACCGTCTCTTGAGGGGGGGGGGAGGTGTCGGTAGGGACCCCTCTAATCTCCAAACTAGGCTTCGCACGAAAACCAAACAGGTGTCACCGGAAAGCGCTCGATGAGTAGGACTAGACGCCACCCATCATCTTTTTTAACCCCAAAAAAGAGACGTCACCAGGTGGCCTAGGTTTTCACGACTTACATCATATTCGTGGCTCTGGGGAGTTCATTTTGAGGGAGATTTGAAAACAAAATTGGAATGTGAAAAGGAAAACGAAATCGACCACAACAATACAATTTTTGGTCACCCAAAAATCACAATTTATTACAATTCATTTTTTTAAAAGTTTTAAAGTTCTCCTTAATTTTCCTTTTCTAATGGGTAGATGGGACCGAAACATGTTCGAAGTCAACTTGCTCCAATAAGAAATGCTTACTTTAGCCGGAATCTTCAATTTTAACTCTAATGAGCAAATATACAAAACTAATAAGTGATTAAAAACGGAAAAATGACAAATTTCTGGTGTGTTTTGTTCCATCCGTAAAGATAAGCAAATGCTAAAAGTTGTACTAAAATATCCTTATCCGTTAAATCGTGACGACTTGTCGAACTTTTTTGGAGGTGACCTCGCTTGACCTTGACTTACTTGTTGACCCAAGATGACCTGACTTCGAATTTTTCACACAACATGCCAAATTGATGTGGGAATAGGTATGCCAATTTCGGCGCGCTGCCGCGTGTCGTTCTTTCACTGTCCGCGGAAAACCTTAGGAGGGGGGTCGTCAACGTCCCCCAGACGGAGCGGATTAATTAACCCGCGCCGTCTTTACGGTCAGATCCTCACATCCCGTCTCGGGGGGGAGGGCGGATAGTAACCCCGTCTAAAATCCAAACTATCCGTTACACGAAAACGAAGGTGTCATCCGAAAGCGCTCGACGAGTAGGGTTCGGATCTACCCCCCCCCCCCGCCAACAAATTCCCCAAAAGTGACGTCACTAGGAACTAGATTTTCACGACTTTTCACGACTTACATTATGTTTTTGGCTCTGGGAGTTAATTTTGGGGATATTTAAGAAAAAAATTATTTGGAATCAGTAAAGGACAGCCAAATCGACCAGGGCCCTAAAAACGTTTGCTCCCCAAAATAATGTTTTGTTTTTGAAATTTTGAAATTTTGAGTTTTCGAGTTTTCTTTAATTTTCCCTTTCTAATGGGTAGAGCAGACCGAGAAACGTTGTTGGAAGTAAACTTGCACTAATAAAAAATGTTTATTTTAGCCAGCATCTCGTTGTCAAAAACGAAAAAAATAAAAATTCCTCCCATACGTTTTGTTGCATCCCTAAAGATAAGCAAATTCTGAAAGTTTCATTAAAGTATCTGTATCCGTTAAAGCGTGGCGACTGGTTGAACTTTTCTGGAGGTGACCTCACTTGACCTTGACTAACTCGTTGACCCTAGATGACCTGACCTCAACATTTTAAAATAGCATGCCAAATTGATGTGGAAAAGGTATGCCAAATTTTAGCGCGCTACCGCGAGCTGTTCTTTAACTATCCGCGAAAAGCCTGAGGGGGGTGAGGGGGGGCTGTTGAAGACCCCCCGAGACGGGACGTATTAAAGAGTGGAAATAAATTATTTCGAGAATAAAGGTGACTTCAGGTTGAGAGACTACTGAAATTCGTTTTGTATCCCATTGTGAGTATATTTTATTTGCACGTTGGATTGCATCATTATGAGGGTGTTTGATTAATGAATGGAATTCACTTCTTTGAAGCGTAATACATGATTGCTTTGCGTTCAATGGTGACTGACGTTTACTGTAATAGTCAAATATCCACTTCATTGCAAATTATGTTCCCTAAGTTACCCATTATGAATAATTTGTCCTTCAAATTGCCCAATAAAGCAGACCGGTAACTACTATGAATAAGACTGTGTTGATGAACAGAAGCGTAGCCAAAGAAAAGAGGTTCGAGTCTCCCCACACACACACTTAGCGATTGAAAATACACTGGATAAAACCAGCTCCTTTTACCTTTTGACCACTCGAAATGAAAAGTTATTGGCACGTGAAGCACGCCGATATCTTTATCTGTTTCGTGACTATTTTTGTGTGGAAGGGTGTCAGGCCCACCCCTGAAGAAAATCCTTCCTGTCCCACTGCTGATGACAGATATACTCACTGCATAGATGTTGATCACAGTCCGATAGTATGTACGTTTCGCCATTGCCATCCAACCATTTAAGTTGTGAAGGGGTCGTGAGTCGCTATGGCGGACCAGAATATCAGCAACAATTGCAGAGCAGACCAGTCTGTAAGAATGATTTGGTGACTTGCTTATCGACACGATGTTGGTTGTGGCTATCCTGCAGTCGTTGAGTTCTTTTGATGGCTTGGATCGTGGCCAAACGATTCGGATCCGCACTTCCTTTGCTGGGTCGATCTCATGACTGATGTCAGCATTGACGGCTGCTGGCAAGTGAAATTGCTGAGTGCAGTATTGACTACTGTCTTTCCGTTCGCATTGTGTTCCTCACGCACTACATAAAATATATCGTATTTGATCGGCATGTGATCTCTTGCAGCACGTGCGTGCCATCGATATGGGATCTCCTGCAGCCCTCTCGTCCCATGCCTCACTGCTCGATCCAGCACGATTCATGGGAGACAAGAATCCATGAGTACGATGCTCGTTCCCCAACCGGAAGGCTATGGGTTCGAGTCCCACCTGTCGATGCTCTTTGTCTGCAACCAATCGACATGCCCGATGGATGATGGTGCATAATTAAAACAATCGGTGCACAATCCGATGCAAAACCAATAGCTAATGACCCCAAACACTGCGACCTCTGTACGGACCACATTGGTCGCGAGGTTGCATTTAATAGCCGCTGTGTCCTGGAGGGTAATACATCGAAGTGATTAGATTCGATACAGTGGCCTGTGGACATGACCTTCAATAGCTCACAGCTCGCGCGCCGCTATGCATAAAGTCGTGTTGTTGCGGCCGTTTTCCTTTCACCACCTTGTCAGGAGCTATTGAAAACGTGTTTTGCAGGGCAGAAGGCTCTGCACAAGCGGAGCAATAGCATTGGCGTGCTGGCACTGTTTGACATGCAACTGAAGTTCCAGTTGACAATTCCGGGTAGCTTACATTACCGACAGCTACATGATTCCGCACAACTAAAAATGAAGGCTGACTAAAATGGCTGTGGTGTGGGCTGCATTGCCCCGAAGAATTTCACATCCTTGCTCAAGCCTTCAGTAAGCCCAAACAAATAACCATGCATTGCAAGCATCCATGCGTAGATGGGGGTCAATACGAAAGGCATTCCAACAGCTGCAGTCTATTTTCATGCTTAATGCTCACGGTGATGACTTGGGGTGCTTAAAATTATATGTATCGCTGTATCTTTTCACTTTTATGGTAATGGTTCTCTGGCATATCAAACGGATTTCCTTGGCGCACACAAATGTTCGGAGCCTGTCAGCTGCTCACGGCAAAGATTGCGTGACTAGCCACTCCAGTTCTCGTAACACAAAGTCGTGTTTCCTTTTATGATCATTGTTGATTTTTGTATAGTCATTATCTGCTGGTCACTTCACTCCTTACACTTTGCATTTATGCATTAATGAGCCGTCTAAGTGACGGCTAAAAACACAAGAAAAAATCACGAACTTTTGCTTTCACTGCAATTTGACCAACCCGTGCCGTAAGAAAATATTGCACAACCCAAACAATGCAAATATATTATTGCGAACACAAGGCAATAATGCAACTTTCCAACACGCAAGCACCAATCACACAAGTACAAACTCACAGTGTCTGCGAGAGGCAGCATCACAGCAGACACGAAGCACACAGGCACTGTTGTTGAACTTGCAACAAGAGCACGCGCTCACACAGCCGCCAACAATCACTGCAGCGACGGACCGGCGGGCGGCCAGCAGCCGGCCGCGGGCGTCGTCTGTCACCAGCACACCCCACGCCTCACGACCCCCACTCGGGACTTGCGTCCAGTTGCGCCTGTTCACCACTTGCGTCCGTTAGCAGGCTTGCCCGGCGCTGTGACTGACCTCTCTGCCAGCGCCTTCCACAGCATCACATGCGCGCGTTGGTCGGCCATCACTTGGGCGGGGCTCTTGAAGGGCGGTGGTGGCTGAAGGTAGTCGGGGCCGTCGCCGGACACTCCGCGGCCGGCTGTGTACGGGCGGGTGGCGGCCCTATTGAACACCGCCGACCCAAGGCCGGCCGCCGCCTCGGTGGCAGTGGCGGCCGCAGCTTCGGTCGCCGCCGCAGCCTCCGTGCCAGACAAGGCATAGATGGAGTGTGTCGGTGGTGGCACGCCGGCTGCCGCGGCCGCCTCCGTGCCAGACAAGGCGTAGATGGAGTGTGTCGGTGGTGGCACGCCGGCTGCCGCGGCCGCCTCCGTGCCAGACAAGGCGTAGATGGGACGTGTCGGTGGTGGCACGCCGGCTGCCGCGGTCGCCTCCGTGCCAGACAAGGCGTAGATGGAATGTGTCGGTGGTGGCACGCCGGCTGCCGCGGCCGCCTCCGTGCCAGACAAGGCGTAGATGGGACGTGTCGGTGGTGGCACGCCGGCTGCCGCGGCCGCCTCCGTGCCAGACAAGGCGTAGATGGGACGTGTCGGTGGTGGCACGCCGGCTGCCGCGGCCGCCTCCGTGCCAGACAAGGCGTAGATGGAGTGTGTCGGTGGTGGCACGCCGGCTGCCGCGGCCGCCTCCGTGCCAGACAAGGCGTAGATGTAGTGTGTCGGTGGTGGCACGCCGGCTGCCGCGACCGCCTCCGTGCCAGACAAGGCGTAGATGGGACGTGTCAGTGGTGGCACGCCGGCTGCCGCTTTCGCCAGAATTGCGACCAGTTCGATGCGCTCCTGGGCGGCAATGGCCGCGTCGGTGGCGGTGTGCACGAGGCTCGCCGCCTTGGCCGCTGCGGCACTCTCGGCTGCCGCCTCCGCGAAGGCCTTGGCGGCCGCCTCCGCATCGGCCTGCGACGGTATGAACACCTTGTCGGCGCCGACCGGCAGGTAGGTCGGCTCCTCGGAGGCGGTGACCGTGGCCGCCACGGCGTGCGCCAGCATCTCGGTGGCCACATCGGACCCGGAGGCTTCCGGGATGGCGGTGACAGCTTCGCGAGCATGGGTGCCGAAGTCTGCAGCACCCTCAGAGAAGGCTGCCTCAGCGAACGACGACCGGGCCATAGCGATGCTGGCCGGTGGTGCGACGGCGACTGGACCCTCGATCTGGCCGTAGCCCACGTTGGCTTCCACAGGCCCCGACTGGAGACCGCCAGGATGAACAGCGCCAACGACGGGTGCCACGGTGACGGTGTCCGTTATCACCGGACCGGCAGCGTCTGCAGACATACCGATCTGCTCAGTTTCGCTAATGATGGCTTGTGCAGCACCAGTGCCAGCGGTAGGGCTGCCTACCTTGTACGCAGCTCCACTCACCTCAGACTCCACTATGGCAGCGTCTGCAGTCTGGGTGACGGCAGGCGGTACCGTGGATTTATCCAGCCAAGCTTGTCCAACTTCTGCAAACACATTATTGGGCTCAGCAGAATTTATGGCCGTTCTTTGTGAGTGCCAAGAGCCTCCATCAACTGATCTGGCTTGGCCTGGATAAAACACCGGCGCCTGAGGATCCAGATCAAACAGTTGTCTCCAGAGGACCGCATGCATCTTCCTCGCGAGGACGACTTCTGGCAGCATCTGTACGGATAACGCTCGCTCTGAGGTAGACGCTCCATCACCAGCTTCCGCTGACGTAGCTTCGGTGACAGCTAACCCATCGGCTGACGGTTCCATAGCCGTCTCCGTTACGGCCTCAGGTTGTGGAAGCATTTCGGTGACAGCTTCTGAATGCGTCTTTTCTACACTTTGGACTTTCGGCTGACTTCCCGTAGCATATTCATCTTGTGGTGGTATTTTTTCTTTGGTTGTTGTTAGCTTTTCCGTAGCGGTTTCGGTTTGTGTCGAAGTCACTGGAAAAGCTTCAGCTTGAGGAAACGCTTCTGAAACAACGCCGATTGCAGGTGTCATCTCTTCAACAGTCTTGTCCTTCTTGCTAGTGACCCGATATGTCTTAGGTGTGATATCGGCCGCCGGCTCTTCGATACCGGCAGCTTCAACCATTACATACACAGCTTCGGTGCTCGGAGTGGCATCTGTGCTTGGTGAGTACGTCGCTTGAGGAGCTTCGGTGATTGTGCCTCTATCCTCAGCAACCGGGTGCTTCGGACCTCCTGATACTGGCTTAGTGGCAACCGCGTTGATGGGCTCCTCTTGGACGTACGGCCCCTGGCCTCCAATTGCTCGAGCTGTTAACACCGATGGATCTCCTGCTTCAATTTGAGCCTGGACGTACGCATGTTCGATGTACCCAAGGTTTGGAATAGTTCGGTCAATCAGTTGGACACTTACTGTTTCATTTGTTACTGGACTTGAATCGGTAGTTCCGATCATAACATTGGGCATTTCTTTGACTGGGGCGATTATGGGGACATCTGGACACGTCGTGCCATCCGGCATGAAACATACATTGGGTGGGTTAGATCCTACGATTGATGTATCATCAGTTGAGGCTATTTCAGGTTCGTCAGCACATTTTTTTCCATCCGGTGTGAAGCATAGAGTTGGTACCTTCACCTCAATAATCGATGCCTTCGTGAGTGGGCCAAGATCAGGTACATTATGGCATTTTGTTCCATCGGCCATGAAGCACTCAGTCGGAGGTGCGGCCTCCTTCTTCTCGGCAGCCTCCACCAAACCCAGCACACTTTTCATGAGGAGCTGGTGCGCCTGTCTGGCCGCCTCCACCTCGGGTAGCTTGCGCACCGACTCGGGCAGCTGCCCGAAAATGTTCATCATGCCGTACTCGTCAATGGCCGCCCGAAAAGCGCCCACAGAAGACACGGCCTTGCTACGGTCTTGTGGTGGAGCTCCGACCCTCGGGGCAGCGGCTGGAGGTGCCAGTGTGACAGGAGCGGCCACTGGTGCAGTCGCTGGCATGCCAGCTGGGGGAGCATGAACCTGCGGCGGGACTCCTGCACTTGTCAAGTCATAGCGGATAGGCACCTGAGTGAGAGGACCCATCGACAAGCCGGTGAGGCCGACTTCAGGAACGGCCGTCACTGTGTGCTTGCCATGGTTTTCCTTCACTGCAGCGTCTAAAGCTTCCTTAAAAGCATTAAATGCAACGTCTGCGTCCAGCATGGCGGGAGCTTTCGCGGTCACCGTCTCGGCGGTGGTCGTCGGTGTGGTGAAGGCGCTGTTGGCGGTGCCCGCTGGCACCGTACGCCTCTTGAGTTGCAACGGTCCTGGAGTGGTCGGTGAAAATTTCGGAATGTATCCGGGCTCGAAGTACGGCCTGCGATCTGCGGTGTACGCAATCGGCACTTGTGGGGACTTCAGAATTGCCTCGCGACCGGGCGCCGCCGGTCGGAAGATGCCAATAGACGGCACCTCGATGTAGCCGGGCGGGCTGCCGGCCGGCCTCTTGACAGCAGCAGCGGTGTCCTTCAGGGTCGGCTTCACCGCCTGAGAGATGGTCACGGCCGGCAGCGGCACATAGCTGACGCCGTTGCTGCGCGGCGCCAGGTTGAAGAAATGTCCGGGTGGCAGGCCGGGCACGAACACATTGGCACTGGGGCTGACCCCGGGCGTGACGAGCTCGGGCGCCATGCGTACCGGTCCGATCTTCCTGGCGACGGTCCTGTTGGACCTGGCCTCGACGACTGGCAGCCCGCCAATCACCACCTGGACCTGGCCGACGGGCTTGCCGGGCGCGCCGGCCTGGCTGGGCGGCCAGTAGAGCACCACGTTGGTGGTGGGCGGGAGCGAAGGCGCGTTACGCGTTATCGGGGGCGTGCCGGGCCGCGCCGGGAAGAAGGTAGCCGGAGGCGGCGCAAACGCGCTGCGCCCCACACGCGGCACGCCCCTGAACGGGAACATGGGAGGCCGCAGCGACCACCCTGAGGAAAGCAGGCACGCCGCCACCTGTAACAGAGGAGCCAACATCAGTCACCAGCAACAGAACACCGACTGGATGACAACTGTCTGTTCCCATAGCCAGGTTAGAGCTGACACCGCTGGCTACATATCTAACTCTTGTATTTTTATGATACACAATGCATCTGGAAACTACAGCTATGCGCTCAAGCGCGTGACAAACACGATTGCTTTATGTGGAATACGGTTGCTCAAACTTCGTCAATCCCCATGGTTCAGAATTGCATAACATACATGCAAATGGACACATCCACCTCAGCTAACGCAGCATAAAACCAGGTATTCATACTTGCAAATATGTATCCATGCAGATCAGCAAGGCGGCATCCATAATTACATGGCAGAAGAGATGTGGTGGTGGCAAACCAAATTCCAACAAACAGATTAATGCATTGGACAGCAGATTGCAACAAACGCCGAGTCTCAGACCATCTTACGTAGATCACGCGAAGATGGTCACGGCTCAGAACGCATTCTTGTCATCGCATGCCAGAAGTTGTTTGTCAGACCCCACTCTAGCGGGCGTCACTCGATTTGACGCTTGCCTGCGAACTTCTGCACTAAAAGCACCTCTCTCTGTATAAATTGTGTACGGGTTCGCCTATCGCGCAAAGTGTCGACGTCCAGAAAGTCGAACTGCATCGGTCGCTTCGTGACTTGAGGCAAATGATGCGACCGGTAAAAATTGGTGAAGATCCATTCTCTGCCTTTTTATGTGCGTCTACTGGCGACCGGGGGCGCCTTATACCGACCGACCACGTGACCGGACTGGGATGCCCGCATTGTTGCCGACATTTTTCGGCTCGCCTTTCCTGGTGCGGCCATTGTGGGTCCTCAGAACCGGATAGTGTTGGCGACGTCGCCGAGTGGCTCCAGTGAGCCAACACACGGCAGTTCGCACGCGGCCGGCACAGGGCCCTGGCCTTCAGGACGGCACCGCCTTCCTCCGACACTGTCGCATGTGCACTGCAATTGTGCGTGGTGGGAAATGAACGCTCAAGGATATTTACCCGGTTTACCTGGTCTTGCAGTTCTATTCATAAGACGAGTTTTGCTATCTTTTAGCCCCTACTCGATCGTTCTTAAGGTTTTCCCATGATCAAGTGACCGTCTAAAGCCTGAATAACAACTGTTGCCAATTAAACATTGTATCTTCATTGCTGAGGGGTGCAGAAGCCGTCCTGGAACAACTGTCGAATGCCATCTTAAAGTGCACAATTCCATCCGACGGAATAAGGACAATGCTGAGGAATTCTCAATGCTGAAGGACACACGAGACTCAGCAGTTTCTTTTTGCCTGTCTTCCGACGCTTTGCTATGAATGTGTGACATTTATCATGCCTTATCTGGTTGCGATATCGTGCGCATTTTACTGCTTGTGGTTACTGCATCGTCAGAACGTTCTGAATTTCCCAATTTTTTATATAGTGCAGTTCCCGGGATCAGCATACAACTCATGGCCACTTAGTGATACGGGCAGGTGATGTGATGCGCGGGACATCCAATTGTCCGCTTTGGAGTAAACTTAGCGGGGATATTTCCCAAGCTTACTTGGAATATCTTTAGTTCCTCGAACCACCACCCACCAACTACCACTGCGCAGAAGAATGTTGCGGCACTTGCGCACAATACGTGATGGAAGGTGTGCCAAATTTCTTGGCGATAGCTGAACAGTTTTATCGCCGTTGTGCACTCGTAGTGAACGTATCCCATGAATCATTTCACGACAGTTTTTTTTTGTAATGGTTCTCCACATAATCAGTATCCTAAATCAAGATAAATCCTTGAGATCCTCACAAACAAGATCGAGAATAAATTGTTCTGGTTTGTAGGAATGCATTCGATTGCTCACTTTGCTCGCTTAATCACCTAGTCTGAAAATTGCGAATATTCTTACTTGTTCCATAGTGTAGGATAGCTGCTGTAGTGTAGAAACTACGGTTTCCGCGACCAGATGGAGGGTGCGCTAGAATGTCTTGACCTGACTGGGTAGGGGATGCAGAGATCCAAAAGGCGAAAGGTTTCTCTATAGGGTTTTTTTCTTGTCTCCAACCGAGGAAAGGCGCTATCTGCTAGAGTACTCTAGAGCTCATGGAATACATGTACCTTCGGGATTCTCAGATCATGCCTCACTGATGAAATCTGATATTGTCTTGAAACTTGGCAGTTCTTAGAGGACGTAATATTTCACAACACATACATCTGATGTTCAAAAATATTGATGAATAGCACAGGCACAAGTAAAGAAACATTTTGTTCCAGTTTAGATCGCACTTTTAGCTAGAGTTCTGAAATGAGATTGCTTTTATATTTTGTACCTCTAGACCTCTAGCTAAAAGTGTGGTCTAAACTGGAACAAAGATGTTTGCTTACGTGTACCTGTGCTATTATTTTGCATAACGTGCACACCAAGGTGATGGGAGATACGCAAAATGAATGGCAGGAACGATCCAGGTGGTTCTTACCTTCTTCAGATAATATCAGGTGGTTCAAAATGATCCCTTCGCGCCGCAAGCGCTGCAGTGGTACAATGGCAGTTCTCCAGTGTCTAATTGGGAGACACTCTATGTATTGTGGAAGGCTCGCAGAATACATTGAGATAGGTAAATACGGTAGTTATGTCGCTGCTTCTAGGCATGTGGCGGTTGGAATTGTGTTGCTGTATCTACAGACGTTTTGGGGGAGGAGTGTGAGTAGCGGACAATTGTCCAGTTTCCTATTATCTGAAACTGTCAACGGATAGGCCATAAGCACAGACAGCAGTAATATGCTCAGCAAGTACAGAGACAGTCATTGCCTGAAGGGCATGAGTGATCGTAACGTATATAATCGACATTCCATTGTGCCAGCCAAGTTCTGCAGCAACGGTCCAATAAATAATCCCACGGAGACAGGTGGCCCAGCTTTGCTGTAAAGATTCCCTTGGTGCCGACAAGAAGGCACTGGTACAGGAAAATGGAACGGATCCTCAACAATGAATAATGCATCTGTGGACCAGATTCACACGATTAAAGCCAATGCTTGGCCACCGTGCCACGTCAGAACACGTCATACTTCATCATGTTACGTCACGTCTCGTCACGTCACATCGAGCTACGTCATATCCTGTCACGTTACATCACGTCCTGCCCCATCAACTTGCATCACGACATGTTGCGTCACGTGAGATCATGTCGAGCCACGTCTTGCCATGTCACACCAGGTGTCAGTTAGTTATTTGGGTTTTAGGGCGCATCAACTGCAGTGGTTATACAGCGCCCATAATTGCACCAGGTATCGTCATGATGCGCTACGCTAGCTTGATTCACTGCATCACCATTGCTCACTTGCAATATTAGTTAATTGTGTCTATGGTTTTGTTAATGTTATGCTTTTTAAGTTTCCTTTGCCCTCACGAGCTTGTATAATCGAGAAAATGTAACTGAAGTTACCTCATTCATGACATGTCTGATCGGGTGCAACAGCCAGTGTGCTATTGCTGTGGGAATTGGTCAAGAAACCATGCGGATCACCGCTTTGTGCCATGCAAACACTCGCACCCAATGTTAACCAGACATTAACTGGATGGCGGATGATCACATCTGCCTCCTGTCTAAGTTTCCAGATAACTTGAAAACGAGCTACGATATCTTCATACACTTTTCAATTACCCCGTTTGCATGAGCAGGTCAGTCGCAAACGAAAATTTACGATCTGGTCGATTCGCAAGTCCTGATCGCGTGGCCTGTTTACAAGGGCAAATCAGCCACCTAATCGAACTTTTACGAATTGACGGGTGACGCAATGTGATGAAAAGCTTGGAATATTTGGCGCATTTTTACGCTTCTGACGCATCTGCTTCAAGCTGCGGCGTACACAGGCACTAGGTATCGCCAATGATCCACGTAGTTAGAGGCTGTTGGGCAGATATATAGGGAATCTGTGAATTCGAAAGATTCACGTAGCCGATGCCACGTTATCGATGACAGCATAGCCCTTTGTTCTTCGTGAATCAAAAAGTGCATTGCTTCCGGGCCAGACTATGTTCCATAGTTTACGTTCCAGAGTATGTAATGGTGCATTGTTCCAGATGGCCTTGTTCCGGACTGTGCAATAATCAAATACACAGGGTAAATCAGGTCCATTATCAAATCCAAGAGACAAATAGGCAAAACTCAGACGCTGTCACAAATCCGCATATAGAACACTCCACCACATCGTAAAACCCACGATTGGGGCACCCACTAATAACGTGACGTCTCAGCGCCGATTTCAGCTGTTACATATCTAATTTTTGTGCTTCATCACTAGGTTTGCAATCATGACTAAAAACAAGACGTGTATTTTCATGATTATCCTAAATTTACTAAAAACTTAGCAGAGAATAGCTTCAAGAAGTGTTTTGATCCATGCAGCCAAACCATTATTTGTTAATGACTGGCGCTAATCGCAAACTGCCTAAATTTTCGTTAAGCCTTTCACATCTTTTACTACGCAAAAGCCCCTTTACAAGAACATTATTTTCGCAAGTTTTCCTCATCGCATCGTATTCGAAAGTCTTGCTGCTCATGTAAACGGGGTGAATGGCTATTAATTGATCAACCATAAGCCTTTTGCCATAGAAAACGCCATAACGTCATGATAGGTCAGGTGCTAGTGACGTCAGTGATGAAGAATTTGTATGTTGGTAAACGGGCAAGCGAGATACAATTAGTAGATACGTAACTCGTTGTCTTAGTTTGGTTTAAATACTTCACTTTGAAATGTCGGGATGTTAAGTTAAAATATTTATTGATAGAAAAAACTAGTTATGTTTATCCGGAGGTTACCGATGTCTAGAAATCAAACAATCTGTCCAATATATGACTAAAAAGAATGTTTGTACCAATTGAAGTAACTATCACTAGAAATGAGTGAGCTATGTCTTGATATGTAACGCAGTGCATATCACGTCGTGGGGGATGCGTGTCACTGGCCATCTGTCGTGCCGCCGAGACGACTGGGCAGCGGCTGGGCGCCGGCTGGGCGACGGCTGGGCGACGGCTGGGCGGCGGCTGGGCGGCGGCTGGATGACGGCTGGGCGGCGGGTGAGCGGTATCTTGGTGGCGGCTGGGCGACGGGTGGCTGACGGCTGGACGGCGGCTGGATGGCGGCTGAGCGGCAACTGGGCGGCGGCTGGGTGGCGGCTGGGCGGCGGCTGGATGACGGCTGGGCGACGGGTGGGTGACGGCTGGGCGGCGGCTGGATGGCGGCTGGGCGGCAACTGGGCGGCGTCTGGGCGGCGGCTGGGCGACGGCTGGGCGGCGGCTGGGCGACGGCTGGGCGGCGGCTGGGTGACGGCTGGGCTGCGGGTGAGCGGTGTCTTGGTGGCGGCTGAGTGGTGGCCGCGGGACGACAGCTTTACAGTGCGGTGTGATGCGATGCGGCGGTGGTGTCAGTGGTGTCAGAGGTGTCAGTGGTGGTAATAATGTTAATGGCGTCAGCAATGGCAGTGGCGGCTCGAGGGTTCGCTGCGCGGCCTGCTTACCGGAGCTGATTGGCCAGCCCGACTACAAGCGCCGCTGTTCTCACGTGTGGTATATGAGCAAGCTACTGGGACCCAGGGGCGCACCCTGGAGGAGATGGTTACAAAACAATTCACTAGATCGAGCAAGAAATTGTTGGATTTGCACCACGTCAAACCAAGCATTTTCGGCTCGTATCACGCACCGGACTCGCTCGGAATCAATTTTTTTTAAAGAGTGGGATGGGGTTAGATCCCTCAAGAAAATCCTGAATAGCATAGCTCAGATGGGCTGTTAGTATCTGACACGTGATGATTCATGCGAGCTGTGCCACACATTTAGAGGTTTGCCGTTTGCATGTATTGTAGGTTCGGTACATACATGATGTGTAGTTATACGTACCGTTCGTTTATGTGCATATCCAGTAAGGAATGAACATCTTGTTAATGTTATCACTTCCGCTTTTACAAGATCGCATGTCCCAGAGCTCTTGAATGCCGTTTTGGTCAGTCAAATAGACCCACATGTTTCCTAGCTATGCATTTTTGATGAGGCTAGCCTGATGCGACCATGAACTTCTTGCCACTCCCCCTTCACCTTGTTAGGTATAACCTGCCAAGCTAACGCATATTATATGCCTGTAACGCATGTAAGGCTGCAACGAATAACACATACTAATTGGATAGTCTGGCTTCCCATTGCAAACCTTGCTATACACGTACATCCATTCCCTTATTCACCACTCAGGCCATCAATATAACCTTGACCTTCCTTGACACATGGACAAGCAACTGCGCTTGTTCACCCGTTCGTACCCGAAATTACGGCAAAACACTCGCACTTCACGTTTAGATGACGCAAACAGGAGACGAAATGGCCGAGACTTCAGCTCTCATTTGGACTGCACTTGACCTTGACCTGCAACCTGGGGCGGTACATTTTACATCGGTCACCTCTTGATGCAGCATACTTTATTAGTGCGCAATGATATTACAACATAGCACACTTTCTCATATAACATCTACGTGGCCAAGATAATCAAATATTCCAATGCTTCACCTTTATCTTTGACCTTAACACACACCGTATTTCCGGTCAGATTCTCATACCCCATCTTGGGGATCCTTTCATATTCCATGATTACCAAGCCCAACGTTGCACGAGAGCCGAAGTGGTGTCATCGGAAAGCGCTCGACAAGTAGAGTCTGAAACCACTTCCAACATTGTCTCCCCAAAACGTAACTTCACTTAGAGGCACATATGGCAAGGACTCGCATCATGCTTTTGGCTGTGGGTAATTCATTTCTGGGAGATTTCAAAAACAAACAAAAAATTATTGGTATCAGAAAATGAGGGAAATGAACCATACCTCCCAAAATGTTTACCCATCTAAAAATCAGCCTCCATTATTTTCTCATCTTCAAAATATTTAGTTTCCAATTTTCTCGACTTTTACTTTTATAATGAGTTAAGCGGACCAATAAGTGCTGTTTTATGTCAACTTTCCCGCATAAATGTGCTTGTTTTAGCCTGAATCTTCGATTTTGGACGGAATGGATACATATGTCAAACTAATTAGTCGTCAAAAGCGAAATAGTCTCTGGTGCGTTTTGTTGCATCCATAAAGGTAAGCAAACGTTGAAAGTGTATTCCAATATCCTTATGCGCCAAAGCATGACGACTAGTTGAAACTTTTTAGGAAAGTGGCCTCACTTGACTTCGATTAACTCGTTGACCATAGATGACCTGATCTCAAAATTTTCAAACAACATGCCAAATTGATGTCGGGAAATGTATGCCAAATTTCGGCGCGCTGCACGCAAGGTTTTTCACTGTCATAAGAAAACCCTAGAGGAAGGGTGTAAAACGACCCCTGAGAAAGAAGATTAATACGGGACTTAAACATACTTTCTTAAGTGCTCTAAGATCGCACGCCCCTGCGCTATCGATTGCCGTTTGAAGGCTTCAATTCAGCAGGATCGTTCGTGAGATAAAAGTAATCCTACTGAAGGTCAGTCGCTTCATGTTCACTTTTGTCCACCCGCCATGCTCCGGATGTGACGTTAATAGTTAGGGCCCATCCACACCGGGTGACCAGTATTTAAAAAGGTTTTATTTGCAAATACCGCGTGTTGCATATGTACTACCGCATTGTTCCAGACCAAATACAAGCGCACAAATGAAATACCACTGCTATAGTTACTAGTCTGCACCCGTTGCATGCCAATCGCGAGCGACTGTGAGCGACTGTGAGCGAGTGTGGACGACTGTGAGCGACTGTTGAGCGACTGTGAACGAGTGTGGACGACTGTGAGCGACTGTGAGCGACTGTGAACGAGTGTGGACGACTGTGAGCGACTGTGAACGACTGTGAGCGACTGTGAGCGACTGTTGAGCGACTGTGAGCGACTGTGAGCGACTGTGAGCGACTGTGAGCGACTGTGAGCGACTGTGAGCGACTGTGAGCGACTGTTGAGCGATTGTGAATGCAAACAGCATGTACTTATCCAGGGTTCAGTAACGCCTCGATCGGCTGCCGTTCTATTACTAAGGCACTTCGTGGTGGGTGTGCCGTAAGTGTGTATTCTTATCGGAACGTGCGCGTTGTATTTGTATGATTGTGCTCGCCAGCACTCTATTTGTGAGAACATCCGCGTGGGCGGGGTAGTGGGGTGGGGTGAGATGAGGTGCCGGTCGGAAGGGTGACCAACCTCACTTGCCATGATTACCTTGGTTGATAATGTGCAACACAGACACTCACTTCTTCGTAGAACATTACACATCCCTACCTCATCTGCATTACTGTCGTGTGCAAAATCAGACTGAAAAGAACAGAAATGCCAATAACCACCGACATTGGCATTCGCATTAGTGTTGACAATAGACAGGGTGGCCTGATGACAGAAAGCAGGGTTGACAACAGCGTTGGCAACTGGCTATCGATGTAATGCTTTTAGGGATTATTTGATGCCATATCATACTTGCCGAGCCTGCTACAAATATGTAATGGAGGTATGGTGCTTTGCTACTACCAGATGTCATCACTAACACGATTTTTCCCGGGAAAATTCATAGGGAAACGGAATCTCACGCCATTGATGCATCACTCATGGCTAGATATACGGTCGTGGTTTTATATAGTTCTATGGAACTATGATTTAGCAGCAAAATAATGAGCAATACTGTACAAGTCATAAAACGCGAAATTCAGAAATATTTGTTCCGTTTTATTTACTCAGATCTAAGTAGTCTTGCCACATAAACTATTTTCTCCTCAAAATCAATTTTTGTGTTGCCGCTTTACCCTAGAGTCCATTCCTGTAAAAAGTTCCGCCCCTGTCGAACATCAGTGCGCTTCAGTTTACACCAACGCGGCCGCCACGGCGGCGGGCCGGCAACACTCACCACCAACAGCGTGCTCCTCCCCATGCCCGGCGCCATGGCCACTGGCTGCATTGTCACTGGGAGCCTCCTGCCGACCTGTCAATACATTGTCCACTGTGGTGACCCGAGCCGGCTCGCCTATATATGCCTTTTCCGTGCCGAAGAGCCCCCCGCCGGGCGACGGAACGTCACTGGGCCGATCGTGTCCACGATATTCAGAGGCGAGTGCAGGCTGGACGCTTCGCCACGGGCGAGCTTCAGGGAGGACCCGTCAGACGTGCTGTCACCAGCTTGAGCAGGCAGTGCCTGAAGTACGACGCTGTAATTTAAGAACTGCAGTAGTTCAGGTCTGATTATGTGAGCACGAGCCTGTCAATATCTCCCTGTACTGGTAGCGGAGAGCAACGACACGTTGGTAACGACATTGTCGCTGAATTTTTGGTTTCCTCCTTTTCCTGCTTAGTACTACACACTAATGAAGCGATGCGAGCTTCCATGCTACAGACAGGGGCCATCCAGGTAAGTGAATACCCACGCTGTTCTAACTATGCAAATGCAACTTTCGCCATAGTTCACAAGTTATTGTGAACTATGGCATTTCCAGTAAATTTCACCTACACAGGCATGTGTGAATGCTGATACCGATTCTTGCAAGCATGAATTCGGAAACGAATGTTGATAGGAAAACTAACAACATCGATATCACATTTCGCCGTGATCGACAATAATTTCGACGACTATAATGAGCTGCATTATGATGGCCGCGACAAAAAATGAACCAGACTTGAAGAGCCATGAACATATTGTGCATGATGCTCAGGGCACTGGAATAGACGAAGAAACATAATTGAGGATGAGTCCTTTCCACCGCGGGTGAATAATCTTACACTTCTTGTCATGCCAAAATTTTCGCAACTTATTTTGCTTTCAGACCACCGGAAACAGGGCTGGGTACAGTGCGATACACTGCGAGCATGTGCCCTCCCCCTCCCTGAAAAGTAGGGCACCTCCGGGAAGGCTCGAGTGCACCCCCTCGAATTATTCAGCCAGAGGCGGAGAGGAAAAGCCCCCATGGAATGTGTCACCTCTCAGGCCGGACATCTCCCCGGGAAGGCTGCAATGCACACACCATTGAAGTTTTCATACAGAGGTTCCTCTCCGCAGAAATAGCCGCTTTTCAAGATACAAAGGGCCCGGATGGC